>JAVLUU010000334.1:1200000-1800000 GCA_032206185.1 Columba guinea
TGGGTAAAGCAAGGCAAGGCAATGCAAGAAAATCGGGAATAGAAGACAAGGCAAGGCAAAAGGGCAAGGCAAGGCAATGCAAGGCAAAAGGGCAAAGCAAGGCAAGGAAAGGCTAGGGAAAAAGGCAAAGGAGGGCAAGTCAAAAGGACAAAGCAAGTCAAGGCAAGGAAAGGCAAAAGGGCAAAGCA
The DNA here is from genome assembly GCA_032206185.1 of Columba guinea. NCBI lineage: Eukaryota > Metazoa > Chordata > Aves > Columbiformes > Columbidae > Columba > Columba guinea. The sequence continues at coordinate 1,200,189 of JAVLUU010000334.1, forward strand.
AGACATGGAAAGCTAAGGCAAAAGGGAAAAGCAAGGCAAGGCAAAACAAGGCAAAAGGGCAAAACAAGGCAAAAGGGCAAAACAAGGCAAGGCAAGGCAAGACAAAAGGGCAAAGCAAGGAAAGACAAGGCAAAAGGGGAAAGCAAGGCAAGGCAAAAGAGCAAAGAAAGGCAAGGCGGGAAAGCCAAAAGGGCAAAGCAAGGCAAGGGAAGGAAAAGCAAAAGAAAAGGCAAAGAAAAAAGAGCAAAGAAAGGCTGGCAAGGAAAGGCAAAAGGGCAAAACAAGGCAAGGCAAAGCAAAAGAGCAAAGCAAGGCAATGCAAGGAAAGATGGCAAATCAAGTTAGGGCAAGGCAAGGCAAAACGGCAAAGCAATGCAAAGCAAGGGAAGGCAAGGCAAGGCAAAAGGGCAAAGCCAGGCAAGGCAAGGCAAGGCAAAAGTGCAAAGCAAGGCAAGGCAAGGCAAAAGGGCAAAGAAAGGCTATGCAAGGCAAGACAAAAGGGCAAATGAAAAAGGGCAAAGCAATGCCTTGCATTACCTTTGACATTTTTCCTTGCCTTGTCTTGCTATGCTATGCCTTTTTGCCTTGCCTTACCTTTCCTTCCTTTGCCCTTTTGCCTTGCCTTGCGCTGCTTTTCCTCTTTGCCTTGTGCTGCCTTGCTTTGTCCTTTTGCCTTGATTTGCCTTGCCTTTCTTTTGCCCTTTTCCCTTCCTTGCATTGCCTTGCTTTGCCCCATGGCCTTGCCTTTCCTTGCTTTGCCCTTTTGCCTTGCCTTGCCTTGCCTTGCTTTGCCCTTTTCCCTTCCTTGCCTTGCCATGCTTTCCCTTTTGCCTTCTCTTGCCTTGCTTTATTTTGCACTTTTGCCTGGCGTTACCTTGCCTTGCTTTGCCCTTTTGCCTTGCCTTGCATTGCCCTTTTGCCTTGCCTTGCTTTGCCCTTTTCCCTTGCCTTGCTTTGCCCTTTTGCCTTTACTTGCCTTGCCTTGCTTTGCCCTCTTGCCTTGCATTGCCTTGTTTTGCCCTTTTGCCTTTCCCTTCCTTGCCTTTTTTTTTTCTTTTGGTTTTCCTTGCCTTGCCAATTTACATTGCCTTGCCTTGTCTTGCTTTACTCTTTTGCATTGCCTTGCCTTGCTTTGCCTCTTTGCCTTGTCTTGCCTTGCCTTTTTTGCCCTTTTGCCTAGATTTTCATTGCCTTGCTTTGCCCAGTTGCCTTGCCTTGCCGTGCCTTGGTTTCCTCTTTTGACTTTCCTTGCCTTACCTTGCTTTGCCCTTTTGCCTTGCCTTGCTTTTCTTTTTTGCCTTGCCTTGCCTTGTCTTGCTTTGCCCTTTTGCCTTGCCGTGCCTTTCTTTGCCCTTTTGCCTTGCCTTGCCTTGCCTTGCTTTGCCCTTTTGCCTTGCCTTGCCTTGCCTTGCTTTGCCCTTTTGCCTTGCCTTGCTTTGACCTTTTTCCTTGCCTTGCCTTGCCTTGCTTTGCCCTTTTGCCTTGCCTTGCCTTGGTATGCCATTTTGCCTTGCCTTACCTTTCCTTGCTTTGCTCTTTTGCCTTGCCTTTCCTGGCTTTCCCTATTGTCTTGCATTGCCTTGCCTTGCTTTACCCATTTGCTTTTCCTTGCCTTGCCTTCGATTGCCCAGTTGCATTGCCTTGCCTTGCCTTGTTTTGCCCTTTTGCCTTGCCTTGCCTTGCTATGCCCTTTTCCCTTGACTTGCATTGCCCTGCTTCGCAAAGCTAGGGAAGGCAAGGCAAGGCAAAAGGGCAAAGCAAGGGAAGGTAAGGCAAAAGGGCAAAGGAAGGCAAGGCAAGGCAAAAGGGCAAAGCAAGGCAACGCAAGGCAACGCAAAAGGGCAAAGTAAGGCAAAGCAAGGCAAGGAAAAAGGGCAAACCAAGGCAAGGAAGTCAAGGAAATAGGGCAAAGAAAGGCAAGGCAAGACAAGGCAAAAGGGCGAAGCTAAGCAAGGCAAGTCAAAATGGAAAGCAAGACAAGGCAAGGCAAGGCAAAATGGCAAAGCAAGGCAAGGTAAGGCAAGGGAAATGGGTAAATAAAGGCAAGGCATGGCAAAGCAAAAGGACAAAACAAGGCAAGGCAAGGCATGGCAAAAGGGCAAAACAAGGCACGGCAGGTAAAGGTAAAAGGGCAAAGCAAGGAAAGGCAAGTAAAGGGAAAAGAGAAATCAATGCACGGCAAGGCAAGGCAAATTGGCAAAGCAAGACAAGGCAAGGTAAGGCAAGGAAAGGCAAAAAGGCAAAACAAGCAAGGCAAATAAAGGGAAAAGAGAAAATCAATGCACGGCAAGGCAAGGCAAAAGGGTAAAGCAAGGCAAGGCGAGGAAAGGCAAAAAGGAAAGCAAGGGAAGGCAAGTAAAGGGAAAAGAGAAAATCAATGTAAGGCAAGGCAAGGCAAAGTGGCAAAGCAAGGCAAGGCAAGGCAAGGCAAAACGGCAAAGTAAGGCAAGGCAAGGCAAAAGGGCAAAGGAAGGCAAGGCAAAACGGCAAAGCAAGGCAAGGCAAGGTAAGGCAAAAGGGCAATGCAAGGCAAAGCAAAAGGGCAAATCAATGCGAGAAAAGGCAAAGCAAAACGGCAAATGAATGCAAGTCAACAGGACAAAGGAAGTCAAGGCAAGGAAAGACAAAAGGGCAAAGCAAGGCAAACAAGACAAGGCAAAAGCTCAAAGCAAGACAAGGCAAGACAAGGCAGAAGGGCTAAGCATTGCAAGGCAAGGCAAGGAAAAAGGGAAAACCTAACGCAAGGCAATTGAAGGCAAAACAGCAAAGCAAGGCAAGGCAAGGCAAAATGGCAAAGGAAGGCAAGGGAAGTCAAAAGGGAAAGCAAGACAAGGCCAGGCACGGCAAAAGGGCAAAGCAAGGCAAGGCAATGCAAGGCAAAAGTGCAAGGCAAGGCAAGGCAAGACAAGGCAAATAGGGCAGAGCAAGTCATGGAAATTCAAGGAAAAATGGCAAAGCATGGCAAGGCAAGGCAAAAGGGCAAAGCAAGGCATGGAAATTCAAGGCAAAATGGGAAAGCAAGGCAAGGCAAGGCAAAATGGCAAAGCAAGACAAGGCAAGGTAAGGCAAGGAAAGGCAAAAAGGCAAAACAAGCAAGGCAAATAAAGGGAAAAGAGAAAATCAATGCACGGCAAGGCAAGGCAAAAGGGTAAAGCAAGGCAAGGCGAGGAAAGGCAAAAAGGAAAGCAAGGGAAGGCAAGTAAAGGGAAAAGAGAAAATCAATGTAAGGCAAGGCAAGGCAAAGTGGCAAAGCAAGGCAAGGCAAGGCAAGGCAAAACGGCAAAGTAAGGCAAGGCAAGGCAAAAGGGCAAAGGAAGGCAAGGCAAAACGGCAAAGCAAGGCAAGGCAAGGCAAGGCAAAAGGGCAAAGCAAGGCAAGGCAAAAGGGCAAAGCAAGGCAAGGCAAGGTAAGGCAAAAGGGCAAATCAATGCGAGAAAAGGCAAAGCAAAACGGCAAATGAATGCAAGTCAAAAGGACAAAGGAAGTCAAGGCAAGGAAAGACAAAAGGGCAAAGCAAGGCAAACAAGACAAGGCAAAAGCTCAAAGCAAGACAAGGCAAGACAAGGCAGAAGGGCTAAGCATTGCAAGGCAAGGCAAGGAAAAAGGGAAAACCTAACGCAAGGCAATTGAAGGCAAAACAGCAAAGCAAGGCAAGGCAAGGCAAAATGGCAAAGGAAGGCAAGGGAAGTCAAAAGGGAAAGCAAGACAAGGCCAGGCACGGCAAAAGGGCAAAGCAAGGCAAGGCAATGCAAGGCAAAAGTGCAAGGCAAGGCAAGGCAAGACAAGGCAAATAGGGCAGAGCAAGGCATGGAAATTCAAGGAAAAATGGCAAAGCATGGCAAGGCAAGGCAAAAGGGCAAAGCAAGGCATGGCAATTCAAAAGGGCAAAGCAAGGCAAGGCAAGGTAAGGCAAAAGGGCAATGCAACGCAAAAGGTCAAAGCAAGTCAAGGCAAGACAAGGCAAGAGGGCAAATAAGGCATGGAAAATCAAGGCAAAACTGCAAAGCAAGGCAAGGCAAGGCAAAAGGGCAAAACAGGGCAAGGGGAGGCAAGGCAAAATGGCAAAACAAAACAAGGCAAGTCAAAAGGGAAAGCAAGACAAAGCAAGGCAAGGCAAAACGGCATACCAAGGCAAGGCAAGACAAGGCAAAAGGGCAAAGCAAGGCAAGGGAAGGAAAGGTATATGGCAAGGCAAGCACGTAATGCAAGGCAGAAGGCAAAGCAAGGCAAGGAAAAAGGGCAAAGCAAGGCAAGGCAAGACAAGGCAAAAGGGCAAAGCAAGGCAAGGCAACGCAAGGCAAAAGGGCAAAGCTAGGCATGGAAAGTCAAGGCAAAAGGGTAAAGCAAGGCAAGGCAAGACAAGGCAAAATGGCAAAGCAAAGCAAGGCAAGTCAAAAGGTAAAGCAAGACAAGGCAAGGCAAGGCAAAACCGCACACCAAGGCAAGGCAAGGCAAGGCATAGTGGCAAAGCAACGCACGGAAAGGCAAGGCTAAAGACAAAGCAAGGCAAGGCAAGGCAAGGCAAGAGCGCAAAGCAAGGCAAGGCAATGTAAGGCAAAATGGCAATGCAAGGCAAGGCAAAAGGGCAAAGCAAGGCAAGGCAAGGCAAGACAAAAGGGCAAAGGAAGGCAAGTCAAAAGGACAAAGCAAGTCAAGACAAGGAAAGGCAGAAGGGCAAAGCCAGGAATGGAAAGCTAAGTCAAAAGGGCAAAGAAAGGCAAGGCAAGCCAAGGCAAAAGGGCAAAGCAAGACAAGGCAAGGCAAGTCAAAAGGGCAAACATAACGCAAAACAAATCAAGGCAAAAGAGCTAATCAAGGCAAGGCTAGGCAAGGCAAAATGAAAAACATAATGCAAGGCAAGTCAAATCCAAAGAGAAAAGCAAGGCAAGGCAAGGCAAAATGGCAAATCAAGGAAAGGCAACGCAAAACAAAAGGGCAAAGCAAGACAAGGGATAAGGACAAAGCAAGTCAAGGCAAGGCAAGTCAAAAAGGCAAAGCAAGGGAAGAGAAGGCAAGGCAAAATGGCAAAGCAAAGCAAGGCAAGTCAAAAGGGCAAAGCAAGGCAAGGAAAAGCAATGCAACTGGGCAAAACAGGGCAAGGCAAGGAAAGGCTAGGGAAAAAGGCAAAGGAGGGCAAGTCAAAAGGACAAAGCAAGTCAAGGCAAGGAAAGGCAAAAGGGCAAAGCAAGACATGGAAAGCTAAGGCAAAAGGGAAAAGCAAGGCAAGGCAAAACAAGGCAAAAGGGCAAAACAAGGCAAAAGGGCAAAACAAGGCAAGGCAAGGCAAGACAAAAGGGCAAAGCAAGGAAAGACAAGGCAAAAGGGGAAAGCAAGGCAATGCAAAAGGGCAAAGAAAGGCAAGGCAAGGCGAGGCAACTGGGGAAAGCATGGCAAGGCAAGGAAAGGCAAAATGTAAAGCCAGGCAATGCAATGCAAGACAATAGGGAAAGCAAGGAAAGGCAAGGCAAAAGGGCAAAGCAAGGCAAGGCAAGGAAAGGCAAAAGTGCAAATCAAGACACGGAAAGGCAAGGCAAAAGGGCAAAGTAAGCAAGGCAAAATGGCAAAACAAGGCAAGGGAATGCAAGGCAAAAGGGTAAGGCAAGTTAAGGCAAGGCAAAAGGGCAATGCAACGCAAGGCAAAAGGGCAAAGCAAGGAGAGGCAAGGCAAAGGGGCAAAGCAAGGCAAGGCAAGGCAAGGCAAAAGGGCAAAAAAGGCAGTGCTAGGCAAGGCAAAATGTCAAAAGAAAGGCAAGGCAAGGAAAGGCAAAAGGCAAAGCAAGGCAAGGAAAGGCAAGGCAAAATGGCAAAGCAAGGGAAGGCAAGGCAAGGCAAAAGGGCAAGGGAAGACAAGGAAAGGCAAGGGTAAATGCAAAGCAAGGCAAGGCAAGGCAAGGCAAAAAAGCAAAGCAAGGCAAGGCACCGTAAGGGAAAAGAGCAAAGGAAGTCAAGTCAAAAGGACAAGCAAGGCAAGGCAAGGAAAGGCAAAAGGGCTAAGCAAGGCATAGAAAGCTAAGTCAAAAGGGCAAAGCAAGGCAAGGAAAGACAAGGTAAAATGGCAAAGCAAGGCAAGGCAAGGGAGGGAAATGGGCAAAGCATTGCAAGGCAAGGCAATGCAAAAGGGCAAACATAACGCAAGGCAACTCAAGGCAGAAGAGAAAGCAAGGCAAGGCAAATTGGCAAAGCAAAGCAAGGCAAGTCAAAAGGGAAAGCAAGGCAAGGCAAGGGAAAAGGGCAAAGCAAGGCAAGGCAAGGAAAAAGGGCAATGCAAGGCAAGGCAAGGAAATACAACTGGGAAAACCAAGGCACAGCAAGGCAATGCAAAAGGGCAAAGCAAGGCAAGGCAAAAGAGCAAAGAAAGGCGAGGCGGGAAAGCCAAAAGGGCAAAGCAAGGCAAGGGAAGGAAAAGCAAAAGAAAAGGCAAAGAAAAAAGAGCAAAGAAAGGCTGGCAAGGAAAGGCAAAAGGGCAAAACAAGGCAAGGCAAAGCAAAAGAGCAAAGCAAGGCAATGCAAGGAAAGATGGCAAATCAAGGTAGGGCAAGGCAAGGCAAAACGGCAAAGCAATGCAAAGCAAGGGAAGGCAAGGCAAGGCAAAAGGGCAAAGCAAGGCAAGGCAAGGCAAAAGTGCAAAGCAAGGCAAGGCAAGGCAAAAGGGCAAAGAAAGGCTATGCAAGGCAAGGCAAAAGGGCAAATGAAAAAGGGCAAAGCAATGCCTTGCATTACCTTTTGCCTTGGATTGCTTTGCCCTTTTGCCTTTGCTTGCTTTCCCTTGCTTTGCTGTTTTGCAGTGCCTTGCCTTCCCTTGCTATGCCCTTTTGCCTTGCCTTGCTTTTCCTTTTTCCGTTGCCTTGCCTTGTCTTGCTTTGCCCTTTTGCCTTGCCTTTCCTTGTCTTGCTTTCCCTTTTGACTTGCCTTGCCTTTCTTTGTCCTTTTGTCTTGCATTGCCTTGTCTTGCTTTGCCCTTTTGCCTTGGCTTGCCTTGCCTTTCTTTGCCCTTTTGACTTAGCTTTCCATTCCTGGCTTTGCCCTTTTGCCTTTCCTTGTCTTGACTTGCTTTGTCCTTTTGACTGCCTTCCTTTGCCCTTTTGTCTTGCCTTGCCTTGCTTTGCCCTTTTGCCTTGCCTTGCATTGCCATTTTGCCTTACATTGCCTTGCCTTGCTTTGCGCTCTTGCCTTGCCTTGCCTTGCCTTGCTTTGCCTTTAGCCTTGCTTTTCCGTGCGTTGCTTTGCCACTATGCCTTGCCTTGCCTTGCCTTGGTGTGCGGTTTTGCCTTGCCTTGCCTTGTCTTGCTTTACCTTTTGACTTGCCTTGCTTTGCTTTGCCATTTTGCCTTGTCTTGCCTTGCCTTCCTTTACCCTTTTGCCTTGACTTTCCATGCCTAGCTTTGCCCTTTTGCCTTGCGTTGCCTTGCCTTGCTTTGCCCTTTTGCCTTGTCTTGCCTTGCCTTGCTTTGCCCTTTTGCCTTGCCTTGCGCTGCTTTGCCTCTTTGCCTTGTGTTGCCTTGTTTGTCTTTTGCCTTTCCTTGCCTTTCCTTGCTTTGTCCTTTTCCCTTCCTTGCATTGCCTTGCTTTGCCCCATGCCCTTGCCTTTCCTTTCTTCGCAATTTTCCCTTCCTTGCCTTGCCATGCTTTTCCCTTTTGCCTTCTCTTGCCTTGCTTTATTTTGCACGTTTGCCGTGGCTTTCCTTGCCTTACTTGCCTTTCCTTTCCCTGCCTTGCCATTTTGCCTTGCCTTGCCTTGCCATGCTTTGCCCTTTTGCATTGTCTTGCTTTTCCCTTTTGCCTTGACTTGCCTTGCTTTGCCGTTTTGATTTGCCTTGAATTGCCTTACTTTGACATTTTGCCTTGCCTTTCCATGCCTTGCCCTTTTGCATTGTCTTGCTTTTCCCTTTTGCCTTGACTTGCCTTGCTTTGCCGTTTTGATTTGCCTTGAATTGCCTTACTTTGACATTTTGCCTTGCCTTTCCATGCCTTGCTTTGCCTTTTTGCCTTTCCTTGCCCGGACTTGCTTTGATCTATTCCTTGCCTTGCATTGCGCTTTTGCCTTACCTTGCCTTCCCTTGCCTTGACCTTTTGCTTTGCCTTGCTATTTTCTTTCTTTGCCCTTTTGCCTTGCCTTGCTTTGCCCTTTTGCCTTGCCTTGTCTTACCTTGCTTTGCCCTTTTGCCTTGCATTTTCCTTTCCTTGCCTTACCCTTTTGCCTGTCCTTGCCTTGCCCTACTTTGCCATTTTTCCTTGCCTAGCTTTGCCTTGCTTTGCCCTTTTGCCTTGCCTTGCTATGCCTTTTTGCCTTGCATTTTCCTTTTCTTGCTTTGCTCTTTTACCTTGCCTTGACTTGCTTTCCCTATTGTCTTGCATTGCCTTGCCTTGCTTTACTCATTTGCTTTTCCTTACCTTGCCTTCGATTGCCCAGTTGCATTGCCTTGCCTTGCCTTTCTTTGCCTTTTTGCCTTGCCTTGCCGTGCCTTGGTTTCCTCTTTTGACTTTCCTTGCCTTACCTTGCTTTGCCCTTTTGCCTTGCCTTGCTTTTCTTTTTTGCCTTGCCTTGCCTTGTCTTGCTTTGCCCTTTTGCCTTGCCGTGCCTTTCTTTGCCTTTTTGCCTTGACTTGCCTCACCTTGATTTGCCCTTTTGCCTTGCCTTGCCTTGCCTTGCTTTGCCATTTTGCCTTGGCTTACCTTGCCTTCCTTTGCCATTTGGCTTTCCTTTCCTTGCCTTGCTTTGCCCTTTTGCCTTGCCTTGCCTTTTCTTGCTTCGCCCTTTTGCCTTGCCTTTCTTTGACCTTTTGCCTTGCCTTGCCTTGCCTTGCTTTGCCCTTTTGCTTTGCCTTGCCTTGGTATGCCATTTTGCCTTGCCTTACCTTTCCTTGCTTTGCTCTTTTGCCTTGCCTTGCCTGGCTTTCCCTATTGTCTTGCATTGCCTTGCCTTGCTTTACCCATTTGCTTTTCCTTGCCTTGCCTTCGATTGCCCAGTTGCATTGCCTTGCCTTGCCTTGTTTTGCCCTTTTGCCTTACCTTCCCTTGCATTTCCTTGCCCTGCTTTGCTTTGATCTTTTGTCTTGCCTTGTCTTGCCTTGGTTTGCCCTTTTGCCTTTCCTTGCCTTTCCTTGCTTTACCCTTTTGCATTGCCTTGCCTTGCCTTGCTTTGCCTTTTGAAATGCCTTGTCTTGCTTTGCCCTTTTTCCTTGCCTTGCCTTTCTATGCCTTTTTGCTTTGCCTTACCTTTCCTTGCTTTGCACTTTTGCCTTGACTTGCCTTGCTTTCCCTATTATATTGCATAGCCTTGCCTTGTTTTCCCCATTTGCCTTGCCTTGCCTTGCCTTGCTTTGCCCTTTTGCCTTGCCTTCCCTTGCTTTTCCCTTTTGCCTTGCCTTGCATTGCTTTTCCCTTTTGCCTTTACTTGCCTTTCCTTGCCCTCTTGCCTTGCCTTGCCTTGTTTTGCCTTTTTGCCTTTCCTTGCCTTTCTTTTTTCTTTTGCTTTTCCTTGCCTTGCCTGGCTTTGCCCTTTTGCCTTGCCTTGCCTTGCCTTGCTTTGCGCTTTTGTCTTGCCTTGCCTTGCCTTGGTTTGCCCTTTGACATTACTTGCCTTGCCTTGCTTTGCCCTTTTGCCTTCCCTTGCTTTGCCTTTTGCCTTGCCTTGCTTTACTTCTTTCTCTCCCTTTATCGAGTCGTGTATAGAAACCGCTAAGCTTGCGATCGGCAAGTTAGCTACCGAGGCAAAGAGGCAAAGAAGGGCAAGGCAAGGCAATGCAAAAGGGCAAAGGAAGGGAAGCAAGGGAAAGCAAGGCAGGGCAAGAGAAGGCAAAAGGGCAAAGCAAGACAAGGCAAGGCAAGGCAAAAGGGCAAACATAACGCAAGACAACTCAAGGCAAAGGAGAAAAGCAAGGCAAAGCAAGGCAAGTCAAAAGGGCAAAGCATTTCAAGGTCAGGCAAGGCAAAAAAGCAAAGCAAGGCAATGCAAGACAAAAGGGCAAAGCTAGGCAATGCAAGGAAAGAAAAAAGGGCATATAAAGTCAAGGCAAGGCAAAAGGGCAATTCAACGCAAGGCAAAAGGGCAAAGCAAGGCTATGCAAGGCAAGGCAAAAGGGCAAAGCAAGGCAAGGCAAAAGGGCAAAGGAAGGCAAGTCAAAAGGACAAAGCAAGTCAAGACAAGGAAAGGCAAAAGGGCAAAGCCAGGAATGGAAAGCTAAGTCAAAAGGGCAAAGAAAGGCAAGGCAAGCCAAGGCAAAAGGGCAAAGCAAGACAAGGCAAGGCAAGTCAAAAGGGCAAACATAACGCAAAACAAATCAAGGCAAAAGAGCTAATCAAGGCAAGGCTAGGCAAGGCAAAATGAAAAACATAATGCAAGGCAAGTCAAATCCAAAGAGAAAAGCAAGGCAAGGCAAGGCAAAATGGCAAATCAAGGAAAGGCAACGCAAAACAAAAGGGCAAAGCAAGACAAGGGATAAGGACAAAGCAAGTCAAGGCAAGGCAAGTCAAAAAGGCAAAGCAAGGGAAGGGAAGGCAAGGCAAAATGGCAAAGCAAAGCAAGGCAAGTCAAAAGGGCAAAGCAAGGCAAGGAAAAGCAATGCAACTGGGCAAAACAGGGCAAGGCAAGGAAAGGCAAATGGGTAAAGCAAGGCAAGGCAATGCAAGAAAATCGGGAATAGAAGACAAGGCAAGGCAAAAGGGCAAGGCAAGGCAATGCAAGGCAAAAGGGCAAAGCAAGGCAAGGAAAGGCTAGGGAAAAAGGCAAAGGAGGGCAAGTCAAAAGGACAAAGCAAGTCAAGGCAAGGAAAGGCAAAAGGGCAAAGCAAGACATGGAAAGCTAAGGCAAAAGGGAAAAGCAAGGCAAGGCAAAACAAGGCAAAAGGGCAAAACAAGGCAAAAGGGCAAAACAAGGCAAGGCAAGGCAAGACAAAAGGGCAAAGCAAGGAAAGACAAGGCAAAAGGGGAAAGCAAGGCAATGCAAAAGGGCAAAGAAAGGCAAGGCAAGGCGAGGCAACTGGGGAAAGCATGGCAAGGCAAGGAAAGGCAAAATGTAAAGCCAGGCAATGCAATGCAAGACAATAGGGAAAGCAAGGAAAGGCAAGGCAAAAGGGCAAAGCAAGGCAAGGCAAGGAAAGGCAAAAGTGCAAATCAAGACAAGGAAAGGCAAGGCAAAAGGGCAAAGTAAGCAAGGCAAAATGGCAAAACAAGGCAAGGGAATGCAAGGCAAAAGGGTAAGGCAAGTTAAGGCAAGGCAAAAGGGCAATGCAACGCAAGGCAAAAGGGCAAAGCAAGGAGAGGCAAGGCAAAGGGGCAAAGCAAGGCAAGGCAAGGCAAGGCAAAAGGGCAAAAAAGGCAGTGCTAGGCAAGGCAAAATGTCAAAAGAAAGGCAAGGCAAGGAAAGGCAAAAGGCAAAGCAAGGCAAGGAAAGGCAAGGCAAAATGGCAAAGCAAGGGAAGGCAAGGCAAGGCAAAAGGGCAAGGGAAGACAAGGAAAGGCAAGGGTAAATGCAAAGCAAGGCAAGGCAAGGCAAGGCAAAAAAGCAAAGCAAGGCAAGGCACCGTAAGGGAAAAGAGCAAAGGAAGTCAAGTCAAAAGGACAAGCAAGGCAAGGCAAGGAAAGGCAAAAGGGCTAAGCAAGGCATAGAAAGCTAAGTCAAAAGGGCAAAGCAAGGCAAGGAAAGACAAGGTAAAATGGCAAAGCAAGGCAAGGCAAGGGAGGGAAATGGGCAAAGCATTGCAAGGCAAGGCAATGCAAAAGGGCAAACATAACGCAAGGCAACTCAAGGCAGAAGAGAAAGCAAGGCAAGGCAAATTGGCAAAGCAAAGCAAGGCAAGTCAAAAGGGAAAGCAAGGCAAGGCAAGGGAAAAGGGCAAAGCAAGGCAAGGCAAGGAAAAAGGGCAATGCAAGGCAAGGCAAGGAAATACAACTGGGAAAACCAAGGCACAGCAAGGCAATGCAAAAGGGCAAAGCAAGGCAAGGCAAAAGAGCAAAGAAAGGCGAGGCGGGAAAGCCAAAAGGGCAAAGCAAGGCAAGGGAAGGAAAAGCAAAAGAAAAGGCAAAGAAAAAAGAGCAAAGAAAGGCTGGCAAGGAAAGGCAAAAGGGCAAAACAAGGAAAGGCAAAGCAAAAGAGCAAAGCAAGGCAATGCAAGGAAAGATGGCAAATCAAGGTAGGGCAAGGCAAGGCAAAACGGCAAAGCAATGCAAAGCAAGGGAAGGCAAGGCAAGGCAAAAGGGCAAAGCCAGGCAAGGCAAGGCAAGGCAAAAGTGCAAAGCAAGGCAAGGCAAGGCAAAAGGGCAAAGAAAGGCTATGCAAGGCAAGACAAAAGGGCAAATGAAAAAGGGCAAAGCAATGCCTTGCATTACCTTTGACATTTTTCCTTGCCTTGTCTTGCTATGCTATGCCTTTTTGCCTTGCCTTACCTTTCCTTCCTTTGCCCTTTTGCCTTGCCTTGCGCTGCTTTTCCTCTTTGCCTTGTGCTGCCTTGCTTTGTCCTTTTGCCTTGATTTGCCTTGCCTTTCTTTTGCCCTTTTCCCTTCCTTGCATTGCCTTGCTTTGCCCCATGGCCTTGCCTTTCCTTGCTTTGCCCTTTTGCCTTGCCTTGCCTTGCCTTGCTTTGCCCTTTTCCCTTCCTTGCCTTGCCATGCTTTCCCTTTTGCCTTCTCTTGCCTTGCTTTATTTTGCACTTTTGCCTGGCGTTACCTTGCCTTGCTTTGCCCTTTTGCCTTGCCTTGCATTGCCCTTTTGCCTTGCCTTGCTTTGCCCTTTTCCCTTGCCTTGCTTTGCCCTTTTGCCTTTACTTGCCTTGCCTTGCTTTGCCCTCTTGCCTTGCATTGCCTTGTTTTGCCCTTTTGCCTTTCCCTTCCTTGCCTTTTTTTTTTCTTTTGGTTTTCCTTGCCTTGCCAATTTACATTGCCTTGCCTTGTCTTGCTTTACTCTTTTGCATTGCCTTGCCTTGCTTTGCCTCTTTGCCTTGTCTTGCCTTGCCTTTTTTGCCCTTTTGCCTAGATTTTCATTGCCTTGCTTTGCCCAGTTGCCTTGCCTTGCCGTGCCTTGGTTTCCTCTTTTGACTTTCCTTGCCTTACCTTGCTTTGCCCTTTTGCCTTGCCTTGCTTTTCTTTTTTGCCTTGCCTTGCCTTGTCTTGCTTTGCCCTTTTGCCTTGCCGTGCCTTTCTTTGCCCTTTTGCCTTGACTTGCCTCACCTTGATTTGCCCTTTTGCCTTGCCTTGCCTTGCCTTGCTTTGCCATTTTGCCTTGGCTTACCTTGCCTTCCTTTGCCATTTGGCTTTCCTTTCCTTGCCTTGTTTTGCCCTTTTGCCTTGCCTTGCCTTGCCTTGCTTTGCCCTTTTGCCTTGCCTTGCCTTGCTTTGCCCTTTTGCCTTGCCTTCCTTTGCCCTTTTGCCTTGCCTTGCCTTACTTTGCCGTTTTGCCTTGCCTTGCCTTGCCTTGCTTTGCCACTTTGCCTTGCCTTGCCTTACATTGATTTTCTCTTTTCGCTTTACTTGCCTTCCCTTGCTTTCCTTTTTGCCTTTCCTCGCCTTGCCTTGCTTTACCCTTTTGCCTTGCCTTGCCGTGCATTGATTTTCTCTTTTCCCTTTATTTGCCTTGCTTGTTTTGCCTTTTTGCCTTTCCTTGCCTTACCTTGCCTTGTCTTGCTTTGCCAATTTGCCTTGCCTTGCCGTGCATTGATTTCTCTTTTCCCTTTACTTGCCTTTCCTTGCTTTGCCCTTTTACCTTTACCTGCCGTGCCTTGTTTTGCCCTTTTGCCATGCCTTGCCTTGCCTTGTTTTGTCCTTTTGCTTTGCCATGCCTTGCCTTTATTTACCCATTTCCCTTGCCTTACCTTGCCTTGCTTTGCCATTTTGCCTTGCCTTGCCTTGTCTTGCTTTCCATTTTGACTTGCCTTGCTTAGCTTCGCCCTTTTGCCTTGTCTTGCCTTGCCTTTCTTTGCCCTATTTCCTTGACTTCCTTGCCTTGGTTTGCCCTTTTGCCTTGCCTTGCTTTGCCTTACTTTGCCCTTTTGCGTTGCCTTGCGTTGCCTTGCTTTGCCCTTTTGCCTTGCCTTGCCTTCCTTTGCCCTTTTGCCTTGCCTTGCCTTGTTATGCCCTTTTCCCTTGACTTGCATTGCCCTGCTTCGCAAAGCTAGGGAAGGCAAGGCAAGGCAAAAGGGCAAAGCAAGGGAAGGTAAGGCAAAAGGGCAAAACAAGGCAAGGCAAGGCAATGCAACTGGGCAATCGAAGGCAAGGCAAGGAAAAGCAAATGGGTAAAGCAAGGCAAGGCAATGCAAGACAATAGGGAAAGCCAGGAAAGGCAAGGCAAAAGAGCAAAGCAAGGAAAGGTAAGGCAAGGCAAAATGGCATACCAAGGCAAGGCAAGGCAAAAGGGCAAAGCAAGGCAAGGCAAGGCAAGGAAAAAGGTCAAAGCAAGGCAAGGCAAAAGGGCAAAGCAAGGCAAGGCAAGGCAAGGCAAAAGGGCAAAGCAAGGCAAGGCAAGGCAAGGCAAAAGGGCAAAGCAAGGCACGGCAAGGCAAAAGGGCAAAGCAAGACAAGGCAAGGCAAGGCAAAAAAGAAAAGCAAGGCAAGGCAAAAGGGCAAAGCAAGGTAAGGCAAGGAAAGTCAAAAGAGGAAACCAAGGCACGGCAAGGCAAGGCAACTGGGCAAAGCAAGGCAATGAAAATCTAGGCAAAAGGGCAAAAAAGGCAAGGCAAGACAAGGCAAAGAGGCAAAGCAAGGCAAGGCAATGCAAAAGAGTAAAGCAAGACAAGGCAAGGCAATGTAAATTGGCAAGGCAAGGAAAACCAAAAGAAAAAAAAAAGGCAAGGAAGGGAAAGGCAAAAGGGCAAAACAAGGCAATGCAAGGCAAGAGGGCAAAGCAAGGCAAGGCAAGTAAAGGCAAAAGGGCAAAGCAAGGCAAGGGAAAAGGGCAAAGCAAGGCAAGGCAAAAGGGCAATGCAAGGCAAGGCAAAAGGGCAAAGCAAGGCAAGGTAACGCCAGGCAAAAGTGCAAAATAAAGCAAGGCAAGAGAAGGCAAAAGGGAAAGCATGGCAAGGCAAGGAAGGGAAAAGGGCAAAGCAAGGCAAGGCAAGGCAAGGCAAAAGGGCAAAGCAAGGAAAGGCAAGGCCATGGGGCAAAGCAAGGCAATGCAAGGAAGGGAAAAGGGCAAAAGAAAGGCAAGGCAAATCAAGGCAAAAGGACAAAGCAAGGCAGCACAAGGCAAAGAGGAAAAGCAGCGCAAGGCAAGGCAAAAGAGCTAATCAAGGCAAGGCTAGGCAAGGCAAAATGAAAAACATAACGCAAGGCAAGTCAAATCCAAAGAGAAAGGCAAAGGCAAAGGCAAGGCAAGGCAAAATGGCAAATCAAGGAAAGGCAACGCAAAACAAAAGGGCAAAGCAAGACAAGGGATAAGGACAAAGCAAGTCAAGGCAAGGCAAGTCAAAAAGGCAAAGCAAGGCAAGGAAAAGCAATGCAACTGGGCAAAACAGGGCAAGGCAAGGAAAGGCAAATGGGTAAAGCAAGGCAAGGCAATGCAAGAAAATCGGGAATAGAAGACAAGGCAAGGCAAAAGGGCAAGGCAAGGCAATGCAAGGCAAAAGGGCAAAGCAAGGCAAGGAAAGGCTAGGGAAAAAGGCAAAGGAGGGCAAGTCAAAAGGACAAAGCAAGTCAAGGCAAGGAAAGGCAAAAGGGCAAAGCAAGACATGGAAAGCTAAGGCAAAAGGGAAAAGCAAGGCAAGGCAAAACAAGGCAAAAGGGCAAAACAAGGCAAAAGGGCAAAACAAGGCAAGGCAAGGCAAGACAAAAGGGCAAAGCAAGGAAAGACAAGGCAAAAGGGGAAAGCAAGGCAATGCGAAAGGGCAAAGAAAGGCAAGGCAAGGCGAGGCAACTGGGGAAAGCATGGCAAGGCAAGGAAAGGCAAAATGTAAAGCAAGGCAATGCAATGCAAGACAATAGGGAAAGCAAGGAAAGGCAAGGCAAAAGGGCAAAGCAAGGCAAGGCAAGGAAAGGCAAAAGTGCAAATCAAGACAAGGAAAGGCAAGGCAAAAGGGAAAAGTAAGCAAGGCAAAATGGCAAAGCAAGGCAAGGAAATGCAAGGCAAAAGGGTAAGGCAAGGGAAGGGAAGGTAATGCAAAAAGGGAATCCAAGGCAAGGCAAAAGGGCAAAGCAAGTCAAGGCAAGGAAAGGCAAAATGGCAAAGAAAAGCAAGGCAAGGCAAGGCAGAAGGACACAGCAAGGCAAGGAAAGGAGAGGCAAAATGAATAGCTAGGCAAGTTAAGGCAAGGCAAAAGGGCAAAGCAACGCAAGGCAAAAGGGCAAAGTAAGGGAAGGCAAGGCAAGGCAAAAGGGAAAAGAAAGGCAGGGCAAGGCAAGGCAAAAGGGCAAAGCAAGGAGAGGCAAGGCAAGACAAAAGGGCAAAGGAAGGCAAGTCAAAAGGACAAAGCAAGTCAAGACAAGGAAAGGCAAAAGGGCAAAGCCAGGAATGGAAAGCTAAGTCAAAAGGGCAAAGAAAGGCAAGGCAAGCCAAGGCAAAAGGGCAAAAGCAAGACAAGGCAAGGCAAGTCAAAAGGGCAAACATAACGCAAAACAAATCAAGGCAAAAGAGCTAATCAAGGCAAGGCTAGGCAAGGCAAAATGAAAAACATAATGCAAGGCAAGTCAAATCCAAAGAGAAAAGCAAGGCAAGGCAAGGCAAAATGGCAAATCAAGGAAAGGCAACGCAAAACAAAAGGGCAAAGCAAGACAAGGGATAAGGACAAAACAAGTCAAGGCAAGGCAAGTCAAAAAGGCAAAGCAAGGGAAGGGAAGGCAAGGCAAAATGGCAAAGCAAAGCAAGGCAAGTCAAAAGGGCAAAGCAAGGCAAGGAAAAGCAATGCAACTGGGCAAAACAGGGCAAGGCAAGGAAAGGCAAATGGGTAAAGCAAGGCAAGGCAATGCAAGAAAATCGGGAATAGAAGACAAGGCAAGGCAAAAGGGCAAGGCAAGGCAATGCAAGGCAAAAGGGCAAAGCAAGGCAAGGAAAGGCTAGGGAAAAAGGCAAAGGAGGGCAAGTCAAAAGGACAAAGCAAGTCAAGGCAAGGAAAGGCAAAAGGGCAAAGCAAGACATGGAAAGCTAAGGCAAAAGGGAAAAGCAAGGCAAGGCAAAACAAGGCAAAAGGGCAAAACAAGGCAAAAGGGCAAAACAAGGCAAGGCAAGGCAAGACAAAAGGGCAAAGCAAGGAAAGACAAGGCAAAAGGGGAAAGCAAGGCAAGGCAAAAGAGCAAAGAAAGGCAAGGCGGGAAAGCCAAAAGGGCAAAGCAAGGCAAGGGAAGGAAAAGCAAAAGAAAAGGCAAAGAAAAAAGAGCAAAGAAAGGCTGGCAAGGAAAGGCAAAAGGGCAAAACAAGGCAAGGCAAAGCAAAAGAGCAAAGCAAGGCAATGCAAGGAAAGATGGCAAATCAAGTTAGGGCAAGGCAAGGCAAAACGGCAAAGCAATGCAAAGCAAGGGAAGGCAAGGCAAGGCAAAAGGGCAAAGCCAGGCAAGGCAAGGCAAGGCAAAAGTGCAAAGCAAGGCAAGGCAAGGCAAAAGGGCAAAGAAAGGCTATGCAAGGCAAGACAAAAGGGCAAATGAAAAAGGGCAAAGCAATGCCTTGCATTACCTTTGACATTTTTCCTTGCCTTGTCTTGCTATGCTATGCCTTTTTGCCTTGCCTTACCTTTCCTTCCTTTGCCCTTTTGCCTTGCCTTGCGCTGCTTTTCCTCTTTGCCTTGTGCTGCCTTGCTTTGTCCTTTTGCCTTGATTTGCCTTGCCTTTCTTTTGCCCTTTTCCCTTCCTTGCATTGCCTTGCTTTGCCCCATGGCCTTGCCTTTCCTTGCTTTGCCCTTTTGCCTTGCCTTGCCTTGCCTTGCTTTGCCCTTTTCCCTTCCTTGCCTTGCCATGCTTTCCCTTTTGCCTTCTCTTGCCTTGCTTTATTTTGCACTTTTGCCTGGCGTTACCTTGCCTTGCTTTGCCCTTTTGCCTTGCCTTGCATTGCCCTTTTGCCTTGCCTTGCTTTGCCCTTTTCCCTTGCCTTGCTTTGCCCTTTTGCCTTTACTTGCCTTGCCTTGCTTTGCCCTCTTGCCTTGCATTGCCTTGTTTTGCCCTTTTGCCTTTCCCTTCCTTGCCTTTTTTTTTTCTTTTGGTTTTCCTTGCCTTGCCAATTTACATTGCCTTGCCTTGTCTTGCTTTACTCTTTTGCATTGCCTTGCCTTGCTTTGCCTCTTTGCCTTGTCTTGCCTTGCCTTTTTTGCCCTTTTGCCTAGATTTTCATTGCCTTGCTTTGCCCAGTTGCCTTGCCTTGCCGTGCCTTGGTTTCCTCTTTTGACTTTCCTTGCCTTACCTTGCTTTGCCCTTTTGCCTTGCCTTGCTTTTCTTTTTTGCCTTGCCTTGCCTTGTCTTGCTTTGCCCTTTTGCCTTGCCGTGCCTTTCTTTGCCCTTTTGCCTTGACTTGCCTCACCTTGATTTGCCCTTTTGCCTTGCCTTGCCTTGCCTTGCTTTGCCATTTTGCCTTGGCTTACCTTGCCTTCCTTTGCCATTTGGCTTTCCTTTCCTTGCCTTGTTTTGCCCTTTTGCCTTGCCTTGCCTTGCCTTTCTTTGCCCTTTTGCCTTGCCTTGCCTTTTCTTGCTTTGTTCTTTTGCCTTGCCTTGCTTTGACCTTTTTCCTTGCCTTGCCTTGCCTTGTTTTGCCTTTTTGCCTTTCCTTGCCTTTCTTTTTTCTTTTGCTTTTCCTTGCCTTGCCTGGCTTTGCCCTTTTGCCTTGCCTTGCCTTGCCTTGCTTTGCGCTTTTGTCTTGCCTTGCCTTGCCTTGGTTTGCCCTTTGACATTACTTGCCTTGCCTTGCTTTGCCCTTTTGCCTTCCCTTGCTTTGCCTTTTGCCTTGCCTTGCTTTACTTCTTTCTCTCCCTTTATCGAGTCGTGTATAGAAACCGCTAAGCTTGCGATCGGCAAGTTAGCTACCGAGGCAAAGAGGCAAAGAAGGGCAAGGCAAGGCAATGCAAAAGGGCAAAGGAAGGGAAGCAAGGGAAAGCAAGGCAGGGCAAGAGAAGGCAAAAGGGCACAGCAAGACAAGGCAAGGCAAGGCAAAAGGGCAAACATAACGCAAGACAACTCAAGGCAAAGGAGAAAAGCAAGGCAAAGCAAGGCAAGTCAGAAGGGCAAAGCATTTCAAGGTCAGGCAAGGCAAAAAAGCAAAGCAAGGCAATGCAAGACAAAAGGGCAAAGCTAGGCAATGCAAGGAAAGAAAAAAGGGCATATAAAGTCAAGGCAAGGCAAAAGGGCAATTCAACGCAAGGCAAAAGGGCAAAGCAAGGCTATGCAAGGCAAGGCAAAAGGGCAAAGCAAGGCAAGGCAAAAGGGCAAACCAAGGCAAGGATGTCAAGGAAAAAGGGCAACGAAAGGCAAGGCAAGGCAAAAGGGCAAAGCAAGGCAAGGTAAGGCAAGGGAAAATGGAAAGTAAGGCAATGCAAGGCAAGAGAAAAGGCCAAAGCAAAGCAAGGGAAGGGAAAAAGGCAAGGCAAGGCAAGGAAGAAGGGCAAAACAAGGCAAGGCAAGGCAAAAGGGCAAAGCAAGGCATGGAAAGTCAAGGTAAAAAGGGCAAAGCAAGGCAAGGCAAGACAAGGCAAAAGGGCCATAAAAGGAAAGGGAGAGCAAGGCAAAATTGCAAAGCAAAGAAAGGCAAGTCAAAAGGGAAAGCAAAAGAAGGCAAGGCAAGGCAAAACGGCACACCAAGGCAAGGCAAGACAAGGCAAAAGGGCAAAGCAAGGCAATACAAGGCAAATCAAAAGGGCAAAGAAAGGCAAGACAAGGTTAAAGGGCAAAGCAGGGCAATGCAAGTCAAGGGAAAAGGGCATAACAAGGCAAGGCAAGGCAAAAGGGCAAAGGAAGGCAAGGCAAGGCAAAAGGGCAAAGCAAGGCAACGCAAGGCAAGGCAAAAGGGCAAAGTAAGGCAAAGCAAGGCAAGGCAAAAGGGCAAACCAAGGCAAGGAAGTCAAGGAAATAGGGCAAAGAAAGGCAAGGCAAGACAATGCAAAAGGGCGAAGCTAAGCAAGGCAAGTCAAAATGGAAAGCAAGACAAGGCAAGGCAAGGCAAAATGGCAAAGCAAGGCAAGGTAAGGCAAGGGAAATGGGTAAATAAAGGCAAGGCATGGCAAAGCAAAAGGACAAAACAAGGCAAGGCAAGGCATGGCAAAAGGGCAAAACAAGGCACGGCAAGTAAAGGTAAAAGGGCAAAGCAAGGAAAGGAAAGTAAAGGGAAAAGAGAAATCAATGCACGGCAAAGCAAGGCAAAATGGCAAAGCAAGACAAGGCAAGGTAAGGCAAGGAAAGGCAAAAAGGCAAAACAAGCAAGGCAAATAAAGGGAAAAGAGAAAATCAATGCACGGCAAGGCAAGGCAAAAGGGTAAAGCAAGGCAAGGCGAGGAAAGGCAAAAAGGAAAGCAAGGGAAGGCAAGTAAAGGGAAAAGAGAAAATCAATGTAAGGCAAGGCAAGGCAAAGTGGCAAAGCAAGGCAAGGCAAGGCAAGGCAAAACGGCAAAGTAAGGCAGGGCAAGGCAAAAGGGCAAAGGAAGGCAAGGCAAAACGGCAAAGCAAGGCAAGGCAAGGCAAGGCAAAAGGGCAAAGCAAGGCAAGGCAAAAGGGCAAAGCAAGGCAAGGCAAGGTAAGGCAAAAGGGCAAATCAATGCGAGAAAAGGCAAAGCAAAACGGCAAATGAATGCAAGTCAAAAGGACAAAGGAAGTCAAGGCAAGGAAAGACAAAAGGGCAAAGCAAGGCAAACAAGACAAGGCAAAAGCTCAAAGCAAGACAAGGCAAGACAAGGCAGAAGGGCTAAGCATTGCAAGGCAAGGCAAGGAAAAAGGGAAAACCTAACGCAAGGCAATTGAAGGCAAAACAGCAAAGCAAGGCAAGGCAAGGCAAAATGGCAAAGGAAGGCAAGGGAAGTCAAAAGGGAAAGCAAGACAAGGCCAGGCACGGCAAAAGGGCAAAGCAAGGCAAGGCAATGCAAGGCAAAAGTGCAAGGCAAGGCAAGGCAAGACAAGGCAAAAAGGGCAGAGCAAGGCATGGAAATTCAAGGAAAAATGGCAAAGCATGGCAAGGCAAGGCAAAAGGGCAAAGCAAGGCATGGAAATTCAAGGCAAAATGGGAAAGCAAGGCAAGGCAAGGCAAAAGGGCAAAGCAAGGCAAGGCAATTCAAAAGGGCAAAGCAAGGCAAGGCAAGGTAAGGCAAAAGGGCAATGCAACGCAAAAGGACAAAGCAAGTCAAGGCAAGACAAGGCAAGAGGGCAAATAAGGCATGGAAAATCAAGGCAAAACTGCAAAGCAAGGCAAGGCAAGGCAAAAGGGCAAAACAGGGCAAGGGGAGGCAAGGCAAAATGGCAAAACAAAACAAGGCAAGTCAAAAGGGAAAGCAAGACAAAGCAAGGCAAGGCAAAACGGCATACCAAGGCAAGGCAAGACAATGCAAAAGGGCAAAGCAAGGCAAGGGAAGGAAAGGTATATGGCAAGGCAAGCACGTAATGCAAGGCAGAAGGCAAAGCAAGGCAAGGAAGAAGGGCAAAGCAAGGCAAGGCAACGCAAGGCAAAATGGCAAAGCTAGGCATGGAAAGTCAAGGGAAAAGGGCAAAGCAAGGCAAGGCAAGACAAGGCAAAATGGCAAAGCAAAGCAAGGCAAGTCAAAAGGTAAAGCAAGACAAGGCAAGGCAAGGCAAAACCGCACACCAAGGCAAGGCAAGGCAAGGCATAGTGGCAAAGCAACGCAAGGAAAGGCAAGGCTAAAGGCAAAGCAAGGCAAGGCAAGGCAAGGCAAGGCAAGAGCGCAAAGCAAGGCAAGGTAATGTAAGGCAAAATGGCAATGCAAGGCAAGGCAAAAGGGCAAAGCAAGGCAAGGCAAGGCAAGGCAAAAGGGCAAAGGAAGGCAAGTCAAAAGGACAAAGCAAGTCAAGACAAGGAAAGGCAAAAGGGCAAAGCCAGGAATGGAAAGCTAAGTCAAAAGGGCAAAGAAAGGCAAGGCAAGCCAAGGCAAAAGGGCAAAGCAAGACAAGGCAAAGCAAGGCAAAAGGGCAAACATAACGTAAAACAAATCAAGGCAAAAGAGCTAATCAAGGCAAGGCTAGGCAAGGCAAAATGAAAAACATAACGCAAGGCAAGTCAAATCCAAAGAGAAAGGCAAAGGCAAAGGCAAGGCAAGGCAAAATGGCAAATCAAGGAAAGGCAACGCAAAACAAAAGGGCAAAGCAAGACAAGGGATAAGGACAAAGCAAGTCAAGGCAAGGCAAGTCAAAAAGGCAAAGCAAGGCAAGGAAAAGCAATGCAACTGGGCAAAACAGGGCAAGGCAAGGAAAGGCAAATGGGTAAAGCAAGGCAAGGCAATGCAAGAAAATCGGGAATAGAAGACAAGGCAAGGCAAAAGGGCAAGGCAAGGCAATGCAAGGCAAAAGGGCAAAGCAAGGCAAGGAAAGGCTAGGGAAAAAGGCAAAGGAGGGCAAGTCAAAAGGACAAAGCAAGTCAAGGCAAGGAAAGGCAAAAGGGCAAAGCAAGACATGGAAAGCTAAGGCAAAAGGGAAAAGCAAGGCAAGGCAAAACAAGGCAAAAGGGCAAAACAAGGCAAAAGGGCAAAACAAGGCAAGGCAAGGCAAGACAAAAGGGCAAAGCAAGGAAAGACAAGGCAAAAGGGGAAAGCAAGGCAATGCGAAAGGGCAAAGAAAGGCAAGGCAAGGCGAGGCAACTGGGGAAAGCATGGCAAGGCAAGGAAAGGCAAAATGTAAAGCAAGGCAATGCAATGCAAGACAATAGGGAAAGCAAGGAAAGGCAAGGCAAAAGGGCAAAGCAAGGCAAGGCAAGGAAAGGCAAAAGTGCAAATCAAGACAAGGAAAGGCAAGGCAAAAGGGAAAAGTAAGCAAGGCAAAATGGCAAAGCAAGGCAAGGAAATGCAAGGCAAAAGGGTAAGGCAAGGGAAGGGAAGGTAATGCAAAAAGGGAATCCAAGGCAAGGCAAAAGGGCAAAGCAAGTCAAGGCAAGGAAAGGCAAAATGGCAAAGAAAAGCAAGGCAAGGCAAGGCAGAAGGACACAGCAAGGCAAGGAAAGGAGAGGCAAAATGAATAGCTAGGCAAGTTAAGGCAAGGCAAAAGGGCAAAGCAACGCAAGGCAAAAGGGCAAAGTAAGGGAAGGCAAGGCAAGGCAAAAGGGAAAAGAAAGGCAGGGCAAGGCAAGGCAAAAGGGCAAAGCAAGGAGAGGCAAGGCAAGACAAAAGGGCAAAGGAAGGCAAGTCAAAAGGACAAAGCAAGTCAAGACAAGGAAAGGCAAAAGGGCAAAGCCAGGAATGGAAAGCTAAGTCAAAAGGGCAAAGAAAGGCAAGGCAAGCCAAGGCAAAAGGGCAAAGCAAGACAAGGCAAGGCAAGTCAAAAGGGCAAACATAACGCAAAACAAATCAAGGCAAAAGAGCTAATCAAGGCAAGGCTAGGCAAGGCAAAATGAAAAACATAATGCAAGGCAAGTCAAATCCAAAGAGAAAAGCAAGGCAAGGCAAGGCAAAATGGCAAATCAAGGAAAGGCAACGCAAAACAAAAGGGCAAAGCAAGACAAGGGATAAGGACAAAACAAGTCAAGGCAAGGCAAGTCAAAAAGGCAAAGCAAGGGAAGGGAAGGCAAGGCAAAATGGCAAAGCAAAGCAAGGCAAGTCAAAAGGGCAAAGCAAGGCAAGGAAAAGCAATGCAACTGGGCAAAACAGGGCAAGGCAAGGAAAGGCAAATGGGTAAAGCAAGGCAAGGCAATGCAAGAAAATCGGGAATAGAAGACAAGGCAAGGCAAAAGGGCAAGGCAAGGCAATGCAAGGCAAAAGGGCAAAGCAAGGCAAGGAAAGGCTAGGGAAAAAGGCAAAGGAGGGCAAGTCAAAAGGACAAAGCAAGTCAAGGCAAGAAAAGGCAAAAGGGCAAAGCAAGACATGGAAAGCTAAGGCAAAAGGGAAAAGCAAGGCAAGGCAAAACAAGGCAAAAGGGCAAAACAAGGCAAAAGGGCAAAACAAGGCAAGGCAAGGCAAGACAAAAGGGCAAAGCAAGGAAAGACAAGGCAAAAGGGGAAAGCAAGGCAAGGCAAAAGAGCAAAGAAAGGCAAGGCGGGAAAGCCAAAAGGGCAAAGCAAGGCAAGGGAAGGAAAAGCAAAAGAAAAGGCAAAGAAAAAAAGAGCAAAGAAAGGCTGGCAAGGAAAGGCAAAAGGGCAAAACAAGGCAAGGCAAAGCAAAAGAGCAAAGCAAGGCAATGCAAGGAAAGATGGCAAATCAAGTTAGGGCAAGGCAAGGCAAAACGGCAAAGCAATGCAAAGCAAGGGAAGGCAAGGCAAGGCAAAAGGGCAAAGCCAGGCAAGGCAAGGCAAGGCAAAAGTGCAAAGCAAGGCAAGGCAAGGCAAAAGGGCAAAGAAAGGCTATGCAAGGCAAGACAAAAGGGCAAATGAAAAAGGGCAAAGCAATGCCTTGCATTACCTTTGACATTTTTCCTTGCCTTGTCTTGCTATGCTATGCCTTTTTGCCTTGCCTTACCTTTCCTTCCTTTGCCCTTTTGCCTTGCCTTGCGCTGCTTTTCCTCTTTGCCTTGTGCTGCCTTGCTTTGTCCTTTTGCCTTGATTTGCCTTGCCTTTCTTTTGCCCTTTTCCCTTCCTTGCATTGCCTTGCTTTGCCCCATGGCCTTGCCTTTCCTTGCTTTGCCCTTTTGCCTTGCCTTGCCTTGCCTTGCTTTGCCCTTTTCCCTTCCTTGCCTTGCCATGCTTTCCCTTTTGCCTTCTCTTGCCTTGCTTTATTTTGCACGTTTGCCTGGCGTTACCTTGCCTTGCTTTGCCCTTTTGCCTTGCCTTGCATTGCCCTTTTGCCTTGCCTTGCTTTGCCCTTTTCCCTTGCCTTGCCTTGCCTTGCTTTTCCCTTTTGCCTTTACTTGCCTTGCCTTGCTTTGCCCTCTTGCCTTGCATTGCCTTGTTTTGCCCTTTTGCCTTTCCCTTCCTTGCCTTTCTTTTTTCTTTTGGTTTTCCTTGCCTTGCCAATTTACATTGCCTTGCCTTGTCTTGCTTTACTCTTTTGCATTGCCTTGCCTTGCTTTGCCTCTTTGCCTTGTCTTGCCTTGCCTTTTTTGCCCTTTTGCCTAGATTTTCATTGCCTTGCTTTGCCCAGTTGCCTTGCCTTTCCTTGACTTTGTACTTTTGCCTTGCCTTGCTTTTCTTTGCCTTTTTGCCTTGCCTTGCCGTGCCTTGGTTTCCTCTTTTGACTTTCCTTGCCTTACCTTGCTTTGCCCTTTTGCCTTGCCTTGCTTTTCTTTTTTGCCTTGCCTTGCCTTGTCTTGCTTTGCCCTTTTGCCTTGCCGTGCCTTTCTTTGCCCTTTTGCCTTGACTTGCCTCACCTTGATTTGCCCTTTTGCCTTGCCTTGCCTTGCCTTGCTTTGCCATTTTGCCTTGGCTTACCTTGCCTTCCTTTGCCATTTGGCTTTCCTTTCCTTGCCTTGCTTTGCCCTTTTGCCTTGCCTTGCCTTGCCTTGCTTTGCCCTTTTGCCTTGCCTTGCCTTGCCTTGCTTTGCCCTTTTGCCTTGCCTTGCTTTGACCTTTTTCCTTGCCTTGCCTTGCCTTGCTTTGCCCTTTTGCCTTGCCTTGCCTTGGTATGCCATTTTGCCTTGCCTTACCTTTCCTTGCTTTGCTCTTTTGCCTTGCCTTGCCTGGCTTTCCCTATTGTCTTGCATTGCCTTGCCTTGCTTTTCCTTGCCTTGCCTTCGATTGCCCAGTTGCATTGCCTTGCCTTGCCTTGTTTTGCCCTTTTGCCTTACCTTCCCTTGCTTTGCCCTTTTGCCTTGCCTTGCCTTCCCTAGCTTTGCGAAGCAGGGCAATGCAAGTCAAGGGAAAAGGGCATAGCAAGGCAAGGCAAGGCAAAAGGGCAAAGGAAGGCAAGGCAAGGCAAAAGGGCAAAGCAAGGCAACGCAAGGCAACGCAAAAGGGCAAAGTAAGGCAAAGCAAGGCAAGGCAAAAGGGCAAACCAAGGCAAGGAAGTCAAGGAAATAGGGCAAAGAAAGGCAAGGCAAGACAAGGCAAAAGGGCGAAGCTAAGCAAGGCAAGTCAAAATGGAAAGCAAGACAAGGCAAGGCAAGGCAAAATGGCAAAGCAAGGCAAGGTAAGGCAAGGGAAATGGGTAAATAAAGGCAAGGCATGGCAAAGCAAAAGGACAAAACAAGGCAAGGCAAGGCATGGCAAAAGGGCAAAACAAGGCACGGCAGGTAAAGGTAAAAGGGCAAAGCAAGGAAAGGCAAGTAAAGGGAAAAGAGAAATCAATGCACGGCAAGGCAAGGCAAATTGGCAAAGCAAGACAAGGCAAGGTAAGGCAAGGAAAGGCAAAAAGGCAAAACAAGCAAGGCAAATAAAGGGAAAAGAGAAAATCAATGCACGGCAAGGCAAGGCAAAAGGGTAAAGCAAGGCAAGGCGAGGAAAGGCAAAAAGGAAAGCAAGGGAAGGCAAGTAAAGGGAAAAGAGAAAATCAATGTAAGGCAAGGCAAGGCAAAGTGGCAAAGCAAGGCAAGGCAAGGCAAGGCAAAACGGCAAAGTAAGGCAAGGCAAGGCAAAAGGGCAAAGGAAGGCAAGGCAAAACGGCAAAGCAAGGCAAGGCAAGGTAAGGCAAAAGGGCAATGCAAGGCAAAGCAAAAGGGCAAATCAATGCGAGAAAAGGCAAAGCAAAACGGCAAATGAATGCAAGTCAACAGGACAAAGGAAGTCAAGGCAAGGAAAGACAAAAGGGCAAAGCAAGGCAAACAAGACAAGGCAAAAGCTCAAAGCAAGACAAGGCAAGACAAGGCAGAAGGGCTAAGCATTGCAAGGCAAGGCAAGGAAACAGGGAAAACCTAACGCAAGGCAATTGAAGGCAAAACAGCAAAGCAAGGCAAGGCAAGGCAAAATGGCAAAGGAAGGCAAGGGAAGTCAAAAGGGAAAGCAAGACAAGGCCAGGCACGGCAAAAGGGCAAAGCAAGGCAAGGCAATGCAAGGCAAAAGTGCAAGGCAAGGCAAGGCAAGACAAGGCAAATGGGGCAGAGCAAGTCATGGAAATTCAAGGAAAAATGGCAAAGCATGGCAAGGCAAGGCAAAAGGGCAAAGCAAGGCATGGAAATTCAAGGCAAAATGGGAAAGCAAGGCAAGGCAATGCAAAATGGCAAAGCAAGACAAGGCAAGGTAAGGCAAGGAAAGGCAAAAAGGCAAAACAAGCAAGGCAAATAAAGGGAAAAGAGAAAATCAATGCACGGCAAGGCAAGGCAAAAGGGTAAAGCAAGGCAAGGCGAGGAAAGGCAAAAAGGAAAGCAAGGGAAGGCAAGTAAAGGGAAAAGAGAAAATCAATGTAAGGCAAGGCAAGGCAAAGTGGCAAAGCAAGGCAAGGCAAGGCAAGGCAAAACGGCAAAGTAAGGCAAGGCAAGGCAAAAGGGCAAAGGAAGGCAAGGCAAAACGGCAAAGCAAGGCAAGGCAAGGCAAGGCAAAAGGGCAAAGCAAGGCAAGGCAAAAGGGCAAAGCAAGGCAAGGTAAGGCAAAAGGGCAAATCAATGCGAGAAAAGGCAAAGCAAAACGGCAAATGAATGCAAGTCAAAAGGACAAAGGAAGTCAAGGCAAGGAAAGACAAAAGGGCAAAGCAAGGCAAACAAGACAAGGCAAAAGCTCAAAGCAAGACAAGGCAAGACAAGGCAGAAGGGCTAAGCATTGCAAGGCAAGGCAAGGAAAAAGGGAAAACCTAACGCAAGGCAATTGAAGGCAAAACAGCAAAGCAAGGCAAGGCAAGGCAAAATGGCAAAGGAAGGCAAGGGAAGTCAAAAGGGAAAGCAAGACAAGGCCAGGCACGGCAAAAGGGCAAAGCAAGGCAAGGCAATGCAAGGCAAAAGTGCAAGGCAAGGCAAGGCAAGACAAGGCAAATAGGGCAGAGCAAGGCATGGAAATTCAAGGAAAAATGGCAAAGCATGGCAAGGCAAGGCAAAAGGGCAAAGCAAGGCATGGCAATTCAAAAGGGCAAAGCAAGGCAAGGCAAGGTAAGGCAAAAGGGCAATGCAACGCAAAAGGACAAAGCAAGTCAAGGCAAGACAAGGCAAGAGGGCAAATAAGGCATGGAAAATCAAGGCAAAACTGCAAAGCAAGGCAAGGCAAGGCAAAAGGGCAAAACAGGGCAAGGGGAGGCAAGGCAAAATGGCAAAACAAAACAAGGCAAGTCAAAAGGGAAAGCAAGACAAAGCAAGGCAAGGCAAAACGGCATACCAAGGCAAGGCAAGACAAGGCAAAAGGGCAAAGCAAGGCAAGGGAAGGAAAGGTATATGGCAAGGCAAGCACGTAATGCAAGGCAGAAGGCAAAGCAAGGCAAGGAAAAAGGGCAAAGCAAGGAAAGGCAAGACAAGGCAAAAGGGCAAAGCAAGGCAAGGCAACGCAAGGCAAAAGGGCAAAGCTAGGCATGGAAAGTCAAGGCAAAAGGGTAAAGCAAGGCAAGGCAAGACAAGGCAAAATGGCAAAGCAAAGCAAGGCAAGTCAAAAGGTAAAGCAAGATAAGGCAAGGCAAGGCAAAACCGCACACCAAGGCAAGGCAAGGCAAGGCATAGTGGCAAAGCAACGCACGGAAAGGCAAGGCTAAAGACAAAGCAAGGCAAGGCAAGGCAAGGCAAGAGCGCAAAGCAAGGCAAGGCAATGTAAGGCAAAATGGCAATGCAAGGCAAGGCAAAAGGGCAAAGCAAGGCAAGGCAAGGCAAGACAAAAGGGCAAAGGAAGGCAGTCAAAAGGACAAAGCAAGTCAAGACAAGGAAAGGCAAAAGGGCAAAGCCAGGAATGGAAAGCTAAGTCAAAAGGGCAAAGAAAGGCAAGGCAAGCCAAGGCAAAAGGGCAAAGCAAGACAAGGCAAGGCAAGTCAAAAGGGCAAACATAACGCAAAACAAATCAAGGCAAAAGAGCTAATCAAGGCAAGGCTAGGCAAGGCAAAATGAAAAACATAATGCAAGGCAAGTCAAATCCAAAGAGAAAAGCAAGGCAAGGCAAGGCAAAATGGCAAATCAAGGAAAGGCAACGCAAAACAAAAGGGCAAAGCAAGACAAGGGATAAGGACAAAGCAAGTCAAGGCAAGGCAAGTCAAAAAGGCAAAGCAAGGGAAGGGAAGGCAAGGCAAAATGGCAAAGCAAAGCAAGGCAAGTCAAAAGGGCAAAGCAAGGCAAGGAAAAGCAATGCAACTGGGCAAAACAGGGCAAGGCAAGGAAAGGCAAATGGGTAAAGCAAGGCAAGGCAATGCAAGAAAATCGGGAATAGAAGACAAGGCAAGGCAAAAGGGCAAGGCAAGGCAATGCAAGGCAAAAGGGCAAAGCAAGGCAAGGAAAGGCTAGGGAAAAAGGCAAAGGAGGGCAAGTCAAAAGGACAAAGCAAGTCAAGGCAAGGAAAGGCAAAAGGGCAAAGCAAGACATGGAAAGCTAAGGCAAAAGGGAAAAGCAAGGCAAGGCAAAACAAGGCAAAAGGGCAAAACAAGGCAAGGCAAGGCAAGACAAAAGGGCAAAGCAAGGAAAGACAAGGCAAAAGGGGAATGCAAGGCAATGCAAAAGGGCAAAGAAAGGCAAGGCAAGGCGAGGCAACTGGGGAAAGCATGGCAAGGCAAGGAAAGGCAAAATGTAAAGCCAGGCAATGCAATGCAAGACAATAGGGAAAGCAAGGAAAGGCAAGGCAAAAGGGCAAAGCAAGGCAAGGCAAGGAAAGGCAAAAGTGCAAATCAAGACAAGGAAAGGCAAGGCAAAAGGGCAAAGTAAGCAAGGCAAAATGGCAAAACAAGGCAAGGGAATGCAAGGCAAAAGGGTAAGGCAAGTTAAGGCAAGGCAAAAGGGCAATGCAACGCAAGGCAAAAGGGCAAAGCAAGGAGAGGCAAGGCAAAGGGGCAAAGCAAGGCAAGGCAAGGCAAGGCAAAAGGGCAAAAAAGGCAGTGCTAGGCAAGGCAAAATGTCAAAAGAAAGGCAAGGCAAGGAAAGGCAAAAGGCAAAGCAAGGCAAGGAAAGGCAAGGCAAAATGGCAAAGCAAGGGAAGGCAAGGCAAGGCAAAAGGGCAAGGGAAGACAAGGAAAGGCAAGGGTAAATGCAAAGCAAGGCAAGGCAAGGCAAGGCAAAAAAGCAAAGCAAGGCAAGGCACCGTAAGGGAAAAGAGCAAAGGAAGTCAAGTCAAAAGGACAAGCAAGGCAAGGCAAGGAAAGGCAAAAGGGCTAAGCAAGGCATAGAAAGCTAAGTCAAAAGGGCAAAGCAAGGCAAGGAAAGACAAGGCAAAATGGCAAAGCAAGGCAAGGCAAGGGAGGGAAATGGGCAAAGCATTGCAAGGCAAGGCAATGCAAAAGGGCAAACATAACGCAAGGCAACTCAAGGCAGAAGAGAAAGCAAGGCAAGGCAAATTGGCAAAGCAAAGCAAAGCAAGTCAAAAGGGAAAGCAAGGCAAGGCAAGGGAAAAGGGCAAAGCAAGGCAAGGCAAGGAAAAAGGGCAATGCAAGGCAAGGCAAGGAAATACAACTGGGAAAACCAAGGCACAGCAAGGCAATGCAAAAGGGCAAAGCAAGGCAAGGCAAAAGAGCAAAGAAAGGCGAGGCGGGAAAGCCAAAAGGGCAAAGCAAGGCAAGGGAAGGAAAAGCAAAAGAAAAGGCAAAGAAAAAAGAGCAAAGAAAGGCTGGCAAGGAAAGGCAAAAGGGCAAAACAAGGCAAGGCAAAGCAAAAGAGCAAAGCAAGGTAATGCAAGGAAAGATGGCAAATCAAGGTAGGGCAAGGCAAGGCAAAACGGCAAAGCAATGCAAAGCAAGGGAAGGCAAGGCAAGGCAAAAAGGCAAAGCCAGGCAAGGCAAGGCAAGGCAAAAGTGCAAAGCAAGGCAAGGCAAGGCAAAAGGGCAAAGAAAGGCTATGCAAGGCAAGACAAAAGGGCAAATGAAAAAGGGCAAAGCAATGCCTTGCATTACCTTTGACATTTTTCCTTGCCTTGTCTTGCTATGCTATGCCTTTTTGCCTTGCCTTACCTTTCCTTCCTTTGCCCTTTTGCCTTGCCTTGCGCTGCTTTTCCTCTTTGCCTTGTGCTGCCTTGCTTTGTCCTTTTGCCTTGATTTGCCTTGCCTTTCTTTTGCCCTTTTCCCTTCCTTGCATTGCCTTGCTTTGCCCCATGGCCTTGCCTTTCCTTGCTTTGCCCTTTTGCCTTGCCTTGCCTTGCCTTGCTTTGCCCTTTTCCCTTCCTTGCCTTGCCATGCTTTCCCTTTTGCCTTCTCTTGCCTTGCTTTATTTTGCACTTTTGCCTGGCGTTACCTTGCCTTGCTTTGCCCTTTTGCCTTGCCTTGCATTGCCCTTTTGCCTTGCCTTGCTTTGCCCTTTTCCCTTGCCTTGCCTTGTTTTGCCCTTTTGCCTTTCCCTTCCTTGCCTTTTTTTTTTCTTTTGGTTTTCCTTGCCTTGCCAATTTACATTGCCTTGCCTTGTCTTGCTTTACTCTTTTGCATTGCCTTGCCTTGCTTTGCCTCTTTGCCTTGTCTTGCCTTGCCTTTTTTGCCCTTTTGCCTAGATTTTCATTGCCTTGCTTTGCCCAGTTGCCTTGCCTTGCCGTGCCTTGGTTTCCTCTTTTGACTTTCCTTGCCTTACCTTGCTTTGCCCTTTTGCCTTGCCTTGCTTTTCTTTTTTGCCTTGCCTTGCCTTGTCTTGCTTTGCCCTTTTGCCTTGCCGTGCCTTTCTTTGCCCTTTTGCCTTGACTTGCCTCACCTTGATTTGCCCTTTTGCCTTGCCTTGCCTTGCCTTGCTTTGCCATTTTGCCTTGGCTTACCTTGCCTTCCTTTGCCATTTGGCTTTCCTTTCCTTGCCTTGTTTTGCCCTTTTGCCTTGCCTTGCCTTGCCTTGCTTTGCCCTTTTGCCTTGCCTTGCCTTTTCTTGCTTTGTTCTTTTGCCTTGCCTTGCTTTGACCTTTTTCCTTGCCTTGCCTTGCCTTGTTTTGCCTTTTTGCCTTTCCTTGCCTTTCTTTTTTCTTTTGCTTTTCCTTGCCTTGCCTGGCTTTGCCCTTTTGCCTTGCCTTGCCTTGCCTTGCTTTGCGCTTTTGTCTTGCCTTGCCTTGCCTTGGTTTGCCCTTTGACATTACTTGCCTTGCCTTGCTTTGCCCTTTTGCCTTCCCTTGCTTTGCCTTTTGCCTTGCCTTGCTTTACTTCTTTCTCTCCCTTTATCGAGTCGTGTATAGAAACCGCTAAGCTTGCGATCGGCAAGTTAGCTACCGAGGCAAAGAGGCAAAGAAGGGCAAGGCAAGGCAATGCAAAAGGGCAAAGGAAGGGAAGCAAGGGAAAGCAAGGCAGGGCAAGAGAAGGCAAAAGGGCACAGCAAGACAAGGCAAGGCAAGGCAAAAGGGCAAACATAACGCAAGACAACTCAAGGCAAAGGAGAAAAGCAAGGCAAAGCAAGGCAAGTCAGAAGGGCAAAGCATTTCAAGGTCAGGCAAGGCAAAAAAGCAAAGCAAGGCAATGCAAGACAAAAGGGCAAAGCTAGGCAATGCAAGGAAAGAAAAAAGGGCATATAAAGTCAAGGCAAGGCAAAAGGGCAATTCAACGCAAGGCAAAAGGGCAAAGCAAGGCTATGCAAGGCAAGGCAAAAGGGCAAAGCAAGGCAAGGCAAAAGGGCAAACCAAGGCAAGGATGTCAAGGAAAAAGGGCAACGAAAGGCAAGGCAAGGCAAAAGGGCAAAGCAAGGCAAGGTAAGGCAAGGGAAAATGGAAAGTAAGGCAATGCAAGGCAAGAGAAAAGGCCAAAGCAAAGCAAGGGAAGGGAAAAAGGCAAGGCAAGGCAAGGAAGAAGGGCAAAACAAGGCAAGGCAAGGCAAAAGGGCAAAGCAAGGCATGGAAAGTCAAGGTAAAAAGGGCAAAGCAAGGCAAGGCAAGACAAGGCAAAAGGGCCATAAAAGGAAAGGGAGAGCAAGGCAAAATTGCAAAGCAAAGAAAGGCAAGTCAAAAGGGAAAGCAAAAGAAGGCAAGGCAAGGCAAAACGGCACACCAAGGCAAGGCAAGACAAGGCAAAAGGGCAAAGCAAGGCAATACAAGGCAAATCAAAAGGGCAAAGAAAGGCAAGACAAGGTTAAAGGGCAAAGCAGGGCAATGCAAGTCAAGGGAAAAGGGCATAACAAGGCAAGGCAAGGCAAAAGGGCAAAGGAAGGCAAGGCAAGGCAAAAGGTCAAAGGAAGGCAAGGCAAGGCAAAAGGGCAAAGCAAGGCAACGCAAGGCAAGGCAAAAGGGCAAAGTAAGGCAAAGCAAGGCAAGGCAAAAGGGCAAACCAAGGCAAGGAAGTCAAGGAAATAGGGCAAAGAAAGGCAAGGCAAGACAAGGCAAAAGGGCGAAGCTAAGCAAGGCGAGTCAAAATGGAAAGCAAGACAAGGCAAGGCAAGGCAAAATGGCAAAGCAAGGCAAGGTAAGGCAAGGGAAATGGGTAAATAAAGGCAAGGCATGGCAAAGCAAAAGGACAAAACAAGGCAAGGCATGGCAAAAGGGCAAAACAAGGCACGGCAAGTAAAGGTAAAAGGGCAAAGCAAGGAAAGGAAAGTAAAGGGAAAAGAGAAATCAATGCACGGCAAAGCAAGGCAAAATGGCAAAGCAAGACAAGGCAAGGTAAGGCAAGGAAAGGCAAAAAGGCAAAACAAGCAAGGCAAATAAAGGGAAAAGAGAAAATCAATGCACGGCAAGGCAAGGCAAAAGGGTAAAGCAAGGCAAGGCGAGGAAAGGCAAAAAGGAAAGCAAGGGAAGGCAAGTAAAGGGAAAAGAGAAAATCAATGTAAGGCAAGGCAAGGCAAAGTGGCAAAGCAAGGCAAGGCAAGGCAAGGCAAAACGGCAAAGTAAGGCAGGGCAAGGCAAAAGGGCAAAGGAAGGCAAGGCAAAACGGCAAAGCAAGGCAAGGCAAGGCAAGGCAAAAGGGCAAAGCAAGGCAAGGCAAAAGGGCAAAGCAAGGCAAGGCAAGGTAAGGCAAAAGGGCAAATCAATGCGAGAAAAGGCAAAGCAAAACGGCAAATGAATGCAAGTCAAAAGGACAAAGGAAGTCAAGGCAAGGAAAGACAAAAGGGCAAAGCAAGGCAAACAAGACAAGGCAAAAGCTCAAAGCAAGACAAGGCAAGACAAGGCAGAAGGGCTAAGCATTGCAAGGCAAGGCAAGGAAAAAGGGAAAACCTAACGCAAGGCAATTGAAGGCAAAACAGCAAAGCAAGGCAAGGCAAGGCAAAATGGCAAAGGAAGGCAAGGGAAGTCAAAAGGGAAAGCAAGACAAGGCCAGGCACGGCAAAAGGGCAAAGCAAGGCAAGGCAATGCAAGGCAAAAGTGCAAGGCAAGGCAAGGCAAGACAAGGCAAAAAGGGCAGAGCAAGGCATGGAAATTCAAGGAAAAATGGCAAAGCATGGCAAGGCAAGGCAAAAGGGCAAAGCAAGGCATGGAAATTCAAGGCAAAATGGGAAAGCAAGGCAAGGCAAGGCAAAAGGGCAAAGCAAGGCAAGGCAATTCAAAAGGGCAAAGCAAGGCAAGGCAAGGTAAGGCAAAAGGGCAATGCAACGCAAAAGGACAAAGCAAGTCAAGGCAAGACAAGGCAAGAGGGCAAATAAGGCATGGACAATCAAGGCAAAACTGCAAAGCAAGGCAAGGCAAGGCAAAAGGGCAAAACAGGGCAAGGGGAGGCAAGGCAAAATGGCAAAACAAAACAAGGCAAGTCAAAAGGGAAAGCAAGACAAAGCAAGGCAAGGCAAAACGGCATACCAAGGCAAGGCAAGACAATGCAAAAGGGCAAAGCAAGGCAAGGGAAGGAAAGGTATATGGCAAGGCAAGCACGTAATGCAAGGCAGAAGGCAAAGCAAGGCAAGGAAAAAGGGCAAAGCAAGGCAAGGCAACGCAAGGCAAAATGGCAAAGCTAGGCATGGAAAGTCAAGGGAAAAGGGCAAAGCAAGGCAAGGCAAGACAAGGCAAAATGGCAAAGCAAAGCAAGGCAAGTCAAAAGGTAAAGCAAGACAAGGCAAGGCAAGGCAAAACCGCACACCAAGGCAAGGCAAGGCAAGGCATAGTGGCAAAGCAACGCAAGGAAAGGCAAGGCTAAAGGCAAAGCAAGGCAAGGCAAGGCAAGGCAAGGCAAGAGCGCAAAGCAAGGCAAGGCAATGTAAGGCAAAATGGCAATGCAAGGCAAGGCAAAAGGGCAAAGCAAGGCAAGGCAAGGCAAGGCAAAAGGGCAAAGGAAGGCAAGTCAAAAGGACAAAGCAAGTCAAGACAAGGAAAGGCAAAAGGGCAAAGCCAGGAATGGAAAGCTAAGTCAAAAGGGCAAAGAAAGGCAAGGCAAGCCAAGGCAAAAGGGCAAAGCAAGACAAGGCAAAGCAAGGCAAAAGGGCAAACATAACGCAAAACAAATCAAGGCAAAAGAGCTAATCAAGGCAAGGCTAGGCAAGGCAAAATGAAAAACATAACGCAAGGCAAGTCAAATCCAAAGAGAAAGGCAAAGGCAAAGGCAAGGCAAGGCAAAATGGCAAATCAAGGAAAGGCAACGCAAAACAAAAGGGCAAAGCAAGACAAGGGATAAGGACAAAGCAAGTCAAGGCAAGGCAAGTCAAAAAGGCAAAGCAAGGCAAGGAAAAGCAATGCAACTGGGCAAAACAGGGCAAGGCAAGGAAAGGCAAATGGGTAAAGCAAGGCAAGGCAATGCAAGAAAATCGGGAATAGAAGACAAGGCAAGGCAAAAGGGCAAGGCAAGGCAATGCAAGGCAAAAGGGCAAAGCAAGGCAAGGAAAGGCTAGGGAAAAAGGCAAAGGAGGGCAAGTCAAAAGGACAAAGCAAGTCAAGGCAAGGAAAGGCAAAAGGGCAAAACAAGACATGGAAAGCTAAGGCAAAAGGGAAAAGCAAGGCAAGGCAAAACAAGGCAAAAGGGCAAAACAAGGCAAAAGGGCAAAACAAGGCAAGGCAAGGCAAGACAAAAGGGCAAAGCAAGGAAAGACAAGGCAAAAGGGGAAAGCAAGGCAATGCGAAAGGGCAAAGAAAGGCAAGGCAAGGCGAGGCAACTGGGGAAAGCATGGCAAGGCAAGGAAAGGCAAAATGTAAAGCAAGGCAATGCAATGCAAGACAATAGGGAAAGCAAGGAAAGGCAAGGCAAAAGGGCAAAGCAAGGCAAGGCAAGGAAAGGCAAAAGTGCAAATCAAGACAAGGAAAGGCAAGGCAAAAGGGAAAAGTAAGCAAGGCAAAATGGCAAAGCAAGGCAAGGAAATGCAAGGCAAAAGGGTAAGGCAAGGGAAGGGAAGGTAATGCAAAAAGGGAATCCAAGGCAAGGCAAAAGGGCAAAGCAAGTCAAGGCAAGGAAAGGCAAAATGGCAAAGAAAAGCAAGGCAAGGCAAGGCAGAAGGACACAGCAAGGCAAGGAAAGGAGAGGCAAAATGAATAGCTAGGCAAGTTAAGGCAAGGCAAAAGGGCAAAGCAACGCAAGGCAAAAGGGCAAAGTAAGGGAAGGCAAGGCAAGGCAAAAGGGAAAAGAAAGGCAGGGCAAGGCAAGGCAAAAGGGCAAAGCAAGGAGAGGCAAGGCAAGACAAAAGGGCAAAGGAAGGCAAGTCAAAAGGACAAAGCAAGTCAAGACAGGGAAAGGCAAAAGGGCAAAGCCAGGAATGGAAAGCTAAGTCAAAAGGGCAAAGAAAGGCAAGGCAAGCCAAGGCAAAAGGGCAAAGCAAGACAAGGCAAGGCAAGTCAAAAGGGCAAACATAACGCAAAACAAATCAAGGCAAAAGAGCTAATCAAGGCAAGGCTAGGCAAGGCAAAATGAAAAACATAATGCAAGGCAAGTCAAATCCAAAGAGAAAAGCAAGGCAAGGCAAGGCAAAATGGCAAATCAAGGAAAGGCAACGCAAAACAAAAGGGCAAAGCAAGACAAGGGATAAGGACAAAACAAGTCAAGGCAAGGCAAGTCAAAAAGGCAAAGCAAGGGAAGGGAAGGCAAGGCAAAATGGCAAAGCAAAGCAAGGCAAGTCAAAAGGGCAAAGCAAGGCAAAGAAAAGCAATGCAACTGGGCAAAACAGGGCAAGGCAAGGAAAGGCAAATGGGTAAAGCAAGGCAAGGCAATGCAAGAAAATCGGGAATAGAAGACAAGGCAAGGCAAAAGGGCAAGGCAAGGCAATGCAAGGCAAAAGGGCAAAGCAAGGCAAGGAAAGGCTAGGGAAAAAGGCAAAGGAGGGCAAGTCAAAAGGACAAAGCAAGTCAAGGCAAGGAAAGGCAAAAGGGCAAAGCAAGACATGGAAAGCTAAGGCAAAAGGGAAAAGCAAGGCAAGGCAAAACAAGGCAAAAGGGCAAAACAAGGCAAAAGGGCAAAACAAGGCAAGGCAAGGCAAGACAAAAGGGCAAAGCAAGGAAAGACAAGGCAAAAGGGGAAAGCAAGGCAAGGCAAAAGAGCAAAGAAAGGCAAGGCGGGAAAGCCAAAAGGGCAAAGCAAGGCAAGGGAAGGAAAAGCAAAAGAAAAGGCAAAGAAAAAAGAGCAAAGAAAGGCTGGCAAGGAAAGGCAAAAGGGCAAAACAAGGCAAGGCAAAGCAAAAGAGCAAAGCAAGGCAATGCAAGGAAAGATGGCAAATCAAGTTAGGGCAAGGCAAGGCAAAACGGCAAAGCAATGCAAAGCAAGGGAAGGCAAGGCAAGGCAAAAGGGCAAAGCCAGGCAAGGCAAGGCAAGGCAAAAGTGCAAAGCAAGGCAAGGCAAGGCAAAAGGGCAAAGAAAGGCTATGCAAGGCAAGACAAAAGGGCAAATGAAAAAGGGCAAAGCAATGCCTTGCATTACCTTTGACATTTTTCCTTGCCTTGTCTTGCTATGCTATGCCTTTTTGCCTTGCCTTACCTTTCCTTCCTTTGCCCTTTTGCCTTGCCTTGCGCTGCTTTTCCTCTTTGCCTTGTGCTGCCTTGCTTTGTCCTTTTGCCTTGATTTGCCTTGCCTTTCTTTTGCCCTTTTCCCTTCCTTGCATTGCCTTGCTTTGCCCCATGGCCTTGCCTTTCCTTGCTTTGCCCTTTTGCCTTGCCTTGCCTTGCCTTGCTTTGCCCTTTTCCCTTCCTTGC
Organism: Columba guinea; assembly: GCA_032206185.1. Classification (NCBI taxonomy): domain Eukaryota; kingdom Metazoa; phylum Chordata; class Aves; order Columbiformes; family Columbidae; genus Columba; species Columba guinea. The sequence continues at coordinate 1,238,182 of JAVLUU010000334.1, forward strand.
CTTGCCATGCTTTCCCTTTTGCCTTCTCTTGCCTTGCTTTATTTTGCACTTTTGCCTGGCGTTACCTTGCCTTGCTTTGCCCTTTTGCCTTGCCTTGCATTGCCCTTTTGCCTTGCCTTGCTTTGCCCTTTTCCCTTGCCTTGCTTTGCCCTTTTGCCTTTACTTGCCTTGCCTTGCTTTGCCCTCTTGCCTTGCATTGCCTTGTTTTGCCCTTTTGCCTTTCCCTTCCTTGCCTTTTTTTTTTCTTTTGGTTTTCCTTGCCTTGCCAATTTACATTGCCTTGCCTTGTCTTGCTTTACTCTTTTGCATTGCCTTGCCTTGCTTTGCCTCTTTGCCTTGTCTTGCCTTGCCTTTTTTGCCCTTTTGCCTAGATTTTCATTGCCTTGCTTTGCCCAGTTGCCTTGCCTTGCCGTGCCTTGGTTTCCTCTTTTGACTTTCCTTGCCTTACCTTGCTTTGCCCTTTTGCCTTGCCTTGCTTTTCTTTTTTGCCTTGCCTTGCCTTGTCTTGCTTTGCCCTTTTGCCTTGCCGTGCCTTTCTTTGCCCTTTTGCCTTGACTTGCCTCACCTTGATTTGCCCTTTTGCCTTGCCTTGCCTTGCCTTGCTTTGCCATTTTGCCTTGGCTTACCTTGCCTTCCTTTGCCATTTGGCTTTCCTTTCCTTGCCTTGTTTTGCCCTTTTGCCTTGCCTTGCCTTGCCTTGCTTTGCCCTTTTGCCTTGCCTTGCCTTTTCTTGCTTTGTTCTTTTGCCTTGCCTTGCTTTGACCTTTTTCCTTGCCTTGCCTTGCCTTGTTTTGCCTTTTTGCCTTTCCTTGCCTTTCTTTTTTCTTTTGCTTTTCCTTGCCTTGCCTGGCTTTGCCCTTTTGCCTTGCCTTGCCTTGCCTTGCTTTGCGCTTTTGTCTTGCCTTGCCTTGCCTTGGTTTGCCCTTTGACATTACTTGCCTTGCCTTGCTTTGCCCTTTTGCCTTCCCTTGCTTTGCCTTTTGCCTTGCCTTGCTTTACTTCTTTCTCTCCCTTTATCGAGTCGTGTATAGAAACCGCTAAGCTTGCGATCGGCAAGTTAGCTACCGAGGCAAAGAGGCAAAGAAGGGCAAGGCAAGGCAATGCAAAAGGGCAAAGGAAGGGAAGCAAGGGAAAGCAAGGCAGGGCAAGAGAAGGCAAAAGGGCACAGCAAGACAAGGCAAGGCAAGGCAAAAGGGCAAACATAACGCAAGACAACTCAAGGCAAAGGAGAAAAGCAAGGCAAAGCAAGGCAAGTCAGAAGGGCAAAGCATTTCAAGGTCAGGCAAGGCAAAAAAGCAAAGCAAGGCAATGCAAGACAAAAGGGCAAAGCTAGGCAATGCAAGGAAAGAAAAAAGGGCATATAAAGTCAAGGCAAGGCAAAAGGGCAATTCAACGCAAGGCAAAAGGGCAAAGCAAGGCTATGCAAGGCAAGGCAAAAGGGCAAAGCAAGGCAAGGCAAAAGGGCAAACCAAGGCAAGGATGTCAAGGAAAAAGGGCAACGAAAGGCAAGGCAAGGCAAAAGGGCAAAGCAAGGCAAGGTAAGGCAAGGGAAAATGGAAAGTAAGGCAATGCAAGGCAAGAGAAAAGGCCAAAGCAAAGCAAGGGAAGGGAAAAAGGCAAGGCAAGGCAAGGAAGAAGGGCAAAACAAGGCAAGGCAAGGCAAAAGGGCAAAGCAAGGCATGGAAAGTCAAGGTAAAAAGGGCAAAGCAAGGCAAGGCAAGACAAGGCAAAAGGGCCATAAAAGGAAAGGGAGAGCAAGGCAAAATTGCAAAGCAAAGAAAGGCAAGTCAAAAGGGAAAGCAAAAGAAGGCAAGGCAAGGCAAAACGGCACACCAAGGCAAGGCAAGACAAGGCAAAAGGGCAAAGCAAGGCAATACAAGGCAAATCAAAAGGGCAAAGAAAGGCAAGACAAGGTTAAAGGGCAAAGCAGGGCAATGCAAGTCAAGGGAAAAGGGCATAACAAGGCAAGGCAAGGCAAAAGGGCAAAGGAAGGCAAGGCAAGGCAAAAGGTCAAAGGAAGGCAAGGCAAGGCAAAAGGGCAAAGCAAGGCAACGCAAGGCAAGGCAAAAGGGCAAAGTAAGGCAAAGCAAGGCAAGGCAAAAGGGCAAACCAAGGCAAGGAAGTCAAGGAAATAGGGCAAAGAAAGGCAAGGCAAGACAAGGCAAAAGGGCGAAGCTAAGCAAGGCGAGTCAAAATGGAAAGCAAGACAAGGCAAGGCAAGGCAAAATGGCAAAGCAAGGCAAGGTAAGGCAAGGGAAATGGGTAAATAAAGGCAAGGCATGGCAAAGCAAAAGGACAAAACAAGGCAAGGCAAGGCATGGCAAAAGGGCAAAACAAGGCACGGCAAGTAAAGGTAAAAGGGCAAAGCAAGGAAAGGAAAGTAAAGGGAAAAGAGAAATCAATGCACGGCAAAGCAAGGCAAAATGGCAAAGCAAGACAAGGCAAGGTAAGGCAAGGAAAGGCAAAAAGGCAAAACAAGCAAGGCAAATAAAGGGAAAAGAGAAAATCAATGCACGGCAAGGCAAGGCAAAAGGGTAAAGCAAGGCAAGGCGAGGAAAGGCAAAAAGGAAAGCAAGGGAAGGCAAGTAAAGGGAAAAGAGAAAATCAATGTAAGGCAAGGCAAGGCAAAGTGGCAAAGCAAGGCAAGGGAAGGCAAGGCAAAACGGCAAAGTAAGGCAGGGCAAGGCAAAAGGGCAAAGGAAGGCAAGGCAAAACGGCAAAGCAAGGCAAGGCAAGGCAAGGCAAAAGGGCAAAGCAAGGCAAGGCAAAAGGGCAAAGCAAGGCAAGGCAAGGTAAGGCAAAAGGGCAAATCAATGCGAGAAAAGGCAAAGCAAAACGGCAAATGAATGCAAGTCAAAAGGACAAAGGAAGTCAAGGCAAGGAAAGACAAAAGGGCAAAGCAAGGCAAACAAGACAAGGCAAAAGCTCAAAGCAAGACAAGGCAAGACAAGGCAGAAGGGCTAAGCATTGCAAGGCAAGGCAAGGAAAAAGGGAAAACCTAACGCAAGGCAATTGAAGGCAAAACAGCAAAGCAAGGCAAGGCAAGGCAAAATGGCAAAGGAAGGCAAGGGAAGTCAAAAGGGAAAGCAAGACAAGGCCAGGCACGGCAAAAGGGCAAAGCAAGGCAAGGCAATGCAAGGCAAAAGTGCAAGGCAAGGCAAGGCAAGACAAGGCAAAAAGGGCAGAGCAAGGCATGGAAATTCAAGGAAAAATGGCAAAGCATGGCAAGGCAAGGCAAAAGGGCAAAGCAAGGCATGGAAATTCAAGGCAAAATGGGAAAGCAAGGCAAGGCAAGGCAAAAGGGCAAAGCAAGGCAAGGCAATTCAAAAGGGCAAAGCAAGGCAAGGCAAGGTAAGGCAAAAGGGCAATGCAACGCAAAAGGACAAAGCAAGTCAAGGCAAGACAAGGCAAGAGGGCAAATAAGGCATGGACAATCAAGGCAAAACTGCAAAGCAAGGCAAGGCAAGGCAAAAGGGCAAAACAGGGCAAGGGGAGGCAAGGCAAAATGGCAAAACAAAACAAGGCAAGTCAAAAGGGAAAGCAAGACAAAGCAAGGCAAGGCAAAACGGCATACCAAGGCAAGGCAAGACAATGCAAAAGGGCAAAGCAAGGCAAGGGAAGGAAAGGTATATGGCAAGGCAAGCACGTAATGCAAGGCAGAAGGCAAAGCAAGGCAAGGAAAAAGGGCAAAGCAAGGCAAGGCAACGCAAGGCAAAATGGCAAAGCTAGGCATGGAAAGTCAAGGGAAAAGGGCAAAGCAAGGCAAGGCAAGACAAGGCAAAATGGCAAAGCAAAGCAAGGCAAGTCAAAAGGTAAAGCAAGACAAGGCAAGGCAAGGCAAAACCGCACACCAAGGCAAGGCAAGGCAAGGCATAGTGGCAAAGCAACGCAAGGAAAGGCAAGGCTAAAGGCAAAGCAAGGCAAGGCAAGGCAAGGCAAGGCAAGGCAAGAGCGCAAAGCAAGGCAAGGCAATGTAAGGCAAAATGGCAATGCAAGGCAAGGCAAAAGGGCAAAGCAAGGCAAGGCAAGGCAAGGCAAAAGGGCAAAGGAAGGCAAGTCAAAAGGACAAAGCAAGTCAAGACAAGGAAAGGCAAAAGGGCAAAGCCAGGAATGGAAAGCTAAGTCAAAAGGGCAAAGAAAGGCAAGGCAAGCCAAGGCAAAAGGGCAAAGCAAGACAAGGCAAAGCAAGGCAAAAGGGCAAACATAACGCAAAACAAATCAAGGCAAAAGAGCTAATCAAGGCAAGGCTAGGCAAGGCAAAATGAAAAACATAACGCAAGGCAAGTCAAATCCAAAGAGAAAGGCAAAGGCAAAGGCAAGGCAAGGCAAAATGGCAAATCAAGGAAAGGCAACGCAAAACAAAAGGGCAAAGCAAGACAAGGGATAAGGACAAAGCAAGTCAAGGCAAGGCAAGTCAAAAAGGCAAAGCAAGGCAAGGAAAAGCAATGCAACTGGGCAAAACAGGGCAAGGCAAGGAAAGGCAAATGGGTAAAGCAAGGCAAGGCAATGCAAGAAAATCGGGAATAGAAGACAAGGCAAGGCAAAAGGGCAAGGCAAGGCAATGCAAGGCAAAAGGGCAAAGCAAGGCAAGGAAAGGCTAGGGAAAAAGGCAAAGGAGGGCAAGTCAAAAGGACAAAGCAAGTCAAGGCAAGGAAAGGCAAAAGGGCAAAACAAGACATGGAAAGCTAAGGCAAAAGGGAAAAGCAAGGCAAGGCAAAACAAGGCAAAAGGGCAAAACAAGGCAAAAGGGCAAAACAAGGCAAGGCAAGGCAAGACAAAAGGGCAAAGCAAGGAAAGACAAGGCAAAAGGGGAAAGCAAGGCAATGCGAAAGGGCAAAGAAAGGCAAGGCAAGGCGAGGCAACTGGGGAAAGCATGGCAAGGCAAGGAAAGGCAAAATGTAAAGCAAGGCAATGCAATGCAAGACAATAGGGAAAGCAAGGAAAGGCAAGGCAAAAGGGCAAAGCAAGGCAAGGCAAGGAAAGGCAAAAGTGCAAATCAAGACAAGGAAAGGCAAGGCAAAAGGGAAAAGTAAGCAAGGCAAAATGGCAAAGCAAGGCAAGGAAATGCAAGGCAAAAGGGTAAGGCAAGGGAAGGGAAGGTAATGCAAAAAGGGAATCCAAGGCAAGGCAAAAGGGCAAAGCAAGTCAAGGCAAGGAAAGGCAAAATGGCAAAGAAAAGCAAGGCAAGGCAAGGCAGAAGGACACAGCAAGGCAAGGAAAGGAGAGGCAAAATGAATAGCTAGGCAAGTTAAGGCAAGGCAAAAGGGCAAAGCAACGCAAGGCAAAAGGGCAAAGTAAGGGAAGGCAAGGCAAGGCAAAAGGGAAAAGAAAGGCAGGGCAAGGCAAGGCAAAAGGGCAAAGCAAGGAGAGGCAAGGCAAGACAAAAGGGCAAAGGAAGGCAAGTCAAAAGGACAAAGCAAGTCAAGACAGGGAAAGGCAAAAGGGCAAAGCCAGGAATGGAAAGCTAAGTCAAAAGGGCAAAGAAAGGCAAGGCAAGCCAAGGCAAAAGGGCAAAGCAAGACAAGGCAAGGCAAGTCAAAAGGGCAAACATAACGCAAAACAAATCAAGGCAAAAGAGCTAATCAAGGCAAGGCTAGGCAAGGCAAAATGAAAAACATAATGCAAGGCAAGTCAAATCCAAAGAGAAAAGCAAGGCAAGGCAAGGCAAAATGGCAAATCAAGGAAAGGCAACGCAAAACAAAAGGGCAAAGCAAGACAAGGGATAAGGACAAAACAAGTCAAGGCAAGGCAAGTCAAAAAGGCAAAGCAAGGGAAGGGAAGGCAAGGCAAAATGGCAAAGCAAAGCAAGGCAAGTCAAAAGGGCAAAGCAAGGCAAGGAAAAGCAATGCAACTGGGCAAAACAGGGCAAGGCAAGGAAAGGCAAATGGGTAAAGCAAGGCAAGGCAATGCAAGAAAATCGGGAATAGAAGACAAGGCAAGGCAAAAGGGCAAGGCAAGGCAATGCAAGGCAAAAGGGCAAAGCAAGGCAAGGAAAGGCTAGGGAAAAAGGCAAAGGAGGGCAAGTCAAAAGGACAAAGCAAGTCAAGGCAAGGAAAGGCAAAAGGGCAAAGCAAGACATGGAAAGCTAAGGCAAAAGGGAAAAGCAAGGCAAGGCAAAACAAGGCAAAAGGGCAAAACAAGGCAAAAGGGCAAAACAAGGCAAGGCAAGGCAAGACAAAAGGGCAAAGCAAGGAAAGACAAGGCAAAAGGGGAAAGCAAGGCAAGGCAAAAGAGCAAAGAAAGGCAAGGCGGGAAAGCCAAAAGGGCAAAGCAAGGCAAGGGAAGGAAAAGCAAAAGAAAAGGCAAAGAAAAAAGAGCAAAGAAAGGCTGGCAAGGAAAGGCAAAAGGGCAAAACAAGGCAAGGCAAAGCAAAAGAGCAAAGCAAGGCAATGCAAGGAAAGATGGCAAATCAAGTTAGGGCAAGGCAAGGCAAAACGGCAAAGCAATGCAAAGCAAGGGAAGGCAAGGCAAGGCAAAAGGGCAAAGCCAGGCAAGGCAAGGCAAGGCAAAAGTGCAAAGCAAGGCAAGGCAAGGCAAAAGGGCAAAGAAAGGCTATGCAAGGCAAGACAAAAGGGCAAATGAAAAAGGGCAAAGCAATGCCTTGCATTACCTTTGACATTTTTCCTTGCCTTGTCTTGCTATGCTATGCCTTTTTGCCTTGCCTTACCTTTCCTTCCTTTGCCCTTTTGCCTTGCCTTGCGCTGCTTTTCCTCTTTGCCTTGTGCTGCCTTGCTTTGTCCTTTTGCCTTGATTTGCCTTGCCTTTCTTTTGCCCTTTTCCCTTCCTTGCATTGCCTTGCTTTGCCCCATGGCCTTGCCTTTCCTTGCTTTGCCCTTTTGCCTTGCCTTGCCTTGCCTTGCTTTGCCCTTTTCCCTTCCTTGCCTTGCCATGCTTTCCCTTTTGCCTTCTCTTGCCTTGCTTTATTTTGCACTTTTGCCTGGCGTTACCTTGCCTTGCTTTGCCCTTTTGCCTTGCCTTGCATTGCCCTTTTGCCTTGCCTTGCTTTGCCCTTTTCCCTTGCCTTGCTTTGCCCTTTTGCCTTTACTTGCCTTGCCTTGCTTTGCCCTCTTGCCTTGCATTGCCTTGTTTTGCCCTTTTGCCTTTCCCTTCCTTGCCTTTTTTTTTTCTTTTGGTTTTCCTTGCCTTGCCAATTTACATTGCCTTGCCTTGTCTTGCTTTACTCTTTTGCATTGCCTTGCCTTGCTTTGCCTCTTTGCCTTGTCTTGCCTTGCCTTTTTTGCCCTTTTGCCTAGATTTTCATTGCCTTGCTTTGCCCAGTTGCCTTGCCTTGCCGTGCCTTGGTTTCCTCTTTTGACTTTCCTTGCCTTACCTTGCTTTGCCCTTTTGCCTTGCCTTGCTTTTCTTTTTTGCCTTGCCTTGCCTTGTCTTGCTTTGCCCTTTTGCCTTGCCGTGCCTTTCTTTGCCCTTTTGCCTTGACTTGCCTCACCTTGATTTGCCCTTTTGCCTTGCCTTGCCTTGCCTTGCTTTGCCATTTTGCCTTGGCTTACCTTGCCTTCCTTTGCCATTTGGCTTTCCTTTCCTTGCCTTGTTTTGCCCTTTTGCCTTGCCTTGCCTTGCCTTGCTTTGCCCTTTTGCCTTGCCTTGCCTTTTCTTGCTTTGTTCTTTTGCCTTGCCTTGCTTTGACCTTTTTCCTTGCCTTGCCTTGCCTTGTTTTGCCTTTTTGCCTTTCCTTGCCTTTCTTTTTTCTTTTGCTTTTCCTTGCCTTGCCTGGCTTTGCCCTTTTGCCTTGCCTTGCCTTGCCTTGCTTTGCGCTTTTGTCTTGCCTTGCCTTGCCTTGGTTTGCCCTTTGACATTACTTGCCTTGCCTTGCTTTGCCCTTTTGCCTTCCCTTGCTTTGCCTTTTGCCTTGCCTTGCTTTACTTCTTTCTCTCCCTTTATCGAGTCGTGTATAGAAACCGCTAAGCTTGCGATCGGCAAGTTAGCTACCGAGGCAAAGAGGCAAAGAAGGGCAAGGCAAGGCAATGCAAAAGGGCAAAGGAAGGGAAGCAAGGGAAAGCAAGGCAGGGCAAGAGAAGGCAAAAGGGCACAGCAAGACAAGGCAAGGCAAGGCAAAAGGGCAAACATAACGCAAGACAACTCAAGGCAAAGGAGAAAAGCAAGGCAAAGCAAGGCAAGTCAGAAGGGCAAAGCATTTCAAGGTCAGGCAAGGCAAAAAAGCAAAGCAAGGCAATGCAAGACAAAAGGGCAAAGCTAGGCAATGCAAGGAAAGAAAAAAGGGCATATAAAGTCAAGGCAAGGCAAAAGGGCAATTCAACGCAAGGCAAAAGGGCAAAGCAAGGCTATGCAAGGCAAGGCAAAAGGGCAAAGCAAGGCAAGGCAAAAGGGCAAACCAAGGCAAGGATGTCAAGGAAAAAGGGCAACGAAAGGCAAGGCAAGGCAAAAGGGCAAAGCAAGGCAAGGTAAGGCAAGGGAAAATGGAAAGTAAGGCAATGCAAGGCAAGAGAAAAGGCCAAAGCAAAGCAAGGGAAGGGAAAAAGGCAAGGCAAGGCAAGGAAGAAGGGCAAAACAAGGCAAGGCAAGGCAAAAGGGCAAAGCAAGGCATGGAAAGTCAAGGTAAAAAGGGCAAAGCAAGGCAAGGCAAGACAAGGCAAAAGGGCCATAAAAGGAAAGGGAGAGCAAGGCAAAATTGCAAAGCAAAGAAAGGCAAGTCAAAAGGGAAAGCAAAAGAAGGCAAGGCAAGGCAAAACGGCACACCAAGGCAAGGCAAGACAAGGCAAAAGGGCAAAGCAAGGCAATACAAGGCAAATCAAAAGGGCAAAGAAAGGCAAGACAAGGTTAAAGGGCAAAGCAGGGCAATGCAAGTCAAGGGAAAAGGGCATAACAAGGCAAGGCAAGGCAAAAGGGCAAAGGAAGGCAAGGCAAGGCAAAAGGTCAAAGGAAGGCAAGGCAAGGCAAAAGGGCAAAGCAAGGCAACGCAAGGCAAGGCAAAAGGGCAAAGTAAGGCAAAGCAAGGCAAGGCAAAAGGGCAAACCAAGGCAAGGAAGTCAAGGAAATAGGGCAAAGAAAGGCAAGGCAAGACAAGGCAAAAGGGCGAAGCTAAGCAAGGCGAGTCAAAATGGAAAGCAAGACAAGGCAAGGCAAGGCAAAATGGCAAAGCAAGGCAAGGTAAGGCAAGGGAAATGGGTAAATAAAGGCAAGGCATGGCAAAGCAAAAGGACAAAACAAGGCAAGGCAAGGCATGGCAAAAGGGCAAAACAAGGCACGGCAAGTAAAGGTAAAAGGGCAAAGCAAGGAAAGGAAAGTAAAGGGAAAAGAGAAATCAATGCACGGCAAAGCAAGGCAAAATGGCAAAGCAAGACAAGGCAAGGTAAGGCAAGGAAAGGCAAAAAGGCAAAACAAGCAAGGCAAATAAAGGGAAAAGAGAAAATCAATGCACGGCAAGGCAAGGCAAAAGGGTAAAGCAAGGCAAGGCGAGGAAAGGCAAAAAGGAAAGCAAGGGAAGGCAAGTAAAGGGAAAAGAGAAAATCAATGTAAGGCAAGGCAAGGCAAAGTGGCAAAGCAAGGCAAGGCAAGGCAAGGCAAAACGGCAAAGTAAGGCAGGGCAAGGCAAAAGGGCAAAGGAAGGCAAGGCAAAACGGCAAAGCAAGGCAAGGCAAGGCAAGGCAAAAGGGCAAAGCAAGGCAAGGCAAAAGGGCAAAGCAAGGCAAGGCAAGGTAAGGCAAAAGGGCAAATCAATGCGAGAAAAGGCAAAGCAAAACGGCAAATGAATGCAAGTCAAAAGGACAAAGGAAGTCAAGGCAAGGAAAGACAAAAGGGCAAAGCAAGGCAAACAAGACAAGGCAAAAGCTCAAAGCAAGACAAGGCAAGACAAGGCAGAAGGGCTAAGCATTGCAAGGCAAGGCAAGGAAAAAGGGAAAACCTAACGCAAGGCAATTGAAGGCAAAACAGCAAAGCAAGGCAAGGCAAGGCAAAATGGCAAAGGAAGGCAAGGGAAGTCAAAAGGGAAAGCAAGACAAGGCCAGGCACGGCAAAAGGGCAAAGCAAGGCAAGGCAATGCAAGGCAAAAGTGCAAGGCAAGGCAAGGCAAGACAAGGCAAAAAGGGCAGAGCAAGGCATGGAAATTCAAGGAAAAATGGCAAAGCATGGCAAGGCAAGGCAAAAGGGCAAAGCAAGGCATGGAAATTCAAGGCAAAATGGGAAAGCAAGGCAAGGCAATTCAAAAGGGCAAAGCAAGGCAAGGCAAGGTAAGGCAAAAGGGCAATGCAACGCAAAAGGACAAAGCAAGTCAAGGCAAGACAAGGCAAGAGGGCAAATAAGGCATGGACAATCAAGGCAAAACTGCAAAGCAAGGCAAGGCAAGGCAAAAGGGCAAAACAGGGCAAGGGGAGGCAAGGCAAAATGGCAAAACAAAACAAGGCAAGTCAAAAGGGAAAGCAAGACAAAGCAAGGCAAGGCAAAACGGCATACCAAGGCAAGGCAAGACAATGCAAAAGGGCAAAGCAAGGCAAGGGAAGGAAAGGTATATGGCAAGGCAAGCACGTAATGCAAGGCAGAAGGCAAAGCAAGGCAAGGAAAAAGGGCAAAGCAAGGCAAGGCAACGCAAGGCAAAATGGCAAAGCTAGGCATGGAAAGTCAAGGGAAAAGGGCAAAGCAAGGCAAGGCAAGACAAGGCAAAATGGCAAAGCAAAGCAAGGCAAGTCAAAAGGTAAAGCAAGACAAGGCAAGGCAAGGCAAAACCGCACACCAAGGCAAGGCAAGGCAAGGCATAGTGGCAAAGCAACGCAAGGAAAGGCAAGGCTAAAGGCAAAGCAAGGCAAGGCAAGGCAAGGCAAGGCAAGAGCGCAAAGCAAGGCAAGGCAATGTAAGGCAAAATGGCAATGCAAGGCAAGGCAAAAGGGCAAAGCAAGGCAAGGCAAGGCAAGGCAAAAGGGCAAAGGAAGGCAAGTCAAAAGGACAAAGCAAGTCAAGACAGGGAAAGGCAAAAGGGCAAAGCCAGGAATGGAAAGCTAAGTCAAAAGGGCAAAGAAAGGCAAGGCAAGCCAAGGCAAAAGGGCAAAGCAAGACAAGGCAAAGCAAGGCAAAAGGGCAAACATAACGCAAAACAAATCAAGGCAAAAGAGCTAATCAAGGCAAGGCTAGGCAAGGCAAAATGAAAAACATAACGCAAGGCAAGTCAAATCCAAAGAGAAAGGCAAAGGCAAAGGCAAGGCAAGGCAAAATGGCAAATCAAGGAAAGGCAACGCAAAACAAAAGGGCAAAGCAAGACAAGGGATAAGGACAAAGCAAGTCAAGGCAAGGCAAGTCAAAAAGGCAAAGCAAGGCAAGGAAAAGCAATGCAACTGGGCAAAACAGGGCAAGGCAAGGAAAGGCAAATGGGTAAAGCAAGGCAAGGCAATGCAAGAAAATCGGGAATACAAGACAAGGCAAGGCAAAAGGGCAAGGCAAGGCAATGCAAGGCAAAAGGGCAAAGCAAGGCAAGGAAAGGCTAGGGAAAAAGGCAAAGGAGGGCAAGTCAAAAGGACAAAGCAAGTCAAGGCAAGGAAAGGCAAAAGGGCAAAGCAAGACATGGAAAGCTAAGGCAAAAGGGAAAAGCAAGGCAAGGCAAAACAAGGCAAAAGGGCAAAACAAGGCAAAAGGGCAAAACAAGGCAAGGCAAGGCAAGGCAAACGGGCAAAGCAAGGAAAGACAAGGCAAAAGGGGAAAGCAAGGCAATGCGAAAGGGCAAAGAAAGGCAAGGCAAGGCGAGGCAACTGGGGAAAGCATGGCAAGGCAAGGAAAGGCAAAATGTAAAGCAAGGCAATGCAATGCAAGACAATAGGGAAAGCAAGGAAAGGCAAGGCAAAAGGGCAAAGCAAGGCAAGGCAAGGAAAGGCAAAAGTGCAAATCAAGACAAGGAAAGGCAAGGCAAAAGGGAAAAGTAAGCAAGGCAAAATGGCAAAGCAAGGCAAGGAAATGCAAGGCAAAAGGGTAAGGCAAGGGAAGGGAAGGTAATGCAAAAAGGGAATCCAAGGCAAGGCAAAAGGGCAAAGCAAGTCAAGGCAAGGAAAGGCAAAATGGCAAAGAAAAGCAAGGCAAGGCAAGGCAGAAGGACACAGCAAGGCAAGGAAAGGAGAGGCAAAATGAATAGCTAGGCAAGTTAAGGCAAGGCAAAAGGGCAAAGCAACGCAAGGCAAAAGGGCAAAGTAAGGGAAGGCAAGGCAAGGCAAAAGGGAAAAGAAAGGCAGGGCAAGGCAAGGCAAAAGGGCAAAGCAAGGAGAGGCAAGGCAAGACAAAAGGGCAAAGGAAGGCAAGTCAAAAGGACAAAGCAAGTCAAGACAAGGAAAGACAAAAGGGCAAAGCCAGGAATGGAAAGCTAAGTCAAAAGGGCAAAGAAAGGCAAGGCAAGCCAAGGCAAAAGGGCAAAGCAAGACAAGGCAAGGCAAGTCAAAAGGGCAAAATAACGCAAAACAAATCAAGGCAAAAGAGCTAATCAAGGCAAGGCTAGGCAAGGCAAAATGAAAAACATAATGCAAGGCAAGTCAAATCCAAAGAGAAAAGCAAGGCAAGGCAAGGCAAAATGGCAAATCAAGGAAAGGCAACGCAAAACAAAAGGGCAAAGCAAGACAAGGGATAAGGACAAAACAAGTCAAGGCAAGGCAAGTCAAAAAGGCAAAGCAAGGGAAGGGAAGGCAAGGCAAAATGGCAAAGCAAAGCAAGGCAAGTCAAAAGGGCAAAGCAAGGCAAGGAAAAGCAATGCAACTGGGCAAAACAGGGCAAGGCAAGGAAAGGCAAATGGGTAAAGCAAGGCAAGGCAATGCAAGAAAATCGGGAATAGAAGACAAGGCAAGGCAAAAGGGCAAGGCAAGGCAATGCAAGGCAAAAGGGCAAAGCAAGGCAAGGAAAGGCTAGGGAAAAAGGCAAAGGAGGGCAAGTCAAAAGGACAAAGCAAGTCAAGGCAAGGAAAGGCAAAAGGGCAAAGCAAGACATGGAAAGCTAAGGCAAAAGGGAAAAGCAAGGCAAGGCAAAACAAGGCAAAAGGGCAAAACAAGGCAAAAGGGCAAAACAAGGCAAGGCAAGGCAAGACAAAAGGGCAAAGCAAGGAAAGACAAGGCAAAAGGGGAAAGCAAGGCAAGGCAAAAGAGCAAAGAAAGGCAAGGCGGGAAAGCCAAAAGGGCAAAGCAAGGCAAGGGAAGGAAAAGCAAAAGAAAAGGCAAAGAAAAAAGAGCAAAGAAAGGCTGGCAAGGAAAGGCAAAAGGGCAAAACAAGGCAAGGCAAAGCAAAAGAGCAAAGCAAGGCAATGCAAGGAAAGATGGCAAATCAAGTTAGGGCAAGGCAAGGCAAAACGGCAAAGCAATGCAAAGCAAGGGAAGGCAAGGCAAGGCAAAAGGGCAAAGCCAGGCAAGGCAAGGCAAGGCAAAAGTGCAAAGCAAGGCAAGGCAAGGCAAAAGGGCAAAGAAAGGCTATGCAAGGCAAGACAAAAGGGCAAATGAAAAAGGGCAAAGCAATGCCTTGCATTACCTTTGACATTTTTCCTTGCCTTGTCTTGCTATGCTATGCCTTTTTGCCTTGCCTTACCTTTCCTTCCTTTGCCCTTTTGCCTTGCCTTGCGCTGCTTTTCCTCTTTGCCTTGTGCTGCCTTGCTTTGTCCTTTTGCCTTGATTTGCCTTGCCTTTCTTTTGCCCTTTTCCCTTCCTTGCATTGCCTTGCTTTGCCCCATGGCCTTGCCTTTCCTTGCTTTGCCCTTTTGCCTTGCCTTGCCTTGCCTTGCTTTGCCCTTTTCCCTTCCTTGCCTTGCCATGCTTTCCCTTTTGCCTTCTCTTGCCTTGCTTTATTTTGCACTTTTGCCTGGCGTTACCTTGCCTTGCTTTGCCCTTTTGCCTTGCCTTGCATTGCCCTTTTGCCTTGCCTTGCTTTGCCCTTTTCCCTTGCCTTGCTTTGCCCTTTTGCCTTTACTTGCCTTGCCTTGCTTTGCCCTCTTGCCTTGCATTGCCTTGTTTTGCCCTTTTGCCTTTCCCTTCCTTGCCTTTTTTTTTTCTTTTGGTTTTCCTTGCCTTGCCAATTTACATTGCCTTGCCTTGTCTTGCTTTACTCTTTTGCATTGCCTTGCCTTGCTTTGCCTCTTTGCCTTGTCTTGCCTTGCCTTTTTTGCCCTTTTGCCTAGATTTTCATTGCCTTGCTTTGCCCAGTTGCCTTGCCTTGCCGTGCCTTGGTTTCCTCTTTTGACTTTCCTTGCCTTACCTTGCTTTGCCCTTTTGCCTTGCCTTGCTTTTCTTTTTTGCCTTGCCTTGCCTTGTCTTGCTTTGCCCTTTTGCCTTGCCGTGCCTTTCTTTGCCCTTTTGCCTTGACTTGCCTCACCTTGATTTGCCCTTTTGCCTTGCCTTGCCTTGCCTTGCTTTGCCATTTTGCCTTGGCTTACCTTGCCTTCCTTTGCCATTTGGCTTTCCTTTCCTTGCCTTGTTTTGCCCTTTTGCCTTGCCTTGCCTTGCCTTGCTTTGCCCTTTTGCCTTGCCTTGCCTTTTCTTGCTTTGTTCTTTTGCCTTGCCTTGCTTTGACCTTTTTCCTTGCCTTGCCTTGCCTTGTTTTGCCTTTTTGCCTTTCCTTGCCTTTCTTTTTTCTTTTGCTTTTCCTTGCCTTGCCTGGCTTTGCCCTTTTGCCTTGCCTTGCCTTGCCTTGCTTTGCGCTTTTGTCTTGCCTTGCCTTGCCTTGGTTTGCCCTTTGACATTACTTGCCTTGCCTTGCTTTGCCCTTTTGCCTTCCCTTGCTTTGCCTTTTGCCTTGCCTTGCTTTACTTCTTTCTCTCCCTTTATCGAGTCGTGTATAGAAACCGCTAAGCTTGCGATCGGCAAGTTAGCTACCGAGGCAAAGAGGCAAAGAAGGGCAAGGCAAGGCAATGCAAAAGGGCAAAGGAAGGGAAGCAAGGGAAAGCAAGGCAGGGCAAGAGAAGGCAAAAGGGCACAGCAAGACAAGGCAAGGCAAGGCAAAAGGGCAAACATAACGCAAGACAACTCAAGGCAAAGGAGAAAAGCAAGGCAAAGCAAGGCAAGTCAGAAGGGCAAAGCATTTCAAGGTCAGGCAAGGCAAAAAAGCAAAGCAAGGCAATGCAAGACAAAAGGGCAAAGCTAGGCAATGCAAGGAAAGAAAAAAGGGCATATAAAGTCAAGGCAAGGCAAAAGGGCAATTCAACGCAAGGCAAAAGGGCAAAGCAAGGCTATGCAAGGCAAGGCAAAAGGGCAAAGCAAGGCAAGGCAAAAGGGCAAACCAAGGCAAGGATGTCAAGGAAAAAGGGCAACGAAAGGCAAGGCAAGGCAAAAGGGCAAAGCAAGGCAAGGTAAGGCAAGGGAAAATGGAAAGTAAGGCAATGCAAGGCAAGAGAAAAGGCCAAAGCAAAGCAAGGGAAGGGAAAAAGGCAAGGCAAGGCAAGGAAGAAGGGCAAAACAAGGCAAGGCAAGGCAAAAGGGCAAAGCAAGGCATGGAAAGTCAAGGTAAAAAGGGCAAAGCAAGGCAAGGCAAGACAAGGCAAAAGGGCCATAAAAGGAAAGGGAGAGCAAGGCAAAATTGCAAAGCAAAGAAAGGCAAGTCAAAAGGGAAAGCAAAAGAAGGCAAGGCAAGGCAAAACGGCACACCAAGGCAAGGCAAGACAAGGCAAAAGGGCAAAGCAAGGCAATACAAGGCAAATCAAAAGGGCAAAGAAAGGCAAGACAAGGTTAAAGGGCAAAGCAGGGCAATGCAAGTCAAGGGAAAAGGGCATAACAAGGCAAGGCAAGGCAAAAGGGCAAAGGAAGGCAAGGCAAGGCAAAAGGTCAAAGGAAGGCAAGGCAAGGCAAAAGGGCAAAGCAAGGCAACGCAAGGCAAGGCAAAAGGGCAAAGTAAGGCAAAGCAAGGCAAGGCAAAAGGGCAAACCAAGGCAAGGAAGTCAAGGAAATAGGGCAAAGAAAGGCAAGGCAAGACAAGGCAAAAGGGCGAAGCTAAGCAAGGCGAGTCAAAATGGAAAGCAAGACAAGGCAAGGCAAGGCAAAATGGCAAAGCAAGGCAAGGTAAGGCAAGGGAAATGGGTAAATAAAGGCAAGGCATGGCAAAGCAAAAGGACAAAACAAGGCAAGGCAAGGCATGGCAAAAGGGCAAAACAAGGCACGGCAAGTAAAGGTAAAAGGGCAAAGCAAGGAAAGGAAAGTAAAGGGAAAAGAGAAATCAATGCACGGCAAAGCAAGGCAAAATGGCAAAGCAAGACAAGGCAAGGTAAGGCAAGGAAAGGCAAAAAGGCAAAACAAGCAAGGCAAATAAAGGGAAAAGAGAAAATCAATGCACGGCAAGGCAAGGCAAAAGGGTAAAGCAAGGCAAGGCGAGGAAAGGCAAAAAGGAAAGCAAGGGAAGGCAAGTAAAGGGAAAAGAGAAAATCAATGTAAGGCAAGGCAAGGCAAAGTGGCAAAGCAAGGCAAGGCAAGGCAAGGCAAAACGGCAAAGTAAGGCAGGGCAAGGCAAAAGGGCAAAGGAAGGCAAGGCAAAACGGCAAAGCAAGGCAAGGCAAGGCAAGGCAAAAGGGCAAAGCAAGGCAAGGCAAAAGGGCAAAGCAAGGCAAGGCAAGGTAAGGCAAAAGGGCAAATCAATGCGAGAAAAGGCAAAGCAAAACGGCAAATGAATGCAAGTCAAAAGGACAAAGGAAGTCAAGGCAAGGAAAGACAAAAGGGCAAAGCAAGGCAAACAAGACAAGGCAAAAGCTCAAAGCAAGACAAGGCAAGACAAGGCAGAAGGGCTAAGCATTGCAAGGCAAGGCAAGGAAAAAGGGAAAACCTAACGCAAGGCAATTGAAGGCAAAACAGCAAAGCAAGGCAAGGCAAGGCAAAATGGCAAAGGAAGGCAAGGGAAGTCAAAAGGGAAAGCAAGACAAGGCCAGGCACGGCAAAAGGGCAAAGCAAGGCAAGGCAATGCAAGGCAAAAGTGCAAGGCAAGGCAAGGCAAGACAAGGCAAAAAGGGCAGAGCAAGGCATGGAAATTCAAGGAAAAATGGCAAAGCATGGCAAGGCAAGGCAAAAGGGCAAAGCAAGGCATGGAAATTCAAGGCAAAATGGGAAAGCAAGGCAAGGCAAGGCAAAAGGGCAAAGCAAGGCAAGGCAATTCAAAAGGGCAAAGCAAGGCAAGGCAAGGTAAGGCAAAAGGGCAATGCAACGCAAAAGGACAAAGCAAGTCAAGGCAAGACAAGGCAAGAGGGCAAATAAGGCATGGACAATCAAGGCAAAACTGCAAAGCAAGGCAAGGCAAGGCAAAAGGGCAAAACAGGGCAAGGGGAGGCAAGGCAAAATGGCAAAACAAAACAAGGCAAGTCAAAAGGGAAAGCAAGACAAAGCAAGGCAAGGCAAAACGGCATACCAAGGCAAGGCAAGACAATGCAAAAGGGCAAAGCAAGGCAAGGGAAGGAAAGGTATATGGCAAGGCAAGCACGTAATGCAAGGCAGAAGGCAAAGCAAGGCAAGGAAAAAGGGCAAAGCAAGGCAAGGCAACGCAAGGCAAAATGGCAAAGCTAGGCATGGAAAGTCAAGGGAAAAGGGCAAAGCAAGGCAAGGCAAGACAAGGCAAAATGGCAAAGCAAAGCAAGGCAAGTCAAAAGGTAAAGCAAGACAAGGCAAGGCAAGGCAAAACCGCACACCAAGGCAAGGCAAGGCAAGGCATAGTGGCAAAGCAACGCAAGGAAAGGCAAGGCTAAAGGCAAAGCAAGGCAAGGCAAGGCAAGGCAAGGCAAGAGCGCAAAGCAAGGCAAGGTAATGTAAGGCAAAATGGCAATGCAAGGCAAGGCAAAAGGGCAAAGCAAGGCAAGGCAAGGCAAGGCAAAAGGGCAAAGGAAGGCAAGTCAAAAGGACAAAGCAAGTCAAGACAAGGAAAGGCAAAAGGGCAAAGCCAGGAATGGAAAGCTAAGTCAAAAGGGCAAAGAAAGGCAAGGCAAGCCAAGGCAAAAGGGCAAAGCAAGACAAGGCAAAGCAAGGCAAAAGGGCAAACATAACGCAAAACAAATCAAGGCAAAAGAGCTAATCAAGGCAAGGCTAGGCAAGGCAAAATGAAAAACATAACGCAAGGCAAGTCAAATCCAAAGAGAAAGGCAAAGGCAAAGGCAAGGCAAGGCAAAATGGCAAATCAAGGAAAGGCAACGCAAAACAAAAGGGCAAAGCAAGACAAGGGATAAGGACAAAGCAAGTCAAGGCAAGGCAAGTCAAAAAGGCAAAGCAAGGCAAGGAAAAGCAATGCAACTGGGCAAAACAGGGCAAGGCAAGGAAAGGCAAATGGGTAAAGCAAGGCAAGGCAATGCAAGAAAATCGGGAATAGAAGACAAGGCAAGGCAAAAGGGCAAGGCAAGGCAATGCAAGGCAAAAGGGCAAAGCAAGGCAAGGAAAGGCTAGGGAAAAAGGCAAAGGAGGGCAAGTCAAAAGGACAAAGCAAGTCAAGGCAAGGAAAGGCAAAAGGGCAAAGCAAGACATGGAAAGCTAAGGCAAAAGGGAAAAGCAAGGCAAGGCAAAACAAGGCAAAAGGGCAAAACAAGGCAAAAGGGCAAAACAAGGCAAGGCAAGGCAAGACAAAAGGGCAAAGCAAGGAAAGACAAGGCAAAAGGGGAAAGCAAGGCAAGGCAAAAGAGCAAAGAAAGGCAAGGCGGGAAAGCCAAAAGGGCAAAGCAAGGCAAGGGAAGGAAAAGCAAAAGAAAAGGCAAAGAAAAAAGAGCAAAGAAAGGCTGGCAAGGAAAGGCAAAAGGGCAAAACAAGGCAAGGCAAAGCAAAAGAGCAAAGCAAGGCAATGCAAGGAAAGATGGCAAATCAAGTTAGGGCAAGGCAAGGCAAAACGGCAAAGCAATGCAAAGCAAGGGAAGGCAAGGCAAGGCAAAAGGGCAAAGCCAGGCAAGGCAAGGCAAGGCAAAAGTGCAAAGCAAGGCAAGGCAAGGCAAAAGGGCAAAGAAAGGCTATGCAAGGCAAGACAAAAGGGCAAATGAAAAAGGGCAAAGCAATGCCTTGCATTACCTTTGACATTTTTCCTTGCCTTGTCTTGCTATGCTATGCCTTTTTGCCTTGCCTTACCTTTCCTTCCTTTGCCCTTTTGCCTTGCCTTGCGCTGCTTTTCCTCTTTGCCTTGTGCTGCCTTGCTTTGTCCTTTTGCCTTGATTTGCCTTGCCTTTCTTTTGCCCTTTTCCCTTCCTTGCATTGCCTTGCTTTGCCCCATGGCCTTGCCTTTCCTTGCTTTGCCCTTTTGCCTTGCCTTGCCTTGCCTTGCTTTGCCCTTTTCCCTTCCTTGCCTTGCCATGCTTTCCCTTTTGCCTTCTCTTGCCTTGCTTTATTTTGCACTTTTGCCTGGCGTTACCTTGCCTTGCTTTGCCCTTTTGCCTTGCCTTGCATTGCCCTTTTGCCTTGCCTTGCTTTGCCCTTTTCCCTTGCCTTGCTTTGCCCTTTTGCCTTTACTTGCCTTGCCTTGCTTTGCCCTCTTGCCTTGCATTGCCTTGTTTTGCCCTTTTGCCTTTCCCTTCCTTGCCTTTTTTTTTTCTTTTGGTTTTCCTTGCCTTGCCAATTTACATTGCCTTGCCTTGTCTTGCTTTACTCTTTTGCATTGCCTTGCCTTGCTTTGCCTCTTTGCCTTGTCTTGCCTTGCCTTTTTTGCCCTTTTGCCTAGATTTTCATTGCCTTGCTTTGCCCAGTTGCCTTGCCTTGCCGTGCCTTGGTTTCCTCTTTTGACTTTCCTTGCCTTACCTTGCTTTGCCCTTTTGCCTTGCCTTGCTTTTCTTTTTTGCCTTGCCTTGCCTTGTCTTGCTTTGCCCTTTTGCCTTGCCGTGCCTTTCTTTGCCCTTTTGCCTTGACTTGCCTCACCTTGATTTGCCCTTTTGCCTTGCCTTGCCTTGCCTTGCTTTGCCATTTTGCCTTGGCTTACCTTGCCTTCCTTTGCCATTTGGCTTTCCTTTCCTTGCCTTGTTTTGCCCTTTTGCCTTGCCTTGCCTTGCCTTGCTTTGCCCTTTTGCCTTGCCTTGCCTTTTCTTGCTTTGTTCTTTTGCCTTGCCTTGCTTTGACCTTTTTCCTTGCCTTGCCTTGCCTTGTTTTGCCTTTTTGCCTTTCCTTGCCTTTCTTTTTTCTTTTGCTTTTCCTTGCCTTGCCTGGCTTTGCCCTTTTGCCTTGCCTTGCCTTGCCTTGCTTTGCGCTTTTGTCTTGCCTTGCCTTGCCTTGGTTTGCCCTTTGACATTACTTGCCTTGCCTTGCTTTGCCCTTTTGCCTTCCCTTGCTTTGCCTTTTGCCTTGCCTTGCTTTACTTCTTTCTCTCCCTTTATCGAGTCGTGTATAGAAACCGCTAAGCTTGCGATCGGCAAGTTAGCTACCGAGGCAAAGAGGCAAAGAAGGGCAAGGCAAGGCAATGCAAAAGGGCAAAGGAAGGGAAGCAAGGGAAAGCAAGGCAGGGCAAGAG
The DNA here is from genome assembly GCA_032206185.1 of Columba guinea. Classification (NCBI taxonomy): domain Eukaryota; kingdom Metazoa; phylum Chordata; class Aves; order Columbiformes; family Columbidae; genus Columba; species Columba guinea. The sequence goes on from JAVLUU010000334.1 coordinate 1,258,540, forward strand.
AAGGCAAAAGGGCACAGCAAGACAAGGCAAGGCAAGGCAAAAGGGCAAACATAACGCAAGACAACTCAAGGCAAAGGAGAAAAGCAAGGCAAAGCAAGGCAAGTCAGAAGGGCAAAGCATTTCAAGGTCAGGCAAGGCAAAAAAGCAAAGCAAGGCAATGCAAGACAAAAGGGCAAAGCTAGGCAATGCAAGGAAAGAAAAAAGGGCATATAAAGTCAAGGCAAGGCAAAAGGGCAATTCAACGCAAGGCAAAAGGGCAAAGCAAGGCTATGCAAGGCAAGGCAAAAGGGCAAAGCAAGGCAAGGCAAAAGGGCAAACCAAGGCAAGGATGTCAAGGAAAAAGGGCAACGAAAGGCAAGGCAAGGCAAAAGGGCAAAGCAAGGCAAGGTAAGGCAAGGGAAAATGGAAAGTAAGGCAATGCAAGGCAAGAGAAAAGGCCAAAGCAAAGCAAGGGAAGGGAAAAAGGCAAGGCAAGGCAAGGAAGAAGGGCAAAACAAGGCAAGGCAAGGCAAAAGGGCAAAGCAAGGCATGGAAAGTCAAGGTAAAAAGGGCAAAGCAAGGCAAGGCAAGACAAGGCAAAAGGGCCATAAAAGGAAAGGGAGAGCAAGGCAAAATTGCAAAGCAAAGAAAGGCAAGTCAAAAGGGAAAGCAAAAGAAGGCAAGGCAAGGCAAAACGGCACACCAAGGCAAGGCAAGACAAGGCAAAAGGGCAAAGCAAGGCAATACAAGGCAAATCAAAAGGGCAAAGAAAGGCAAGACAAGGTTAAAGGGCAAAGCAGGGCAATGCAAGTCAAGGGAAAAGGGCATAACAAGGCAAGGCAAGGCAAAAGGGCAAAGGAAGGCAAGGCAAGGCAAAAGGTCAAAGGAAGGCAAGGCAAGACAAAAGGGCAAAGCAAGGAAAGACAAGGCAAGGCAAAAGGGCAAAGTAAGGCAAAGCAAGGCAAGGCAAAAGGGCAAACCAAGGCAAGGAAGTCAAGGAAATAGGGCAAAGAAAGGCAAGGCAAGACAAGGCAAAAGGGCGAAGCTAAGCAAGGCGAGTCAAAATGGAAAGCAAGACAAGGCAAGGCAAGGCAAAATGGCAAAGCAAGGCAAGGTAAGGCAAGGGAAATGGGTAAATAAAGGCAAGGCATGGCAAAGCAAAAGGACAAAACAAGGCAAGGCAAGGCATGGCAAAAGGGCAAAACAAGGCACGGCAAGTAAAGGTAAAAGGGCAAAGCAAGGAAAGGAAAGTAAAGGGAAAAGAGAAATCAATGCACGGCAAAGCAAGGCAAAATGGCAAAGCAAGACAAGGCAAGGTAAGGCAAGGAAAGGCAAAAAGGCAAAACAAGCAAGGCAAATAAAGGGAAAAGAGAAAATCAATGCACGGCAAGGCAAGGCAAAAGGGTAAAGCAAGGCAAGGCGAGGAAAGGCAAAAAGGAAAGCAAGGGAAGGCAAGTAAAGGGAAAAGAGAAAATCAATGTAAGGCAAGGCAAGGCAAAGTGGCAAAGCAAGGCAAGGCAAGGCAAGGCAAAACGGCAAAGTAAGGCAGGGCAAGGCAAAAGGGCAAAGGAAGGCAAGGCAAAACGGCAAAGCAAGGCAAGGCAAGGCAAGGCAAAAGGGCAAAGCAAGGCAAGGCAAAAGGGCAAAGCAAGGCAAGGCAAGGTAAGGCAAAAGGGCAAATCAATGCGAGAAAAGGCAAAGCAAAACGGCAAATGAATGCAAGTCAAAAGGACAAAGGAAGTCAAGGCAAGGAAAGACAAAAGGGCAAAGCAAGGCAAACAAGACAAGGCAAAAGCTCAAAGCAAGACAAGGCAAGACAAGGCAGAAGGGCTAAGCATTGCAAGGCAAGGCAAGGAAAAAGGGAAAACCTAACGCAAGGCAATTGAAGGCAAAACAGCAAAGCAAGGCAAGGCAAGGCAAAATGGCAAAGGAAGGCAAGGGAAGTCAAAAGGGAAAGCAAGACAAGGCCAGGCACGGCAAAAGGGCAAAGCAAGGCAAGGCAATGCAAGGCAAAAGTGCAAGGCAAGGCAAGGCAAGACAAGGCAAAAAGGGCAGAGCAAGGCATGGAAATTCAAGGAAAAATGGCAAAGCATGGCAAGGCAAGGCAAAAGGGCAAAGCAAGGCATGGAAATTCAAGGCAAAATGGGAAAGCAAGGCAAGGCAAGGCAAAAGGGCAAAGCAAGGCAAGGCAATTCAAAAGGGCAAAGCAAGGCAAGGCAAGGTAAGGCAAAAGGGCAATGCAACGCAAAAGGACAAAGCAAGTCAAGGCAAGACAAGGCAAGAGGGCAAATAAGGCATGGACAATCAAGGCAAAACTGCAAAGCAAGGCAAGGCAAGGCAAAAGGGCAAAACAGGGCAAGGGGAGGCAAGGCAAAATGGCAAAACAAAACAAGGCAAGTCAAAAGGGAAAGCAAGACAAAGCAAGGCAAGGCAAAACGGCATACCAAGGCAAGGCAAGACAATGCAAAAGGGCAAAGCAAGGCAAGGGAAGGAAAGGTATATGGCAAGGCAAGCACGTAATGCAAGGCAGAAGGCAAAGCAAGGCAAGGAAAAAGGGCAAAGCAAGGCAAGGCAACGCAAGGCAAAATGGCAAAGCTAGGCATGGAAAGTCAAGGGAAAAGGGCAAAGCAAGGCAAGGCAAGACAAGGCAAAATGGCAAAGCAAAGCAAGGCAAGTCAAAAGGTAAAGCAAGACAAGGCAAGGCAAGGCAAAACCGCACACCAAGGCAAGGCAAGGCAAGGCATAGTGGCAAAGCAACGCAAGGAAAGGCAAGGCTAAAGGCAAAGCAAGGCAAGGCAAGGCAAGGCAAGGCAAGAGCGCAAAGCAAGGCAAGGCAATGTAAGGCAAAATGGCAATGCAAGGCAAGGCAAAAGGGCAAAGCAAGGCAAGGCAAGGCAAGGCAAAAGGGCAAAGGAAGGCAAGTCAAAAGGACAAAGCAAGTCAAGACAAGGAAAGGCAAAAGGGCAAAGCCAGGAATGGAAAGCTAAGTCAAAAGGGCAAAGAAAGGCAAGGCAAGCCAAGGCAAAAGGGCAAAGCAAGACAAGGCAAAGCAAGGCAAAAGGGCAAACATAACGCAAAACAAATCAAGGCAAAAGAGCTAATCAAGGCAAGGCTAGGCAAGGCAAAATGAAAAACATAACGCAAGGCAAGTCAAATCCAAAGAGAAAGGCAAAGGCAAAGGCAAGGCAAGGCAAAATGGCAAATCAAGGAAAGGCAACGCAAAACAAAAGGGCAAAGCAAGACAAGGGATAAGGACAAAGCAAGTCAAGGCAAGGCAAGTCAAAAAGGCAAAGCAAGGCAAGGAAAAGCAATGCAACTGGGCAAAACAGGGCAAGGCAAGGAAAGGCAAATGGGTAAAGCAAGGCAAGGCAATGCAAGAAAATCGGGAATACAAGACAAGGCAAGGCAAAAGGGCAAGGCAAGGCAATGCAAGGCAAAAGGGCAAAGCAAGGCAAGGAAAGGCTAGGGAAAAAGGCAAAGGAGGGCAAGTCAAAAGGACAAAGCAAGTCAAGGCAAGGAAAGGCAAAAGGGCAAAGCAAGACATGGAAAGCTAAGGCAAAAGGGAAAAGCAAGGCAAGGCAAAACAAGGCAAAAGGGCAAAACAAGGCAAAAGGGCAAAACAAGGCAAGGCAAGGCAAGACAAACGGGCAAAGCAAGGAAAGACAAGGCAAAAGGGGAAAGCAAGGCAATGCGAAAGGGCAAAGAAAGGCAAGGCAAGGCGAGGCAACTGGGGAAAGCATGGCAAGGCAAGGAAAGGCAAAATGTAAAGCAAGGCAATGCAATGCAAGACAATAGGGAAAGCAAGGAAAGGCAAGGCAAAAGGGCAAAGCAAGGCAAGGCAAGGAAAGGCAAAAGTGCAAATCAAGACAAGGAAAGGCAAGGCAAAAGGGAAAAGTAAGCAAGGCAAAATGGCAAAGCAAGGCAAGGAAATGCAAGGCAAAAGGGTAAGGCAAGGGAAGGGAAGGTAATGCAAAAAGGGAATCCAAGGCAAGGCAAAAGGGCAAAGCAAGTCAAGGCAAGGAAAGGCAAAATGGCAAAGAAAAGCAAGGCAAGGCAAGGCAGAAGGACACAGCAAGGCAAGGAAAGGAGAGGCAAAATGAATAGCTAGGCAAGTTAAGGCAAGGCAAAAGGGCAAAGCAACGCAAGGCAAAAGGGCAAAGTAAGGGAAGGCAAGGCAAGGCAAAAGGGAAAAGAAAGGCAGGGCAAGGCAAGGCAAAAGGGCAAAGCAAGGAGAGGCAAGGCAAGACAAAAGGGCAAAGGAAGGCAAGTCAAAAGGACAAAGCAAGTCAAGACAAGGAAAGGCAAAAGGGCAAAGCCAGGAATGGAAAGCTAAGTCAAAAGGGCAAAGAAAGGCAAGGCAAGCCAAGGCAAAAGGGCAAAGCAAGACAAGGCAAGGCAAGTCAAAAGGGCAAACATAACGCAAAACAAATCAAGGCAAAAGAGCTAATCAAGGCAAGGCTAGGCAAGGCAAAATGAAAAACATAATGCAAGGCAAGTCAAATCCAAAGAGAAAAGCAAGGCAAGGCAAGGCAAAATGGCAAATCAAGGAAAGGCAACGCAAAACAAAAGGGCAAAGCAAGACAAGGGATAAGGACAAAACAAGTCAAGGCAAGGCAAGTCAAAAAGGCAAAGCAAGGGAAGGGAAGGCAAGGCAAAATGGCAAAGCAAAGCAAGGCAAGTCAAAAGGGCAAAGCAAGGCAAGGAAAAGCAATGCAACTGGGCAAAACAGGGCAAGGCAAGGAAAGGCAAATGGGTAAAGCAAGGCAAGGCAATGCAAGAAAATCGGGAATAGAAGACAAGGCAAGGCAAAAGGGCAAGGCAAGGCAATGCAAGGCAAAAGGGCAAAGCAAGGCAAGGAAAGGCTAGGGAAAAAGGCAAAGGAGGGCAAGTCAAAAGGACAAAGCAAGTCAAGGCAAGGAAAGGCAAAAGGGCAAAGCAAGACATGGAAAGCTAAGGCAAAAGGGAAAAGCAAGGCAAGGCAAAACAAGGCAAAAGGGCAAAACAAGGCAAAAGGGCAAAACAAGGCAAGGCAAGGCAAGACAAAAGGGCAAAGCAAGGAAAGACAAGGCAAAAGGGGAAAGCAAGGCAAGGCAAAAGAGCAAAGAAAGGCAAGGCGGGAAAGCCAAAAGGGCAAAGCAAGGCAAGGGAAGGAAAAGCAAAAGAAAAGGCAAAGAAAAAAGAGCAAAGAAAGGCTGGCAAGGAAAGGCAAAAGGGCAAAACAAGGCAAGGCAAAGCAAAAGAGCAAAGCAAGGCAATGCAAGGAAAGATGGCAAATCAAGTTAGGGCAAGGCAAGGCAAAACGGCAAAGCAATGCAAAGCAAGGGAAGGCAAGGCAAGGCAAAAGGGCAAAGCCAGGCAAGGCAAGGCAAGGCAAAAGTGCAAAGCAAGGCAAGGCAAGGCAAAAGGGCAAAGAAAGGCTATGCAAGGCAAGACAAAAGGGCAAATGAAAAAGGGCAAAGCAATGCCTTGCATTACCTTTGACATTTTTCCTTGCCTTGTCTTGCTATGCTATGCCTTTTTGCCTTGCCTTACCTTTCCTTCCTTTGCCCTTTTGCCTTGCCTTGCGCTGCTTTTCCTCTTTGCCTTGTGCTGCCTTGCTTTGTCCTTTTGCCTTGATTTGCCTTGCCTTTCTTTTGCCCTTTTCCCTTCCTTGCATTGCCTTGCTTTGCCCCATGGCCTTGCCTTTCCTTGCTTTGCCCTTTTGCCTTGCCTTGCCTTGCCTTGCTTTGCCCTTTTCCCTTCCTTGCCTTGCCATGCTTTCCCTTTTGCCTTCTCTTGCCTTGCTTTATTTTGCACTTTTGCCTGGCGTTACCTTGCCTTGCTTTGCCCTTTTGCCTTGCCTTGCATTGCCCTTTTGCCTTGCCTTGCTTTGCCCTTTTCCCTTGCCTTGCTTTGCCCTTTTGCCTTTACTTGCCTTGCCTTGCTTTGCCCTCTTGCCTTGCATTGCCTTGTTTTGCCCTTTTGCCTTTCCCTTCCTTGCCTTTTTTTTTTCTTTTGGTTTTCCTTGCCTTGCCAATTTACATTGCCTTGCCTTGTCTTGCTTTACTCTTTTGCATTGCCTTGCCTTGCTTTGCCTCTTTGCCTTGTCTTGCCTTGCCTTTTTTGCCCTTTTGCCTAGATTTTCATTGCCTTGCTTTGCCCAGTTGCCTTGCCTTGCCGTGCCTTGGTTTCCTCTTTTGACTTTCCTTGCCTTACCTTGCTTTGCCCTTTTGCCTTGCCTTGCTTTTCTTTTTTGCCTTGCCTTGCCTTGTCTTGCTTTGCCCTTTTGCCTTGCCGTGCCTTTCTTTGCCCTTTTGCCTTGACTTGCCTCACCTTGATTTGCCCTTTTGCCTTGCCTTGCCTTGCCTTGCTTTGCCATTTTGCCTTGGCTTACCTTGCCTTCCTTTGCCATTTGGCTTTCCTTTCCTTGCCTTGTTTTGCCCTTTTGCCTTGCCTTGCCTTGCCTTGCTTTGCCCTTTTGCCTTGCCTTGCCTTTTCTTGCTTTGTTCTTTTGCCTTGCCTTGCTTTGACCTTTTTCCTTGCCTTGCCTTGCCTTGTTTTGCCTTTTTGCCTTTCCTTGCCTTTCTTTTTTCTTTTGCTTTTCCTTGCCTTGCCTGGCTTTGCCCTTTTGCCTTGCCTTGCCTTGCCTTGCTTTGCGCTTTTGTCTTGCCTTGCCTTGCCTTGGTTTGCCCTTTGACATTACTTGCCTTGCCTTGCTTTGCCCTTTTGCCTTCCCTTGCTTTGCCTTTTGCCTTGCCTTGCTTTACTTCTTTCTCTCCCTTTATCGAGTCGTGTATAGAAACCGCTAAGCTTGCGATCGGCAAGTTAGCTACCGAGGCAAAGAGGCAAAGAAGGGCAAGGCAAGGCAATGCAAAAGGGCAAAGGAAGGGAAGCAAGGGAAAGCAAGGCAGGGCAAGAGAAGGCAAAAGGGCACAGCAAGACAAGGCAAGGCAAGGCAAAAGGGCAAACATAACGCAAGACAACTCAAGGCAAAGGAGAAAAGCAAGGCAAAGCAAGGCAAGTCAGAAGGGCAAAGCATTTCAAGGTCAGGCAAGGCAAAAAAGCAAAGCAAGGCAATGCAAGACAAAAGGGCAAAGCTAGGCAATGCAAGGAAAGAAAAAAGGGCATATAAAGTCAAGGCAAGGCAAAAGGGCAATTCAACGCAAGGCAAAAGGGCAAAGCAAGGCTATGCAAGGCAAGGCAAAAGGGCAAAGCAAGGCAAGGCAAAAGGGCAAACCAAGGCAAGGATGTCAAGGAAAAAGGGCAACGAAAGGCAAGGCAAGGCAAAAGGGCAAAGCAAGGCAAGGTAAGGCAAGGGAAAATGGAAAGTAAGGCAATGCAAGGCAAGAGAAAAGGCCAAAGCAAAGCAAGGGAAGGGAAAAAGGCAAGGCAAGGCAAGGAAGAAGGGCAAAACAAGGCAAGGCAAGGCAAAAGGGCAAAGCAAGGCATGGAAAGTCAAGGTAAAAAGGGCAAAGCAAGGCAAGGCAAGACAAGGCAAAAGGGCCATAAAAGGAAAGGGAGAGCAAGGCAAAATTGCAAAGCAAAGAAAGGCAAGTCAAAAGGGAAAGCAAAAGAAGGCAAGGCAAGGCAAAACGGCACACCAAGGCAAGGCAAGACAAGGCAAAAGGGCAAAGCAAGGCAATACAAGGCAAATCAAAAGGGCAAAGAAAGGCAAGACAAGGTTAAAGGGCAAAGCAGGGCAATGCAAGTCAAGGGAAAAGGGCATAACAAGGCAAGGCAAGGCAAAAGGGCAAAGGAAGGCAAGGCAAGGCAAAAGGTCAAAGGAAGGCAAGGCAAGACAAAAGGGCAAAGCAAGGAAAGACAAGGCAAGGCAAAAGGGCAAAGTAAGGCAAAGCAAGGCAAGGCAAAAGGGCAAACCAAGGCAAGGAAGTCAAGGAAATAGGGCAAAGAAAGGCAAGGCAAGACAAGGCAAAAGGGCGAAGCTAAGCAAGGCGAGTCAAAATGGAAAGCAAGACAAGGCAAGGCAAGGCAAAATGGCAAAGCAAGGCAAGGTAAGGCAAGGGAAATGGGTAAATAAAGGCAAGGCATGGCAAAGCAAAAGGACAAAACAAGGCAAGGCAAGGCATGGCAAAAGGGCAAAACAAGGCACGGCAAGTAAAGGTAAAAGGGCAAAGCAAGGAAAGGAAAGTAAAGGGAAAAGAGAAATCAATGCACGGCAAAGCAAGGCAAAATGGCAAAGCAAGACAAGGCAAGGTAAGGCAAGGAAAGGCAAAAAGGCAAAACAAGCAAGGCAAATAAAGGGAAAAGAGAAAATCAATGCACGGCAAGGCAAGGCAAAAGGGTAAAGCAAGGCAAGGCGAGGAAAGGCAAAAAGGAAAGCAAGGGAAGGCAAGTAAAGGGAAAAGAGAAAATCAATGTAAGGCAAGGCAAGGCAAAGTGGCAAAGCAAGGCAAGGCAAGGCAAGGCAAAACGGCAAAGTAAGGCAGGGCAAGGCAAAAGGGCAAAGGAAGGCAAGGCAAAACGGCAAAGCAAGGCAAGGCAAGGCAAGGCAAAAGGGCAAAGCAAGGCAAGGCAAAAGGGCAAAGCAAGGCAAGGCAAGGTAAGGCAAAAGGGCAAATCAATGCGAGAAAAGGCAAAGCAAAACGGCAAATGAATGCAAGTCAAAAGGACAAAGGAAGTCAAGGCAAGGAAAGACAAAAGGGCAAAGCAAGGCAAACAAGACAAGGCAAAAGCTCAAAGCAAGACAAGGCAAGACAAGGCAGAAGGGCTAAGCATTGCAAGGCAAGGCAAGGAAAAAGGGAAAACCTAACGCAAGGCAATTGAAGGCAAAACAGCAAAGCAAGGCAAGGCAAGGCAAAATGGCAAAGGAAGGCAAGGGAAGTCAAAAGGGAAAGCAAGACAAGGCCAGGCACGGCAAAAGGGCAAAGCAAGGCAAGGCAATGCAAGGCAAAAGTGCAAGGCAAGGCAAGGCAAGACAAGGCAAAAAGGGCAGAGCAAGGCATGGAAATTCAAGGAAAAATGGCAAAGCATGGCAAGGCAAGGCAAAAGGGCAAAGCAAGGCATGGAAATTCAAGGCAAAATGGGAAAGCAAGGCAAGGCAAGGCAAAAGGGCAAAGCAAGGCAAGGCAATTCAAAAGGGCAAAGCAAGGCAAGGCAAGGTAAGGCAAAAGGGCAATGCAACGCAAAAGGACAAAGCAAGTCAAGGCAAGACAAGGCAAGAGGGCAAATAAGGCATGGACAATCAAGGCAAAACTGCAAAGCAAGGCAAGGCAAGGCAAAAGGGCAAAACAGGGCAAGGGGAGGCAAGGCAAAATGGCAAAACAAAACAAGGCAAGTCAAAAGGGAAAGCAAGACAAAGCAAGGCAAGGCAAAACGGCATACCAAGGCAAGGCAAGACAATGCAAAAGGGCAAAGCAAGGCAAGGGAAGGAAAGGTATATGGCAAGGCAAGCACGTAATGCAAGGCAGAAGGCAAAGCAAGGCAAGGAAAAAGGGCAAAGCAAGGCAAGGCAACGCAAGGCAAAATGGCAAAGCTAGGCATGGAAAGTCAAGGGAAAAGGGCAAAGCAAGGCAAGGCAAGACAAGGCAAAATGGCAAAGCAAAGCAAGGCAAGTCAAAAGGTAAAGCAAGACAAGGCAAGGCAAGGCAAAACCGCACACCAAGGCAAGGCAAGGCAAGGCATAGTGGCAAAGCAACGCAAGGAAAGGCAAGGCTAAAGGCAAAGCAAGGCAAGGCAAGGCAAGGCAAGGCAAGAGCGCAAAGCAAGGCAAGGCAATGTAAGGCAAAATGGCAATGCAAGGCAAGGCAAAAGGGCAAAGCAAGGCAAGGCAAGGCAAGGCAAAAGGGCAAAGGAAGGCAAGTCAAAAGGACAAAGCAAGTCAAGACAAGGAAAGGCAAAAGGGCAAAGCCAGGAATGGAAAGCTAAGTCAAAAGGGCAAAGAAAGGCAAGGCAAGCCAAGGCAAAAGGGCAAAGCAAGACAAGGCAAAGCAAGGCAAAAGGGCAAACATAACGCAAAACAAATCAAGGCAAAAGAGCTAATCAAGGCAAGGCTAGGCAAGGCAAAATGAAAAACATAACGCAAGGCAAGTCAAATCCAAAGAGAAAGGCAAAGGCAAAGGCAAGGCAAGGCAAAATGGCAAATCAAGGAAAGGCAACGCAAAACAAAAGGGCAAAGCAAGACAAGGGATAAGGACAAAGCAAGTCAAGGCAAGGCAAGTCAAAAAGGCAAAGCAAGGCAAGGAAAAGCAATGCAACTGGGCAAAACAGGGCAAGGCAAGGAAAGGCAAATGGGTAAAGCAAGGCAAGGCAATGCAAGAAAATCGGGAATACAAGACAAGGCAAGGCAAAAGGGCAAGGCAAGGCAATGCAAGGCAAAAGGGCAAAGCAAGGCAAGGAAAGGCTAGGGAAAAAGGCAAAGGAGGGCAAGTCAAAAGGACAAAGCAAGTCAAGGCAAGGAAAGGCAAAAGGGCAAAGCAAGACATGGAAAGCTAAGGCAAAAGGGAAAAGCAAGGCAAGGCAAAACAAGGCAAAAGGGCAAAACAAGGCAAAAGGGCAAAACAAGGCAAGGCAAGGCAAGACAAACGGGCAAAGCAAGGAAAGACAAGGCAAAAGGGGAAAGCAAGGCAATGCGAAAGGGCAAAGAAAGGCAAGGCAAGGCGAGGCAACTGGGGAAAGCATGGCAAGGCAAGGAAAGGCAAAATGTAAAGCAAGGCAATGCAATGCAAGACAATAGGGAAAGCAAGGAAAGGCAAGGCAAAAGGGCAAAGCAAGGCAAGGCAAGGAAAGGCAAAAGTGCAAATCAAGACAAGGAAAGGCAAGGCAAAAGGGAAAAGTAAGCAAGGCAAAATGGCAAAGCAAGGCAAGGAAATGCAAGGCAAAAGGGTAAGGCAAGGGAAGGGAAGGTAATGCAAAAAGGGAATCCAAGGCAAGGCAAAAGGGCAAAGCAAGTCAAGGCAAGGAAAGGCAAAATGGCAAAGAAAAGCAAGGCAAGGCAAGGCAGAAGGACACAGCAAGGCAAGGAAAGGAGAGGCAAAATGAATAGCTAGGCAAGTTAAGGCAAGGCAAAAGGGCAAAGCAACGCAAGGCAAAAGGGCAAAGTAAGGGAAGGCAAGGCAAGGCAAAAGGGAAAAGAAAGGCAGGGCAAGGCAAGGCAAAAGGGCAAAGCAAGGAGAGGCAAGGCAAGACAAAAGGGCAAAGGAAGGCAAGTCAAAAGGACAAAGCAAGTCAAGACAAGGAAAGGCAAAAGGGCAAAGCCAGGAATGGAAAGCTAAGTCAAAAGGGCAAAGAAAGGCAAGGCAAGCCAAGGCAAAAGGGCAAAGCAAGACAAGGCAAGGCAAGTCAAAAGGGCAAACATAACGCAAAACAAATCAAGGCAAAAGAGCTAATCAAGGCAAGGCTAGGCAAGGCAAAATGAAAAACATAATGCAAGGCAAGTCAAATCCAAAGAGAAAAGCAAGGCAAGGCAAGGCAAAATGGCAAATCAAGGAAAGGCAACGCAAAACAAAAGGGCAAAGCAAGACAAGGGATAAGGACAAAACAAGTCAAGGCAAGGCAAGTCAAAAAGGCAAAGCAAGGGAAGGGAAGGCAAGGCAAAATGGCAAAGCAAAGCAAGGCAAGTCAAAAGGGCAAAGCAAGGCAAGGAAAAGCAATGCAACTGGGCAAAACAGGGCAAGGCAAGGAAAGGCAAATGGGTAAAGCAAGGCAAGGCAATGCAAGAAAATCGGGAATAGAAGACAAGGCAAGGCAAAAGGGCAAGGCAAGGCAATGCAAGGCAAAAGGGCAAAGCAAGGCAAGGAAAGGCTAGGGAAAAAGGCAAAGGAGGGCAAGTCAAAAGGACAAAGCAAGTCAAGGCAAGGAAAGGCAAAAGGGCAAAGCAAGACATGGAAAGCTAAGGCAAAAGGGAAAAGCAAGGCAAGGCAAAACAAGGCAAAAGGGCAAAACAAGGCAAAAGGGCAAAACAAGGCAAGGCAAGGCAAGACAAAAGGGCAAAGCAAGGAAAGACAAGGCAAAAGGGGAAAGCAAGGCAAGGCAAAAGAGCAAAGAAAGGCAAGGCGGGAAAGCCAAAAGGGCAAAGCAAGGCAAGGGAAGGAAAAGCAAAAGAAAAGGCAAAGAAAAAAGAGCAAAGAAAGGCTGGCAAGGAAAGGCAAAAGGGCAAAACAAGGCAAGGCAAAGCAAAAGAGCAAAGCAAGGCAATGCAAGGAAAGATGGCAAATCAAGTTAGGGCAAGGCAAGGCAAAACGGCAAAGCAATGCAAAGCAAGGGAAGGCAAGGCAAGGCAAAAGGGCAAAGCCAGGCAAGGCAAGGCAAGGCAAAAGTGCAAAGCAAGGCAAGGCAAGGCAAAAGGGCAAAGAAAGGCTATGCAAGGCAAGACAAAAGGGCAAATGAAAAAGGGCAAAGCAATGCCTTGCATTACCTTTGACATTTTTCCTTGCCTTGTCTTGCTATGCTATGCCTTTTTGCCTTGCCTTACCTTTCCTTCCTTTGCCCTTTTGCCTTGCCTTGCGCTGCTTTTCCTCTTTGCCTTGTGCTGCCTTGCTTTGTCCTTTTGCCTTGATTTGCCTTGCCTTTCTTTTGCCCTTTTCCCTTCCTTGCATTGCCTTGCTTTGCCCCATGGCCTTGCCTTTCCTTGCTTTGCCCTTTTGCCTTGCCTTGCCTTGCCTTGCTTTGCCCTTTTCCCTTCCTTGCCTTGCCATGCTTTCCCTTTTGCCTTCTCTTGCCTTGCTTTATTTTGCACTTTTGCCTGGCGTTACCTTGCCTTGCTTTGCCCTTTTGCCTTGCCTTGCATTGCCCTTTTGCCTTGCCTTGCTTTGCCCTTTTCCCTTGCCTTGCTTTGCCCTTTTGCCTTTACTTGCCTTGCCTTGCTTTGCCCTCTTGCCTTGCATTGCCTTGTTTTGCCCTTTTGCCTTTCCCTTCCTTGCCTTTTTTTTTTCTTTTGGTTTTCCTTGCCTTGCCAATTTACATTGCCTTGCCTTGTCTTGCTTTACTCTTTTGCATTGCCTTGCCTTGCTTTGCCTCTTTGCCTTGTCTTGCCTTGCCTTTTTTGCCCTTTTGCCTAGATTTTCATTGCCTTGCTTTGCCCAGTTGCCTTGCCTTGCCGTGCCTTGGTTTCCTCTTTTGACTTTCCTTGCCTTACCTTGCTTTGCCCTTTTGCCTTGCCTTGCTTTTCTTTTTTGCCTTGCCTTGCCTTGTCTTGCTTTGCCCTTTTGCCTTGCCGTGCCTTTCTTTGCCCTTTTGCCTTGACTTGCCTCACCTTGATTTGCCCTTTTGCCTTGCCTTGCCTTGCCTTGCTTTGCCATTTTGCCTTGGCTTACCTTGCCTTCCTTTGCCATTTGGCTTTCCTTTCCTTGCCTTGTTTTGCCCTTTTGCCTTGCCTTGCCTTGCCTTGCTTTGCCCTTTTGCCTTGCCTTGCCTTTTCTTGCTTTGTTCTTTTGCCTTGCCTTGCTTTGACCTTTTTCCTTGCCTTGCCTTGCCTTGTTTTGCCTTTTTGCCTTTCCTTGCCTTTCTTTTTTCTTTTGCTTTTCCTTGCCTTGCCTGGCTTTGCCCTTTTGCCTTGCCTTGCCTTGCCTTGCTTTGCGCTTTTGTCTTGCCTTGCCTTGCCTTGGTTTGCCCTTTGACATTACTTGCCTTGCCTTGCTTTGCCCTTTTGCCTTCCCTTGCTTTGCCTTTTGCCTTGCCTTGCTTTACTTCTTTCTCTCCCTTTATCGAGTCGTGTATAGAAACCGCTAAGCTTGCGATCGGCAAGTTAGCTACCGAGGCAAAGAGGCAAAGAAGGGCAAGGCAAGGCAATGCAAAAGGGCAAAGGAAGGGAAGCAAGGGAAAGCAAGGCAGGGCAAGAGAAGGCAAAAGGGCACAGCAAGACAAGGCAAGGCAAGGCAAAAGGGCAAACATAACGCAAGACAACTCAAGGCAAAGGAGAAAAGCAAGGCAAAGCAAGGCAAGTCAGAAGGGCAAAGCATTTCAAGGTCAGGCAAGGCAAAAAAGCAAAGCAAGGCAATGCAAGACAAAAGGGCAAAGCTAGGCAATGCAAGGAAAGAAAAAAGGGCATATAAAGTCAAGGCAAGGCAAAAGGGCAATTCAACGCAAGGCAAAAGGGCAAAGCAAGGCTATGCAAGGCAAGGCAAAAGGGCAAAGCAAGGCAAGGCAAAAGGGCAAACCAAGGCAAGGATGTCAAGGAAAAAGGGCAACGAAAGGCAAGGCAAGGCAAAAGGGCAAAGCAAGGCAAGGTAAGGCAAGGGAAAATGGAAAGTAAGGCAATGCAAGGCAAGAGAAAAGGCCAAAGCAAAGCAAGGGAAGGGAAAAAGGCAAGGCAAGGCAAGGAAGAAGGGCAAAACAAGGCAAGGCAAGGCAAAAGGGCAAAGCAAGGCATGGAAAGTCAAGGTAAAAAGGGCAAAGCAAGGCAAGGCAAGACAAGGCAAAAGGGCCATAAAAGGAAAGGGAGAGCAAGGCAAAATTGCAAAGCAAAGAAAGGCAAGTCAAAAGGGAAAGCAAAAGAAGGCAAGGCAAGGCAAAACGGCACACCAAGGCAAGGCAAGACAAGGCAAAAGGGCAAAGCAAGGCAATACAAGGCAAATCAAAAGGGCAAAGAAAGGCAAGACAAGGTTAAAGGGCAAAGCAGGGCAATGCAAGTCAAGGGAAAAGGGCATAACAAGGCAAGGCAAGGCAAAAGGGCAAAGGAAGGCAAGGCAAGGCAAAAGGTCAAAGGAAGGCAAGGCAAGACAAAAGGGCAAAGCAAGGAAAGACAAGGCAAGGCAAAAGGGCAAAGTAAGGCAAAGCAAGGCAAGGCAAAAGGGCAAACCAAGGCAAGGAAGTCAAGGAAATAGGGCAAAGAAAGGCAAGGCAAGACAAGGCAAAAGGGCGAAGCTAAGCAAGGCGAGTCAAAATGGAAAGCAAGACAAGGCAAGGCAAGGCAAAATGGCAAAGCAAGGCAAGGTAAGGCAAGGGAAATGGGTAAATAAAGGCAAGGCATGGCAAAGCAAAAGGACAAAACAAGGCAAGGCAAGGCATGGCAAAAGGGCAAAACAAGGCACGGCAAGTAAAGGTAAAAGGGCAAAGCAAGGAAAGGAAAGTAAAGGGAAAAGAGAAATCAATGCACGGCAAAGCAAGGCAAAATGGCAAAGCAAGACAAGGCAAGGTAAGGCAAGGAAAGGCAAAAAGGCAAAACAAGCAAGGCAAATAAAGGGAAAAGAGAAAATCAATGCACGGCAAGGCAAGGCAAAAGGGTAAAGCAAGGCAAGGCGAGGAAAGGCAAAAAGGAAAGCAAGGGAAGGCAAGTAAAGGGAAAAGAGAAAATCAATGTAAGGCAAGGCAAGGCAAAGTGGCAAAGCAAGGCAAGGCAAGGCAAGGCAAAACGGCAAAGTAAGGCAGGGCAAGGCAAAAGGGCAAAGGAAGGCAAGGCAAAACGGCAAAGCAAGGCAAGGCAAGGCAAGGCAAAAGGGCAAAGCAAGGCAAGGCAAAAGGGCAAAGCAAGGCAAGGCAAGGTAAGGCAAAAGGGCAAATCAATGCGAGAAAAGGCAAAGCAAAACGGCAAATGAATGCAAGTCAAAAGGACAAAGGAAGTCAAGGCAAGGAAAGACAAAAGGGCAAAGCAAGGCAAACAAGACAAGGCAAAAGCTCAAAGCAAGACAAGGCAAGACAAGGCAGAAGGGCTAAGCATTGCAAGGCAAGGCAAGGAAAAAGGGAAAACCTAACGCAAGGCAATTGAAGGCAAAACAGCAAAGCAAGGCAAGGCAAGGCAAAATGGCAAAGGAAGGCAAGGGAAGTCAAAAGGGAAAGCAAGACAAGGCCAGGCACGGCAAAAGGGCAAAGCAAGGCAAGGCAATGCAAGGCAAAAGTGCAAGGCAAGGCAAGGCAAGACAAGGCAAAAAGGGCAGAGCAAGGCATGGAAATTCAAGGAAAAATGGCAAAGCATGGCAAGGCAAGGCAAAAGGGCAAAGCAAGGCATGGAAATTCAAGGCAAAATGGGAAAGCAAGGCAAGGCAAGGCAAAAGGGCAAAGCAAGGCAAGGCAATTCAAAAGGGCAAAGCAAGGCAAGGCAAGGTAAGGCAAAAGGGCAATGCAACGCAAAAGGACAAAGCAAGTCAAGGCAAGACAAGGCAAGAGGGCAAATAAGGCATGGACAATCAAGGCAAAACTGCAAAGCAAGGCAAGGCAAGGCAAAAGGGCAAAACAGGGCAAGGGGAGGCAAGGCAAAATGGCAAAACAAAACAAGGCAAGTCAAAAGGGAAAGCAAGACAAAGCAAGGCAAGGCAAAACGGCATACCAAGGCAAGGCAAGACAATGCAAAAGGGCAAAGCAAGGCAAGGGAAGGAAAGGTATATGGCAAGGCAAGCACGTAATGCAAGGCAGAAGGCAAAGCAAGGCAAGGAAAAAGGGCAAAGCAAGGCAAGGCAACGCAAGGCAAAATGGCAAAGCTAGGCATGGAAAGTCAAGGGAAAAGGGCAAAGCAAGGCAAGGCAAGACAAGGCAAAATGGCAAAGCAAAGCAAGGCAAGTCAAAAGGTAAAGCAAGACAAGGCAAGGCAAGGCAAAACCGCACACCAAGGCAAGGCAAGGCAAGGCATAGTGGCAAAGCAACGCAAGGAAAGGCAAGGCTAAAGGCAAAGCAAGGCAAGGCAAGGCAAGGCAAGGCAAGAGCGCAAAGCAAGGCAAGGCAATGTAAGGCAAAATGGCAATGCAAGGCAAGGCAAAAGGGCAAAGCAAGGCAAGGCAAGGCAAGGCAAAAGGGCAAAGGAAGGCAAGTCAAAAGGACAAAGCAAGTCAAGACAAGGAAAGGCAAAAGGGCAAAGCCAGGAATGGAAAGCTAAGTCAAAAGGGCAAAGAAAGGCAAGGCAAGCCAAGGCAAAAGGGCAAAGCAAGACAAGGCAAAGCAAGGCAAAAGGGCAAACATAACGCAAAACAAATCAAGGCAAAAGAGCTAATCAAGGCAAGGCTAGGCAAGGCAAAATGAAAAACATAACGCAAGGCAAGTCAAATCCAAAGAGAAAGGCAAAGGCAAAGGCAAGGCAAGGCAAAATGGCAAATCAAGGAAAGGCAACGCAAAACAAAAGGGCAAAGCAAGACAAGGGATAAGGACAAAGCAAGTCAAGGCAAGGCAAGTCAAAAAGGCAAAGCAAGGCAAGGAAAAGCAATGCAACTGGGCAAAACAGGGCAAGGCAAGGAAAGGCAAATGGGTAAAGCAAGGCAAGGCAATGCAAGAAAATCGGGAATACAAGACAAGGCAAGGCAAAAGGGCAAGGCAAGGCAATGCAAGGCAAAAGGGCAAAGCAAGGCAAGGAAAGGCTAGGGAAAAAGGCAAAGGAGGGCAAGTCAAAAGGACAAAGCAAGTCAAGGCAAGGAAAGGCAAAAGGGCAAAGCAAGACATGGAAAGCTAAGGCAAAAGGGAAAAGCAAGGCAAGACAAAACAAGGCAAAAGGGCAAAACAAGGCAAAAGGGCAAAACAAGGCAAGGCAAGGCAAGACAAACGGGCAAAGCAAGGAAAGACAAGGCAAAAGGGGAAAGCAAGGCAATGCGAAAGGGCAAAGAAAGGCAAGGCAAGGCGAGGCAACTGGGGAAAGCATGGCAAGGCAAGGAAAGGCAAAATGTAAAGCAAGGCAATGCAATGCAAGACAATAGGGAAAGCAAGGAAAGGCAAGGCAAAAGGGCAAAGCAAGGCAAGGCAAGGAAAGGCAAAAGTGCAAATCAAGACAAGGAAAGGCAAGGCAAAAGGGAAAAGTAAGCAAGGCAAAATGGCAAAGCAAGGCAAGGAAATGCAAGGCAAAAGGGTAAGGCAAGGGAAGGGAAGGTAATGCAAAAAGGGAATCCAAGGCAAGGCAAAAGGGCAAAGCAAGTCAAGGCAAGGAAAGGCAAAATGGCAAAGAAAAGCAAGGCAAGGCAAGGCAGAAGGACACAGCAAGGCAAGGAAAGGAGAGGCAAAATGAATAGCTAGGCAAGTTAAGGCAAGGCAAAAGGGCAAAGCAACGCAAGGCAAAAGGGCAAAGTAAGGGAAGGCAAGGCAAGGCAAAAGGGAAAAGAAAGGCAGGGCAAGGCAAGGCAAAAGGGCAAAGCAAGGAGAGGCAAGGCAAGACAAAAGGGCAAAGGAAGGCAAGTCAAAAGGACAAAGCAAGTCAAGACAAGGAAAGGCAAAAGGGCAAAGCCAGGAATGGAAAGCTAAGTCAAAAGGGCAAAGAAAGGCAAGGCAAGCCAAGGCAAAAGGGCAAAGCAAGACAAGGCAAGGCAAGTCAAAAGGGCAAACATAACGCAAAACAAATCAAGGCAAAAGAGCTAATCAAGGCAAGGCTAGGCAAGGCAAAATGAAAAACATAATGCAAGGCAAGTCAAATCCAAAGAGAAAAGCAAGGCAAGGCAAGGCAAAATGGCAAATCAAGGAAAGGCAACGCAAAACAAAAGGGCAAAGCAAGACAAGGGATAAGGACAAAACAAGTCAAGGCAAGGCAAGTCAAAAAGGCAAAGCAAGGGAAGGGAAGGCAAGGCAAAATGGCAAAGCAAAGCAAGGCAAGTCAAAAGGGCAAAGCAAGGCAAGGAAAAGCAATGCAACTGGGCAAAACAGGGCAAGGCAAGGAAAGGCAAATGGGTAAAGCAAGGCAAGGCAATGCAAGAAAATCGGGAATAGAAGACAAGGCAAGGCAAAAGGGCAAGGCAAGGCAATGCAAGGCAAAAGGGCAAAGCAAGGCAAGGAAAGGCTAGGGAAAAAGGCAAAGGAGGGCAAGTCAAAAGGACAAAGCAAGTCAAGGCAAGGAAAGGCAAAAGGGCAAAGCAAGACATGGAAAGCTAAGGCAAAAGGGAAAAGCAAGGCAAGGCAAAACAAGGCAAAAGGGCAAAACAAGGCAAAAGGGCAAAACAAGGCAAGGCAAGGCAAGACAAAAGGGCAAAGCAAGGAAAGACAAGGCAAAAGGGGAAAGCAAGGCAAGGCAAAAGAGCAAAGAAAGGCAAGGCGGGAAAGCCAAAAGGGCAAAGCAAGGCAAGGGAAGGAAAAGCAAAAGAAAAGGCAAAGAAAAAAGAGCAAAGAAAGGCTGGCAAGGAAAGGCAAAAGGGCAAAACAAGGCAAGGCAAAGCAAAAGAGCAAAGCAAGGCAATGCAAGGAAAGATGGCAAATCAAGTTAGGGCAAGGCAAGGCAAAACGGCAAAGCAATGCAAAGCAAGGGAAGGCAAGGCAAGGCAAAAGGGCAAAGCCAGGCAAGGCAAGGCAAGGCAAAAGTGCAAAGCAAGGCAAGGCAAGGCAAAAGGGCAAAGAAAGGCTATGCAAGGCAAGACAAAAGGGCAAATGAAAAAGGGCAAAGCAATGCCTTGCATTACCTTTGACATTTTTCCTTGCCTTGTCTTGCTATGCTATGCCTTTTTGCCTTGCCTTACCTTTCCTTCCTTTGCCCTTTTGCCTTGCCTTGCGCTGCTTTTCCTCTTTGCCTTGTGCTGCCTTGCTTTGTCCTTTTGCCTTGATTTGCCTTGCCTTTCTTTTGCCCTTTTCCCTTCCTTGCATTGCCTTGCTTTGCCCCATGGCCTTGCCTTTCCTTGCTTTGCCCTTTTGCCTTGCCTTGCCTTGCCTTGCTTTGCCCTTTTCCCTTCCTTGCCTTGCCATGCTTTCCCTTTTGCCTTCTCTTGCCTTGCTTTATTTTGCACTTTTGCCTGGCGTTACCTTGCCTTGCTTTGCCCTTTTCCCTTGCCTTGCTTTGCCCTTTTGCCTTTACTTGCCTTGCCTTGCTTTGCCCTCTTGCCTTGCATTGCCTTGTTTTGCCCTTTTGCCTTTCCCTTCCTTGCCTTTTTTTTTTCTTTTGGTTTTCCTTGCCTTGCCAATTTACATTGCCTTGCCTTGTCTTGCTTTACTCTTTTGCATTGCCTTGCCTTGCTTTGCCTCTTTGCCTTGTCTTGCCTTGCCTTTTTTGCCCTTTTGCCTAGATTTTCATTGCCTTGCTTTGCCCAGTTGCCTTGCCTTGCCGTGCCTTGGTTTCCTCTTTTGACTTTCCTTGCCTTACCTTGCTTTGCCCTTTTGCCTTGCCTTGCTTTTCTTTTTTGCCTTGCCTTGCCTTGTCTTGCTTTGCCCTTTTGCCTTGCCGTGCCTTTCTTTGCCCTTTTGCCTTGACTTGCCTCACCTTGATTTGCCCTTTTGCCTTGCCTTGCCTTGCCTTGCTTTGCCATTTTGCCTTGGCTTACCTTGCCTTCCTTTGCCATTTGGCTTTCCTTTCCTTGCCTTGTTTTGCCCTTTTGCCTTGCCTTGCCTTGCCTTGCTTTGCCCTTTTGCCTTGCCTTGCCTTTTCTTGCTTTGTTCTTTTGCCTTGCCTTGCTTTGACCTTTTTCCTTGCCTTGCCTTGCCTTGTTTTGCCTTTTTGCCTTTCCTTGCCTTTCTTTTTTCTTTTGCTTTTCCTTGCCTTGCCTGGCTTTGCCCTTTTGCCTTGCCTTGCCTTGCCTTGCTTTGCGCTTTTGTCTTGCCTTGCCTTGCCTTGGTTTGCCCTTTGACATTACTTGCCTTGCCTTGCTTTGCCCTTTTGCCTTCCCTTGCTTTGCCTTTTGCCTTGCCTTGCTTTACTTCTTTCTCTCCCTTTATCGAGTCGTGTATAGAAACCGCTAAGCTTGCGATCGGCAAGTTAGCTACCGAGGCAAAGAGGCAAAGAAGGGCAAGGCAAGGCAATGCAAAAGGGCAAAGGAAGGGAAGCAAGGGAAAGCAAGGCAGGGCAAGAGAAGGCAAAAGGGCACAGCAAGACAAGGCAAGGCAAGGCAAAAGGGCAAACATAACGCAAGACAACTCAAGGCAAAGGAGAAAAGCAAGGCAAAGCAAGGCAAGTCAGAAGGGCAAAGCATTTCAAGGTCAGGCAAGGCAAAAAAGCAAAGCAAGGCAGTGCAAGACAAAAGGGCAAAGCTAGGCAATGCAAGGAAAGAAAAAAGGGCATATAAAGTCAAGGCAAGGCAAAAGGGCAATTCAACGCAAGGCAAAAGGGCAAAGCAAGGCTATGCAAGGCAAGGCAAAAGGGCAAAGCAAGGCAAGGCAAAAGGGCAAACCAAGGCAAGGATGTCAAGGAAAAAGGGCAACGAAAGGCAAGGCAAGGCAAAAGGGCAAAGCAAGGCAAGGTAAGGCAAGGGAAAATGGAAAGTAAGGCAATGCAAGGCAAGAGAAAAGGCCAAAGCAAAGCAAGGGAAGGGAAAAAGGCAAGGCAAGGCAAGGAAGAAGGGCAAAACAAGGCAAGGCAAGGCAAAAGGGCAAAGCAAGGCATGGAAAGTCAAGGTAAAAAGGGCAAAGCAAGGCAAGGCAAGACAAGGCAAAAGGGCCATAAAAGGAAAGGGAGAGCAAGGCAAAATTGCAAAGCAAAGAAAGGCAAGTCAAAAGGGAAAGCAAAAGAAGGCAAGGCAAGGCAAAACGGCACACCAAGGCAAGGCAAGACAAGGCAAAAGGGCAAAGCAAGGCAATACAAGGCAAATCAAAAGGGCAAAGAAAGGCAAGACAAGGTTAAAGGGCAAAGCAGGGCAATGCAAGTCAAGGGAAAAGGGCATAACAAGGCAAGGCAAGGCAAAAGGGCAAAGGAAGGCAAGGCAAGGCAAAAGGTCAAAGGAAGGCAAGGCAAGGCAAAAGGGCAAAGCAAGGCAACGCAAGGCAAGGCAAAAGGGCAAAGTAAGGCAAAGCAAGGCAAGGCAAAAGGGCAAACCAAGGCAAGGAAGTCAAGGAAATAGGGCAAAGAAAGGCAAGGCAAGACAAGGCAAAAGGGCGAAGCTAAGCAAGGCGAGTCAAAATGGAAAGCAAGACAAGGCAAGGCAAGGCAAAATGGCAAAGCAAGGCAAGGTAAGGCAAGGGAAATGGGTAAATAAAGGCAAGGCATGGCAAAGCAAAAGGACAAAACAAGGCAAGGCAAGGCATGGCAAAAGGGCAAAACAAGGCACGGCAAGTAAAGGTAAAAGGGCAAAGCAAGGAAAGGAAAGTAAAGGGAAAAGAGAAATCAATGCACGGCAAAGCAAGGCAAAATGGCAAAGCAAGACAAGGCAAGGTAAGGCAAGGAAAGGCAAAAAGGCAAAACAAGCAAGGCAAATAAAGGGAAAAGAGAAAATCAATGCACGGCAAGGCAAGGCAAAAGGGTAAAGCAAGGCAAGGCGAGGAAAGGCAAAAAGGAAAGCAAGGGAAGGCAAGTAAAGGGAAAAGAGAAAATCAATGTAAGGCAAGGCAAGGCAAAGTGGCAAAGCAAGGCAAGGCAAGGCAAGGCAAAACGGCAAAGTAAGGCAGGGCAAGGCAAAAGGGCAAAGGAAGGCAAGGCAAAACGGCAAAGCAAGGCAAGGCAAGGCAAGGCAAAAGGGCAAAGCAAGGCAAGGCAAAAGGGCAAAGCAAGGCAAGGCAAGGTAAGGCAAAAGGGCAAATCAATGCGAGAAAAGGCAAAGCAAAACGGCAAATGAATGCAAGTCAAAAGGACAAAGGAAGTCAAGGCAAGGAAAGACAAAAGGGCAAAGCAAGGCAAACAAGACAAGGCAAAAGCTCAAAGCAAGACAAGGCAAGACAAGGCAGAAGGGCTAAGCATTGCAAGGCAAGGCAAGGAAAAAGGGAAAACCTAACGCAAGGCAATTGAAGGCAAAACAGCAAAGCAAGGCAAGGCAAGGCAAAATGGCAAAGGAAGGCAAGGGAAGTCAAAAGGGAAAGCAAGACAAGGCCAGGCACGGCAAAAGGGCAAAGCAAGGCAAGGCAATGCAAGGCAAAAGTGCAAGGCAAGGCAAGGCAAGACAAGGCAAAAAGGGCAGAGCAAGGCATGGAAATTCAAGGAAAAATGGCAAAGCATGGCAAGGCAAGGCAAAAGGGCAAAGCAAGGCATGGAAATTCAAGGCAAAATGGGAAAGCAAGGCAAGGCAAGGCAAAAGGGCAAAGCAAGGCAAGGCAATTCAAAAGGGCAAAGCAAGGCAAGGCAAGGTAAGGCAAAAGGGCAATGCAACGCAAAAGGACAAAGCAAGTCAAGGCAAGACAAGGCAAGAGGGCAAATAAGGCATGGACAATCAAGGCAAAACTGCAAAGCAAGGCAAGGCAAGGCAAAAGGGCAAAACAGGGCAAGGGGAGGCAAGGCAAAATGGCAAAACAAAACAAGGCAAGTCAAAAGGGAAAGCAAGACAAAGCAAGGCAAGGCAAAACGGCATACCAAGGCAAGGCAAGACAATGCAAAAGGGCAAAGCAAGGCAAGGGAAGGAAAGGTATATGGCAAGGCAAGCACGTAATGCAAGGCAGAAGGCAAAGCAAGGCAAGGAAAAAGGGCAAAGCAAGGCAAGGCAACGCAAGGCAAAATGGCAAAGCTAGGCATGGAAAGTCAAGGGAAAAGGGCAAAGCAAGGCAAGGCAAGACAAGGCAAAATGGCAAAGCAAAGCAAGGCAAGTCAAAAGGTAAAGCAAGACAAGGCAAGGCAAGGCAAAACCGCACACCAAGGCAAGGCAAGGCAAGGCATAGTGGCAAAGCAACGCAAGGAAAGGCAAGGCTAAAGGCAAAGCAAGGCAAGGCAAGGCAAGGCAAGGCAAGAGCGCAAAGCAAGGCAAGGCAATGTAAGGCAAAATGGCAATGCAAGGCAAGGCAAAAGGGCAAAGCAAGGCAAGGCAAGGCAAGGCAAAAGGGCAAAGGAAGGCAAGTCAAAAGGACAAAGCAAGTCAAGACAAGGAAAGGCAAAAGGGCAAAGCCAGGAATGGAAAGCTAAGTCAAAAGGGCAAAGAAAGGCAAGGCAAGCCAAGGCAAAAGGGCAAAGCAAGACAAGGCAAAGCAAGGCAAAAGGGCAAACATAACGCAAAACAAATCAAGGCAAAAGAGCTAATCAAGGCAAGGCTAGGCAAGGCAAAATGAAAAACATAACGCAAGGCAAGTCAAATCCAAAGAGAAAGGCAAAGGCAAAGGCAAGGCAAGGCAAAATGGCAAATCAAGGAAAGGCAACGCAAAACAAAAGGGCAAAGCAAGACAAGGGATAAGGACAAAGCAAGTCAAGGCAAGGCAAGTCAAAAAGGCAAAGCAAGGCAAGGAAAAGCAATGCAACTGGGCAAAACAGGGCAAGGCAAGGAAAGGCAAATGGGTAAAGCAAGGCAAGGCAATGCAAGAAAATCGGGAATACAAGACAAGGCAAGGCAAAAGGGCAAGGCAAGGCAATGCAAGGCAAAAGGGCAAAGCAAGGCAAGGAAAGGCTAGGGAAAAAGGCAAAGGAGGGCAAGTCAAAAGGACAAAGCAAGTCAAGGCAAGGAAAGGCAAAAGGGCAAAGCAAGACATGGAAAGCTAAGGCAAAAGGGAAAAGCAAGGCAAGGCAAAACAAGGCAAAAGGGCAAAACAAGGCAAAAGGGCAAAACAAGGCAAGGCAAGGCAAGACAAACGGGCAAAGCAAGGAAAGACAAGGCAAAAGGGGAAAGCAAGGCAATGCGAAAGGGCAAAGAAAGGCAAGGCAAGGCGAGGCAACTGGGGAAAGCATGGCAAGGCAAGGAAAGGCAAAATGTAAAGCAAGGCAATGCAATGCAAGACAATAGGGAAAGCAAGGAAAGGCAAGGCAAAAGGGCAAAGCAAGGCAAGGCAAGGAAAGGCAAAAGTGCAAATCAAGACAAGGAAAGGCAAGGCAAAAGGGAAAAGTAAGCAAGGCAAAATGGCAAAGCAAGGCAAGGAAATGCAAGGCAAAAGGGTAAGGCAAGGGAAGGGAAGGTAATGCAAAAAGGGAATCCAAGGCAAGGCAAAAGGGCAAAGCAAGTCAAGGCAAGGAAAGGCAAAATGGCAAAGAAAAGCAAGGCAAGGCAAGGCAGAAGGACACAGCAAGGCAAGGAAAGGAGAGGCAAAATGAATAGCTAGGCAAGTTAAGGCAAGGCAAAAGGGCAAAGCAACGCAAGGCAAAAGGGCAAAGTAAGGGAAGGCAAGGCAAGGCAAAAGGGAAAAGAAAGGCAGGGCAAGGCAAGGCAAAAGGGCAAAGCAAGGAGAGGCAAGGCAAGACAAAAGGGCAAAGGAAGGCAAGTCAAAAGGACAAAGCAAGTCAAGACAAGGAAAGGCAAAAGGGCAAAGCCAGGAATGGAAAGCTAAGTCAAAAGGGCAAAGAAAGGCAAGGCAAGCCAAGGCAAAAGGGCAAAGCAAGACAAGGCAAGGCAAGTCAAAAGGGCAAACATAACGCAAAACAAATCAAGGCAAAAGAGCTAATCAAGGCAAGGCTAGGCAAGGCAAAATGAAAAACATAATGCAAGGCAAGTCAAATCCAAAGAGAAAAGCAAGGCAAGGCAAGGCAAAATGGCAAATCAAGGAAAGGCAACGCAAAACAAAAGGGCAAAGCAAGACAAGGGATAAGGACAAAACAAGTCAAGGCAAGGCAAGTCAAAAAGGCAAAGCAAGGGAAGGGAAGGCAAGGCAAAATGGCAAAGCAAAGCAAGGCAAGTCAAAAGGGCAAAGCAAGGCAAGGAAAAGCAATGCAACTGGGCAAAACAGGGCAAGGCAAGGAAAGGCAAATGGGTAAAGCAAGGCAAGGCAATGCAAGAAAATCGGGAATAGAAGACAAGGCAAGGCAAAAGGGCAAGGCAAGGCAATGCAAGGCAAAAGGGCAAAGCAAGGCAAGGAAAGGCTAGGGAAAAAGGCAAAGGAGGGCAAGTCAAAAGGACAAAGCAAGTCAAGGCAAGGAAAGGCAAAAGGGCAAAGCAAGACATGGAAAGCTAAGGCAAAAGGGAAAAGCAAGGCAAGGCAAAACAAGGCAAAAGGGCAAAACAAGGCAAAAGGGCAAAACAAGGCAAGGCAAGGCAAGACAAAAGGGCAAAGCAAGGAAAGACAAGGCAAAAGGGGAAAGCAAGGCAAGGCAAAAGAGCAAAGAAAGGCAAGGCGGGAAAGCCAAAAGGGCAAAGCAAGGCAAGGGAAGGAAAAGCAAAAGAAAAGGCAAAGAAAAAAGAGCAAAGAAAGGCTGGCAAGGAAAGGCAAAAGGGCAAAACAAGGCAAGGCAAAGCAAAAGAGCAAATCAAGGCAATGCAAGGAAAGATGGCAAATCAAGTTAGGGCAAGGCAAGGCAAAACGGCAAAGCAATGCAAAGCAAGGGAAGGCAAGGCAAGGCAAAAGGGCAAAGCCAGGCAAGGCAAGGCAAGGCAAAAGTGCAAAGCAAGGCAAGGCAAGGCAAAAGGGCAAAGAAAGGCTATGCAAGGCAAGACAAAAGGGCAAATGAAAAAGGGCAAAGCAATGCCTTGCATTACCTTTGACATTTTTCCTTGCCTTGTCTTGCTATGCTATGCCTTTTTGCCTTGCCTTACCTTTCCTTCCTTTGCCCTTTTGCCTTGCCTTGCGCTGCTTTTCCTCTTTGCCTTGTGCTGCCTTGCTTTGTCCTTTTGCCTTGATTTGCCTTGCCTTTCTTTTGCCCTTTTCCCTTCCTTGCATTGCCTTGCTTTGCCCCATGGCCTTGCCTTTCCTTGCTTTGCCCTTTTGCCTTGCCTTGCCTTGCCTTGCTTTGCCCTTTTCCCTTCCTTGCCTTGCCATGCTTTCCCTTTTGCCTTCTCTTGCCTTGCTTTATTTTGCACTTTTGCCTGGCGTTACCTTGCCTTGCTTTGCCCTTTTGCCTTGCCTTGCATTGCCCTTTTGCCTTGCCTTGCTTTGCCCTTTTCCCTTGCCTTGCTTTGCCCTTTTGCCTTTACTTGCCTTGCCTTGCTTTGCCCTCTTGCCTTGCATTGCCTTGTTTTGCCCTTTTGCCTTTCCCTTCCTTGCCTTTTTTTTTTCTTTTGGTTTTCCTTGCCTTGCCAATTTACATTGCCTTGCCTTGTCTTGCTTTACTCTTTTGCATTGCCTTGCCTTGCTTTGCCTCTTTGCCTTGTCTTGCCTTGCCTTTTTTGCCCTTTTGCCTAGATTTTCATTGCCTTGCTTTGCCCAGTTGCCTTGCCTTGCCGTGCCTTGGTTTCCTCTTTTGACTTTCCTTGCCTTACCTTGCTTTGCCCTTTTGCCTTGCCTTGCTTTTCTTTTTTGCCTTGCCTTGCCTTGTCTTGCTTTGCCCTTTTGCCTTGCCGTGCCTTTCTTTGCCCTTTTGCCTTGACTTGCCTCACCTTGATTTGCCCTTTTGCCTTGCCTTGCCTTGCCTTGCTTTGCCATTTTGCCTTGGCTTACCTTGCCTTCCTTTGCCATTTGGCTTTCCTTTCCTTGCCTTGTTTTGCCCTTTTGCCTTGCCTTGCCTTGCCTTGCTTTGCCCTTTTGCCTTGCCTTGCCTTTTCTTGCTTTGTTCTTTTGCCTTGCCTTGCTTTGACCTTTTTCCTTGCCTTGCCTTGTTTTGCCTTTTTGCCTTTCCTTGCCTTTCTTTTTTCTTTTGCTTTTCCTTGCCTTGCCTGGCTTTGCCCTTTTGCCTTGCCTTGCCTTGCCTTGCTTTGCGCTTTTGTCTTGCCTTGCCTTGCCTTGGTTTGCCCTTTGACATTACTTGCCTTGCCTTGCTTTGCCCTTTTGCCTTCCCTTGCTTTGCCTTTTGCCTTGCCTTGCTTTACTTCTTTCTCTCCCTTTATCGAGTCGTGTATAGAAACCGCTAAGCTTGCGATCGGCAAGTTAGCTACCGAGGCAAAGAGGCAAAGAAGGGCAAGGCAAGGCAATGCAAAAGGGCAAAGGAAGGGAAGCAAGGGAAAGCAAGGCAGGGCAAGAGAAGGCAAAAGGGCACAGCAAGACAAGGCAAGGCAAGGCAAAAGGGCAAACATAACGCAAGACAACTCAAGGCAAAGGAGAAAAGCAAGGCAAAGCAAGGCAAGTCAGAAGGGCAAAGCATTTCAAGGTCAGGCAAGGCAAAAAAGCAAAGCAAGGCAATGCAAGACAAAAGGGCAAAGCTAGGCAATGCAAGGAAAGAAAAAAGGGCATATAAAGTCAAGGCAAGGCAAAAGGGCAATTCAACGCAAGGCAAAAGGGCAAAGCAAGGCTATGCAAGGCAAGGCAAAAGGGCAAAGCAAGGCAAGGCAAAAGGGCAAACCAAGGCAAGGATGTCAAGGAAAAAGGGCAACGAAAGGCAAGGCAAGGCAAAAGGGCAAAGCAAGGCAAGGTAAGGCAAGGGAAAATGGAAAGTAAGGCAATGCAAGGCAAGAGAAAAGGCCAAAGCAAAGCAAGGGAAGGGAAAAAGGCAAGGCAAGGCAAGGAAGAAGGGCAAAACAAGGCAAGGCAAGGCAAAAGGGCAAAGCAAGGCATGGAAAGTCAAGGTAAAAAGGGCAAAGCAAGGCAAGGCAAGACAAGGCAAAAGGGCCATAAAAGGAAAGGGAGAGCAAGGCAAAATTGCAAAGCAAAGAAAGGCAAGTCAAAAGGGAAAGCAAAAGAAGGCAAGGCAAGGCAAAACGGCACACCAAGGCAAGGCAAGACAAGGCAAAAGGGCAAAGCAAGGCAATACAAGGCAAATCAAAAGGGCAAAGAAAGGCAAGACAAGGTTAAAGGGCAAAGCAGGGCAATGCAAGTCAAGGGAAAAGGGCATAACAAGGCAAGGCAAGGCAAAAGGGCAAAGGAAGGCAAGGCAAGGCAAAAGGTCAAAGGAAGGCAAGGCAAGGCAAAAGGGCAAAGCAAGGCAACGCAAGGCAAGGCAAAAGGGCAAAGTAAGGCAAAGCAAGGCAAGGCAAAAGGGCAAACCAAGGCAAGGAAGTCAAGGAAATAGGGCAAAGAAAGGCAAGGCAAGACAAGGCAAAAGGGCGAAGCTAAGCAAGGCGAGTCAAAATGGAAAGCAAGACAAGGCAAGGCAAGGCAAAATGGCAAAGCAAGGCAAGGTAAGGCAAGGGAAATGGGTAAATAAAGGCAAGGCATGGCAAAGCAAAAGGACAAAACAAGGCAAGGCAAGGCATGGCAAAAGGGCAAAACAAGGCACGGCAAGTAAAGGTAAAAGGGCAAAGCAAGGAAAGGAAAGTAAAGGGAAAAGAGAAATCAATGCACGGCAAAGCAAGGCAAAATGGCAAAGCAAGACAAGGCAAGGTAAGGCAAGGAAAGGCAAAAAGGCAAAACAAGCAAGGCAAATAAAGGGAAAAGAGAAAATCAATGCACGGCAAGGCAAGGCAAAAGGGTAAAGCAAGGCAAGGCGAGGAAAGGCAAAAAGGAAAGCAAGGGAAGGCAAGTAAAGGGAAAAGAGAAAATCAATGTAAGGCAAGGCAAGGCAAAGTGGCAAAGCAAGGCAAGGCAAGGCAAGGCAAAACGGCAAAGTAAGGCAGGGCAAGGCAAAAGGGCAAAGGAAGGCAAGGCAAAACGGCAAAGCAAGGCAAGGCAAGGCAAGGCAAAAGGGCAAAGCAAGGCAAGGCAAAAGGGCAAAGCAAGGCAAGGCAAGGTAAGGCAAAAGGGCAAATCAATGCGAGAAAAGGCAAAGCAAAACGGCAAATGAATGCAAGTCAACAGGACAAAGGAAGTCAAGGCAAGGAAAGACAAAAGGGCAAAGCAAGGCAAACAAGACAAGGCAAAAGCTCAAAGCAAGACAAGGCAAGACAAGGCAGAAGGGCTAAGCATTGCAAGGCAAGGCAAGGAAAAAGGGAAAACCTAACGCAAGGCAATTGAAGGCAAAACAGCAAAGCAAGGCAAGGCAAGGCAAAATGGCAAAGGAAGGCAAGGGAAGTCAAAAGGGAAAGCAAGACAAGGCCAGGCACGGCAAAAGGGCAAAGCAAGGCAAGGCAATGCAAGGCAAAAGTGCAAGGCAAGGCAAGGCAAGACAAGGCAAAAAGGGCAGAGCAAGGCATGGAAATTCAAGGAAAAATGGCAAAGCATGGCAAGGCAAGGCAAAAGGGCAAAGCAAGGCATGGAAATTCAAGGCAAAATGGGAAAGCAAGCAAGGCAAGGCAAAAGGGCAAAGCAAGGCAAGGCAATTCAAAAGGGCAAAGCAAGGCAAGGCAAGGTAAGGCAAAAGGGCAATGCAACGCAAAAGGACAAAGCAAGTCAAGGCAAGACAAGGCAAGAGGGCAAATAAGGCATGGACAATCAAGGCAAAACTGCAAAGCAGGGCAAGGCAAGGCAAAAGGGCAAAACAGGGCAAGGGGAGGCAAGGCAAAATGGCAAAACAAAACAAGGCAAGTCAAAAGGGAAAGCAAGACAAAGCAAGGCAAGGCAAAACGGCATACCAAGGCAAGGCAAGACAATGCAAAAGGGCAAAGCAAGGCAAGGGAAGGAAAGGTATATGGCAAGGCAAGCACGTAATGCAAGGCAGAAGGCAAAGCAAGGCAAGGAAAAAGGGCAAAGCAAGGCAAGGCAACGCAAGGCAAAATGGCAAAGCTAGGCATGGAAAGTCAAGGGAAAAGGGCAAAGCAAGGCAAGGCAAGACAAGGCAAAATGGCAAAGCAAAGCAAGGCAAGTCAAAAGGTAAAGCAAGACAAGGCAAGGCAAGGCAAAACCGCACACCAAGGCAAGGCAAGGCAAGGCATAGTGGCAAAGCAACGCAAGGAAAGGCAAGGCTAAAGGCAAAGCAAGGCAAGGCAAGGCAAGGCAAGGCAAGAGCGCAAAGCAAGGCAAGGCAATGTAAGGCAAAATGGCAATGCAAGGCAAGGCAAAAGGGCAAAGCAAGGCAAGGCAAGGCAAGGCAAAAGGGCAAAGGAAGGCAAGTCAAAAGGACAAAGCAAGTCAAGACAAGGAAAGGCAAAAGGGCAAAGCCAGGAATGGAAAGCTAAGTCAAAAGGGCAAAGAAAGGCAAGGCAAGCCAAGGCAAAAGGGCAAAGCAAGACAAGGCAAAGCAAGGCAAAAGGGCAAACATAACGCAAAACAAATCAAGGCAAAAGAGCTAATCAAGGCAAGGCTAGGCAAGGCAAAATGAAAAACATAACGCAAGGCAAGTCAAATCCAAAGAGAAAGGCAAAGGCAAAGGCAAGGCAAGGCAAAATGGCAAATCAAGGAAAGGCAACGCAAAACAAAAGGGCAAAGCAAGACAAGGGATAAGGACAAAGCAAGTCAAGGCAAGGCAAGTCAAAAAGGCAAAGCAAGGCAAGGAAAAGCAATGCAACTGGGCAAAACAGGGCAAGGCAAGGAAAGGCAAATGGGTAAAGCAAGGCAAGGCAATGCAAGAAAATCGGGAATACAAGACAAGGCAAGGCAAAAGGGCAAGGCAAGGCAATGCAAGGCAAAAGGGCAAAGCAAGGCAAGGAAAGGCTAGGGAAAAAGGCAAAGGAGGGCAAGTCAAAAGGACAAAGCAAGTCAAGGCAAGGAAAGGCAAAAGGGCAAAGCAAGACATGGAAAGCTAAGGCAAAAGGGAAAAGCAAGGCAAGGCAAAACAAGGCAAAAGGGCAAAACAAGGCAAAAGGGCAAAACAAGGCAAGGCAAGGCAAGACAAAAGGGCAAAGCAAGGAAAGACAAGGCAAAAGGGGAAAGCAAGGCAATGCGAAAGGGCAAAGAAAGGTAAGGCAAGGCGAGGCAACTGGGGAAAGCATGGCAAGGCAAGGAAAGGCAAAATGTAAAGCAAGGCAATGCAATGCAAGACAATAGGGAAAGCAAGGAAAGGCAAGGCAAAAGGGCAAAGCAAGGCAAGGCAAGGAAAGGCAAAAGTGCAAATCAAGACAAGGAAAGGCAAGGCAAAAGGGAAAAGTAAGCAAGGCAAAATGGCAAAGCAAGGCAAGGAAATGCAAGGCAAAAGGGTAAGGCAAGGGAAGGGAAGGTAATGCAAAAAGGGAATCCAAGGCAAGGCAAAAGGGCAAAGCAAGTCAAGGCAAGGAAAGGCAAAATGGCAAAGAAAAGCAAGGCAAGGCAAGGCAGAAGGACACAGCAAGGCAAGGAAAGGAGAGGCAAAATGAATAGCTAGGCAAGTTAAGGCAAGGCAAAAGGGCAAAGCAACGCAAGGCAAAAGGGCAAAGTAAGGGAAGGCAAGGCAAGGCAAAAGGGAAAAGAAAGGCAGGGCAAGGCAAGGCAAAAGGGCAAAGCAAGGAGAGGCAAGGCAAGACAAAAGGGCAAAGGAAGGCAAGTCAAAAGGACAAAGCAAGTCAAGACAAGGAAAGGCAAAAGGGCAAAGCCAGGAATGGAAAGCTAAGTCAAAAGGGCAAAGAAAGGCAAGGCAAGCCAAGGCAAAAGGGCAAAGCAAGACAAGGCAAGGCAAGTCAAAAGGGCAAACATAACGCAAAACAAATCAAGGCAAAAGAGCTAATCAAGGCAAGGCTAGGAAAGGCAAAATGAAAAACATAATGCAAGGCAAGTCAAATCCAAAGAGAAAAGCAAGGCAAGGCAAGGCAAAATGGCAAATCAAGGAAAGGCAACGCAAAACAAAAGGGCAAAGCAAGACAAGGGATAAGGACAAAACAAGTCAAGGCAAGGCAAGTCAAAAAGGCAAAGCAAGGGAAGGGAAGGCAAGGCAAAATGGCAAAGCAAAGCAAGGCAAGTCAAAAGGGCAAAGCAAGGCAAGGAAAAGCAATGCAACTGGGCAAAACAGGGCAAGGCAAGGAAAGGCAAATGGGTAAAGCAAGGCAAGGCAATGCAAGAAAATCGGGAATAGAAGACAAGGCAAGGCAAAAGGGCAAGGCAAGGCAATGCAAGGCAAAAGGGCAAAGCAAGGCAAGGAAAGGCTAGGGAAAAAGGCAAAGGAGGGCAAGTCAAAAGGACAAAGCAAGTCAAGGCAAGGAAAGGCAAAAGGGCAAAGCAAGACATGGAAAGCTAAGGCAAAAGGGAAAAGCAAGGCAAGGCAAAACAAGGCAAAAGGGCAAAACAAGGCAAAAGGGCAAAACAAGGCAAGGCAAGGCAAGACAAAAGGGCAAAGCAAGGAAAGACAAGGCAAAAGGGGAAAGCAAGGCAAGGCAAAAGAGCAAAGAAAGGCAAGGCGGGAAAGCCAAAAGGGCAAAGCAAGGCAAGGGAAGGAAAAGCAAAAGAAAAGGCAAAGAAAAAAGAGCAAAGAAAGGCTGGCAAGGAAAGGCAAAAGGGCAAAACAAGGCAAGGCAAAGCAAAAGAGCAAAGCAAGGCAATGCAAGGAAAGATGGCAAATCAAGTTAGGGCAAGGCAAGGCAAAACGGCAAAGCAATGCAAAGCAAGGGAAGGCAAGGCAAGGCAAAAGGGCAAAGCCAGGCAAGGCAAGGCAAGGCAAAAGTGCAAAGCAAGGCAAGGCAAGGCAAAAGGGCAAAGAAAGGCTATGCAAGGCAAGACAAAAGGGCAAATGAAAAAGGGCAAAGCAATGCCTTGCATTACCTTTGACATTTTTCCTTGCCTTGTCTTGCTATGCTATGCCTTTTTGCCTTGCCTTACCTTTCCTTCCTTTGCCCTTTTGCCTTGCCTTGCGCTGCTTTTCCTCTTTGCCTTGTGCTGCCTTGCTTTGTCCTTTTGCCTTGATTTGCCTTGCCTTTCTTTTGCCCTTTTCCCTTCCTTGCATTGCCTTGCTTTGCCCCATGGCCTTGCCTTTCCTTGCTTTGCCCTTTTGCCTTGCCTTGCCTTGCCTTGCTTTGCCCTTTTCCCTTCCTTGCCTTGCCATGCTTTCCCTTTTGCCTTCTCTTGCCTTGCTTTATTTTGCACTTTTGCCTGGCGTTACCTTGCCTTGCTTTGCCCTTTTGCCTTGCCTTGCATTGCCCTTTTGCCTTGCCTTGCTTTGCCCTTTTCCCTTGCCTTGCTTTGCCCTTTTGCCTTTACTTGCCTTGCCTTGCTTTGCCCTCTTGCCTTGCATTGCCTTGTTTTGCCCTTTTGCCTTTCCCTTCCTTGCCTTTTTTTTTTCTTTTGGTTTTCCTTGCCTTGCCAATTTACATTGCCTTGCCTTGTCTTGCTTTACTCTTTTGCATTGCCTTGCCTTGCTTTGCCTCTTTGCCTTGTCTTGCCTTGCCTTTTTTGCCCTTTTGCCTAGATTTTCATTGCCTTGCTTTGCCCAGTTGCCTTGCCTTGCCGTGCCTTGGTTTCCTCTTTTGACTTTCCTTGCCTTACCTTGCTTTGCCCTTTTGCCTTGCCTTGCTTTTCTTTTTTGCCTTGCCTTGCCTTGTCTTGCTTTGCCCTTTTGCCTTGCCGTGCCTTTCTTTGCCCTTTTGCCTTGACTTGCCTCACCTTGATTTGCCCTTTTGCCTTGCCTTGCCTTGCCTTGCTTTGCCATTTTGCCTTGGCTTACCTTGCCTTCCTTTGCCATTTGGCTTTCCTTTCCTTGCCTTGTTTTGCCCTTTTGCCTTGCCTTGCCTTGCCTTGCTTTGCCCTTTTGCCTTGCCTTGCCTTTTCTTGCTTTGTTCTTTTGCCTTGCCTTGCTTTGACCTTTTTCCTTGCCTTGCCTTGCCTTGTTTTGCCTTTTTGCCTTTCCTTGCCTTTCTTTTTTCTTTTGCTTTTCCTTGCCTTGCCTGGCTTTGCCCTTTTGCCTTGCCTTGCCTTGCCTTGCTTTGCGCTTTTGTCTTGCCTTGCCTTGCCTTGGTTTGCCCTTTGACATTACTTGCCTTGCCTTGCTTTGCCCTTTTGCCTTCCCTTGCTTTGCCTTTTGCCTTGCCTTGCTTTACTTCTTTCTCTCCCTTTATCGAGTCGTGTATAGAAACCGCTAAGCTTGCGATCGGCAAGTTAGCTACCGAGGCAAAGAGGCAAAGAAGGGCAAGGCAAGGCAATGCAAAAGGGCAAAGGAAGGGAAGCAAGGGAAAGCAAGGCAGGGCAAGAGAAGGCAAAAGGGCACAGCAAGACAAGGCAAGGCAAGGCAAAAGGGCAAACATAACGCAAGACAACTCAAGGCAAAGGAGAAAAGCAAGGCAAAGCAAGGCAAGTCAGAAGGGCAAAGCATTTCAAGGTCAGGCAAGGCAAAAAAGCAAAGCAAGGCAATGCAAGACAAAAGGGCAAAGCTAGGCAATGCAAGGAAAGAAAAAAGGGCATATAAAGTCAAGGCAAGGCAAAAGGGCAATTCAACGCAAGGCAAAAGGGCAAAGCAAGGCTATGCAAGGCAAGGCAAAAGGGCAAAGCAAGGCAAGGCAAAAGGGCAAACCAAGGCAAGGATGTCAAGGAAAAAGGGCAACGAAAGGCAAGGCAAGGCAAAAGGGCAAAGCAAGGCAAGGTAAGGCAAGGGAAAATGGAAAGTAAGGCAATGCAAGGCAAGAGAAAAGGCCAAAGCAAAGCAAGGGAAGGGAAAAAGGCAAGGCAAGGCAAGGAAGAAGGGCAAAACAAGGCAAGGCAAGGCAAAAGGGCAAAGCAAGGCATGGAAAGTCAAGGTAAAAAGGGCAAAGCAAGGCAAGGCAAGACAAGGCAAAAGGGCCATAAAAGGAAAGGGAGAGCAAGGCAAAATTGCAAAGCAAAGAAAGGCAAGTCAAAAGGGAAAGCAAAAGAAGGCAAGGCAAGGCAAAACGGCACACCAAGGCAAGGCAAGACAAGGCAAAAGGGCAAAGCAAGGCAATACAAGGCAAATCAAAAGGGCAAAGAAAGGCAAGACAAGGTTAAAGGGCAAAGCAGGGCAATGCAAGTCAAGGGAAAAGGGCATAACAAGGCAAGGCAAGGCAAAAGGGCAAAGGAAGGCAAGGCAAGGCAAAAGGTCAAAGGAAGGCAAGGCAAGGCAAAAGGGCAAAGCAAGGCAACGCAAGGCAAGGCAAAAGGGCAAAGTAAGGCAAAGCAAGGCAAGGCAAAAGGGCAAACCAAGGCAAGGAAGTCAAGGAAATAGGGCAAAGAAAGGCAAGGCAAGACAAGGCAAAAGGGCGAAGCTAAGCAAGGCGAGTCAAAATGGAAAGCAAGACAAGGCAAGGCAAGGCAAAATGGCAAAGCAAGGCAAGGTAAGGCAAGGGAAATGGGTAAATAAAGGCAAGGCATGGCAAAGCAAAAGGACAAAACAAGGCAAGGCAAAACGGCAAAGCAAGGCAAGGCAAGGCAAGGCAAAAGGGCAAAGCAAGGCAAGGCAAAAGGGCAAAGCAAGGCAAGGCAAGGTAAGGCAAAAGGGCAAATCAATGCGAGAAAAGGCAAAGCAAAACGGCAAATGAATGCAAGTCAAAAGGACAAAGGAAGTCAAGGCAAGGAAAGACAAAAGGGCAAAGCAAGGCAAACAAGACAAGGCAAAAGCTCAAAGCAAGACAAGGCAAGACAAGGCAGAAGGGCTAAGCATTGCAAGGCAAGGCAAGGAAAAAGGGAAAACCTAACGCAAGGCAATTGAAGGCAAAACAGCAAAGCAAGGCAAGGCAAGGCAAAATGGCAAAGGAAGGCAAGGGAAGTCAAAAGGGAAAGCAAGACAAGGCCAGGCACGGCAAAAGGGCAAAGCAAGGCAAGGCAATGCAAGGCAAAAGTGCAAGGCAAGGCAAGGCAAGACAAGGCAAAAAGGGCAGAGCAAGGCATGGAAATTCAAGGAAAAATGGCAAAGCATGGCAAGGCAAGGCAAAAGGGCAAAGCAAGGCATGGAAAGTCAAGGTAAAAAGGGCAAAGCAAGGCAAGGCAAGACAAGGCAAAAGGGCCATAAAAGGAAAGGGAGAGCAAGGCAAAATTGCAAAGCAAAGAAAGGCAAGTCAAAAGGGAAAGCAAAAGAAGGCAAGGCAAGGCAAAACGGCACACCAAGGCAAGGCAAGACAAGGCAAAAGGGCAAAGCAAGGCAATACAAGGCAAATCAAAAGGGCAAAGAAAGGCAAGACAAGGTTAAAGGGCAAAGCAGGGCAATGCAAGTCAAGGGAAAAGGGCATAACAAGGCAAGGCAAGGCAAAAGGGCAAAGGAAGGCAAGGCAAGGCAAAAGGTCAAAGGAAGGCAAGGCAAGGCAAAAGGGCAAAGCAAGGCAACGCAAGGCAAGGCAAAAGGGCAAAGTAAGGCAAAGCAAGGCAAGGCAAAAGGGCAAACCAAGGCAAGGAAGTCAAGGAAATAGGGCAAAGAAAGGCAAGGCAAGACAAGGCAAAAGGGCGAAGCTAAGCAAGGCGAGTCAAAATGGAAAGCAAGACAAGGCAAGGCAAGGCAAAATGGCAAAGCAAGGCAAGGTAAGGCAAGGGAAATGGGTAAATAAAGGCAAGGCATGGCAAAGCAAAAGGACAAAACAAGGCAAGGCAAGGCATGGCAAAAGGGCAAAACAAGGCACGGCAAGTAAAGGTAAAAGGGCAAAGCAAGGAAAGGAAAGTAAAGGGAAAAGAGAAATCAATGCACGGCAAAGCAAGGCAAAATGGCAAAGCAAGACAAGGCAAGGTAAGGCAAGGAAAGGCAAAAAGGCAAAACAAGCAAGGCAAATAAAGGGAAAAGAGAAAATCAATGCACGGCAAGGCAAGGCAAAAGGGTAAAGCAAGGCAAGGCGAGGAAAGGCAAAAAGGAAAGCAAGGGAAGGCAAGTAAAGGGAAAAGAGAAAATCAATGTAAGGCAAGGCAAGGCAAAGTGGCAAAGCAAGGCAAGGCAAGGCAAGGCAAAACGGCAAAGTAAGGCAGGGCAAGGCAAAAGGGCAAAGGAAGGCAAGGCAAAACGGCAAAGCAAGGCAAGGCAAGGCAAGGCAAAAGGGCAAAGCAAGGCAAGGCAAAAGGGCAAAGCAATGCAAGGCAAGGTAAGGCAAAAGGGCAAATCAATGCGAGAAAAGGCAAAGCAAAACGGCAAATGAATGCAAGTCAAAAGGACAAAGGAAGTCAAGGCAAGGAAAGACAAAAGGGCAAAGCAAGGCAAACAAGACAAGGCAAAAGCTCAAAGCAAGACAAGGCAAGACAAGGCAGAAGGGCTAAGCATTGCAAGGCAAGGCAAGGAAAAAGGGAAAACCTAACGCAAGGCAATTGAAGGCAAAACAGCAAAGCAAGGCAAGGCAAGGCAAAATGGCAAAGGAAGGCAAGGGAAGTCAAAAGGGAAAGCAAGACAAGGCCAGGCACGGCAAAAGGGCAAAGCAAGGCAAGGCAATGCAAGGCAAAAGTGCAAGGCAAGGCAAGGCAAGACAAGGCAAAAAGGGCAGAGCAAGGCATGGAAATTCAAGGAAAAATGGCAAAGCATGGCAAGGCAAGGCAAAAGGGCAAAGCAAGGCATGGAAATTCAAGGCAAAATGGGAAAGCAAGGCAAGGCAAGGCAAAAGGGCAAAGCAAGGCAAGGCAATTCAAAAGGGCAAAGCAAGGCAAGGCAAGGTAAGGCAAAAGGGCAATGCAACGCAAAAGGACAAAGCAAGTCAAGGCAAGACAAGGCAAGAGGGCAAATAAGGCGTGGACAATCAAGGCAAAACTGCAAAGCAAGGCAAGGCAAGGCAAAAGGGCAAAACAGGGCAAGGGGAGGCAAGGCAAAATGGCAAAACAAAACAAGGCAAGTCAAAAGGGAAAGCAAGACAAAGCAAGGCAAGGCAAAACGGCATACCAAGGCAAGGCAAGACAATGCAAAAGGGCAAAGCAAGGCAAGGGAAGGAAAGGTATATGGCAAGGCAAGCACGTAATGCAAGGCAGAAGGCAAAGCAAGGCAAGGAAAAAGGGCAAAGCAAGGCAAGGCAACGCAAGGCAAAATGGCAAAGCTAGGCATGGAAAGTCAAGGGAAAAGGGCAAAGCAAGGCAAGGCAAGACAAGGCAAAATGGCAAAGCAAAGCAAGGCAAGTCAAAAGGTAAAGCAAGACAAGGCAAGGCAAGGCAAAACCGCACACCAAGGCAAGGCAAGGCAAGGCATAGTGGCAAAGCAACGCAAGGAAAGGCAAGGCTAAAGGCAAAGCAAGGCAAGGCAAGGCAAGGCAAGGCAAGAGCGCAAAGCAAGGCAAGGCAATATAAGGCAAAATGGCAATGCAAGGCAAGGCAAAAGGGCAAAGCAAGGCAAGGCAAGGCAAGGCAAAAGGGCAAAGGAAGGCAAGTCAAAAGGACAAAGCAAGTCAAGACAAGGAAAGGCAAAAGGGCAAAGCCAGGAATGGAAAGCTAAGTCAAAAGGGCAAAGAAAGGCAAGGCAAGCCAAGGCAAAAGGGCAAAGCAAGGCAAAAGGGCAAACATAACGCAAAACAAATCAAGGCAAAAGAGCTAATCAAGGCAAGGCTAGGCAAGGCAAAATGAAAAACATAACGCAAGGCAAGTCAAATCCAAAGAGAAAGGCAAAGGCAAAGGCAAGGCAAGGCAAAATGGCAAATCAAGGAAAGGCAACGCAAAACAAAAGGGCAAAGCAAGACAAGGGATAAGGACAAAGCAAGTCAAGGCAAGGCAAGTCAAAAAGGCAAAGCAAGGCAAGGAAAAGCAATGCAACTGGGCAAAACAGGGCAAGGCAAGGAAAGGCAAATGGGTAAAGCAAGGCAAGGCAATGCAAGAAAATCGGGAATACAAGACAAGGCAAGGCAAAAGGGCAAGGCAAGGCAATGCAAGGCAAAAGGGCAAAGCAAGGCAAGGAAAGGCTAGGGAAAAAGGCAAAGGAGGGCAAGTCAAAAGGACAAAGCAAGTCAAGGCAAGGAAAGGCAAAAGGGCAAAACAAGACATGGAAAGCTAAGGCAAAAGGGAAAAGCAAGGCAAGGCAAAACAAGGCAAAAGGGCAAAACAAGGCAAAAGGGCAAAACAAGGCAAGGCAAGGCAAGACAAAAGGGCAAAGCAAGGAAAGACAAGGCAAAAGGGGAAAGCAAGGCAATGCGAAAGGGCAAAGAAAGGCAAGGCAAGGCGAGGCAACTGGGGAAAGCATGGCAAGGCAAGGAAAGGCAAAATGTAAAGCAAGGCAATGCAATGCAAGACAATAGGGAAAGCAAGGAAAGGCAAGGCAAAAGGGCAAAGCAAGGCAAGGCAAGGAAAGGCAAAAGTGCAAATCAAGACAAGGAAAGGCAAGGCAAAAGGGAAAAGTAAGCAAGGCAAAATGGCAAAGCAAGGCAAGGAAATGCAAGGCAAAAGGGTAAGGCAAGGGAAGGGAAGGTAATGCAAAAAGGGAATCCAAGGCAAGGCAAAAGGGCAAAGCAAGTCAAGGCAAGGAAAGGCAAAATGGCAAAGAAAAGCAAGGCAAGGCAAGGCAGAAGGACACAGCAAGGCAAGGAAAGGAGAGGCAAAATGAATAGCTAGGCAAGTTAAGGCAAGGCAAAAGGGCAAAGCAACGCAAGGCAAAAGGGCAAAGTAAGGGAAGGCAAGGCAAGGCAAAAGGGAAAAGAAAGGCAGGGCAAGGCAAGGCAAAAGGGCAAAGCAAGGAGAGGCAAGGCAAGACAAAAGGGCAAAGGAAGGCAAGTCAAAAGGACAAAGCAAGTCAAGACAAGGAAAGGCAAAAGGGCAAAGCCAGGAATGGAAAGCTAAGTCAAAAGGGCAAAGAAAGGCAAGGCAAGCCAAGGCAAAAGGGCAAAGCAAGACAAGGCAAGGCAAGTCAAAAGGGCAAACATAACGCAAAACAAATCAAGGCAAAAGAGCTAATCAAGGCAAGGCTAGGCAAGGCAAAATGAAAAACATAATGCAAGGCAAGTCAAATCCAAAGAGAAAAGCAAGGCAAGGCAAGGCAAAATGGCAAATCAAGGAAAGGCAACGCAAAACAAAAGGGCAAAGCAAGACAAGGGATAAGGACAAAACAAGTCAAGGCAAGGCAAGTCAAAAAGGCAAAGCAAGGGAAGGGAAGGCAAGGCAAAATGGCAAAGCAAAGCAAGGCAAGGCAAAAGGGGAAAGCAAGGCAAGGCAAAAGAGCAAAGAAAGGCAAGGCGGGAAAGCCAAAAGGGCAAAGCAAGGCAAGGGAAGGAAAAGCAAAAGAAAAGGCAAAGAAAAAAGAGCAAAGAAAGGCTGGCAAGGAAAGGCAAAAGGGCAAAACAAGGCAAGGCAAAGCAAAAGAGCAAAGCAAGGCAATGCAAGGAAAGATGGCAAATCAAGTTAGGGCAAGGCAAGGCAAAACGGCAAAGCAATGCAAAGCAAGGGAAGGCAAGGCAAGGCAAAAGGGCAAAGCCAGGCAAGGCAAGGCAAGGCAAAAGTGCAAAGCAAGGCAAGGCAAGGCAAAAGGGCAAAGAAAGGCTATGCAAGGCAAGACAAAAGGGCAAATGAAAAAGGGCAAAGCAATGCCTTGCATTACCTTTGACATTTTTCCTTGCCTTGTCTTGCTATGCTATGCCTTTTTGCCTTGCCTTACCTTTCCTTCCTTTGCCCTTTTGCCTTGCCTTGCGCTGCTTTTCCTCTTTGCCTTGTGCTGCCTTGCTTTGTCCTTTTGCCTTGATTTGCCTTGCCTTTCTTTTGCCCTTTTCCCTTCCTTGCATTGCCTTGCTTTGCCCCATGGCCTTGCCTTTCCTTGCTTTGCCCTTTTGCCTTGCCTTGCCTTGCCTTGCTTTGCCCTTTTCCCTTCCTTGCCTTGCCATGCTTTCCCTTTTGCCTTCTCTTGCCTTGCTTTATTTTGCACTTTTGCCTGGCGTTACCTTGCCTTGCTTTGCCCTTTTGCCTTGCCTTGCATTGCCCTTTTGCCTTGCCTTGCTTTGCCCTTTTCCCTTGCCTTGCTTTGCCCTTTTGCCTTTACTTGCCTTGCCTTGCTTTGCCCTCTTGCCTTGCATTGCCTTGTTTTGCCCTTTTGCCTTGACTTGCCTCACCTTGATTTGCCCTTTTGCCTTGCCTTGCCTTGCCTTGCTTTGCCATTTTGCCTTGGCTTACCTTGCCTTCCTTTGCCATTTGGCTTTCCTTTCCTTGCCTTGCTTTGCCCTTTTGCCTTGCCTTGCCTTGCCTTGCTTTGCCCTTTTGCCTTGCCTTGCCTTGCCTTGCTTTGCCCTTTTGCCTTGCCTTGCTTTGACCTTTCTCCTTGCCTTGCCTTGCCTTGCTTTGCCCTTTTGCCTTGCCTTGCCTTGGTATGCCATTTTGCCTTGCCTTACCTTTCCTTGCTTTGCTCTTTTGCCTTGCCTTGCCTGGCTTTCCCTATTGTCTTGCATTGCCTTGCCTTGCTTTACCCATTTGCTTTTCCTTGCCTTGCCTTCGATTGCCCAGTTGCATTGCCTTGCCTTGCCTTGTTTTGCCCTTTTGCCTTACCTTCCCTTGCTTTGCCCTTTTGCCTTGCCTTGCCTTCCCTAGCTTTGCGAAGCAGGGCAATGCAAGTCAAGGGAAAAGGGCATAACAAGGCAAGGCAAGGCAAAAGGGCAAAGGAAGGCAAGGCAAGGCAAAAGGGCAAAGCAAGGCAACGCAAGGCAACGCAAAAGGGCAAAGTAAGGCAAAGCAAGGCAAGGCAAAAGGGCAAACCAAGGCAAGGAAGTCAAGGAAATAGGGCAAAGAAAGGCAAGGCAAGACAAGGCAAAAGGGCGAAGCTAAGCAAGGCAAGTCAAAATGGAAAGCAAGACAAGGCAAGGCAAGGCAAAATGGCAAAGCAAGGCAAGGTAAGGCAAGGGAAATGGGTAAATAAAGGCAAGGCATGGCAAAGCAAAAGGACAAAACAAGGCAAGGCAAGGCATGGCAAAAGGGCAAAACAAGGCACGGCAGGTAAAGGTAAAAGGGCAAAGCAAGGAAAGGCAAGTAAAGGGAAAAGAGAAATCAATGCACGGCAAGGCAAGGCAAATTGGCAAAGCAAGACAAGGCAAGGTAAGGCAAGGAAAGGCAAAAAGGCAAAACAAGCAAGGCAAATAAAGGGAAAAGAGAAAATCAATGCACGGCAAGGCAAGGCAAAAGGGTAAAGCAAGGCAAGGCGAGGAAAGGCAAAAAGGAAAGCAAGGGAAGGCAAGTAAAGCGAAAAGAGAAAATCAATGTAAGGCAAGGCAAGGCAAAGTGGCAAAGCAAGGCAAGGCAAGGCAAGGCAAAACGGCAAAGTAAGGCAAGGCAAGGCAAAAGGGCAAAGGAAGGCAAGGCAAAAGGGCAAAGCAAGGCAAGGCAAGGCAAGGCAAAAGGGCAAAGGAAGGCAAGGCAAAAAGGCAAAACAAGGCAAGGCAAGGCAAGGAAAAAGGTCAAAGCAAGGCAAGGCAAAAGAACAAAGCAAGAAAAGGCAAGGCAAGGCAAAAGGGCAAAGCAAGGCAAGGCAAGGCAAGGCAAAAGGGCAAAACAAGGCAAGGAAAGGAAAGCCAAATGGCAAAGGAAGGCAAGGTAAGCCAAGGCAAAATGGCAAAGCAAGGCAAGGCAAGGCAAGGCAAAAGGGCAAATCAAGGTGAGGCAAGTCAAGGCAAAAGGGCAAAGAAAGGCACGGCAAGGCAAAAGGGCAAAGCAAGACAAGGCAAGGCAAGGCAAAAAAGAAAAGCAAGGCAAGGCAAAAGGGCAAAGCAAGGTAAGGCAAGGAAAGTCAAAAGAGGAAACCAAGGCACGGCAAGGCAAGGCAACTGGGCAAAGCAAGGCAATGAAAATCTAGGCAAAAGGGCAAAAAAGGCAAGGCAAGACAAGGCAAAGAGGCAAAGCAAGGCAAGGCAATGCAAAAGAGTAAAGCAAGACAAGGCAAGGCAATGTAAATTGGCAAGGCAAGGAAAACCAAAAAAAAAAAAAAGGCAAGGAAGGGAAAGGCAAAAGGGCAAAACAAGGCAATGCAAGGCAAGAGGGCAAAGCAAGGCAAGGCAAGTAAAGGCAAAAGGGCAAAGCAAGGCAAGGGAAAAGGGCAAAGCAAGGCAAGGCAAAAGGGCAATGCAAGGCAAGGCAAAAGGGCAAAGCAAGGCAAGGTAACGCCAGGCAAAAGTGCAAAATAAAGCAAGGCAAGAGAAGGCAAAAGGGAAAGCATGGCAAGGCAAGGAAGGGAAAAGGGCAAAGCAAGGCAAGGCAAGGCAAGGCAAAAGGGCAAAGCAAGGAAAGGCAAGGCCATGGGGCAAAGCAAGGCAATGCAAGGAAGGGAAAAGGGCAAAAGAAAGGCAAGGCAAATCAAGGCAAAAGGACAAAGCAAGGCAGCACAAGGCAAAGAGGAAAAGCAGCGCAAGGCAAGGCAAAAGGGCAAAGGAAGGAAAGGTAAGGCAAGGCAAAAAGGCATAGCATAGCAAGACAAGGCAAGGAAAAATGTCAAAGGTAATGCAAGGCATTGCTTTGCCCTTTTTCATTTGCCCTTTTGTCTTGCCTTGCATAGCCTTTCTTTGCCCTTTTGCCTTGCCTTGCCTTGCTTTGCACTTTTGCCTTGCCTTGCCTTGCCTGGCTTTGCCCTTTTGCCTTGCCTTGTCTTCCCTTGCTTTGCATTGCTTTGCCGTTTTGCCTTGCCTTGCCCTACCTTGATTTGCCATCTTTCCTTGCATTGCCTTGCTTTGCTCTTTTGCTTTGCCTTTCCTTGTTTTGCCCTTTTGCCTTTCCTTGCCAGCCTTTCTTTGCTCTTTTTTCTTTGCCTTTTCTTTTGCTTTTCCTTCCCTTGCCTTGCTTTGCCCTTTTGGCTTTCCCGCCTCGCCTTTCTTTGCTCTTTTGCCTTGCCTTGCTTTGCCCTTTTGCATTGCCTTGCTGTGCCTTGGTTTTCCCAGTTGTATTTCCTTGCCTTGCCTTGCTTTGCCCTTTTCCCTTGCCTTGCCTTGCTTTCCCTTTTGACTTGCCTTGCTTTGCTTTGCCAATTTGCCTTGCCTTGCTTTCTCTTCTGCCTTGAGTTGCCTTGCGTTATGTTTGCCCTTTTGCATTGCCTTGCCTTGCAATGCTTTGCCCATTTCCCTCCCTTGCCTTGCCTTGCTTTGCCATTTTACCTTGTCTTTCCTTGCCTTGCTTTGCCCTTTTGACTTAGCTTTCTATGCCTTGCTTAGCCCTTTTGCCTTTCCTTGCCTTGCCTTGCTTGTCCTTTTGACTTGACTTCCTTTGCTCTTTTCCCTTACGGTGCCTTGCCTTGCTTTGCTTTTTTGCCTTGCCTTGCCTTGCCTTGCTTTGCATTTACCCTTGCCTTTCCTTGTCTTCCCTTGCCCTTTTGCCTTGCCTTGCCTTCCCTTGCTTTGCCATTTTGCCTTGCCTTTCCTTGCCTTGCTTTGCCTTTTGCCTTTCCTTGCCTTGCCTTTCTTTTGACATTTTGCCTTGCCTAGCACTGCCTTTTTTGCCCTTTTGCCTTGCCTTGCCTTGCCTTGCTTTGCCCCTTTGCCTTGCCTCTCCTTGCTTTGCCCTTTTGCCTTGCGTTGCATTGCCCTTTTGCCTTGCCTTAACTTGCCTTACCCTTTTGCCTTGCATTCCCTTGCCTTGTTTTGCCATTTTGCCTTGCTTACTTTGCCCTTTTGCCTTGCCTTTCCTTGTCTTGATTTGCACATTTGCCTTTCCTTGCCTTGCCTTGCTTTGCCCTTTTGCCTTGCCTTTCCTTGCTTTCCCTATTGTCTTGCATTGCATTGCCTGGCTTTACATTTTGCCTTTCCTTGCCTTGCCATGCTTTCCCCAGTTGCCTCGCCTTGCCTTGCCTTTCTTTGCCCTTTTGCATTGCCTTGCTTTCCCCTTTTGCCTTGCCTTGTCTTCTATTCCCAATTTTCTTGCATTGCCTTGCCTTGCTTTACCCATTTGCCTTTCCTTGCCTTGCCCTGTTTTGCCCAGTTGCATTGCTTTTCCTTGCCTTGCTTTGCCCTTTTGACTTGCCTTGCTTTGCTTTGCCATTTTGCCTTGCCTTCCCTTCCCTTGCTTTGC
Organism: Columba guinea; assembly: GCA_032206185.1. Lineage (NCBI taxonomy): Eukaryota > Metazoa > Chordata > Aves > Columbiformes > Columbidae > Columba > Columba guinea. Next base: position 1,303,531 of record JAVLUU010000334.1, read on the forward strand.
CTTTTTGACTTGCCTTGCCTTGACTTGCTTTGTCCTTATCCCTTGTCTTGCTTTGCCCTTTTGTTTTGCGTTGCCTTTCCTTGATTTGCCATTTTGCCTTGCCTTGCCTTGCTTTTCTCTTTGGATTTGACTTGCCTTGCATTATGTTTTTCATTTTGCCTTGCCTAGCCTTGCCTTGATTAGCTCTTTTGCCTTGATTTGTTTTGCGTTATGTTTGCCCTTTTGACTTGCCTTGCCTTGTCTTGCTTTGCCCTTTTGCCTTGGCTTGCCTTGCCTTTCTTTGCCCTTTTGACTTAGCTTTCCATTCCTGGCTTTGCCCTTTTGCCTTTCCTTGTCTTGACTTGCTTTGTCCTTTTGACTTGCCTTCCTTTGCCCTTTTGTCTTGCCTTGCCTTGCCTTGCTTTGCCCTTTTGCCTTGCCTTGCATTGCCATTTTGCCTTACATTGCCTTGCCTTGCTTTGCGCTCTTGCCTTGCCTTGCCTTGCCTTGCTTTGTCTTTAGCCTTGCCTTTCCGTGCGTTGCTTTGCCACTATGCCTTGCCTTTCCTTGCCTTGGTGTGCGGTTTTGCCTTGCCTTGCCTTGTCTTGCTTTACCTTTTGACTTGCCTTGCTTTGCTTTGCCATTTTGCCTTGTCTTGCCTTGCCTTGCTTTGCCCTTTTTCCTTGCCTTGCTTTGCCTTCTGCCTTGCATTACGTGCTTGCCTTGCCATATACCTTTCCTTCCCTTGCCTTGCTTTGCCCTTTTGCCTTGTCTTGCCTTGCCTTGGTATGCCGTTTTGCCTTGCCTTGCTTTGTCTTGCTTTCCCTTTTGACTTGCCTTGTTTTGTTTTGCCATTTTGCCTTGCCTCCCCTTGCCCTGTTTTGCCCTTTTGCCTTGCCTTGCCTTGCTTTGCAGTTTTGCCTTGATTTTCCATGCCTTATTTGCCCTCTTGCCTTGTCTTGCCTTGACTTGCTTTGTCCTTTTGCGTTGCATTGCCCTTTTGCCTTACCTTGCCTTGCCTTGCTTTGCCCTTTTGAATTGCCATGCCTTGCTTTGCCCTTTTGCCTTGCCTTGCCATGCTTTGCCATTTTTCCTTGAATTTCCATGCCTTGCTCTGCCCTATTTGCCTTGTCTTGCCTTGCCTTGCCTTGCACTTTTGCCTTGCATTGCCTTGCCTTGCTTTGCCCTTTTGCCGTGCCTGGCCTTGTCTTGCTTTCCCTTTTGACTTCCCTTGCCTTCCTTTGCCATTTTGCCTTGCCTTGCCTTGCTTTGCTGTTTTGCCTTCAATTGCCTTGCGTTAGGTTTTCCCTTTTTCCTTGCCTTGCCTTGCAATGCTTAGCCCTTCTGCCTTGTCTTGCCTTGTCTTGCTTTGAGCTTTTGCCTTGTCTTGTTTGCCTTGCTTTGCCCTTTTGTCTTTCCTTGCCTTGACTTCCTTTGTCCTTTTGACTTGCATTCATTTGCCGTTTTGCTTTGCCTTTTCTCGCATTGATTTGCCCTTTTGCCTTACCTTGCCTTGCTTTGCCCTTTTGCCTTGCCTTGCTTTGCCCTTTTGCCTTGCCTTGCCTTGCCTTGCTTTGCCGTTTTGCCTTGCCTTCCTTTGCCCTTTTGCCTTGCCCTGCCTTACTTTGCCGTTTTGCCTTGCCTTGCCTTGCTTTGCCACTTTGCCTTGCCTTGCCTTACATTGATTTTCTCTTTTCCCTTTACTTGCCTTCCCTTGCTTTCCTTTTTGCCTTTCCTCGCCTTGCCTTGCTTTACCCTTTTGCCTTGCCTTGCCGTGCATTGATTTTCTCTTTTCCCTTTATTTGCCTTGCTTGTTTTGCCTTTTTGCCTTTCCTTGCCTTACCTTGCCTTGTCTTGCTTTGCCATTTTGCCTTGCCTTGCCTTGCTTTCCCATTTTGCCTTGAATTTCCATGCCTTGCTTTGCCCTTTTGCCTTGCCTTGCCATGCTTTGCCATTTTTCCTTGAATTTCCATGACTTGCTCTGCCCTATTTGCCTTGTCTTGCCTTGCCTTGCCTTGCACTTTTGCCTTGCATTGCCTTGCCTTGCTTTGCCCTTTAGCCGTGCCTGGCCTTGTCTTGCTTTCCCTTTTGACTTCCCTTGCCTTCCTTTGCCATTTTGCCTTGCCTTGCCTTGCTTTGCTGTTTTGCCTTCAATTGCCTTGCGTTAGGTTTTCCCTTTTTCCTTGCCTTGCCTTGCAATGCTTAGCCCTTCTGCCTTGTCTTGCCTTGTCTTGCTTTGAGCTTTTGCCTTGTCTTGTTTGCCTTGCTTTGCCCTTTTGTCTTTCCTTGCCTTGACTTCCTTTGTCCTGTTGACTTGCATTCATTTGCCGTTTTGCTTTGCCTTTTCTCGCATTGATTTGCCCTTTTGCCTTACCTTGCCTTGCTTTGCCCTTTTGCCTTGCCTTGCTTTGCCCTTTTGCCTTGCCTTGCCTTGCCTTGCTTTGCCGTTTTGCCTTGCCTTCCTTTGCCCTTTTGCCTTGCCTTGCCTTACTTTGCCGTTTTGCCTTGCCTTGCCTTGCCTTGCTTTGCCACTTTGCCTTGCCTTGCCTTACATTGATTTTCTCTTTTCCCTTTACTTGCCTTCCCTTGCTTTCCTTTTTGCCTTTCCTCGCCTTGCCTTGCTTTACCCTTTTGCCTTGCCTTGCCGTGCATTGATTTTCTCTTTTCCCTTTATTTGCCTTGCTTGTTTTGCCTTTTTGCCTTTCCTTGCCTTACCTTGCCTTGTCTTGCTTTGCCATTTTGCCTTGCCTTGCCTTGCTTTCCCATTTTGCCTTGAATTTCCATGCCTTGCTTTGCCCTTTTGCCTTGCCTTGCCATGCTTTGCCATTTTTCCTTGAATTTCCATGACTTGCTCTGCCCTATTTGCCTTGTCTTGCCTTGCCTTGCCTTGCACTTTTGCCTTGCATTGCCTTGCCTTGCTTTGCCCTTTTGCCGTGCCTGGCCTTGTCTTGCTTTCCCTTTTGACTTCCCTTGCCTTCCTTTGCCATTTTGCCTTGCCTTGCCTTGCTTTGCTGTTTTGCCTTCAATTGCCTTGCGTTAGGTTTTCCCTTTTTCCTTGCCTTGCCTTGCAATGCTTAGCCCTTCTGCCTTGTCTTGCCTTGTCTTGCTTTGAGCTTTTGCCTTGTCTTGTTTGCCTTGCTTTGCCCTTTTGTCTTTCCTTGCCTTGACTTCCTTTGTCCTGTTGACTTGCATTCATTTGCCGTTTTGCTTTGCCTTTTCTCGCATTGATTTGCCCTTTTGCTTTGCCTTGCATTGCCCTTTTGCCTTACCTTGCCTTGCCTTGCTTTGCCGTTTTGCCTTGCCTTCCTTTGCCCTTTTGCCTTGCCTTGCCTTACTTTGCCGTTTTGCCTTGCCTTGCCTTGCCTTGCTTTGCCACTTTGCCTTGCCTTGCCTTACATTGATTTTCTCTTTTCCCTTTACTTGCCTTCCCTTGCTTTCCTTTTTGCCTTTCCTCGCCTTGCCTTGCTTTACCCTTTTGCCTTGCCTTGCCGTGCATTGATTTTCTCTTTTCCCTTTATTTGCCTTGCTTGTTTTGCCTTTTTGCCTTTCCTTGCCTTACCTTGCCTTGTCTTGCTTTGCCAATTTGCCTTGCCTTGCCGTGCATTGATTTCTCTTTTCCCTTTACTTGCCTTTCCTTGCTTTGCCCTTTTACCTTTACCTGCCGTGCCTTGTTTTGCCCTTTTGCCATGCCTTGCCTTGCCTTGTTTTGTCCTTTTGCTTTGCCATGCCTTGCCTTTATTTACCCATTTCCCTTGCCTTACCTTGCCTTGCTTTGCCATTTTGCCTTGCCTTGCCTTGTCTTGCTTTCCATTTTGACTTGCCTTGCTTAGCTTCGCCCTTTTGCCTTGTCTTGCCTTGCCTTTCTTTGCCCTATTTCCTTGACTTCCTTGCCTTGGTTTGCCCTTTTGCCTTGCCTTGCTTTGCCTTACTTTGCCCTTTTGCGTTGCCTTGCGTTGCCTTGCTTTGCCCTTTTGCCTTGCCTTGCCTTCCTTTGCCCTTTTGCCTTGCCTTGCCTTGCTATGCCCTTTTCCCTTGACTTGCATTGCCCTGCTTCGCAAAGCTAGGGAAGGCAAGGCAAGGCAAAAGGGCAAAGCAAGGGAAGGTAAGGCAAAAGGGCAAAACAAGGCAAGGCAAGGCAATGCAACTGGGCAATCGAAGGCAAGGCAAGGAAAAGCAAATGGGTAAAGCAAGGCAAGGCAATGCAAGACAATAGGGAAAGCCAGGAAAGGCAAGGCAAAAGAGCAAAGCAAGGAAAGGTAAGGCAAGGCAAAATGGCATACCAAGGCAAGGCAAGGCAAAAGGGCAAAGCAAGGCAAGGCAAGGCAAGGAAAAAGGTCAAAGCAAGGCAAGGCAAAAGGGCAAAGCAAGGCAAGGCAAGGCAAGGCAAAAGGGCAAAGCAAGGCAAGGCAAGGCAAGGCAAAAGGGCAAAGCAAGGCACGGCAAGGCAAAAGGGCAAAGCAAGACAAGGCAAGGCAAGGCAAAAAAGAAAAGCAAGGCAAGGCAAAAGGGCAAAGCAAGGTAAGGCAAGGAAAGTCAAAAGAGGAAACCAAGGCACGGCAAGGCAAGGCAAAAAGGCAAAGAAAAGCAAGGCAAGGCAAAAGTACAAAGTCAAGGAAAGGCAAGGCAACTGGGCAAAGCAAGGCAATGAAAATCTAGGCAAAAGGGCAAAAAAGGCAAGGCAAGACAAGGCAAAGAGGCAAAGCAAGGCAAGGCAATGCAAAAGAGTAAAGCAAGACAAGGCAAGGCAATGTAAATTGGCAAGGCAAGGAAAACCAAAAGAAAAAAGAAAGGCAAGGAAGGGAAAGGCAAAAGGGCAAAACAAGGCAATGCAAGGCAAGAGGGCAAAGCAAGGCAAGGCAAGTAAAGGCAAAAGGGCAAAGCAAGGCAAGGGAAAAGGGCAAAGCAAGGCAAGGCAAAAGGGCAATGCAAGGCAAGGCAAAAGGGCAAAGCAAGGCAAGGTAACGCCAGGCAAACGTGCAAAATAAAGCAAGGCAAGAGAAGGCAAAAGGGAAAGCATGGCAAGGCAAGGAAGGGAAAAGGGCAAAGCAAGGCAAGGCAAGGCAAGGCAAAAGGGCAAAGCAAGGAAAGGCAAGGCCATGGGGCAAAGCAAGGCAATGCAAGGAAGGGAAAAGGGCAAAAGAAAGGCAAGGCAAATCAAGGCAAAAGGACAAAGCAAGGCAGCACAAGGCAAAGAGGAAAAGCAGCGCAAGGCAAGGCAAAAGGGCAAAGGAAGGAAAGGTAAGGCAAGGCAAAAAGGCATAGCATAGCAAGACAAGGCAAGGAAAAATGTCAAAGGTAATGCAAGGCATTGCTTTGCCCTTTTTCATTTGCCCTTTTGTCTTGCCTTGCATAGCCTTTCTTTGCCCTTTTGCCTTGCCTTGCCTTGCTTTGCACTTTTGCCTTGCCTTGCCTTGCCTGGCTTTGCCCTTTTGCCTTGCCTTGCCTTCCCTTGCTTTGCATTGCTTTGCCGTTTTGCCTTGCCTTGCCCTAACTTGATTTGCCATCTTTCCTTGCATTGCCTTGCTTTGCTCTTTTGCTTTGCCTTGCCTTGTTTTGCCCTTTTGCCTTTCCTTGCCAGCCTTTCTTTGCTCTTTTTTCTTTGCCTTTTCTTTTGCTTTTCCTTCCCTTGCCTTGCTTTGCCCTTTTGGCTTTCCCGCCTTGCCTTTCTTTGCTCTTTTGCCTTGCCTTGCTTTCCCCTTTTGCCTTGTCTTTCCTTGCTTTGCCCTTTTGTCTTGCCTTGCCTTGCCTTGTTTTGCCCTTTTGCCTTGTTTTGCCCTTTTGCCTTGTTTTGCCTTGCCTTGCTTTTCCCTTTTGCCTTAGCTTTCCATGTCTTGCTTTGCCCTTTTGCCTTTCCTTGCCTTGACTTGCTTTGTCCTTTTGACTTGCCCTCCTTTGCCTTTTTCCCTAGCCTTTCCTTGCCTTGCTTTGCCCTTTTGCCTTGCATTGCCTTGCCTTGCCCTTTTGCCTTGCCTTGTCTTCTATTCCCGATTTTCTTGCATTGCCTTGCCTTGCTTTACCCATTTGCCTTTCCTTGCCTTGCCCTGTTTTGCCCAGTTGCATTGCTTTTCCTTGCCTTGCTTTGCCCTTTTGACTTGCCTTGCTTTGCTTTGCCATTTTGCCTTGCCTTCCCTTCCCTTGCTTTGCCTTTTTGACTTGCCTTGCCTTGACTTGTTTTGTCCTTATCCCTTGTCTTGCTTTGCCCTTTTGTTTTGCGTTGCCTTTCCTTGATTTGCCATTTTGCCTTGCCTTGCCTTGCTTTTCTCTTTGGATTTGACTTGCCTTGCATTATGTTTTTCATTTTGCCTTGCCTAGCCTTGCCTTGATTAGCTCTTTTGCCTTGATTTGTTTTGCGTTATGTTTGCCCTTTTGACTTGCCTTGCCTTGTCTTGCTTTGCCCTTTTGCCTTGGCTTGCCTTGCCTTTCTTTGCCCTTTTGACTTAGCTTTCCATTCCTGGCTTTGCCCTTTTGCCTTTCCTTGTCTTGACTTGCTTTGTCCTTTTGACTTGCCTTCCTTTGCCCTTTTGTCTTGCCTTGCCTCTCCTTGCTTTGCCCTTTTGCCTTGCCTTGCCCTGCCTTTCTTTTCCCTTTTGCCTTGCCTTGCCTTCCCTTACTTTGCCCTTTTGCCTTGCGTTGCTTTGCGCTTTTGCCTTGCCTTAACTTGCCTAGCTATTCATTTTGCCTCTCCTTTCCTTGCCTTGCTGTGTCCTTCTGCCTTGCCTTGCCTTGCTTTTCTTTGCCATTTTGCCTTTCCTTGCCTTGACTTGCTTTGCCCTTTTGCCTTGCCTTGGATTCCCTTTTTGCATTACCTTCCCTTCCCTTGCCTTACCCTTTTGCCTTGCATTTCCTTGCCTTGCTTTGCCATTTTGCCTTGCTTACTTTTCCCTTTTGCCTTGCCTTTCCTTGTCTTGATTTGCACTTTTGCCTTTCCTTGCCTTGCCTTGCTTTGCCCTTTTGCCTTGTTTTGCCCTTTTGCCTTGTTTTGCCTTGCCTTGCTTTTCCCTTTTGCCTTAGCTTTCCATGTCTTGCTTTGCCCTTTTGCCTTTCCTTGCCTTGACTTGCTTTGTCCTTTTGACTTGCCCTCCTTTGCCTTTTTCCCTAGCCTTTCCTTGCCTTGCTTTGCCCTTTTGCCTTGCATTGCCTTGCCTTGCCCTTTTGCCTTGCCTTGTCTTCTATTCCCGATTTTCTTGCATTGCCTTGCCTTGCTTTACCCATTTGCCTTTCCTTGCCTTGCCCTGTTTTGCCCAGTTGCATTGCTTTTCCTTGCCTTGCTTTGCCTTTTTGACTTGCCTTGCCTTGACTTGCTTTGTCCTTATCCCTTGTCTTGCTTTGCCCTTTTGTTTTGCGTTGCCTTTCCTTGATTTGCCATTTTGCCTTGCCTTGCCTTTGCCTTTGCCTTTCTCTTTGGATTTGACTTGCCTTGCGTTATGTTTTTCATTTTGCCTTGCCTAGCCTTGCCTTGATTAGCTCTTTTGCCTTGATTTGTTTTGCGTTATGTTTGCCCTTTTGCCTTGCTTTGCCTTGTCTTGCTTTGCCCTTTTGCCTTGGCTTTCCTTGCCTTTCTTTGCCCTTTTGACTTAGCTTTCCATTCCTGGCTTTGCCCTTTTGCCTTTCCTTGTCTTGACTTGCTTTGTCCTTTTGACTTGCCTTCCTTTGCCCTTTTGCCTTGCCTTGCCTTGCCTTGCTTTGCCCTTTTGCCTTGCCTTGCATTGCCATTTTGCCTTACATTGCCTTGCCTTGATTTGCGCTCTTGCCTTGCCTTGCCTTGCCTTGCCTTGCTTTGCCTTTAGCCTTGCCTTTCCTTGCGTTGCTTTGCCACTATGCCTTGCCTTGCCTTGCCTTGGTGTGCGGTTTTGCCTTGCCTTGCCTTGTCTTGCTTTACCTTTTGACTTGCCTTGCTTTGCTTTGCCATTTTGCCTTGTCTTGCCTTGCCTTGCTTTGCCCTTTTCCCTTGACTTTCCATGCCTAGCTTTGCCATTTTGCCTTGCGTTGCCTTGCCTTGCTTTGCCCTTTTTCCTTGCCTTGCTTTGCCTTCTGCCTTGCATTACGTGCTTGCCTTGCCATATACCTTTCCTTCCCTTGCCTTGCTTTGCCCTTTTGCATTGTCTTGCCTTGCCTTGGTATGCCGTTTTGCCTTGCCTTGCTTTGTCTTGCTTTCCCTTTTGACTTGCCTTGTTTTGTTTTGCCATTTTGCCTTGCCTCCCCTTGCCCTGTTTTGCCCTTTTGCCTTGCCTTGCCTTGCTTTGCAGTTTTGCCTTGATTGTCCATGCCTTATTTGCCCTCTTGCCTTGTCTTGCCTTGACTTGCTTTGTCCTTTTGCGTTGCATTGCCCTTTTGCCTTACCTTGCCTTGCCTTGCTTTGCCCTTTTGAATTGCCTTGCCTTGCTTTGCCCTTTTGCCTTGCCTTGCCTTGCTTTCCCATTTTGCCTTGAATTTCCATGCCTTGCTTTGCCCTTTTGCCTTGCCTTGCCATGCTTTGCCATTTTTCCTTGAATTTCCATGCCTTGCTCTGCCCTTTTTGCCTTGTCTTGCCTTGCCTTGCCTTGCCATTTTGCCTTGTCTTGCCTTGCCTTGCTTTGCCCTTTTCCCTTGACTTTCCATGCCTAGCTTTGCCATTTTGCCTTGCGTTGCCTTGCCTTGCTTTGCCATTTTTCCTTGCCTTGCTTTGCCTTCTGCCTTGCATTACGTGCTTGCCTTGCCATATACCTTTCCTTCCCTTGCCTTGCTTTGCCCTTTTGCATTGTCTTGCCTTGCCTTGGTATGCCGTTTTGCCTTGCCTTGCTTTGTCTTGCTTTCCCTTTTGACTTGCCTTGTTTTGTTTTGCCATTTTGCCTTGCCTCCCCTTGCCCTGTTTTGCCCTTTTGCCTTGCCTTGCCTTGCTTTGCAGTTTTGCCTTGAATTTCCATGCCTTGCTTTGCCCTTTTGCCTTGCCTTGCCATGCTTTGCCATTTTTCCTTGAATTTCCATGCCTTGCTCTGCCCTTTTTGCCTTGTCTTGCCTTGCCTTGCCTTGCACTTTTGCCTTGCATTGCCTTGCCTTGCTTTGCCCTTTTGCCGTGCCTGGCCTTGTCTTGCTTTCCCTTTTGACTTCCCTTGCCTTCCTTTGCCATTTTGCCTTGCCTTGCCTTGCTTTGCTGTTTTGCCTTCAATTGCCTTGCGTTAGGTTTTCCCTTTTTCCTTGCCTTGCCTTGCAATGCTTAGCCCTTCTGCCTTGTCTTGCCTTGTCTTGCTTTGAGCTTTTGCCTTGTCTTGTTTGCCTTGCTTTGCCCTTTTGTCTTTCCTTGCCTTGACTTCCTTTGTCCTTTTGACTTGCATTCATTTGCCGTTTTGCTTTGCCTTTTCTCGCATTGATTTGCCCTTTTGCCTTACCTTGCCTTGCCTTGCTTTGCCCTTTTGCCTTGCCTTGCTTTGCCCTTTTGCCTTGCCTTGCCTTGCCTTGCTTTGCCGTTTTGCCTTGCCTTCCTTTGCCCTTTTGCCTTGCCCTGCCTTACTTTGCCGTTTTGCCTTGCCTTGCCTTGCCTTGCTTTGCCACTTTGCCTTGCCTTGCCTTACATTGATTTTCTCTTTTCCCTTTACTTGCCTTCCCTTGCTTTCCTTTTTGCCTTTCCTCGCCTTGCCTTGCTTTACCCTTTTGCCTTGCCTTGCCGTGCATTGATTTTCTCTTTTCCCTTTATTTGCCTTGCTTGTTTTGCCTTTTTGCCTTTCCTTGCCTTACCTTGCCTTGTCTTGCTTTGCCATTTTGCCTTGCTTTGCCGTGCATTGATTTCTCTTTTCCCTTTACTTTCCTTTCCTTGCTTTGCCCTTTTACCTTTACTTGCCGTGCCTTGTTTTGCCCTTTTGCCATGCCTTGCCTTGCCTTGTTTTGTCCTTTTGCTTTGCCATGCCTTGCCTTTATTTACCCATTTCCCTTGCCTTACCTTGCCTTGCTTTGCCATTTTGCCTTGCCTTGCCTTGTCTTGCTTTCCATTTTGACTTGCCTTGCTTAGCTTCGCCCTTTTGCCTTGTCTTGCCTTGCCTTTCTTTGCCCTATTTCCTTGACTTCCTTGCCTTGGTTTGCCCTTTTGCCTTGCCTTGCTTTGCCTTACTTTGCCCTTTTGCCTTGCCTTGCGTTGCCTTGCTTTGCCCTTTTGCCTTGCCTTGCCTTCCTTTGACCTTTTGCCTTGCCTTGCCTTCCTTTGCCCTTTTGCCTTGCCTTGCCTTGTTATGCCCTTTTCCCTTGACTTGCATTGCCCTGCTTTGCCCTTTAACCTTGTCTTGCCTTTCTTTGCCCTTTTGATTTGCCTTGTATTGCCTTGCTTTGCCCTTTTGCCTTGTCTTGCCTTGCCTTGGTGTGCCGTTTTGCCTTGCCTTGCCTTCTTTTGCTTTCCCTTTTGACTTGCCTTTCTTTGCTTTGCAATTTTGCCTTGCTCTCCCTTTCCTTTTATGGCCCTTTTGCCTTGTCTTGCCTTGCCTTGCTTTGCCCTTTTTACCTTGACTTTCCATGCCTTGCTTTGCCCTTTTGCCTTGCCTTGCCTTGTTTTGCCCTTCTTCCTTGCCTTGCCTTGCCTTTTTCCCTTCCCTTGCTTTGCTTTGGCCTTTTCTCTTGCCTTGCATTGCCTTACTTTCCATTTTCCCTTGCCTTACCTTGCCTTGCTTTGCCCTTTTGCCTTGCCTTGCCTTTCGTTGCCCTTTTTCCTTGACATCCTTGCCTTGGTTTGCCCTTTTGCCTTGCCTTGCTTTGCCCTTTTGCCTTGCCTTGCATAGCCTTGCTTTGCCCTTTTGCCTTGCGTTGAATTGCCCTTTTGCCTTGCCTTGACTTTATATGCCCTTTTTTCTTTCCTTGCATTGCCTAGCTTTGCCCTTTTGTCTTGCATTGCCTTGCTTTGCTTTTTTGCCTTGCCTGACCTTGAAATGCTTTGCCCTTCTGACTTGCCTTGCTTTGCCTTGCTTTTCTCCTTTGCCTTGAGTTGTCTTGCGTTATGTTTGCCCTTTTGCCTTGCCTTGCCTTGTCTTGCTGTGCCCTTTTGCCTTCTCTTGCCCTGCCTTGCTTTCCCTTGCTTCCCTTCCTTTGCCCTTTTGCATTGCCTTGCCTTGCCCTTCTTTGCCTCTTTGCCTCGGTAGCTAACTTGCCGATCGCAAGCTTAGCGGTTTCTATACACGACTCGATAAAGGGAGAGAAAGAAGTAAAGCAAGGCAAGGCAAAAGGCAAAGCAAGGGAAGGCAAAAGGGCAAAGCAAGGCAAGGCAAGTAATGTCAAAGGGCAAACCAAGGCAAGGCAAGGCAAGACAAAAGCGCAAAGCAAGGCAAGGCAAGGCAAGGCAAAAGGGCAAAGCCAGGCAAGGCAAGGAAAAGCAAAAGAAAAAAGAAAGGCAAGGAAAGGCAAAAAGGCAAAACAAGGCAAGGCAAGGCAAGGAAAAAGGTCAAAGCAAGGCAAGGCAAAAGAACAAAGCAAGAAAAGGCAAGGCAAGGCAAAAGGGCAAAGCAAGGCAAGGCAAGGCAAGGCAAAAGGGCAAAACAAGGCAAGGAAAGGAAAGCCAAATGGCAAAGGAAGGCAAGGTAAGCCAAGGCAAAATGGCAAAGCAAGGCAAGGCAAGGCAAGGCAAAAGGGCAAATCAAGGTGAGGCAAGTCAAGGCAAAAGGGCAAAGAAAGGCACGGCAAGGCAAAAGGGCAAAGCAAGACAAGGCAAGGCAAGGCAAAAAAGAAAAGCAAGGCAAGGCAAAAGGGCAAAGCAAGGTAAGGCAAGGAAAGTCAAAAGAGGAAACCAAGGCACGGCAAGGCAAGGCAACTGGGCAAAGCAAGGCAATGAAAATCTAGGCAAAAGGGCAAAAAAGGCAAGGCAAGACAAGGCAAAGAGGCAAAGCAAGGCAAGGCAATGCAAAAGAGTAAAGCAAGACAAGGCAAGGCAATGTAAATTGGCAAGGCAAGGAAAACCAAAAGAAAAAAAAAAGGCAAGGAAGGGAAAGGCAAAAGGGCAAAACAAGGCAATGCAAGGCAAGAGGGCAAAGCAAGGCAAGGCAAGTAAAGGCAAAAGGGCAAAGCAAGGCAAGGGAAAAGGGCAAAGCAAGGCAAGGCAAAAGGGCAATGCAAGGCAAGGCAAAAGGGCAAAGCAAGGCAAGGTAACGCCAGGCAAAAGTGCAAAATAAAGCAAGGCAAGAGAAGGCAAAAGGGAAAGCATGGCAAGGCAAGGAAGGGAAAAGGGCAAAGCAAGGCAAGGCAAGGCAAGGCAAAAGGGCAAAGCAAGGAAAGGCAAGGCCATGGGGCAAAGCAAGGCAATGCAAGGAAGGGAAAAGGGCAAAAGAAAGGCAAGGCAAATCAAGGCAAAAGGACAAAGCAAGGCAGCACAAGGCAAAGAGGAAAAGCAGCGCAAGGCAAGGCAAAAGGGCAAAGGAAGGAAAGGTAAGGCAAGGCAAAAAGGCATAGCATAGCAAGACAAGGCAAGGAAAAATGTCAAAGGTAATGCAAGGCATTGCTTTGCCCTTTTTCATTTGCCCTTTTGTCTTGCCTTGCATAGCCTTTCTTTGCCCTTTTGCCTTGCCTTGCCTTGCTTTGCACTTTTGCCTTGCCTTGCCTTGCCTGGCTTTGCCCTTTTGCCTTGCCTTGCCTTCCCTTGCTTTGCATTGCTTTGCCGTTTTGCCTTGCCTTGCCCTAACTTGATTTGCCATCTTTCCTTGCATTGCCTTGCTTTGCTCTTTTGCTTTGCCTTGCCTTGTTTTGCCCTTTTGCCTTTCCTTGCCAGCCTTTCTTTGCTCTTTTTTCTTTGCCTTTTCTTTTGCTTTTCCTTCCCTTGCCTTGCTTTGCCCTTTTGGCTTTCCCGCCTTGCCTTTCTTTGCTCTTTTGCCTTGCCTTGCTTTCCCCTTTTGCCTTGTCTTTCCTTGCTTTGCCCTTTTGTCTTGCCTTGCCTTGCCTTGTTTTGCCCTTTTGCCTTGTTTTGCCCTTTTGCCTTGTTTTGCCTTGCCTTGCTTTTCCCTTTTGCCTTAGCTTTCCATGTCTTGTTTTGCCCTTTTGCCTTTCCTTGCCTTGACTTGCTTTGTCCTTTTGACTTGCCCTCCTTTGCCTTTTTCCCTAGCCTTTCCTTGCCTTGCTTTGCCCTTTTGCCTTGCATTGCCTTGCCTTGCCCTTTTGCCTTGCCTTGTCTTCTATTCCCGATTTTCTTGCATTGCCTTGCCTTGCTTTACCCATTTGCCTTTCCTTGCCTTGCCCTGTTTTGCCCAGTTGCATTGCTTTTCCTTGCCTTGCTTTGCCTTTTTGACTTGCCTTGCCTTGACTTGCTTTGTCCTTATCCCTTGTCTTGCTTTGCCCTTTTGTTTTGCGTTGCCTTTCCTTGATTTGCCATTTTGCCTTGCCTTGCCTTTGCCTTTGCCTTTCTCTTTGGATTTGACTTGCCTTGCGTTATGTTTTTCATTTTGCCTTGCCTAGCCTTGCCTTGATTAGCTCTTTTGCCTTGATTTGTTTTGCGTTATGTTTGCCCTTTTGCCTTGCTTTGCCTTGTCTTGCTTTGCCCTTTTGCCTTGGCTTGCCTTGCCTTTCTTTGCCCTTTTGACTTAGCTTTCCATTCCTGGCTTTGCCCTTTTGCCTTTCCTTGTCTTGACTTGCTTTGTCCTTTTGACTTGCCTTCCTTTGCCCTTTTGCCTTGCCTTGCCTTGCCTTGCTTTGCCCTTTTGCCTTGCCTTGCATTGCCATTTTGCCTTACATTGCCTTGCCTTGCTTTGCGCTCTTGCCTTGCCTTGCCTTGCCTTGCCTTGCCTTGCTTTGCCTTTAGCCTTGCCTTTCCTTGCGTTGCTTTGCCACTATGCCTTGCCTTGCCTTGCCTTGGTGTGCGGTTTTGCCTTGCCTTGCCTTGTCTTGCTTTACCTTTTGACTTGCCTTGCTTTGCTTTGCCATTTTGCCTTGTCTTGCCTTGCCTTGCTTTGCCCTTTTCCCTTGACTTTCCATGCCTAGCTTTGCCATTTTGCCTTGCGTTGCCTTGCCTTGCTTTGCCCTTTTGCCTTGCCTTGCTTTGCCTTCTGCCTTGCATTACGTGCTTGCCTTGCCATATACCTTTCCTTCCCTTGCCTTACTTTGCCCTTTTGCATTGTCTTGCCTTGCCTTGGTATGCCGTTTTGCCTTGCCTTGCTTTGTCTTGCTTTCCCTTTTGACTTGCCTTGTTTTGTTTTGCCATTTTGCCTTGCCTCCCCTTGCCCTGTTTTGCCCTTTTGCCTTGCCTTGCCTTGCTTTGCAGTTTTGCCTTGATTGTCCATGCCTTATTTGCCCTCTTGCCTTGTCTTGCCTTGACTTGCTTTGTCCTTTTGCGTTGCATTGCCCTTTTGCCTTACCTTGCCTTGCCTTGCTTTGCCCTTTTGAATTGCCTTGCCTTGCTTTGCCCTTTTGCCTTGCCTTGCCTTGCTTTCCCATTTTGCCTTGAATTTCCATGCCTTGCTTTGCCCTTTTGCCTTGCCTTGCCATGCTTTGCCATTTTTCCTTGAATTTCCATGCCTTGCTCTGCCCTTTTTGCCTTGTCTTGCCTTGCCTTGCCTTGCACTTTTGCCTTGCATTGCCTTGCCTTGCTTTGCCCTTTTGCCGTGCCTGGCCTTGTCTTGCTTTCCCTTTTGACTTCCCTTGCCTTCCTTTGCCATTTTGCCTTGCCTTGCCTTGCTTTGCTGTTTTGCCTTCAATTGCCTTGCGTTAGGTTTTCCCTTTTTCCTTGCCTTGCCTTGCAATGCTTAGCCCTTCTGCCTTGTCTTGCCTTGTCTTGCTTTGAGCTTTTGCCTTGTCTTGTTTGCCTTGCTTTGCCCTTTTGTCTTTCCTTGCCTTGACTTCCTTTGTCCTTTTGACTTGCATTCATTTGCCGTTTTGCTTTGCCTTTTCTCGCATTGATTTGCCCTTTTGCCTTACCTTGCCTTGCCTTGCTTTGCCCTTTTGCCTTGCCTTGCTTTGCCCTTTTGCCTTGCCTTGCCTTGCCTTGCTTTGCCGTTTTGCCTTGCCTTCCTTTGCCCTTTTGCCTTGCCCTGCCTTACTTTGCCGTTTTGCCTTGCCTTGCCTTGCCTTGCTTTGCCACTTTGCCTTGCCTTGCCTTACATTGATTTTCTCTTTTCCCTTTACTTGCCTTCCCTTGCTTTCCTTTTTGCCTTTCCTCGCCTTGCCTTGCTTTACCCTTTTGCCTTGCCTTGCCGTGCATTGATTTTCTCTTTTCCCTTTATTTGCCTTGCTTGTTTTGCCTTTTTGCCTTTCCTTGCCTTACCTTGCCTTGTCTTGCTTTGCCATTTTGCCTTGCTTTGCCGTGCATTGATTTCTCTTTTCCCTTTACTTTCCTTTCCTTGCTTTGCCCTTTTACCTTTACTTGCCGTGCCTTGTTTTGCCCTTTTGCCATGCCTTGCCTTGCCTTGTTTTGTCCTTTTGCTTTGCCATGCCTTGCCTTTATTTACCCATTTCCCTTGCCTTACCTTGCCTTGCTTTGCCATTTTGCCTTGCCTTGCCTTGTCTTGCTTTCCATTTTGACTTGCCTTGCTTAGCTTCGCCCTTTTGCCTTGTCTTGCCTTGCCTTTCTTTGCCCTATTTCCTTGACTTCCTTGCCTTGGTTTGCCCTTTTGCCTTGCCTTGCTTTGCCTTACTTTGCCCTTTTGCCTTGCTTTGCGTTGCCTTGCTTTGCCCTTTTGCCTTGCCTTGCCTTCCTTTGACCTTTTGCCTTGCCTTGCCTTCCTTTGCCCTTTTGCCTTGCCTTGCCTTGTTATGCCCTTTTCCCTTGACTTGCATTGCCCTGCTTTGCCCTTTAACCTTGTCTTGCCTTTCTTTGCCCTTTTGATTTGCCTTGTATTGCCTTGCTTTGCCCTTTTGCCTTGTCTTGCCTTGCCTTGGTGTGCCGTTTTGCCTTGCCTTGCCTTCTTTTGCTTTCCCTTTTGACTTGCCTTTCTTTGCTTTGCAATTTTGCCTTGCTCTCCCTTTCCTTTTATGGCCCTTTTGCCTTGTCTTGCCTTGCCTTGCTTTGCCCTTTTTACCTTGACTTTCCATGCCTTGCTTTGCCCTTTTGCCTTGCCTTGCCTTGTTTTGCCCTTCTTCCTTGCCTTGCCTTGCCTTTTTCCCTTCCCTTGCTTTGCTTTGGCCTTTTCTCTTGCCTTGCATTGCCTTACTTTCCATTTTCCCTTGCCTTACCTTGCCTTGCTTTGCCCTTTTGCCTTGCCTTGCCTTTCGTTGCCCTTTTTCCTTGACATCCTTGCCTTGGTTTGCCCTTTTGCCTTGCCTTGCTTTGCCCTTTTGCCTTGCCTTGCATAGCCTTGCTTTGCCCTTTTGCCTTGCGTTGAATTGCCCTTTTGCCTTGCCTTGACTTTATATGCCCTTTTTTCTTTCCTTGCATTGCCTAGCTTTGCCCTTTTGTCTTGCATTGCCTTGCTTTGCTTTTTTGCCTTGCCTGACCTTGAAATGCTTTGCCCTTCTGACTTGCCTTGCTTTGCCTTGCTTTTCTCCTTTGCCTTGAGTTGTCTTGCGTTATGTTTGCCCTTTTGCCTTGCCTTGCCTTGTCTTGCTGTGCCCTTTTGCCTTCTCTTGCCCTGCCTTGCTTTCCCTTGCTTCCCTTCCTTTGCCCTTTTGCATTGCCTTGCCTTGCCCTTCTTTGCCTCTTTGCCTCGGTAGCTAACTTGCCGATCGCAAGCTTAGCGGTTTCTATACACGACTCGATAAAGGGAGAGAAAGAAGTAAAGCAAGGCAAGGCAAAAGGCAAAGCAAGGGAAGGCAAAAGGGCAAAGCAAGGCAAGGCAAGTAATGTCAAAGGGCAAACCAAGGCAAGGCAAGGCAAGACAAAAGCGCAAAGCAAGGCAAGGCAAGGCAAGGCAAAAGGGCAAAGCCAGGCAAGGCAAGGAAAAGCAAAAGAAAAAAGAAAGGCAAGGAAAGGCAAAAAGGCAAAACAAGGCAAGGCAAGGCAAGGAAAAAGGTCAAAGCAAGGCAAGGCAAAAGAACAAAGCAAGAAAAGGCAAGGCAAGGCAAAAGGGCAAAGCAAGGCAAGGCAAGGCAAGGCAAAAGGGCAAAACAAGGCAAGGAAAGGAAAGCCAAATGGCAAAGGAAGGCAAGGTAAGCCAAGGCAAAATGGCAAAGCAAGGCAAGGCAAGGCAAGGCAAAAGGGCAAATCAAGGTGAGGCAAGTCAAGGCAAAAGGGCAAAGAAAGGCACGGCAAGGCAAAAGGGCAAAGCAAGACAAGGCAAGGCAAGGCAAAAAAGAAAAGCAAGGCAAGGCAAAAGGGCAAAGCAAGGTAAGGCAAGGAAAGTCAAAAGAGGAAACCAAGGCACGGCAAGGCAAGGCAACTGGGCAAAGCAAGGCAATGAAAATCTAGGCAAAAGGGCAAAAAAGGCAAGGCAAGACAAGGCAAAGAGGCAAAGCAAGGCAAGGCAATGCAAAAGAGTAAAGCAAGACAAGGCAAGGCAATGTAAATTGGCAAGGCAAGGAAAACCAAAAGAAAAAAAAAAGGCAAGGAAGGGAAAGGCAAAAGGGCAAAACAAGGCAATGCAAGGCAAGAGGGCAAAGCAAGGCAAGGCAAGTAAAGGCAAAAGGGCAAAGCAAGGCAAGGGAAAAGGGCAAAGCAAGGCAAGGCAAAAGGGCAATGCAAGGCAAGGCAAAAGGGCAAAGCAAGGCAAGGTAACGCCAGGCAAAAGTGCAAAATAAAGCAAGGCAAGAGAAGGCAAAAGGGAAAGCATGGCAAGGCAAGGAAGGGAAAAGGGCAAAGCAAGGCAAGGCAAGGCAAGGCAAAAGGGCAAAGCAAGGAAAGGCAAGGCCATGGGGCAAAGCAAGGCAATGCAAGGAAGGGAAAAGGGCAAAAGAAAGGCAAGGCAAATCAAGGCAAAAGGACAAAGCAAGGCAGCACAAGGCAAAGAGGAAAAGCAGCGCAAGGCAAGGCAAAAGGGCAAAGGAAGGAAAGGTAAGGCAAGGCAAAAAGGCATAGCATAGCAAGACAAGGCAAGGAAAAATGTCAAAGGTAATGCAAGGCATTGCTTTGCCCTTTTTCATTTGCCCTTTTGTCTTGCCTTGCATAGCCTTTCTTTGCCCTTTTGCCTTGCCTTGCCTTGCTTTGCACTTTTGCCTTGCCTTGCCTTGCCTGGCTTTGCCCTTTTGCCTTGCCTTGCCTTCCCTTGCTTTGCATTGCTTTGCCGTTTTGCCTTGCCTTGCCCTAACTTGATTTGCCATCTTTCCTTGCATTGCCTTGCTTTGCTCTTTTGCTTTGCCTTGCCTTGTTTTGCCCTTTTGCCTTTCCTTGCCAGCCTTTCTTTGCTCTTTTTTCTTTGCCTTTTCTTTTGCTTTTCCTTCCCTTGCCTTGCTTTGCCCTTTTGGCTTTCCCGCCTTGCCTTTCTTTGCTCTTTTGCCTTGCCTTGCTTTCCCCTTTTGCCTTGTCTTTCCTTGCTTTGCCCGTTTGTCTTGCCTTGCCTTGCCTTGTTTTGCCCTTTTGCCTTGTTTTGCCCTTTTGCCTTGTTTTGCCTTGCCTTGCTTTTCCCTTTTGCCTTAGCTTTCCATGTCTTGCTTTGCCCTTTTGCCTTTCCTTGCCTTGACTTGCTTTGTCCTTTTGACTTGCCCTCCTTTGCCTTTTTCCCTAGCCTTTCCTTGCCTTGCTTTGCCCTTTTGCCTTGCATTGCCTTGCCTTGCCCTTTTGCCTTGCCTTGTCTTCTATTCCCGATTTTCTTGCATTGCCTTGCCTTGCTTTACCCATTTGCCTTTCCTTGCCTTGCCCTGTTTTGCCCAGTTGCATTGCTTTTCCTTGCCTTGCTTTGCCCTTTTGACTTGCCTTGCTTTGCTTTGCCATTTTGCCTTGCCTTCCCTTCCCTTGCTTTGCCTTTTTGACTTGCCTTGCCTTGACTTGTTTTGTCCTTATCCCTTGTCTTGCTTTGCCCTTTTGTTTTGCGTTGCCTTTCCTTGATTTGCCATTTTGCCTTGCCTTGCCTTGCTTTTCTCTTTGGATTTGACTTGCCTTGCATTATGTTTTTCATTTTGCCTTGCCTAGCCTTGCCTTGATTAGCTCTTTTGCCTTGATTTGTTTTGCGTTATGTTTGCCCTTTTGACTTGCCTTGCCTTGTCTTGCTTTGCCCTTTTGCCTTGGCTTGCCTTGCCTTTCTTTGCCCTTTTGACTTAGCTTTCCATTCCTGGCTTTGCCCTTTTGCCTTTCCTTGTCTTGACTTGCTTTGTCCTTTTGACTTGCCTTCCTTTGCCCTTTTGTCTTGCCTTGCCTCTCCTTGCTTTGCCCTTTTGCCTTGCCTTGCCCTGCCTTTCTTTTCCCTTTTGCCTTGCCTTGCCTTCCCTTACTTTGCCCTTTTGCCTTGCGTTGCTTTGCCCTTTTGCCTTGCCTTAACTTGCCTAGCTATTCATTTTGCCTCTCCTTTCCTTGCCTTGCTGTGTCCTTCTGCCTTGCCTTGCCTTGCTTTTCTTTGCCATTTTGCCTTTCCTTGCCTTGACTTGCTTTGCCCTTTTGCCTTGCCTTGGATTCCCTTTTTGCATTACCTTCCCTTCCCTTGCCTTACCCTTTTGCCTTGCATTTCCTTGCCTTGCTTTGCCATTTTGCCTTGCTTACTTTTCCCTTTTGCCTTGCCTTTCCTTGTCTTGATTTGCACTTTTGCCTTTCCTTGCCTTGCCTTGCTTTGCCCTTTTGCCTTGCCTTTCCTTGCTTTCCCTATTGTCTTGCATTGCATTGCCTTGCTTTACATTTTGCCTTTCCTTGCCTTGCCATGCTTTCCCCAGTTGCCTCGCCTTGCCTTGCCTTTCTTTGCCCTTTCGCATTGCCTTGCTTTCCCCTTTTGCCTTGTCTTTCCTTGCTTTGCCCTTTTGTCTTGCCTTGCCTTGCCTTGTTTTGCCCTTTTGCCTTGTTTTGCCCTTTTGCCTTGTTTTGCCTTGCCTTGCTTTTCCCTTTTGCCTTAGCTTTCCATGTCTTGCTTTGCCCTTTTGCCTTTCCTTGCCTTGACTTGCTTTGTCCTTTTGACTTGCCCTCCTTTGCCTTTTTCCCTAGCCTTTCCTTGCCTTGCTTTGCCCTTTTGCCTTGCATTGCCTTGCCTTGCCCTTTTGCCTTGCCTTGTCTTCTATTCCCGATTTTCTTGCATTGCCTTGCCTTGCTTTACCCATTTGCCTTTCCTTGCCTTGCCCTGTTTTGCCCAGTTGCATTGCTTTTCCTTGCCTTGCTTTGCCTTTTTGACTTGCCTTGCCTTGACTTGCTTTGTCCTTATCCCTTGTCTTGCTTTGCCCTTTTGTTTTGCGTTGCCTTTCCTTGATTTGCCATTTTGCCTTGCCTTGCCTTTGCCTTTGCCTTTCTCTTTGGATTTGACTTGCCTTGCGTTATGTTTTTCATTTTGCCTTGCCTAGCCTTGCCTTGATTAGCTCTTTTGCCTTGATTTGTTTTGCGTTATGTTTGCCCTTTTGCCTTGCTTTGCCTTGTCTTGCTTTGCCCTTTTGCCTTGGCTTGCCTTGCCTTTCTTTGCCCTTTTGACTTAGCTTTCCATTCCTGGCTTTGCCCTTTTGCCTTTCCTTGTCTTGACTTGCTTTGTCCTTTTGACTTGCCTTCCTTTGCCCTTTTGCCTTGCCTTGCCTTGCCTTGCTTTGCCCTTTTGCCTTGCCTTGCATTGCCATTTTGCCTTACATTGCCTTGCCTTGCTTTGCGCTCTTGCCTTGCCTTGCCTTGCCTTGCCTTGCTTTGCCTTTAGCCTTGCCTTTCCTTGCGTTGCTTTGCCACTATGCCTTGCCTTGCCTTGCCTTGGTGTGCGGTTTTGCCTTGCCTTGCCTTGTCTTGCTTTACCTTTTGACTTGCCTTGCTTTGCTTTGCCATTTTGCCTTGTCTTGCCTTGCCTTGCTTTGCCCTTTTCCCTTGACTTTCCATGCCTAGCTTTGCCATTTTGCCTTGCGTTGCCTTGCCTTGCTTTGCCCTTTTTCCTTGCCTTGCTTTGCCTTCTGCCTTGCATTACGTGCTTGCCTTGCCATATACCTTTCCTTCCCTTGCCTTGCTTTGCCCTTTTGCATTGTCTTGCCTTGCCTTGGTATGCCGTTTTGCCTTGCCTTGCTTTGTCTTGCTTTCCCTTTTGACTTGCCTTGTTTTGTTTTGCCATTTTGCCTTGCCTCCCCTTGCCCTGTTTTGCCCTTTTGCCTTGCCTTGCCTTGCTTTGCAGTTTTGCCTTGATTGTCCATGCCTTATTTGCCCTCTTGCCTTGTCTTGCCTTGACTTGCTTTGTCCTTTTGCGTTGCATTGCCCTTTTGCCTTACCTTGCCTTGCCTTGCTTTGCCCTTTTGAATTGCCTTGCCTTGCTTTGCCCTTTTGCCTTGCCTTGCCTTGCTTTCCCATTTTGCCTTGAATTTCAATGCCTTGCTTTGCCCTTTTGCCTTGCCTTGCCTTGCTTTCCCATTTTTCCTTGAATTTCCATGCCTTGCTCTGCCCTTTTTGCCTTGTCTTGCCTTGCCTTGCCTTGCACTTTTGCCTTGCATTGCCTTGCCTTGCTTTGCCCTTTTGCCGTGCCTGGCCTTGTCTTGCTTTCCCTTTTGACTTCCCTTGCCTTCCTTTGCCATTTTGCCTTGCCTTGCCTTGCTTTGCTGTTTTGCCTTCAATTGCCTTGCGTTAGGTTTTCCCTTTTTCCTTGCCTTGCCTTGCAATGCTTAGCCCTTCTGCCTTGTCTTGCCTTGTCTTGCTTTGAGCTTTTGCCTTGTCTTGTTTGCCTTGCTTTGCCCTTTTGTCTTTCCTTGCCTTGACTTCCTTTGTCCTTTTGACTTGCATTCATTTGCCGTTTTGCTTTGCCTTTTCTCGCATTGATTTGCCCTTTTGCCTTACCTTGCCTTGCCTTGCTTTGCCCTTTTGCCTTGCCTTGCTTTGCCCTTTTGCCCTGCCTTGCTTTGCCCTTTTGCCTTGCCTTGCCTTGCTTTGCCTTTTGCCTTGCCTTTCCTTGCCTTGCCTTCCATTTTGCCTTTCCTTGCCTTGCCTTGCTTTGCCCTTTTGCCTTGCCTTGCCTTGCCTTGCTTTGCCCTTTTGCCTTGCCTTGCCTTGCTTTGCCCTTTTGCCTGGCCTTTCCTTCTTTTCCCTATTGTCTTGCATTGCCTTGCCTTGCTTTACCCATTTGCCTTTCCTTGCCTTGCCTTGCTTTGCCCTTTTGCCTTGCTTTGCGGTGCCTTGGTTTTCTCTTTTGACATTCCTTGCCTTGCTTTGCTTTGCCCTTTTGCCTTGCATTGCCTTGCTTTGCCCTTTTGCCTTGCCTTGCCTTCCCTTGCTATTCCTTTTTGCCTTGCCTTCCCTTGCCTTGCTTTGCCCTTTTGCCTTGCCTTGCCTTTCTTTGCCTTTTTGCCTTGCCTTGCCTTCTTTTCCCTATTGTCTTGCATTGTCTTGCCTTGCTTTACCCGTTTGCCTTTCCTTGCCTTGCTCTGCTTTGCCCAGTTGCATTGCCTTGCGGTGCCTCGGTTTTCTCTTTTGACTTTCCTTGCCTTGCCTTGCTCTGCCCTTTTGCCTTTCCTTGCCTTGCATTGCTTTGCTTTTTTGCCTTTCCTTGCCTTGCCTTCCTTTGCCCTCTTGCCTTGCCTTCCCATGCCTTGCTTTGCCCTTTTGCCTTGCCTTGCCTTGCCTTGCTTTGCCCTTTTCCCTTGCCTTTCATTGCCTTGCTTTGCCCTTTTGCCTTGCCTTGCCTTTCCTTGCCCTTTTGCCTTGCCTTTCCTTCTTTTCCCTATTGTCTTGCATTGCCTTGCCTTGCTTTACCCATTTGCCTTTCCTTGCCTTGCCTTGCTTTGCCCTTTTGCCTTGCCTTGCCTTGCCTTGCTTTGCCCTTTTCCCTTGCCTTTCATTGCCTTGCTTTGCCCTTTTGCCTTGCCTTGCTTTGCCATTTTGCCATGCCTTGCCTTGCCTGGCTTTGCCCTTTTGCCTTGCCTTGCTTTGTCTTTCTTCGCCCTTTTGCCTTGGATTGCTTTGCCCTTTTGCCTTTGCTTGCTTTCCCTTGCTTTGCTGTTTTGCAGTGCCTTGCCTTCCCTTGCTATGCCCTTTTGCCTTGCCTTGCTTTTCCTTTTTCCCTTGCCTTGCCTTGTCTTGCTTTGCCCTTTTGCCTTGCCTTTCCTTGTCTTGCTTTCCCTTTTGACTTGCCTTGCCTTTCTTTGTCCTTTTGTCTTGCATTGCCTTGCCTTGCTTTGCCCATTTGCCTTGACTTGCCTTGCCCTTCTTTGCGTTTTGCCTTGCCTTTCCTTGACTTACCTTGCCCTTTTGCGTTTCTTTCGCTTGCCTTGCTTTGCCCTTTTGCCTTGCCTTGCCTTGCATCGCTTTGCCCTTTTGCCTTGCCTTGCTATGCCTTTTAGCCCTGCCTTGCCTTGCCTTTCTTTGCCCCTTTGCTTTGTCTTGCTTTGCCTTTCTTTGCCCCTTTGCTTTTTCTTGCCTTGCCTTCCTTTGCCCTTTTGACTTGCCTTGCCTTGCTTTGCTTTGCCCTTTTGCCTTGAATTGCCTTGCTTTGCCCATTTGCCTTTCCTAGCATTGCCCTTTTGCCTTACCTTGCCTTGCCTTGCTTTGCCCTTTTGCATTGCGTTGCCTTGCATTGCTTTGCCCTCTTGCCTTGCCTTGCTTTGCCCTTTTGCCTTGCCTTGCCTTGTCTTGCTTTGCCCTTTTGCCTTGCCTTTCCTTGTCTTGCTTTCCCTTTTGACTTGCCTTGCCTTTCTTTGTCCTTTTGTCTTGCATTGCCTTGCCTTGCTTTGCCCATTTGCCTTGACTTGCCTTGCCCTTCTTTGCGTTTTGCCTTGCCTTTCCTTGACTTACCTTGCCCTTTTGCGTTTCTTTCGCTTGCCTTGCTTTGCCCTTTTGCCTTGCCTTGCCTTGCATCGCTTTGCCCTTTTGCCTTGACTTGCTATGCCTTTTAGCCCTGCCTTGCCTTGCCTTTCTTTGCCCCTTTGCTTTGTCTTGCTTTGCCTTTCTTTGCCCCTTTGCTTTTTCTTGCCTTGCCTTCCTTTGCCCTTTTGACTTGCCTTACCTTGCTTTGCTTTGCCCTTTTGCTTTGCATTGCCTTGCTTTGCCCATTTGCCTTTCCTAGCATTGCCCTTTTGCCTTACCTTGCCTTGCCTTGCATTGCCCTTTTGCATTGCGTTGCCTTGCATTGCTTTGCCCTCTTGCCTTGCCTTGCTTTGCCCTTTTGCCTTGCATTGCCTTGCTTTGCCCATTTGCCTTTCCTAGCATTGCCCTTTTGCCTTACCTTGCCTTGCCTTGCTTTGCCCTTTTGCATTGCGTTGCCTTGCATTGCTTTGCCCTCTTGCCTTGCCTTGCTTTGCCCTTTTGCCTTGCCTTGCCTTTCCTTGCTTTGCCCTTTTGCCTTGCCTTGCCTTGCCTTGCTTTGCCTTTTGCCTTGCCTTTCCTTGCCTTTCCTTCCATATTGCCTTTCCTTGCCTTGCCTTGCTTTGCCCTTTTGCCTTGCCTTCCCTTGCCTTGCTTTGCCTTTTGCCTTGCATTTCCTTGCCTTGCCTTCCATTTTGCCTTTCCTTGCCTTGCCTTGCTTTGCCCTCTTGCCTTGCCTTTCCTTGCCTTGCTTTGCCCTTTTGCATTGCCTTGCCTTGCATTGCTTTGATTTTTTGCCTTTCCTTGCCCTGCCTTGCTTTGCCCTCTTGAATTGCCTTGCCTTGCTTTGCTTTGCCCTTTTGCCTTGCCTTGCCCTCCTTTGCCCTTTTGCGTTGCCTTGCCTTCCTTTCCCTTTTGTCTTTCATTGCCTTGTCTTGCTTAACCCATTTGCCTTTCCTTACCTTGCCCTGCTTTGCCCTTTTGCCTTCCCTTGCGTTGCCTTACTTTGTCCTTTTGCCTTGCCTTTCTTTGCATTTTTGTCTTGCCTTGCCTTGCTTTGCACTTTTGATTTGCCTTGAATTGCCTTGCTTTGCCCTTTGGCCTTGACTTGCCTTGCCTTGGTTTGCTCTTTTTCCTTGCCTTGCCTTGTCTTGCTTTCCCTTTTTGCCTTTCCTTGCCTTGTTATGCCTTTTAGCCTTGCCTTGCCTTACCTTGCCTTTTTGCCTTGTCTTACCTTGCCTTGCTTTGCCCTTTTGCCTTCCCTTGCGTTGCCTTACGTTGTCCTTTTGCCTTGCCTTTCTTTGCCTTTTTGTCTTGCCTTGCCTTGCTTTGCCCTTTTGATTTGCCTTGAATTGCCTTGCTTTGCCCTTTTGCCTTGACTTGCCTTGCCTTGGTTTGCTCTTTTTCCTTGCCTTGCCTTGTCTTGCTTTCCCTTTTTGCCTTTCCTTGCCTTGTTATGCCTTTTAGCCTTGCCTTGCCTTGCCTTGCTTTGCCTTTTTGCCTTGTCTTGCCTTGCTTTGCCCTTTTGCCTTGCATTGCCTTACCTTGCCTTTTTGCCTTATCTTACCTTGCCTTGCTTTTCCCTTTGCCTTTCCTGGCCTTGTCTTGCCTTCCTTTCCCTTTTGACTTGCTTTGCCTTGCGTTGCTTTGCTCTTTTGCCTTGCCTTGCTTTGCCCTTTTGCCTTGCCTTGCCTTGGTATGCCATTTTGCCTTGCCTTACCTTTCCTTGCTTTGCTCTTTTGCCTTGCCTTGCCTGGCTTTCCCTATTGTCTTGCATTGCCTTGCCTTGCTTTACCCATTTGCTTTTCCTTGCCTTGCCTTCGATTGCCCAGTTGCATTGCCTTGCCTTGCCTTGTTTTGCCCTTTTGCCTTACCTTCCCTTGCTTTGCCCTTTTGCCTTGCCTTGCCTTCCCTAGCTTTGCGAAGCAGGGCAATGCAAGTCAAGGGAAAAGGGCATAACAAGGCAAGGCAAAAGGGCAAAGGAAGGCAAGGCAAGGCAAAAGGGCAAAGCAAGGCAAGGCAAGGCAAGGCAAAACGGCAAAGTAAGGCAAGGCAAGGCAAAAGGGCAAAGGAAGGCAAGGCAAAACGGCAAAGCAAGGCAAGGCAAGGCAAGGCAAAAGGGCAAAGCAAGGCAAGGCAAAAGGGCAAAGCAAGGCAAGGTAAGGCAAAAGGGAAAATCAATGCGAGAAAAGGCAAAGCAAAACGGCAAATGAATGCAAGTCAACAGGACAAAGGAAGTCAAGGCAAGGAAAGACAAAAGGGCAAAGCAAGGCAAACAAGACAAGGCAAAAGCTCAAAGCAAGACAAGGCAAGACAAGGCAGAAGGGCTAAGCATTGCAAGGCAAGGCAAGGAAAAAGGGAAAACCTAACGCAAGGCAATTGAAGGCAAAACAGTAAAGCAAGGCAAGGCAAGGCAAAATGGCAAAGGAAGGCAAGGGAAGTCAAAAGGGAAAGCAAGACAAGGCCAGGCACGGCAAAAGGGCAAAGCAAGGCAAGGCAATGCAAGGCAAAAGTGCAAGGCAAGGCAAGGCAAGACAAGGCAAAAAGGGCAGAGCAAGGCATGGAAATTCAAGGAAAAATGGGAAAGCAAGGCAAGGCAAGGCAAAAGGGCAAAGCAAGGCAAGGCAATTCAAAAGGGCAAAGCAAGGCAAGGCAAGGTAAGGCAAAAGGGCAAAGCAAGGCAAGGCAAAAGGGCAAAGCAAGGCAAGGTAAGGCAAAAGGGAAAATCAATGCGAGAAAAGGCAAAGCAAAACGGCAAATGAATGCAAGTCAACAGGACAAAGGAAGTCAAGGCAAGGAAAGACAAAAGGGCAAAGCAAGGCAAACAAGACAAGGCAAAAGCTCAAAGCAAGACAAGGCAAGACAAGGCAGAAGGGCTAAGCATTGCAAGGCAAGGCAAGGAAAAAGGGAAAACCTAACGCAAGGCAATTGAAGGCAAAACAGTAAAGCAAGGCAAGGCAAGGCAAAATGGCAAAGGAAGGCAAGGGAAGTCAAAAGGGAAAGCAAGACAAGGCCAGGCACGGCAAAAGGGCAAAGCAAGGCAAGGCAATGCAAGGCAAAAGTGCAAGGCAAGGCAAGGCAAGACAAGGCAAAAAGGGCAGAGCAAGGCATGGAAATTCAAGGAAAAATGGGAAAGCAAGGCAAGGCAAGGCAAAAGGGCAAAGCAAGGCAAGGCAATTCAAAAGGGCAAAGCAAGGCAAGGCAAGGTAAGGCAAAAGGGCAATGCAACGCAAAAGGACAAAGCAAGTCAAGGCAAGACAAGGCAAGAGGGCAAATAAGGCATGGACAATCAAGGCAAAACTGCAAAGCAAGGCAAGGCAAGGCAAAAGGGCAAAACAGGGCAAGGGGAGGCAAGGCAAAATGGCAAAACAAAACAAGGCAAGTCAAAAGGGAAAGCAAGACAAAGCAAGGCAAGGCAAAACGGCATACCAAGGCAAGGCAAGACAATGCAAAAGGGCAAAGCAAGGCAAGGGAAGGAAAGGTATATGGCAAGGCAAGCACGTAATGCAAGGCAGAAGGCAAAGCAAGGCAAGGCAAAAGGGCAAAGCAAGGCAAGGCAACGCAAGGCAAAAGGGCAAAGCTAGGCATGGAAAGTCAAGGGAAAAGGGCAAAGCAAGGCAAGGCAAGACAAGGCAAAATGGCAAAGCAAAGCAAGGCAAGTCAAAAGGTAAAGCAAGACAAGGCAAGGCAAGGCAAAATGGCAAAGCAAGGCAAGGAAAGGCAAGGCAAAATGGCAAAGCAAGGGAAGGCAAGGCAAGGCAAAAGGGCAAGGCAAGACAAGGAAAGGCAAGGGTAAATGCAAAGCAAGGCAAGGCAAGGCAAGGCAAAAAAGCAAAGCAAGGCAAGGCACCGTAAGGGAAAAGAGCAAAGGAAGTCAAGTCAAAAGGACAAGCAAGGCAAGGCAAGGAAAGGCAAAAGGGCTAAGCAAGGCATAGAAAGCTAAGTCAAAAGGGCAAAGCAAGGCAAGGAAAGACAAGGTAAAATGGCAAAGCAAGGCAAGGCAAGGGAGGGAAATGGGCAAAGCATTGCAAGGCAAGGCAATGCAAAAGGGCAAACATAACGCAAGGCAACTCAAGGCAGAAGAGCAAAGCAAGGCAAGGCAAATTGGCAAAGCAAAGCAAGGCAAGTCAAAAGGGAAAGCAAGGCAAGGCAAGGGAAAAGGGGAAAGCAAGGCAAGGCAAGGAAAAAGGGCAATGCAAGGCAAGGCAAGGAAATACAACTGGGAAAACCAAGGCACGGCAAGGCAATGCAAAAGGGCAAAGCAAGGCAAGGCAATGGAAGGCAAAAGGGAAAAACAAGGGAAGGCAAGATAAGGCAAAAGGGCAAAGCAAGGCAAGGCAAAAGAGCAAAGAAAGGCAAGGCGGGAAAGCCAAAAGGGCAAAGCAAGGCAAGGGAAGGAAAAGCAAAAGAAAAGGCAAAGAAAAAAGAGCAAAGAAAGGCTGGCAAGGAAAGGGAAAAGGGCAAAACAAGGCAAGGCAAAGCAAAAGAGCAAAGCAAGGCAATGCAAGGAAAGATGGCAAATCAAGGTAGGGCAAGGCAAGGCAAAACGGCAAAGCAATGCAAAGCAAGGGAAGGCAAGGCAAGGCAAAAGGGCAAAGAAAGGCTATGCAAGGCAAGGCAAAAGGGCAAATGAAAAAGGGCAAAGCAATGCCTTGCATTACCTTACTTTGACATTTTTCCTTGCCTTACCTTGCTATGCTATGCCTTTTTGCCTTGCCTTACCTTTCCTTCCTTTGCCCTTTTGCCTTGCCTTGCGCTGCTTTGCCTCTTTGCCTTGTGTTGCCTTGTTTGTCTTTTGCCTTTCCTTGCCTTTCCTTGCTTTGTCCTTTTCCCTTCCTTGCATTGCCTTGCTTTGCCCCATGCCCTTGCCTTTCCTTTCTTCGCAATTTTCCCTTCCTTGCCTTGCCATGCTTTTCCCTTTTGCCTTCTCTTGCCTTGCTTTATTTTGCACGTTTGCCGTGGCTTTCCTTGCCTTACTTGCCTTTCCTTTCCCTGCCTTGCCATTTTGCCTTGCCTTGCCTTGCCATGCTTTGCCCTTTTGCATTGTCTTGCTTTTTCCCTTTTGCCTTGACTTGCCTTGCTTTGCCGTTTTGATTTGCCTTGAATTGCCTTACTTTGACATTTTGCCTTGCCTTTCCATGCCTTGCTTTGCCCTTTTGCCTTTCCTTGCCTGGACTTGCTTTGATCTATTCCTTGCCTTGCATTGCGCTTTTGCCTTACCTTGCCTTCCCTTGCCTTGACCTTTTGCTTTGCCTTGCTATTTTCTTTCTTTGCCCTTTTGCCTTGCCTTGCTTTGCCCTTTTGCCTTGCCTTGTCTTACCTTGCTTTGCCCTTTTGCCTTGCATTTTCCTTTCCTTGCCTTACCCTTTTGCCTGTCCTTGCCTTGCCCTACTTTGCCATTTTTCCTTGCCTAGCTTTGCCTTGCTTTGCCCTTTTGCCTTGCCTTGCTATGCCTTTTTGCCTTGCATTTTCCTTTTCTTGCTTTGCTCTTTTACCTTGCCTTGACTTGCTTTCCCTATTGTCTTGCATTGCCTTGCCTTGCTTTACTCATTTGCTTTTCCTTACCTTGCCTTCGATTGCCCAGTTGCATTGCCTTGCCTTGCCTTTCTTTGCCTTTTTGCCTTGCCTTGCCGTGCCTTGGTTTCCTCTTTTGACTTTCCTTGCCTTTCCTTGCTTTGCCCTTTTGCCTTGCCTTGCTTTTCTTTTTTGCCTTGCCTTGCCTTGTCTTGCTTTGCCCTTTTGCCTTGCCGTGCCTTTCTTTGCCCTTTTGCCTTGACTTGCCTCACCTTGATTTGCCCTTTTGCCTTGCCTTGCCTTGCCTTGCTTTGCCATTTTGCCTTGGCTTACCTTGCCTTCCTTTGCCATTTGGCTTTCCTTTCCTTGCCTTGCTTTGCCGTTTTGCCTTGCCTTGCCTTGCCTTGCTTTGCCCTTTTGCCTTGCCTTGCCTTTTCTTGCTTTGCCCTTTTGCCTTGCCTTGCTTTGACCTTTTGCCTTGCCTTGCCTTGCCTTGCTTTGCCCTTTTGCCTTGCCTTGCCTTGGTATGCCATTTTGCCTTGCCTTACCTTTCCTTGCTTTGCTCTTTTGCCTTGCCTTGCCTGGCTTTCCCTATTGTCTTGCATTGCCTTGCCTTGCTTTACCCATTTGCTTTTCCTTGCCTTGCCTTCGATTGCCCAGTTGCATTGCCTTGCCTTGCCTTGTTTTGCCCTTTTGCCTTAACTTCCCTTGCCTTCGATTGCCCAGTTGCATTGCCTTGCCTTGCCTTGTTTTGCCCTTTTGCCTTACCTTCCCTTGCTTTGCCCTTTTGCCTTGCCTTGCCTTCCCTAGCTTTGCGAAGCAGGGCAATGCAAGTTAAGGGAAAAGGGCATAACAAGGCAAGGCAAGGCAAAAGGGCAAAGGAAGGCAAGGCAAGGCAAAAGGGCAAAGCAAGGCAACGCAAGGCAACGCAAAAGGGCAAAGTAAGGCAAAGCAAGGCAAGGCAAAAGGGCAAACCAAGGCAAGGAAGTCAAGGAAATAGGGCAAAGAAAGGCAAGGCAAGACAAGGCAAAAGGGCGAAGCTAAGCAAGGCAAGTCAAAATGGAAAGCAAGACAAGGCAAGGCAAGGCAAAATGGCAAAGCAAGGCAAGGTAAGGCAAGGGAAATGGGTAAATAAAGGCAAGGCATGGCAAAGCAAAAGGACAAAACAAGGCAAGGCAAGGCATGGCAAAAGGGCAAAACAAGGCACGGCAGGTAAAGGTAAAAGGGCAAAGCAAGGAAAGGCAAGTAAAGGGAAAAGAGAAATCAATGCACGGCAAGGCAAGGCAAATTGGCAAAGCAAGACAAGGCAAGGTAAGGCAAGGAAAGGCAAAAAGGCAAAACAAGCAAGGCAAATAAAGGGAAAAGAGAAAATCAATGCACGGCAAGGCAAGGCAAAAGGGTAAAGCAAGGCAAGGCGAGGAAAGGCAAAAAGGAAAGCAAGGGAAGGCAAGTAAAGCGAAAAGAGAAAATCAATGTAAGGCAAGGCAAGGCAAAGTGGCAAAGCAAGGCAAGGCAAGGCAAGGCAAAACGGCAAAGTAAGGCAAGGCAAGGCAAAAGGGCAAAGGAAGGCAAGGCAAAACGGCAAAGCAAGGCAAGGCAAGGTAAGGCAAAAGGGCAATGCAAGGCAAGGCAAAAGGGCAAATCAATGCGAGAAAAGGCAAAGCAAAACGGCAAATGAATGCAAGTCAACAGGACAAAGGAAGTCAAGGCAAGGAAAGACAAAAGGGCAAAGCAAGGCAAACAAGACAAGGCAAAAGCTCAAAGCAAGACAAGGCAAGACAAGGCAGAAGGGCTAAGCATTGCAAGGCAAGGCAAGGAAAAAGGGAAAACCTAACGCAAGGCAATTGAAGGCAAAACAGCAAAGCAAGGCAAGGCAAGGCAAAATGGCAAAGGAAGGCAAGGGAAGTCAAAAGGGAAAGCAAGACAAGGCCAGGCACGGCAAAAGGGCAAAGCAAGGCAAGGCAATGCAAGGCAAAAGTGCAAGGCAAGGCAAGGCAAGACAAGGCAAAAAGGGCAGAGCAAGGCATGGAAATTCAAGGAAAAATGGCAAAGCATGGCAAGGCAAGGCAAAAGGGCAAAGCAAGGCATGGAAATTCAAGGCAAAATGGGAAAGCAAGGCAAGGCAAGGCAAAAGGGCAAAGCAAGGCAAGGCAATTCAAAAGGGCAAAGCAAGGCAAGGCAAGATAAGGCAAAAGGGCAATGCAACGCAAAAGGACAAAGCAAGTCAAGGCAAGACAAGGCAAGAGGGCAAATAAGGCATGGACAATCAAGGCAAAACTGCAAAGCAAGGCAAGGCAAGGCAAAAGGGCAAAACAGGGCAAGGGGAGGCAAGGCAAAATGGCAAAACAAAACAAGGCAAGTCAAAAGGGAAAGCAAGACAAAGCAAGGCAAGGCAAAACGGCATACCAAGGCAAGGCAAGACAATGCAAAAGGGCAAAGCAAGGCAAGGGAAGGAAAGGTATATGGCAAGGCAAGCACGTAATGCAAGGCAGAAGGCAAAGCAAGGCAAGGCAAAAGGGCAAAGCAAGGCAAGGCAACGCAAGGCAAAAGGGCAAAGCTAGGCATGGAAAGTCAAGGGAAAAGGGCAAAGCAAGGCAAGGCAAGACAAGGCAAAATGGCAAAGCAAAGCAAGGCAAGTCAAAAGGTAAAGCAAGACAAGGCAAGGCAAGGCAAAATGGCAAAGCAAGGCAAGGAAAGGCAAGGCAAAATGGCAAAGCAAGGGAAGGCAAGGCAAGGCAAAAGGGCAAGGCAAGACAAGGAAAGGCAAGGGTAAATGCAAAGCAAGGCAAGGCAAGGCAAGGCAAAAAAGCAAAGCAAGGCAAGGCACCGTAAGGGAAAAGAGCAAAGGAAGTCAAGTCAAAAGGACAAGCAAGGCAAGGCAAGGAAAGGCAAAAGGGCTAAGCAAGGCATAGAAAGCTAAGTCAAAAGGGCAAAGCAAGGCAAGGAAAGACAAGGTAAAATGGCAAAGCAAGGCAAGGCAAGGGAGGGAAATGGGCAAAGCATTGCAAGGCAAGGCAATGCAAAAGGGCAAACATAACGCAAGGCAACTCAAGGCAGAAGAGCAAAGCAAGGCAAGGCAAATTGGCAAAGCAAAGCAAGGCAAGTCAAAAGGGAAAGCAAGGCAAGGCAAGGGAAAAGGGGAAAGCAAGGCAAGGCAAGGAAAAAGGGCAATGCAAGGCAAGGCAAGGAAATACAACTGGGAAAACCAAGGCACGGCAAGGCAATGCAAAAGGGCAAAGCAAGGCAAGGCAATGGAAGGCAAAAGGGAAAAACAAGGGAAGGCAAGATAAGGCAAAAGGGCAAAGCAAGGCAACGCAAGGCAACGCAAAAGGGCAAAGTAAGGCAAAGCAAGGCAAGGCAAAAGGGCAAACCAAGGCAAGGAAGTCAAGGAAATAGGGCAAAGAAAGGCAAGGCAAGACAAGGCAAAAGGGCGAAGCTAAGCAAGGCAAGTCAAAATGGAAAGCAAGACAAGGCAAGGCAAGGCAAAATGGCAAAGCAAGGCAAGGTAAGGCAAGGGAAATGGGTAAATAAAGGCAAGGCATGGCAAAGCAAAAGGACAAAACAAGGCAAGGCAAGGCATGGCAAAAGGGCAAAACAAGGCACGGCAGGTAAAGGTAAAAGGGCAAAGCAAGGAAAGGCAAGTAAAGGGAAAAGAGAAATCAATGCACGGCAAGGCAAGGCAAATTGGCAAAGCAAGACAAGGCAAGGTAAGGCAAGGAAAGGCAAAAAGGCAAAACAAGCAAGGCAAATAAAGGGAAAAGAGAAAATCAATGCACGGCAAGGCAAGGCAAAAGGGTAAAGCAAGGCAAGGCGAGGAAAGGCAAAAAGGAAAGCAAGGGAAGGCAAGTAAAGCGAAAAGAGAAAATCAATGTAAGGCAAGGCAAGGCAAAGTGGCAAAGCAAGGCAAGGCAAGGCAAGGCAAAACGGCAAAGTAAGGCAAGGCAAGGCAAAAGGGCAAAGGAAGGCAAGGCAAAACGGCAAAGCAAGGCAAGGCAAGGTAAGGCAAAAGGGCAATGCAAGGCAAGGCAAAAGGGCAAATCAATGCGAGAAAAGGCAAAGCAAAACGGCAAATGAATGCAAGTCAACAGGACAAAGGAAGTCAAGGCAAGGAAAGACAAAAGGGCAAAGCAAGGCAAACAAGACAAGGCAAAAGCTCAAAGCAAGACAAGGCAAGACAAGGCAGAAGGGCTAAGCATTGCAAGGCAAGGCAAGGAAAAAGGGAAAACCTAACGCAAGGCAATTGAAGGCAAAACAGCAAAGCAAGGCAAGGCAAGGCAAAATGGCAAAGGAAGGCAAGGGAAGTCAAAAGGGAAAGCAAGACAAGGCCAGGCACGGCAAAAGGGCAAAGCAAGGCAAGGCAATGCAAGGCAAAAGTGCAAGGCAAGGCAAGGCAAGACAAGGCAAAAAGGGCAGAGCAAGGCATGGAAATTCAAGGAAAAATGGCAAAGCATGGCAAGGCAAGGCAAAAGGGCAAAGCAAGGCATGGAAATTCAAGGCAAAATGGGAAAGCAAGGCAAGGCAAGGCAAAAGGGCAAAGCAAGGCAAGGCAATTCAAAAGGGCAAAGCAAGGCAAGGCAAGATAAGGCAAAAGGGCAATGCAACGCAAAAGGACAAAGCAAGTCAAGGCAAGACAAGGCAAGAGGGCAAATAAGGCATGGACAATCAAGGCAAAACTGCAAAGCAAGGCAAGGCAAGGCAAAAGGGCAAAACAGGGCAAGGGGAGGCAAGGCAAAATGGCAAAACAAAACAAGGCAAGTCAAAAGGGAAAGCAAGACAAAGCAAGGCAAGGCAAAACGGCATACCAAGGCAAGGCAAGACAATGCAAAAGGGCAAAGCAAGGCAAGGGAAGGAAAGGTATATGGCAAGGCAAGCACGTAATGCAAGGCAGAAGGCAAAGCAAGGCAAGGCAAAAGGGCAAAGCAAGGCAAGGCAACGCAAGGCAAAAGGGCAAAGCTAGGCATGGAAAGTCAAGGGAAAAGGGCAAAGCAAGGCAAGGCAAGACAAGGCAAAATGGCAAAGCAAAGCAAGGCAAGTCAAAAGGTAAAGCAAGACAAGGCAAGGCAAGGCAAAATGGCAAAGCAAGGCAAGGAAAGGCAAGGCAAAATGGCAAAGCAAGGGAAGGCAAGGCAAGGCAAAAGGGCAAGGCAAGACAAGGAAAGGCAAGGGTAAATGCAAAGCAAGGCAAGGCAAGGCAAGGCAAAAAAGCAAAGCAAGGCAAGGCACCGTAAGGGAAAAGAGCAAAGGAAGTCAAGTCAAAAGGACAAGCAAGGCAAGGCAAGGAAAGGCAAAAGGGCTAAGCAAGGCATAGAAAGCTAAGTCAAAAGGGCAAAGCAAGGCAAGGAAAGACAAGGTAAAATGGCAAAGCAAGGCAAGGCAAGGGAGGGAAATGGGCAAAGCATTGCAAGGCAAGGCAATGCAAAAGGGCAAACATAACGCAAGGCAACTCAAGGCAGAAGAGCAAAGCAAGGCAAGGCAAATTGGCAAAGCAAAGCAAGGCAAGTCAAAAGGGAAAGCAAGGCAAGGCAAGGGAAAAGGGGAAAGCAAGGCAAGGCAAGGAAAAAGGGCAATGCAAGGCAAGGCAAGGAAATACAACTGGGAAAACCAAGGCACGGCAAGGCAATGCAAAAGGGCAAAGCAAGGCAAGGCAATGGAAGGCAAAAGGGAAAAACAAGGGAAGGCAAGATAAGGCAAAAGGGCAAAGCAAGGCAAGGCAAAAGAGCAAAGAAAGGCAAGGCGGGAAAGCCAAAAGGGCAAAGCAAGGCAAGGGAAGGAAAAGCAAAAGAAAAGGCAAAGAAAAAAGAGCAAAGAAAGGCTGGCAAGGAAAGGGAAAAGGGCAAAACAAGGCAAGGCAAAGCAAAAGAGCAAAGCAAGGCAATGCAAGGAAAGATGGCAAATCAAGGTAGGGCAAGGCAAGGCAAAACGGCAAAGCAATGCAAAGCAAGGGAAGGCAAGGCAAGGCAAAAGGGCAAAGAAAGGCTATGCAAGGCAAGGCAAAAGGGCAAATGAAAAAGGGCAAAGCAATGCCTTGCATTACCTTACTTTGACATTTTTCCTTGCCTTACCTTGCTATGCTATGCCTTTTTGCCTTGCCTTACCTTTCCTTCCTTTGCCCTTTTGCCTTGCCTTGCGCTGCTTTGCCTCTTTGCCTTGTGTTGCCTTGTTTGTCTTTTGCCTTTCCTTGCCTTTCCTTGCTTTGTCCTTTTCCCTTCCTTGCATTGCCTTGCTTTGCCCCATGCCCTTGCCTTTCCTTTCTTCGCAATTTTCCCTTCCTTGCCTTGCCATGCTTTTCCCTTTTGCCTTCTCTTGCCTTGCTTTATTTTGCACGTTTGCCGTGGCTTTCCTTGCCTTACTTGCCTTTCCTTTCCCTGCCTTGCCATTTTGCCTTGCCTTGCCTTGCCATGCTTTGCCCTTTTGCATTGTCTTGCTTTTTCCCTTTTGCCTTGACTTGCCTTGCTTTGCCGTTTTGATTTGCCTTGAATTGCCTTACTTTGACATTTTGCCTTGCCTTTCCATGCCTTGCTTTGCCCTTTTGCCTTTCCTTGCCTGGACTTGCTTTGATCTATTCCTTGCCTTGCATTGCGCTTTTGCCTTACCTTGCCTTCCCTTGCCTTGACCTTTTGCTTTGCCTTGCTATTTTCTTTCTTTGCCCTTTTGCCTTGCCTTGCTTTGCCCTTTTGCCTTGCCTTGTCTTACCTTGCTTTGCCCTTTTGCCTTGCATTTTCCTTTCCTTGCCTTACCCTTTTGCCTGTCCTTGCCTTGCCCTACTTTGCCATTTTTCCTTGCCTAGCTTTGCCTTGCTTTGCCCTTTTGCCTTGCCTTGCTATGCCTTTTTGCCTTGCATTTTCCTTTTCTTGCTTTGCTCTTTTACCTTGCCTTGACTTGCTTTCCCTATTGTCTTGCATTGCCTTGCCTTGCTTTACTCATTTGCTTTTCCTTACCTTGCCTTCGATTGCCCAGTTGCATTGCCTTGCCTTGCCTTTCTTTGCCTTTTTGCCTTGCCTTGCCGTGCCTTGGTTTCCTCTTTTGACTTTCCTTGCCTTTCCTTGCTTTGCCCTTTTGCCTTGCCTTGCTTTTCTTTTTTGCCTTGCCTTGCCTTGTCTTGCTTTGCCCTTTTGCCTTGCCGTGCCTTTCTTTGCCCTTTTGCCTTGACTTGCCTCACCTTGATTTGCCCTTTTGCCTTGCCTTGCCTTGCCTTGCTTTGCCATTTTGCCTTGGCTTACCTTGCCTTCCTTTGCCATTTGGCTTTCCTTTCCTCGCCTTGCTTTGCCGTTTTGCCTTGCCTTGCCTTGCCTTGCTTTGCCCTTTTGCCTTGCCTTGCCTTTTCTTGCTTTGCCCTTTTGCCTTGCCTTGCTTTGACCTTTTTCCTTGCCTTGCCTTGCCTTGCTTTGCCCTTTTGCCTTGCCTTGCCTTGGTATGCCATTTTGCCTTGCCTTACCTTTCCTTGCTTTGCTCTTTTGCCTTGCCTTTCCTGGCTTTCCCTATTGTCTTGCATTGCCTTGCCTTGCTTTACCCATTTGCTTTTCCTTGCCTTGCCTTCGATTGCCCAGTTGCATTGCCTTGCCTTGCCTTGTTTTGCCCTTTTGCCTTACCTTCCCTTGCTTTGCCCTTTTGCCTTGCCTTCCCTAGCTTTGCCCTTTTGCCTTGCCTTGCCTTCGTTTTCTCTTTTGCTTTGCCTTGCCTTGCCTTGCCTTGCCCCTTTGCCTTGCCTGCTTTGCTCTTTTGCCTAGCCTGGCCTTGCTTTGTCCTTTTGCCTACCTGGATTTGTCTTGCTTTCTCTTTTGCCTTGGCTTACCTTGCCTTCCTTTGCCATTTGGCTTTCCTTTCCTTGCCTTGCTTTGCCCTTTTGCCTTGCCTTGACTTGCCTTGACTTTTTTTTCCCTTTTACCTTTCCTTGCCTTGCATTGCTTTGCCCTTTTGTCTTGCCTTGCCTTGCCTTGGTTTGCACTTTTGCCTTCCCTTGCCTTGCTCTTTTGCATTTCCTTGCCCTGCTTTGCTTTGCCCTTTTGTCTTGCCTTGTCTTGCCTTGGTTTGCCCTTTTGCCTTTCCTTGCCTTTCCTTGCTTTGCCCTTTTGCATTGCCTTGCCTTGCCTTGCTTTGCCTTTTGAAATGCCTTGTCTTGCTTTGCCCTTTTGCCTTGCCTTGCCTTTCTATGCCTTTTTGCTTTGCCTTACCTTTCCTTGCTTTGCCCTTTTGCCTTGACTTGCCTTGCTTTCCCTATTATATTGCATAGCCTTGCCTTGTTTTCCCCATTTGCCTTGCCTTGCCTTGCCTTGCTTTGCCCTTTTGCCTTGCCTTCCCTTGCTTTTCCCTTTTGCCTTGCCTTGCATTGCTTTTCCCTTTTGCCTTTACTTGCCTTGCCTTGCCCTCTTGCCTTGCCTTGCCTTGTTTTGCCTTTTTGCCTTTCCTTGCCTTTCTTTTTTCTTTTGCTTTTCCTTGCCTTGCCTGGCTTTGCCCTTTTGCCTTGCCTTGCCTTGCCTTGCTTTGCGCTTTTGTCTTGCCTTGCCTTGCCTTGGTTTGCCCTTTGACATTACTTGCCTTGCCTTGCTTTGCCCTTTTGCCTTCCCTTGCTTTGCCTTTTGCCTTGCCTTGCTTTACTTCTTTCTCTCCCTTTATCGAGTCGTGTATAGAAACCGCTAAGCTTGCGATCGGCAAGTTAGCTACCGAGGCAAAGAGGCAAAGAAGGGCAAGGCAAGGCAATGCAAAAGGGCAAAGGAAGGGAAGCAAGGGAAAGCAAGGCAGGGCAAGAGAAGGCAAAAGGGCAAAGCAAGACAAGGCAAGGCAAGGCAAAAGGGCAAACATAACGCAAGACAACTCAAGGCAAAGGAGAAAAGCAAGGCAAAGCAAGGCAAGTCAAAAGGGCAAAGCATTTCAAGGTCAGGCAAGGCAAAAAAGCAAAGCAAGGCAATGCAAGACAAAAGGGCAAAGCTAGGCAATGCAAGGAAAGAAAAAAGGGCATATAAAGTCAAGGCAAGGCAAAAGGGCAATTCAACGCAAGGCAAAAGGGCAAAGCAAGGCTATGCAAGGCAAGGCAAAAGGGCAAAGCAAGGCAAGGCAAAAGGGCAAACCAAGGCAAGGATGTCAAGGAAAAAGGGCAACGAAAGGCAAGGCAAGGCAAAAGGGCAAAGCAAGGCAAGGTAAGGCAAGGGAAAATGGAAAGTAAGGCAATGCAAGGCAAGAGAAAAGGCCAAAGCAAAGCAAGGGAAGGGAAAAAGGCAAGGCAAGGCAAGGAAGAAGGGCAAAACAAGGCAAGGCAAGGCAAAAGGGCAAAGCAAGGCATGGAAAGTCAAGGTAAAAAGGGCAAAGCAAGGCAAGGCAAGACAAGGCAAAAGGGCCATAAAAGGAAAGGGAGAGCAAGGCAAAATTGCAAAGCAAAGAAAGGCAAGTCAAAAGGGAAAGCAAAAGAAGGCAAGGCAAGGCAAAACGGCACACCAAGGCAAGGCAAGACAAGGCAAAAGGGCAAAGCAAGGCAATACAAGGCAAATCAAAAGGGCAAAGAAAGGCAAGACAAGGTTAAAGGGCAAAGCAGGGCAATGCAAGTCAAGGGAAAAGGGCATAACAAGGCAAGGCAAGGCAAAAGGGCAAAGGAAGGCAAGGCAAGGCAAAAGGTCAAAGGAAGGCAAGGCAAGGCAAAAGGGCAAAGCAAGGCAACGCAAGGCAAGGCAAAAGGGCAAAGTAAGGCAAAGCAAGGCAAGGCAAAAGGGCAAACCAAGCCAAGGAAGTCAAGGAAATAGGGCAAAGAAAGGCAAGGCAAGACAAGGCAAAAGGGCGAAGCTAAGCAAGGCAAGTCAAAATGGAAAGCAAGACAAGGCAAGGCAAGGCAAAATGGCAAAGCAAGGCAAGGTAAGGCAAGGGAAATGGGTAAATAAAGGCAAGGCATGGCAAAGCAAAAGGACAAAACAAGGCAAGGCAAGGCATGGCAAAAGGGCAAAACAAGGCACGGCAAGTAAAGGTAAAAGGGCAAAGCAAGGAAAGGAAAGTAAAGGGAAAAGAGAAATCAATGCACGGCAAAGCAAGGCAAAATGGCAAAGCAAGACAAGGCAAGGTAAGGCAAGGAAAGGCAAAAAGGCAAAACAAGCAAGGCAAATAAAGGGAAAAGAGAAAATCAATGCACGGCAAGGCAAGGCAAAAGAGCAAACCAAGGCAAGGCAAAAGAGCAAAGCAACGCAAGGCAAAGCAAGTCAAAAGGGAAAGGAAGGCAAGACAAGGCCAGGAAAGGCAAAGGGAAAAGCAAGGCAAGGTAAGATAAGGCAAAAAGGCAAGGTAAGGCAATGCAAGGCAAAAGGGCAAAGCAAGGCAAGACAAGGCAAAAAGGCAAAGCAAGGCAAGGCAAGGCAAGGCTAAAAGGCATAACAAGGCAAGGAAAGGCAAAAAGGGAAAGCAAGACAAGGCAAGGCAAGGAAAAAGAGCAAACCAAGGCAAGGCAAGTCAAGGCAAAAGGGCAAAGCAAGGCAATTCAAGGCAAATCAAAAGGGCAAAGCAAGGC
This sequence comes from Columba guinea, assembly GCA_032206185.1. NCBI lineage: Eukaryota > Metazoa > Chordata > Aves > Columbiformes > Columbidae > Columba > Columba guinea. Next base: position 1,343,190 of record JAVLUU010000334.1, read on the forward strand.
AAGGCAAGACAAAAAGGCAAAGAAAGGCAAGGCAAAAGGACAACGTAAGGCAACGCAAGGGAAGGCAAAAGGGCAAAGCAAGGCAAGGTAAGACAAGGCAAAAAGGCAAGGTAAGGCAAGGCAAGGCTAAAAGGCATAACAAGGCAAGGAAAGGCAAAAAGGGAAAGCAAGACAAGGCAAGGCAAGGAAAAAGAGCAAACCAAGGCAAGGCAAGTCAAGGCCAAAGGGCAAAGCAAGGCAATTCAAGGCAAATCAAAAGTGCAAAGCAAGGCAAGGCAAGACAAAAATGCAAAGAAAGGCAAGGCAAAAGGACAAAGTAAGGCAACGCAAGGGAAGGCAAAAGGGCAAAGCAGGGCAAGGTAAGGAAAGGCAAATGGGTTAAGCAAGACAAGGCAATGAAAGACAAAAGGGAAAGGAAGGCAAGGCAACGCAAAAGGGCAAAGGAAGGCAAGGCAAGGCAAAAGGGCAAAGCAAAGCAAGGCAAGGCAATTCAAGAGGGCAAAGCAAGGCAGGGCTAGGAAAGGCAAAAAATCAAAGCAATGCAAGGCAAGGCAATGCAAAAGGGCAAAGCAAGGCAAGGAAAGGCAAGGCAAGAGGGCAAAGCAAGGCAAGGCAAGGAAAGGCAAAATGGAAGGCAAGGCAAGGAAATGCAAGGCAAAAGGCAAAGCAAGGCAAGGGAAGGCAAGGCAAAAGGGCAAAGCAAGGCAAGGCAAGGAAAGGCAATATGGAAGGAAAGGCAAGGAAAGGCAAGGCAAAAGGCAAAGCAAGGCAAGGCAAGGCAAGGCAAAAGGGCAAAGCAAGGAAAGGCAAGGCAAGGCAAAAGGGCAAAGCAAGGCAAGGCAAGAGGGCAAAGCAATGCAAGGCAACGCAATGCAAAAGGGCAATGCAAGGCAAGGCAAGGTAAGGCAAAAGGGCAATGCTAGGAAAGGCAAATGGGCAAAGCAAGGCAATGCAAGGCAAAAGGGCAAAGCAAAGCAAGGCAAGGCAAGTCAAAAGGGCAAAGGAAGGCAAGGCAAGAAAAAGCAAAGGGGCAAAGAAAGGCAAAGCAAGACAAAGCAAAGGGGCAAAGAAAGGCAAGGCAAGGCAGGGCTAAAAGGCATAGCAAGGCAAGGCAAAAGGGCAAAGCGATGCAAGGCAAGGCAAGGCAAAAGGGCAAAGCAAGGCAAGCGAAAGAAACGCAAAAGGGCAAGGTAAGTCAAGGAAAGGCAAGGCAAAACGCAAAGAAGGGCAAGGCAAGTCAAGGCAAATGGGCAAAGCAAGGCAAGGCAATGCAAGACAAAAGGACAAAGAAAGGCAAGGCAAGTCAAAAGGGAAAGCAAGACAAGGAAAGGCAAGGCAAAAGGGCAAAGCAAGACAAGGCAAGGCAAGGGAAAAAGGAAAAGCAAGGCAAGGCAAAAGGGCATAGCAAGGGAAGGCAAGGCACTGCAAAACAGCAAAGCAAGGGAAAGCAAGCAAAGGCAAAAGGGCAAAGCAATCCAAGGCAAAAGGGCGAAGAAAGACAAAGCAAGGCAAGGCAAAAGGGCAAAGCCAGGCAAGGCAAGGCATGGCAAAATGGCAAAGCAAGGCAAGGCAAAAGGGCAAAGCAAGGCAATGAAAGGCAAGGGAAAAGGGCAAAGCAAGGCAAGGCAAGGCAAGGCAAAAGGGCAAAGCAAGGCAAGGCAAGGAAAGGCAAATGGGTAAAGCAAGGCAAGGCAATGCAAGACAATAGGGAAAAGAAGGAAAGGCAAGGCAAAAGGGCAAGGAAAGGCAAGGCAAGGCAAAAGGGCAAAGCAAGGCAATGAAAGGCAAGGGAAAAGGGCAAAGCAAGGCAAGGCAAGGCAAGGCAAAAGGGCAAAGCAAGGCATGGGAAGGCAAGGCAAGAGGGCAAAGGAAGGCAAGGCAAGGAAAGGCAAAAAAGCAAAGCAATGCAAGGCAAGGAAAGGCAAAAGGGCAGAGCAAGGCAAGGCAAGGAAAGTCAAAAGAGAAAACCGAGGCACCGCAAGGCAATGCAACTGGGCAAAGCAGAGCAAGGCAAGGAAAGGCAAACGGGTAAAGCAAGGCAAGACAATGCAAGACAATAGGGAAAAGAAGGCAAGGCAAGGCAAAAAGGCAAAGAAAGGCAAGGCAAGGCAAAAGGGCAAAGCAAGGCAAGGGAAGGCAAGGCAAAAAGGAATAGCAAGGGAAGGCAAGGCAAGGCAAAAGGGCAAAGCAAGGCAATGCAAGGCAAAAGGGCAAAGCAAAGCAAGGCAAAAAATGTCAAAAGAGAAAACCAAGGCACCGCAAAGCAAGGCAAAAGGGCAAAGCAAGGCAAGGCAAGGAAAGGCAAATGGGTAAAGCAAGGCAAGGCAATGCAAGACAATAGGGAAAAGAAGGAAAGGCCAGGCAAAAGGGCAAAGCAAGGCAAGGCAAGGCAAAAGGGCAAAGCAAGGCAAGGCAAGGCAAGGCAAAAGGGCAAAGCAAGGCAAGGCAAGGAAAGGCAAAATGGAAGGCAAGGCAAGGAAAGGCAAGGCAAAAGGCAAAGCAAGGCAAGGCAAGGCAAAAGGGCAAAGCAAGGCAGGGCAAAAGGGCAAAGCAATGCAAGGCAACGCAATGCAAAAGGGCAAAGCAAGGCAAGGCAAAAGGGCAAAGCAAGGCAAAGCAAGGCAAGTCAAAAGGACAAAGGAAGTCAAGGCAAGGAAAGACAAAAGGGCAAAGCAATGCAAACAAGACAAGGCAAAAGCTCAAAGCAAGACAAGGCAAGACAAGGCAGAAGGGCTAAGCATTGCAAGGCAAGGCAAGGAAAAAGGGAAAACCTAACGCAAGGCAATTGAAGGCAAAACAGCAAAGCAAGGCAAGGCAAGGCAAAATGGCAAAGGAAGGCAAGGGAAGTCAAAAGGGAAAGCAAGACAAGGCCAGGCACGGCAAAAGGGCAAAGCAAGGCAAGGCAATGCAAGGCAAAAGTGCAAGGCAAGGCAAGGCAAGACAAGGCAAAAAGGGCAGAGCAAGGCATGGAAATTCAAGGAAAAATGGCAAAGCATGGCAAGGCAAGGCAAAAGGGCAAAGCAAGGCATGGAAATTCAAGGCAAAATGGGAAAGCAAGGCAAGGCAAGGCAAAAGGGCAAAGCAAGGCAAGGCAATTCAAAAGGGCAAAGCAAGGCAAGGCAAGGTAAGGCAAAAGGGCAATGCAACGCAAAAGGACAAAGCAAGTCAAGGCAAGACAAGGCAAGAGGGCAAATAAGGCATGGACAATCAAGGCAAAACTGCAAAGCAAGGCAAGGCAAGGCAAAAGGGCAAAACAGGGCAAGGGGAGGCAAGGCAAAATGGCAAAACAAAACAAGGCAAGTCAAAAGGGAAAGCAAGACAAAGCAAGGCAAGGCAAAACGGCATACCAAGGCAAGGCAAGACAATGCAAAAGGGCAAAGCAAGGCAAGGGAAGGAAAGGTATATGGCAAGGCAAGCACGTAATGCAAGGCAGAAGGCAAAGCAAGGCAAGGAAAAAGGGCAAAGCAAGGCAAGGCAACGCAAGGCAAAATGGCAAAGCTAGGCATGGAAAGTCAAGGGAAAAGGGCAAAGCAAGGCAAGGCAAGACAAGGCAAAATGGCAAAGCAAAGCAAGGCAAGTCAAAAGGTAAAGCAAGACAAGGCAAGGCAAGGCAAAACCGCACACCAAGGCAAGGCAAGGCAAGGCATAGTGGCAAAGCAACGCAAGGAAAGGCAAGGCTAAAGGCAAAGCAAGGCAAGGCAAGGCAAGGCAAGGCAAGAGCGCAAAGCAAGGCAAGGCAATGTAAGGCAAAATGGCAATGCAAGGCAAGGCAAAAGGGCAAAGCAAGGCAAGGCAAGGCAAGGCAAAAGGGCAAAGGAAGGCAAGTCAAAAGGACAAAGCAAGTCAAGACAAGGAAAGGCAAAAGGGCAAAGCCAGGAATGGAAAGCTAAGTCAAAAGGGCAAAGAAAGGCAAGGCAAGCCAAGGCAAAAGGGCAAAGCAAGACAAGGCAAAGCAAGGCAAAAGGGCAAACATAACGCAAAACAAATCAAGGCAAAAGAGCTAATCAAGGCAAGGCTAGGCAAGGCAAAATGAAAAACATAACGCAAGGCAAGTCAAATCCAAAGAGAAAGGCAAAGGCAAAGGCAAGGCAAGGCAAAATGGCAAATCAAGGAAAGGCAACGCAAAACAAAAGGGCAAAGCAAGACAAGGGATAAGGACAAAGCAAGTCAAGGCAAGGCAAGTCAAAAAGGCAAAGCAAGGCAAGGAAAAGCAATGCAACTGGGCAAAACAGGGCAAGGCAAGGAAAGGCAAATGGGTAAAGCAAGGCAAGGCAATGCAAGAAAATCGGGAATAGAAGACAAGGCAAGGCAAAAGGGCAAGGCAAGGCAATGCAAGGCAAAAGGGCAAAGCAAGGCAAGGAAAGGCTAGGGAAAAAGGCAAAGGAGGGCAAGTCAAAAGGACAAAGCAAGTCAAGGCAAGGAAAGGCAAAAGGGCAAAACAAGACATGGAAAGCTAAGGCAAAAGGGAAAAGCAAGGCAAGGCAAAACAAGGCAAAAGGGCAAAACAAGGCAAAAGGGCAAAACAAGGCAAGGCAAGGCAAGACAAAAGGGCAAAGCAAGGAAAGACAAGGCAAAAGGGGAAAGCAAGGCAATGCGAAAGGGCAAAGAAAGGCAAGGCAAGGCGAGGCAACTGGGGAAAGCATGGCAAGGCAAGGAAAGGCAAAATGTAAAGCAAGGCAATGCAATGCAAGACAATAGGGAAAGCAAGGAAAGGCAAGGCAAAAGGGCAAAGCAAGGCAAGGCAAGGAAAGGCAAAAGTGCAAATCAAGACAAGGAAAGGCAAGGCAAAAGGGAAAAGTAAGCAAGGCAAAATGGCAAAGCAAGGCAAGGAAATGCAAGGCAAAAGGGTAAGGCAAGGGAAGGGAAGGTAATGCAAAAAGGGAATCCAAGGCAAGGCAAAAGGGCAAAGCAAGTCAAGGCAAGGAAAGGCAAAATGGCAAAGAAAAGCAAGGCAAGGCAAGGCAGAAGGACACAGCAAGGCAAGGAAAGGAGAGGCAAAATGAATAGCTAGGCAAGTTAAGGCAAGGCAAAAGGGCAAAGCAACGCAAGGCAAAAGGGCAAAGTAAGGGAAGGCAAGGCAAGGCAAAAGGGAAAAGAAAGGCAGGGCAAGGCAAGGCAAAAGGGCAAAGCAAGGAGAGGCAAGGCAAGACAAAAGGGCAAAGGAAGGCAAGTCAAAAGGACAAAGCAAGTCAAGACAAGGAAAGGCAAAAGGGCAAAGCCAGGAATGGAAAGCTAAGTCAAAAGGGCAAAGAAAGGCAAGGCAAGCCAAGGCAAAAGGGCAAAGCAAGACAAGGCAAGGCAAGTCAAAAGGGCAAACATAACGCAAAACAAATCAAGGCAAAAGAGCTAATCAAGGCAAGGCTAGGCAAGGCAAAATGAAAAACATAATGCAAGGCAAGTCAAATCCAAAGAGAAAAGCAAGGCAAGGCAAGGCAAAATGGCAAATCAAGGAAAGGCAACGCAAAACAAAAGGGCAAAGCAAGACAAGGGATAAGGACAAAACAAGTCAAGGCAAGGCAAGTCAAAAAGGCAAAGCAAGGGAAGGGAAGGCAAGGCAAAATGGCAAAGCAAAGCAAGGCAAGGCAAAAGGGGAAAGCAAGGCAAGGCAAAAGAGCAAAGAAAGGCAAGGCGGGAAAGCCAAAAGGGCAAAGCAAGGCAAGGGAAGGAAAAGCAAAAGAAAAGGCAAAGAAAAAAGAGCAAAGAAAGGCTGGCAAGGAAAGGCAAAAGGGCAAAACAAGGCAAGGCAAAGCAAAAGAGCAAAGCAAGGCAATGCAAGGAAAGATGGCAAATCAAGTTAGGGCAAGGCAAGGCAAAACGGCAAAGCAATGCAAAGCAAGGGAAGGCAAGGCAAGGCAAAAGGGCAAAGCCAGGCAAGGCAAGGCAAGGCAAAAGTGCAAAGCAAGGCAAGGCAAGGCAAAAGGGCAAAGAAAGGCTATGCAAGGCAAGACAAAAGGGCAAATGAAAAAGGGCAAAGCAATGCCTTGCATTACCTTTGACATTTTTCCTTGCCTTGTCTTGCTATGCTATGCCTTTTTGCCTTGCCTTACCTTTCCTTCCTTTGCCCTTTTGCCTTGCCTTGCGCTGCTTTTCCTCTTTGCCTTGTGCTGCCTTGCTTTGTCCTTTTGCCTTGATTTGCCTTGCCTTTCTTTTGCCCTTTTCCCTTCCTTGCATTGCCTTGCTTTGCCCCATGGCCTTGCCTTTCCTTGCTTTGCCCTTTTGCCTTGCCTTGCCTTGCCTTGCTTTGCCCTTTTCCCTTCCTTGCCTTGCCATGCTTTCCCTTTTGCCTTCTCTTGCCTTGCTTTATTTTGCACTTTTGCCTGGCGTTACCTTGCCTTGCTTTGCCCTTTTGCCTTGCCTTGCATTGCCCTTTTGCCTTGCCTTGCTTTGCCCTTTTCCCTTGCCTTGCTTTGCCCTTTTGCCTTTACTTGCCTTGCCTTGCTTTGCCCTCTTGCCTTGCATTGCCTTGTTTTGCCCTTTTGCCTTTCCCTTCCTTGCCTTTTTTTTTTCTTTTGGTTTTCCTTGCCTTGCCAATTTACATTGCCTTGCCTTGTCTTGCTTTACTCTTTTGCATTGCCTTGCCTTGCTTTGCCTCTTTGCCTTGTCTTGCCTTGCCTTTTTTGCCCTTTTGCCTAGATTTTCATTGCCTTGCTTTGCCCAGTTGCCTTGCCTTGCCGTGCCTTGGTTTCCTCTTTTGACTTTCCTTGCCTTACCTTGCTTTGCCCTTTTGCCTTGCCTTGCTTTTCTTTTTTGCCTTGCCTTGCCTTGTCTTGCTTTGCCCTTTTGCCTTGCCGTGCCTTTCTTTGCCCTTTTGCCTTGACTTGCCTCACCTTGATTTGCCCTTTTGCCTTGCCTTGCCTTGCCTTGCTTTGCCATTTTGCCTTGGCTTACCTTGCCTTCCTTTGCCATTTGGCTTTCCTTTCCTTGCCTTGTTTTGCCCTTTTGCCTTGCCTTGCCTTGCCTTGCTTTGCCCTTTTGCCTTGCCTTGCCTTTTCTTGCTTTGTTCTTTTGCCTTGCCTTGCTTTGACCTTTTTCCTTGCCTTGCCTTGCCTTGTTTTGCCTTTTTGCCTTTCCTTGCCTTTCTTTTTTCTTTTGCTTTTCCTTGCCTTGCCTGGCTTTGCCCTTTTGCCTTGCCTTGCCTTGCCTTGCTTTGCGCTTTTGTCTTGCCTTGCCTTGCCTTGGTTTGCCCTTTGACATTACTTGCTTTGCCTTGCTTTGCCCTTTTGCCTTCCCTTGCTTTGCCTTTTGCCTTGCCTTGCTTTACTTCTTTCTCTCCCTTTATCGAGTCGTGTATAGAAACCGCTAAGCTTGCGATCGGCAAGTTAGCTACCGAGGCAAAGAGGCAAAGAAGGGCAAGGCAAGGCAATGCAAAAGGGCAAAGGAAGGGAAGCAAGGGAAAGCAAGGCAGGGCAAGAGAAGGCAAAAGGGCACAGCAAGACAAGGCAAGGCAAGGCAAAAGGGCAAACATAACGCAAGACAACTCAAGGCAAAGGAGAAAAGCAAGGCAAAGCAAGGCAAGTCAGAAGGGCAAAGCATTTCAAGGTCAGGCAAGGCAAAAAAGCAAAGCAAGGCAATGCAAGACAAAAGGGCAAAGCTAGGCAATGCAAGGAAAGAAAAAAGGGCATATAAAGTCAAGGCAAGGCAAAAGGGCAATTCAACGCAAGGCAAAAGGGCAAAGCAAGGCTATGCAAGGCAAGGCAAAAGGGCAAAGCAAGGCAAGGCAAAAGGGCAAACCAAGGCAAGGATGTCAAGGAAAAAGGGCAACGAAAGGCAAGGCAAGGCAAAAGGGCAAAGCAAGGCAAGGTAAGGCAAGGGAAAATGGAAAGTAAGGCAATGCAAGGCAAGAGAAAAGGCCAAAGCAAAGCAAGGGAAGGGAAAAAGGCAAGGCAAGGCAAGGAAGAAGGGCAAAACAAGGCAAGGCAAGGCAAAAGGGCAAAGCAAGGCATGGAAAGTCAAGGTAAAAAGGGCAAAGCAAGGCAAGGCAAGACAAGGCAAAAGGGCCATAAAAGGAAAGGGAGAGCAAGGCAAAATTGCAAAGCAAAGAAAGGCAAGTCAAAAGGGAAAGCAAAAGAAGGCAAGGCAAGGCAAAACGGCACACCAAGGCAAGGCAAGACAAGGCAAAAGGGCAATGCAAGGCAAGGCAAGGAAATACAACTGGGAAAACCAAGGCACAGCAAGGCAATGCAAAAGGGCAAAGCAAGGCAAGGCAAAAGAGCAAAGAAAGGCGAGGCGGGAAAGCCAAAAGGGCAAAGCAAGGCAAGGGAAGGAAAAGCAAAAGAAAAGGCAAAGAAAAAAGAGCAAAGAAAGGCTGGCAAGGAAAGGCAAAAGGGCAAAACAAGGAAAGGCAAAGCAAAAGAGCAAAGCAAGGCAATGCAAGGAAAGATGGCAAATCAAGGTAGGGCAAGGCAAGGCAAAACGGCAAAGCAATGCAAAGCAAGGGAAGGCAAGGCAAGGCAAAAGGGCAAAGCAAGGCAAGGCAAGGCAAAAGTGCAAAGCAAGGCAAGGCAAGGCAAAAGGGCAAAGAAAGGCTATGCAAGGCAAGGCAAAAGGGCAAATGAAAAAGGGCAAAGCAATGCCTTGCATTACCTTACTTTGACATTTTTCCTTGCCTTACCTTGCTATGCTATGCCTTTTTGCCTTGCCTTACCTTTCCTTCCTTTGCCCTTTTGCCTTGCCTTGCGCTGCTTTGCCTCTTTGCCTTGTGTTGCCTTGTTTGTCTTTTGCCTTTCCTTGCCTTTCCTTGCTTTGTCCTTTTGCCTTCCTTGCATTGCCTTGCTTTGCCCCATGCCCTTGCCTTTCCTTTCTTCGCAATTTTCCCTTCCTTGCCTTGCCATGCTTTTCCCTTTTGCCTTCTCTTGCCTTGCTTTATTTTGCACGTTTGCCGTGGCTTTCCTTGCCTTACTTGCCTTTCCTTTCCCTGCCTTGCCATTTTGCCTTGCCTTGCCTTGCCATGCTTTGCCCTTTTGCATTGTCTTGCTTTTCCCTTTTGCCTTGACTTGCCTTGCTTTGCCGTTTTGATTTGCCTTGAATTGCCTTACTTTGACATTTTGCCTTGCCTTTCCGTGCCTTGCTTTGCCTTTTTGCCTTTCCTTGCCTGGACTTGCTTTGATCTATTCCTTGCCTTGCATTGCGCTTTTGCCTTACCTTGCCTTCCCTTGCCTTGACCTTTTGCTTTGCCTTGCTATTTTCTTTCTTTGCTCTTTTGCCTTGCCTTGCTTTGCCCTTTTGCCTTGCCTTGTCTTACCTTGCTTTGCCCTTTTGCCTTGCATTTTCCTTTCCTTGCCTTACCCTTTTGCCTGTCCTTGCCTTGCCCTACTTTGCCATTTTTCCTTGCCTAGCTTTGCCTTGCTTTGCCCTTTTGCCTTGCCTTGCTATGCCTTTTTGCCTTGCATTTTCCTTTTCTTGCTTTGCTCTTTTACCTTGCCTTGACTTGCTTTCCCTATTGTCTTGCATTGCCTTGCCTTGCTTTACTCATTTGCTTTTCCTTACCTTGCCTTGTTTTGCCCTTTTGCCTTGCCTTGCCTTGCCTTGCTTTGCCCTTTTGCCTTGCCTTGCCTTTTCTTGCTTTGTTCTTTTGCCTTGCCTTGCTTTGACCTTTTTCCTTGCCTTGCCTTGCCTTGTTTTGCCTTTTTGCCTTTCCTTGCCTTTCTTTTTTCTTTTGCTTTTCCTTGCCTTGCCTGGCTTTGCCCTTTTGCCTTGCCTTGCCTTGCCTTGCTTTGCGCTTTTGTCTTGCCTTGCCTTGCCTTGGTTTGCCCTTTGACATTACTTGCCTTGCCTTGCTTTGCCCTTTTGCCTTCCCTTGCTTTGCCTTTTGCCTTGCCTTGCTTTACTTCTTTCTCTCCCTTTATCGAGTCGTGTATAGAAACCGCTAAGCTTGCGATCGGCAAGTTAGCTACCGAGGCAAAGAGGCAAAGAAGGGCAAGGCAAGGCAATGCAAAAGGGCAAAGGAAGGGAAGCAAGGGAAAGCAAGGCAGGGCAAGAGAAGGCAAAAGGGCACAGCAAGACAAGGCAAGGCAAGGCAAAAGGGCAAACATAACGCAAGACAACTCAAGGCAAAGGAGAAAAGCAAGGCAAAGCAAGGCAAGTCAGAAGGGCAAAGCATTTCAAGGTCAGGCAAGGCAAAAAAGCAAAGCAAGGCAATGCAAGACAAAAGGGCAAAGCTAGGCAATGCAAGGAAAGAAAAAGGGCATATAAAGTCAAGGCAAGGCAAAAGGGCAATTCAACGCAAGGCAAAAGGGCAAAGCAAGGCTATGCAAGGCAAGGCAAAAGGGCAAAGCAAGGCAAGGCAAAAGGGCAAACCAAGGCAAGGATGTCAAGGAAAAAGGGCAACGAAAGGCAAGGCAAGGCAAAAGGGCAAAGCAAGGCAAGGTAAGGCAAGGGAAAATGGAAAGTAAGGCAATGCAAGGCAAGAGAAAAGGCCAAAGCAAAGCAAGGGAAGGGAAAAAGGCAAGGCAAGGCAAGGAAGAAGGGCAAAACAAGGCAAGGCAAGGCAAAAGGGCAAAGCAAGGCATGGAAAGTCAAGGTAAAAAGGGCAAAGCAAGGCAAGGCAAGACAAGGCAAAAGGGCCATAAAAGGAAAGGGAGAGCAAGGCAAAATTGCAAAGCAAAGAAAGGCAAGTCAAAAGGGAAAGCAAAAGAAGGCAAGGCAAGGCAAAACGGCACACCAAGGCAAGGCAAGACAAGGCAAAAGGGCAAAGCAAGGCAATACAAGGCAAATCAAAAGGGCAAAGAAAGGCAAGACAAGGTTAAAGGGCAAAGCAGGGCAATGCAAGTCAAGGGAAAAGGGCATAACAAGGCAAGGCAAGGCAAAAGGGCAAAGGAAGGCAAGGCAAGGCAAAAGGGCAAAGCAAGGCAACGCAAGGCAAGGCAAAAGGGCAAAGTAAGGCAAAGCAAGGCAAGGCAAAAGGGCAAACCAAGGCAAGGAAGTCAAGGAAATAGGGCAAAGAAAGGCAAGGCAAGACAAGGCAAAAGGGCGAAGCTAAGCAAGGCAAGTCAAAATGGAAAGCAAGACAAGGCAAGGCAAGGCAAAATGGCAAAGCAAGGCAAGGTAAGGCAAGGGAAATGGGTAAATAAAGGCAAGGCATGGCAAAGCAAAAGGACAAAACAAGGCAAGGCAAGGCATGGCAAAAGGGCAAAACAAGGCACGGCAAGTAAAGGTAAAAGGGCAAAGCAAGGAAAGGAAAGTAAAGGGAAAAGAGAAATCAATGCACGGCAAAGCAAGGCAAAATGGCAAAGCAAGACAAGGCAAGGTAAGGCAAGGAAAGGCAAAAAGGCAAAACAAGCAAGGCAAATAAAGGGAAAAGAGAAAATCAATGCACGGCAAGGCAAGGCAAAAGGGTAAAGCAAGGCAAGGCGAGGAAAGGCAAAAAGGAAAGCAAGGGAAGGCAAGTAAAGGGAAAAGAGAAAATCAATGTAAGGCAAGGCAAGGCAAAGTGGCAAAGCAAGGCAAGGCAAGGCAAGGCAAAACGGCAAAGTAAGGCAGGGCAAGGCAAAAGGGCAAAGGAAGGCAAGGCAAAACGGCAAAGCAAGGCAAGGCAAGGCAAGGCAAAAGGGCAAAGCAAGGCAAGGCAAAAGGGCAAAGCAAGGCAAGGCAAGGTAAGGCAAAAGGGCAAATCAATGCGAGAAAAGGCAAAGCAAAACGGCAAATGAATGCAAGTCAAAAGGACAAAGGAAGTCAAGGCAAGGAAAGACAAAAGGGCAAAGCAAGGCAAACAAGACAAGGCAAAAGCTCAAAGCAAGACAAGGCAAGACAAGGCAGAAGGGCTAAGCATTGCAAGGCAAGGCAAGGAAAAAGGGAAAACCTAACGCAAGGCAATTGAAGGCAAAACAGCAAAGCAAGGCAAGGCAAGGCAAAATGGCAAAGGAAGGCAAGGGAAGTCAAAAGGGAAAGCAAGACAAGGCCAGGCACGGCAAAAGGGCAAAGCAAGGCAAGGCAATGCAAGGCAAAAGTGCAAGGCAAGGCAAGGCAAGACAAGGCAAAAAGGGCAGAGCAAGGCATGGAAATTCAAGGAAAAATGGCAAAGCATGGCAAGGCAAGGCAAAAGGGCAAAGCAAGGCATGGAAATTCAAGGCAAAATGGGAAAGCAAGGCAAGGCAAGGCAAAAGGGCAAAGCAAGGCAAGGCAAGGCAAAAGGGCAAAGCAAGGCAAGGCAAGGTAAGGCTAAAGGGCAATGCAACGCAAAAGGACAAAGCAAGTCAAGGCAAGACAAGGCAAGAGGGCAAATAAGGCGTGGACAATCAAGGCAAAACTGCAAAGCAAGGCAAGGCAAGGCAAAAGGGCAAAACAGGGCAAGGGGAGGCAAGGCAAAATGGCAAAACAAAACAAGGCAAGTCAAAAGGGAAAGCAAGACAAAGCAAGGCAAGGCAAAACGGCATACCAAGGCAAGGCAAGACAATGCAAAAGGGCAAAGCAAGGCAAGGGAAGGAAAGGTATATGGCAAGGCAAGCACGTAATGCAAGGCAGAAGGCAAAGCAAGGCAAGGAAAAAGGGCAAAGCAAGGCAAGGCAACGCAAGGCAAAATGGCAAAGCTAGGCATGGAAAGTCAAGGGAAAAGGGCAAAGCAAGGCAAGGCAAGACAAGGCAAAATGGCAAAGCAAAGCAAGGCAAGTCAAAAGGTAAAGCAAGACAAGGCAAGGCAAGGCAAAACCGCACACCAAGGCAAGGCAAGGCAAGGCATAGTGGCAAAGCAACGCAAGGAAAGGCAAGGCTAAAGGCAAAGCAAGGCAAGGCAAGGCAAGGCAAGGCAAGAGCGCAAAGCAAGGCAAGGCAATGTAAGGCAAAATGGCAATGCAAGGCAAGGCAAAAGGGCAAAGCAAGGCAAGGCAAGGCAAGGCAAAAGGGCAAAGGAAGGCAAGTCAAAAGGACAAAGCAAGTCAAGACAAGGAAAGGCAAAAGGGCAAAGCCAGGAATGGAAAGCTAAGTCAAAAGGGCAAAGAAAGGCAAGGCAAGCCAAGGCAAAAGGGCAAAGCAAGACAAGGCAAAGCAAGGCAAAAGGGCAAACATAACGCAAAACAAATCAAGGCAAAAGAGCTAATCAAGGCAAGGCTAGGCAAGGCAAAATGAAAAACATAACGCAAGGCAAGTCAAATCCAAAGAGAAAGGCAAAGGCAAAGGCAAGGCAAGGCAAAATGGCAAATCAAGGAAAGGCAACGCAAAACAAAAGGGCAAAGCACGACAAGGGATAAGGACAAAGCAAGTCAAGGCAAGGCAAGTCAAAAAGGCAAAGCAAGGCAAGGAAAAGCAATGCAACTGGGCAAAACAGGGCAAGGCAAGGAAAGGCAAATGGGTAAAGCAAGGCAAGGCAATGCAAGAAAATCGGGAATAGAAGACAAGGCAAGGCAAAAGGGCAAGGCAAGGCAATGCAAGGCAAAAGGGCAAAGCAAGGCAAGGAAAGGCTAGGGAAAAAGGCAAAGGAGGGCAAGTCAAAAGGACAAAGCAAGTCAAGGCAAGGAAAGGCAAAAGGGCAAAACAAGACATGGAAAGCTAAGGCAAAAGGGAAAAGCAAGGCAAGGCAAAACAAGGCAAAAGGGCAAAACAAGGCAAAAGGGCAAAACAAGGCAAGGCAAGGCAAGACAAAAGGGCAAAGCAAGGAAAGACAAGGCAAAAGGGGAAAGCAAGGCAATGCGAAAGGGCAAAGAAAGGCAAGGCAAGGCGAGGCAACTGGGGAAAGCATGGCAAGGCAAGGAAAGGCAAAATGTAAAGCAAGGCAATGCAATGCAAGACAATAGGGAAAGCAAGGAAAGGCAAGGCAAAAGGGCAAAGCAAGGCAAGGCAAGGAAAGGCAAAAGTGCAAATCAAGACAAGGAAAGGCAAGGCAAAAGGGAAAAGTAAGCAAGGCAAAATGGCAAAGCAAGGCAAGGAAATGCAAGGCAAAAGGGTAAGGCAAGGGAAGGGAAGGTAATGCAAAAAGGGAATCCAAGGCAAGGCAAAAGGGCAAAGCAAGTCAAGGCAAGGAAAGGCAAAATGGCAAAGAAAAGCAAGGCAAGGCAAGGCAGAAGGACACAGCAAGGCAAGGAAAGGAGAGGCAAAATGAATAGCTAGGCAAGTTAAGGCAAGGCAAAAGGGCAAAGCAACGCAAGGCAAAAGGGCAAAGTAAGGGAAGGCAAGGCAAGGCAAAAGGGAAAAGAAAGGCAGGGCAAGGCAAGGCAAAAGGGCAAAGCAAGGAGAGGCAAGGCAAGACAAAAGGGCAAAGGAAGGCAAGTCAAAAGGACAAAGCAAGTCAAGACAAGGAAAGGCAAAAGGGCAAAGCCAGGAATGGAAAGCTAAGTCAAAAGGGCAAAGAAAGGCAAGGCAAGCCAAGGCAAAAGGGCAAAGCAAGACAAGGCAAGGCAAGTCAAAAGGGCAAACATAACGCAAAACAAATCAAGGCAAAAGAGCTAATCAAGGCAAGGCTAGGCAAGGCAAAATGAAAAACATAATGCAAGGCAAGTCAAATCCAAAGAGAAAAGCAAGGCAAGGCAAGGCAAAATGGCAAATCAAGGAAAGGCAACGCAAAACAAAAGGGCAAAGCAAGACAAGGGATAAGGACAAAACAAGTCAAGGCAAGGCAAGTCAAAAAGGCAAAGCAAGGGAAGGGAAGGCAAGGCAAAATGGCAAAGCAAAGCAAGGCAAGTCAAAAGGGCAAAGCAAGGCAAGGAAAAGCAATGCAACTGGGCAAAACAGGGCAAGGCAAGGAAAGGCAAATGGGTAAAGCAAGGCAAGGCAATGCAAGAAAATCGGGAATAGAAGACAAGGCAAGGCAAAAGGGCAAGGCAAGGCAATGCAAGGCAAAAGGGCAAAGCAAGGCAAGGAAAGGCTAGGGAAAAAGGCAAAGGAGGGCAAGTCAAAAGGACAAAGCAAGTCAAGGCAAGGAAAGGCAAAAGGGCAAAGCAAGACATGGAAAGCTAAGGCAAAAGGGAAAAGCAAGGCAAGGCAAAACAAGGCAAAAGGGCAAAACAAGGCAAAAGGGCAAAACAAGGCAAGGCAAGGCAAGACAAAAGGGCAAAGCAAGGAAAGACAAGGCAAAAGGGGAAAGCAAGGCAAGGCAAAAGAGCAAAGAAAGGCAAGGCGGGAAAGCCAAAAGGGCAAAGCAAGGCAAGGGAAGGAAAAGCAAAAGAAAAGGCAAAGAAAAAAGAGCAAAGAAAGGCTGGCAAGGAAAGGCAAAAGGGCAAAACAAGGCAAGGCAAAGCAAAAGAGCAAAGCAAGGCAATGCAAGGAAAGATGGCAAATCAAGTTAGGGCAAGGCAAGGCAAAACGGCAAAGCAATGCAAAGCAAGGGAAGGCAAGGCAAGGCAAAAGGGCAAAGCCAGGCAAGGCAAGGCAAGGCAAAAGTGCAAAGCAAGGCAAGGCAAGGCAAAAGGGCAAAGAAAGGCTATGCAAGGCAAGACAAAAGGGCAAATGAAAAAGGGCAAAGCAATGCCTTGCATTACCTTTGACATTTTTCCTTGCCTTGTCTTGCTATGCTATGCCTTTTTGCCTTGCCTTACCTTTCCTTCCTTTGCCCTTTTGCCTTGCCTTGCGCTGCTTTTCCTCTTTGCCTTGTGCTGCCTTGCTTTGTCCTTTTGCCTTGATTTGCCTTGCCTTTCTTTTGCCCTTTTCCCTTCCTTGCATTGCCTTGCTTTGCCCCATGGCCTTGCCTTTCCTTGCTTTGCCCTTTTGCCTTGCCTTGCCTTGCCTTGCTTTGCCCTTTTCCCTTCCTTGCCTTGCCATGCTTTCCCTTTTGCCTTCTCTTGCCTTGCTTTATTTTGCACTTTTGCCTGGCGTTACCTTGCCTTGCTTTGCCCTTTTGCCTTGCCTTGCATTGCCCTTTTGCCTTGCCTTGCTTTGCCCTTTTCCCTTGCCTTGCCTTGCCTTGCTTTTCCCTTTTGCCTTTACTTGCCTTGCCTTGCTTTGCCCTCTTGCCTTGCATTGCCTTGTTTTGCCCTTTTGCCTTTCCCTTCCTTGCCTTTTTTTTTTCTTTTGGTTTTCCTTGCCTTGCCAACTTACATTGCCTTGCCTTGTCTTGCTTTACTCTTTTGCATTGCCTTGCCTTGCTTTGCCTCTTTGCCTTGTCTTGCCTTGCCTTTTTTGCCCTTTTGCCTAGATTTTCATTGCCTTGCTTTGCCCAGTTGCCTTGCCTTTCCTTGACTTTGTACTTTTGCCTTGCCTTGCTTTTCTTTGCCTTTTTGCCTTGCCTTGCCGTGCCTTGGTTTCCTCTTTTGACTTTCCTTGCCTTACCTTGCTTTGCCCTTTTGCCTTGCCTTGCTTTTCTTTTTTGCCTTGCCTTGCCTTGTCTTGCTTTGCCCTTTTGCCTTGCCGTGCCTTTCTTTGCCCTTTTGCCTTGACTTGCCTCACCTTGATTTGCCCTTTTGCCTTGCCTTGCCTTGCCTTGCTTTGCCATTTTGCCTTGGCTTACCTTGCCTTCCTTTGCCATTTGGCTTTCCTTTCCTTGCCTTGCTTTGCCCTTTTGCCTTGCCTTGCCTTGCCTTGCTTTGCCCTTTTGCCTTGCCTTGCCTTGCCTTGCTTTGCCCTTTTGCCTTGCCTTGCCTTGGTATGCCATTTTGCCTTGCCTTACCTTTCCTTGCTTTGCTCTTTTGCCTTGCCTTGCCTGGCTTTCCCTATTGTCTTGCATTGCCTTGCCTTGCTTTACCCATTTGCTTTTCCTTGCCTTGCCTTCGATTGCCCAGTTGCATTGCCTTGCCTTGCCTTGTTTTGCCCTTTTGCCTTACCTTCCCTTGCTTTGCCCTTTTGCCTTGCCTTGCCTTCCCTAGCTTTGCGAAGCAGGGCAATGCAAGTCAAGGGAAAAGGGCATAACAAGGCAAGGCAAGGCAAAAGGGCAAAGGAAGGCAAGGCAAGGCAAAAGGGCAAAGCAAGGCAACGCAAGGCAACGCAAAAGGGCAAAGTAAGGCAAAGCAAGGCAAGGCAAAAGGGCAAACCAAGGCAAGGAAGTCAAGGAAATAGGGCAAAGAAAGGCAAGGCAAGACAAGGCAAAAGGGCGAAGCTAAGCAAGGCAAGTCAAAATGGAAAGCAAGACAAGGCAAGGCAAGGCAAAATGGCAAAGCAAGGCAAGGTAAGGCAAGGGAAATGGGTAAATAAAGGCAAGGCATGGCAAAGCAAAAGGACAAAACAAGGCAAGGCAAGGCATGGCAAAAGGGCAAAACAAGGCACGGCAGGTAAAGGTAAAAGGGCAAAGCAAGGAAAGGCAAGTAAAGGGAAAAGAGAAATCAATGCACGGCAAGGCAAGGCAAATTGGCAAAGCAAGACAAGGCAAGGTAAGGCAAGGAAAGGCAAAAAGGCAAAACAAGCAAGGCAAATAAAGGGAAAAGAGAAAATCAATGCACGGCAAGGCAAGGCAAAAGGGTAAAGCAAGGCAAGGCGAGGAAAGGCAAAAAGGAAAGCAAGGGAAGGCAAGTAAAGGGAAAAGAGAAAATCAATGTAAGGCAAGGCAAGGCAAAGTGGCAAAGCAAGGCAAGGCAAGGCAAGGCAAAACGGCAAAGTAAGGCAGGGCAAGGCAAAAGGGCAAAGGAAGGCAAGGCAAAACGGCAAAGCAAGGCAAGGCAAGGCAAGGCAAAAGGGCAAAGCAAGGCAAGGCAAAAGGGCAAAGCAAGGCAAGGCAAGGTAAGGCAAAAGGGCAAATCAATGCGAGAAAAGGCAAAGCAAAACGGCAAATGAATGCAAGTCAAAAGGACAAAGGAAGTCAAGGCAAGGAAAGACAAAAGGGCAAAGCAAGGCAAACAAGACAAGGCAAAAGCTCAAAGCAAGACAAGGCAAGACAAGGCAGAAGGGCTAAGCATTGCAAGGCAAGGCAAGGAAAAAGGGAAAACCTAACGCAAGGCAATTGAAGGCAAAACAGCAAAGCAAGGCAAGGCAAGGCAAAATGGCAAAGGAAGGCAAGGGAAGTCAAAAGGGAAAGCAAGACAAGGCCAGGCACGGCAAAAGGGCAAAGCAAGGCAAGGCAATGCAAGGCAAAAGTGCAAGGCAAGGCAAGGCAAGACAAGGCAAAAAGGGCAGAGCAAGGCATGGAAATTCAAGGAAAAATGGCAAAGCATGGCAAGGCAAGGCAAAAGGGCAAAGCAAGGCATGGAAATTCAAGGCAAAATGGGAAAGCAAGGCAAGGCAAGGCAAAAGGGCAAAGCAAGGCAAGGCAATTCAAAAGGGCAAAGCAAGGCAAGGCAAGGTAAGGCAAAAGGGCAATGCAGCGCAAAAGGACAAAGCAAGTCAAGGCAAGACAAGGCAAGAGGGCAAATAAGGCATGGACAATCAAGGCAAAACTGCAAAGCAAGGCAAGGCAAGGCAAAAGGGCAAAACAGGGCAAGGGGAGGCAAGGCAAAATGGCAAAACAAAACAAGGCAAGTCAAAAGGGAAAGCAAGACAAAGCAAGGCAAGGCAAAACGGCATACCAAGGCAAGGCAAGACAATGCAAAAGGGCAAAGCAAGGCAAGGGAAGGAAAGGTATATGGCAAGGCAAGCACGTAATGCAAGGCAGAAGGCAAAGCAAGGCAAGGAAAAAGGGCAAAGCAAGGCAAGGCAACGCAAGGCAAAATGGCAAA
Organism: Columba guinea; assembly: GCA_032206185.1. Classification (NCBI taxonomy): domain Eukaryota; kingdom Metazoa; phylum Chordata; class Aves; order Columbiformes; family Columbidae; genus Columba; species Columba guinea. Next base: position 1,361,693 of record JAVLUU010000334.1, read on the forward strand.
GCTAGGCATGGAAAGTCAAGGGAAAAGGGCAAAGCAAGGCAAGGCAAGACAAGGCAAAATGGCAAAGCAAAGCAAGGCAAGTCAAAAGGTAAAGCAAGACAAGGCAAGGCAAGGCAAAACCGCACACCAAGGCAAGGCAAGGCAAGGCATAGTGGCAAAGCAACGCAAGGAAAGGCAAGGCTAAAGGCAAAGCAAGGCAAGGCAATGTAAGGCAAAATGGCAATGCAAGGCAAGGCAAAAGGGCAAAGCAAGGCAAGGCAAGGCAAGGCAAAAGGGCAAAGGAAGGCAAGTCAAAAGGACAAAGCAAGTCAAGACAAGGAAAGGCAAAAGGGCAAAGCCAGGAATGGAAAGCTAAGTCAAAAGGGCAAAGAAAGGCAAGGCAAGCCAAGGCAAAAGGGCAAAGCAAGACAAGGCAAAGCAAGGCAAAAGGGCAAACATAACGCAAAACAAATCAAGGCAAAAGAGCTAATCAAGGCAAGGCTAGGCAAGGCAAAATGAAAAACATAACGCAAGGCAAGTCAAATCCAAAGAGAAAGGCAAAGGCAAAGGCAAGGCAAGGCAAAATGGCAAATCAAGGAAAGGCAACGCAAAACAAAAGGGCAAAGCAAGACAAGGGATAAGGACAAAGCAAGTCAAGGCAAGGCAAGTCAAAAAGGCAAAGCAAGGCAAGGAAAAGCAATGCAACTGGGCAAAACAGGGCAAGGCAAGGAAAGGCAAATGGGTAAAGCAAGGCAAGGCAATGCAAGAAAATCGGGAATAGAAGACAAGGCAAGGCAAAAGGGCAAGGCAAGGCAATGCAAGGCAAAAGGGCAAAGCAAGGCAAGGAAAGGCTAGGGAAAAAGGCAAAGGAGGGCAAGTCAAAAGGACAAAGCAAGTCAAGGCAAGGAAAGGCAAAAGGGCAAAGCAAGACATGGAAAGCTAAGGCAAAAGGGAAAAGCAAGGCAAGGCAAAACAAGGCAAAAGGGCAAAACAAGGCAAAAGGGCAAAACAAGGCAAGGCAAGGCAAGACAAAAGGGCAAAGCAAGGAAAGACAAGGCAAAAGGGGAAAGCAAGGCAATGCGAAAGGGCAAAGAAAGGCAAGGCAAGGCGAGGCAACTGGGGAAAGCATGGCAAGGCAAGGAAAGGCAAAATGTAAAGCAAGGCAATGCAATGCAAGACAATAGGGAAAGCAAGGAAAGGCAAGGCAAAAGGGCAAAGCAAGGCAAGGCAAGGAAAGGCAAAAGTGCAAATCAAGACAAGGAAAGGCAAGGCAAAAGGGAAAAGTAAGCAAGGCAAAATGGCAAAGCAAGGCAAGGAAATGCAAGGCAAAAGGGTAAGGCAAGGGAAGGGAAGGTAATGCAAAAAGGGAATCCAAGGCAAGGCAAAAGGGCAAAGCAAGTCAAGGCAAGGAAAGGCAAAATGGCAAAGAAAAGCAAGGCAAGGCAAGGCAGAAGGACACAGCAAGGCAAGGAAAGGAGAGGCAAAATGAATAGCTAGGCAAGTTAAGGCAAGGCAAAAGGGCAAAGCAACGCAAGGCAAAAGGGCAAAGTAAGGGAAGGCAAGGCAAGGCAAAAGGGAAAAGAAAGGCAGGGCAAGGCAAGGCAAAAGGGCAAAGCAAGGAGAGGCAAGGCAAGACAAAAGGGCAAAGGAAGGCAAGTCAAAAGGACAAAGCAAGTCAAGACAAGGAAAGGCAAAAGGGCAAAGCCAGGAATGGAAAGCTAAGTCAAAAGGGCAAAGAAAGGCAAGGCAAGCCAAGGCAAAAGGGCAAAGCAAGACAAGGCAAGGCAAGTCAAAAGGGCAAACATAACGCAAAACAAATCAAGGCAAAAGAGCTAATCAAGGCAAGGCTAGGCAAGGCAAAATGAAAAACATAATGCAAGGCAAGTCAAATCCAAAGAGAAAAGCAAGGCAAGGCAAGGCAAAATGGCAAATCAAGGAAAGGCAACGCAAAACAAAAGGGCAAAGCAAGACAAGGGATAAGGACAAAACAAGTCAAGGCAAGGCAAGTCAAAAAGGCAAAGCAAGGGAAGGGAAGGCAAGGCAAAATGGCAAAGCAAAGCAAGGCAAGTCAAAAGGGCAAAGCAAGGCAAGGAAAAGCAATGCAACTGGGCAAAACAGGGCAAGGCAAGGAAAGGCAAATGGGTAAAGCAAGGCAAGGCAATGCAAGAAAATCGGGAATAGAAGACAAGGCAAGGCAAAAGGGCAAGGCAAGGCAATGCAAGGCAAAAGGGCAAAGCAAGGCAAGGAAAGGCTAGGGAAAAAGGCAAAGGAGGGCAAGTCAAAAGGACAAAGCAAGTCAAGGCAAGGAAAGGCAAAAGGGCAAAGCAAGACATGGAAAGCTAAGGCAAAAGGGAAAAGCAAGGCAAGGCAAAACAAGGCAAAAGGGCAAAACAAGGCAAAAGGGCAAAACAAGGCAAGGCAAGGCAAGACAAAAGGGCAAAGCAAGGAAAGACAAGGCAAAAGGGGAAAGCAAGGCAAGGCAAAAGAGCAAAGAAAGGCAAGGCGGGAAAGCCAAAAGGGCAAAGCAAGGCAAGGGAAGGAAAAGCAAAAGAAAAGGCAAAGAAAAAAGAGCAAAGAAAGGCTGGCAAGGAAAGGCAAAAGGGCAAAACAAGGCAAGGCAAAGCAAAAGAGCAAAGCAAGGCAATGCAAGGAAAGATGGCAAATCAAGTTAGGGCAAGGCAAGGCAAAACGGCAAAGCAATGCAAAGCAAGGGAAGGCAAGGCAAGGCAAAAGGGCAAAGCCAGGCAAGGCAAGGCAAGGCAAAAGTGCAAAGCAAGGCAAGGCAAGGCAAAAGGGCAAAGAAAGGCTATGCAAGGCAAGACAAAAGGGCAAATGAAAAAGGGCAAAGCAATGCCTTGCATTACCTTTGACATTTTTCCTTGCCTTGTCTTGCTATGCTATGCCTTTTTGCCTTGCCTTACCTTTCCTTCCTTTGCCCTTTTGCCTTGCCTTGCGCTGCTTTTCCTCTTTGCCTTGTGCTGCCTTGCTTTGTCCTTTTGCCTTGATTTGCCTTGCCTTTCTTTTGCCCTTTTCCCTTCCTTGCATTGCCTTGCTTTGCCCCATGGCCTTGCCTTTCCTTGCTTTGCCCTTTTGCCTTGCCTTGCCTTGCCTTGCTTTGCCCTTTTCCCTTCCTTGCCTTGCCATGCTTTCCCTTTTGCCTTCTCTTGCCTTGCTTTATTTTGCACTTTTGCCTGGCGTTACCTTGCCTTGCTTTGCCCTTTTGCCTTGCCTTGCATTGCCCTTTTGCCTTGCCTTGCTTTGCCCTTTTCCCTTGCCTTGCCTTGCCTTGCTTTTCCCTTTTGCCTTTACTTGCCTTGCCTTGCTTTGCCCTCTTGCCTTGCATTGCCTTGTTTTGCCCTTTTGCCTTTCCCTTCCTTGCCTTTCTTTTTTCTTTTGGTTTTCCTTGCCTTGCCAATTTACATTGCCTTGCCTTGTCTTGCTTTACTCTTTCGCATTGCCTTGCCTTGCTTTGCCTCTTTGCCTTGTCTTGCCTTGCCTTTTTTGCCCTTTTGCCTAGATTTTCATTGCCTTGCTTTGCCCAGTTGCCTTGCCTTTCCTTGACTTTGTACTTTTGCCTTGCCTTGCTTTTCTTTGCCTTTTTGCCTTGCCTTGCCGTGCCTTGGTTTCCTCTTTTGACTTTCCTTGCCTTACCTTGCTTTGCCCTTTTGCCTTGCCTTGCTTTTCTTTTTTGCCTTGCCTTGCCTTGTCTTGCTTTGCCCTTTTGCCTTGCCGTGCCTTTCTTTGCCCTTTTGCCTTGACTTGCCTCACCTTGATTTGCCCTTTTGCCTTGCCTTGCCTTGCCTTGCTTTGCCATTTTGCCTTGGCTTACCTTGCCTTCCTTTGCCATTTGGCTTTCCTTTCCTTGCCTTGCTTTGCCCTTTTGCCTTGCCTTGCCTTGCCTTGCTTTGCCCTTTTGCCTTGCCTTGCCTTGCCTTGCTTTGCCCTTTTGCCTTGCCTTGCTTTGACCTTTCTCCTTGCCTTGCCTTGCCTTGCTTTGCCCTTTTGCCTTGCCTTGCCTTGGTATGCCATTTTGCCTTGCCTTACCTTTCCTTGCTTTGCTCTTTTGCCTTGCCTTGCCTGGCTTTCCCTATTGTCTTGCATTGCCTTGCCTTGCTTTACCCATTTGCTTTTCCTTGCCTTGCCTTCGATTGCCCAGTTGCATTGCCTTGCCTTGCCTTGTTTTGCCCTTTTGCCTTATCTTCCCTTGCTTTGCCCTTTTGCCTTGCCTTGCCTTCCCTAGCTTTGCGAAGCAGGGCAATGCAAGTCAAGGGAAAAGGGCATAACAAGGCAAGGCAAGGCAAAAGGGCAAAGGAAGGCAAGGCAAGGCAAAAGGGCAAAGCAAGGCAACGCAAGGCAACGCAAAAGGGCAAAGTAAGGCAAAGCAAGGCAAGGCAAAAGGGCAAACCAAGGCAAGGAAGTCAAGGAAATAGGGCAAAGAAAGGCAAGGCAAGACAAGGCAAAAGGGCGAAGCTAAGCAAGGCAAGTCAAAATGGAAAGCAAGACAAGGCAAGGCAAGGCAAAATGGCAAAGCAAGGCAAGGTAAGGCAAGGGAAATGGGTAAATAAAGGCAAGGCATGGCAAAGCAAAAGGACAAAACAAGGCAAGGCAAGGCATGGCAAAAGGGCAAAACAAGGCACGGCAGGTAAAGGTAAAAGGGCAAAGCAAGGAAAGGCAAGTAAAGGGAAAAGAGAAATCAATGCACGGCAAGGCAAGGCAAATTGGCAAAGCAAGACAAGGCAAGGTAAGGCAAGGAAAGGCAAAAAGGCAAAACAAGCAAGGCAAATAAAGGGAAAAGAGAAAATCAATGCACGGCAAGGCAAGGCAAAAGGGTAAAGCAAGGCAAGGCGAGGAAAGGCAAAAAGGAAAGCAAGGGAAGGCAAGTAAAGCGAAAAGAGAAAATCAATGTAAGGCAAGGCAAGGCAAAGTGGCAAAGCAAGGCAAGGCAAGGCAAGGCAAAACGGCAAAGTAAGGCAAGGCAAGGCAAAAGGGCAAAGGAAGGCAAGGCAAAACGGCAAAGCAAGGCAAGGCAAGGTAAGGCAAAAGGGCAATGCAAGGCAAGGCAAAAGGGCAAATCAATGCGAGAAAAGGCAAAGCAAAACGGCAAATGAATGCAAGTCAACAGGACAAAGGAAGTCAAGGCAAGGAAAGACAAAAGGGCAAAGCAAGGCAAACAAGACAAGGCAAAAGCTCAAAGCAAGACAAGGCAAGACAAGGCAGAAGGGCTAAGCATTGCAAGGCAAGGCAAGGAAAAAGGGAAAACCTAACGCAAGGCAATTGAAGGCAAAACAGCAAAGCAAGGCAAGGCAAGGCAAAATGGCAAAGGAAGGCAAGGGAAGTCAAAAGGGAAAGCAAGACAAGGCCAGGCACGGCAAAAGGGCAAAGCAAGGCAAGGCAATGCAAGGCAAAAGTGCAAGGCAAGGCAAGGCAAGACAAGGCAAAAAGGGCAGAGCAAGGCATGGAAATTCAAGGAAAAATGGCAAAGCATGGCAAGGCAAGGCAAAAGGGCAAAGCAAGGCATGGAAATTCAAGGCAAAATGGGAAAGCAAGGCAAGGCAAGGCAAAAGGGCAAAGCAAGGCAAGGCAATTCAAAAGGGCAAAGCAAGGCAAGGCAAGATAAGGCAAAAGGGCAATGCAACGCAAAAGGACAAAGCAAGTCAAGGCAAGACAAGGCAAGAGGGCAAATAAGGCATGGACAATCAAGGCAAAACTGCAAAGCAAGGCAAGGCAAGGCAAAAGGGCAAAACAGGGCAAGGGGAGGCAAGGCAAAATGGCAAAACAAAACAAGGCAAGTCAAAAGGGAAAGCAAGACAAAGCAAGGCAAGGCAAAACGGCATACCAAGGCAAGGCAAGACAATGCAAAAGGGCAAAGCAAGGCAAGGGAAGGAAAGGTATATGGCAAGGCAAGCACGTAATGCAAGGCAGAAGGCAAAGCAAGGCAAGGCAAAAGGGCAAAGCAAGGCATGGAAAGTCAAGGGAAAAGGGCAAAGCAAGGCAAGGCAAGACAAGGCAAAATGGCAAAGCAAAGCAAGGCAAGTCAAAAGGTAAAGCAAGACAAGGCAAGGCAAGGCAAAATGGCAAAGCAAGGCAAGGAAAGGCAAGGCAAAATGGCAAAGCAAGGGAAGGCAAGGCAAGGCAAAAGGGCAAGGCAAGACAAGGAAAGGCAAGGGTAAATGCAAAGCAAGGCAAGGCAAGGCAAGGCAAAAAAGCAAAGCAAGGCAAGGCACCGTAAGGGAAAAGAGCAAAGGAAGTCAAGTCAAAAGGACAAGCAAGGCAAGGCAAGGAAAGGCAAAAGGGCTAAGCAAGGCATAGAAAGCTAAGTCAAAAGGGCAAAGCAAGGCAAGGAAAGACAAGGTAAAATGGCAAAGCAAGGCAAGGCAAGGGAGGCAAATGGGCAAAGCATTGCAAGGCAAGGCAATGCAAAAGGGCAAACATAACGCAAGGCAACTCAAGGCAGAAGAGCAAAGCAAGGCAAGGCAAATTGGCAAAGCAAAGCAAGGCAAGTCAAAAGGGAAAGCAAGGCAAGGCAAGGGAAAAGGGGAAAGCAAGGCAAGGCAAGGAAAAAGGGCAATGCAAGGCAAGGCAAGGAAATACAACTGGGAAAACCAAGGCACGGCAAGGCAATGCAAAAGGGCAAAGCAAGGCAAGGCAATGGAAGGCAAAAGGGAAAAACAAGGGAAGGCAAGATAAGGCAAAAGGGCAAAGCAAGGCAAGGCAAAAGAGCAAAGAAAGGCAAGGCGGGAAAGCCAAAAGGGCAAAGCAAGGCAAGGGAAGGAAAAGCAAAAGAAAAGGCAAAGAAAAAAGAGCAAAGAAAGGCTGGCAAGGAAAGGGAAAAGGGCAAAACAAGGCAAGGCAAAGCAAAAGAGCAAAGCAAGGCAATGCAAGGAAAGATGGCAAATCAAGGTAGGGCAAGGCAAGGCAAAACGGCAAAGCAATGCAAAGCAAGGGAAGGCAAGGCAAGGCAAAAGGGCAAAGAAAGGCTATGCAAGGCAAGGCAAAAGGGCAAATGAAAAAGGGCAAAGCAATGCCTTGCATTACCTTACTTTGACATTTTTCCTTGCCTTACCTTGCTATGCTATGCCTTTTTGCCTTGCCTTACCTTTCCTTCCTTTGCCCTTTTGCCTTGCCTTGCGCTGCTTTGCCTCTTTGCCTTGTGTTGCCTTGTTTGTCTTTTGCCTTTCCTTGCCTTTCCTTGCTTTGTCCTTTTGCCTTCCTTGCATTGCCTTGCTTTGCCCCATGCCCTTGCCTTTCCTTTCTTCGCAATTTTCCCTTCCTTGCCTTGCCATGCTTTTCCCTTTTGCCTTCTCTTGCCTTGCTTTATTTTGCACGTTTGCCGTGGCTTTCCTTGCCTTACTTGCCTTTCCTTTCCCTGCCTTGCCATTTTGCCTTGCCTTGCCTTGCCATGCTTTGCCCTTTTGCATTGTCTTGCTTTTTCCCTTTTGCCTTGACTTGCCTTGCTTTGCCGTTTTGATTTGCCTTGAATTGCCTTACTTTGACATTTTGCCTTGCCTTTCCATGCCTTGCTTTGCCCTTTTGCCTTTCCTTGCCTGGACTTGCTTTGATCTATTCCTTGCCTTGCATTGCGCTTTTGCCTTACCTTGCCTTCCCTTGCCTTGACCTTTTGCTTTGCCTTGCTATTTTCTTTCTTTGCCCTTTTGCCTTGCCTTGCTTTGCCCTTTTGCCTTGCCTTGTCTTACCTTGCTTTGCCCTTTTGCCTTGCATTTTCCTTTCCTTGCCTTACCCTTTTGCCTGTCCTTGCCTTGCCCTACTTTGCCATTTTTCCTTGCCTAGCTTTGCCTTGCTTTGCCCTTTTGCCTTGCCTTGCTATGCCTTTTTGCCTTGCATTTTCCTTTTCTTGCTTTGCTCTTTTACCTTGCCTTGACTTGCTTTCCCTATTGTCTTGCATTGCCTTGCCTTGCTTTACTCATTTGCTTTTCCTTACCTTGCCTTCGATTGCCCAGTTGCATTGCCTTGCCTTGCCTTTCTTTGCCTTTTTGCCTTGCCTTGCCGTGCCTTGGTTTCCTCTTTTGACTTTCCTTGCCTTTCCTTGCTTTGCCCTTTTGCCTTGCCTTGCTTTTCTTTTTTGCCTTGCCTTGCCTTGTCTTGCTTTGCCCTTTTGCCTTGCCGTACCTTTCTTTGCCCTTTTGCCTTGACTTGCCTCACCTTGATTTGCCCTTTTGCCTTGCCTTGCCTTGCCTTGCTTTGCCATTTTGCCTTGGCTTACCTTGCCTTCCTTTGCCATTTGGCTTTCCTTTCCTTGCCTTGCTTTGCCGTTTTGCCTTGCCTTGCCTTGCCTTGCTTTGCCCTTTTGCCTTGCCTTGCCTTTTCTTGCTTTGCCCTTTTGCCTTGCCTTGCTTTGACCTTTTGCCTTGCCTTGCCTTGCCTTGCTTTGCCCTTTTGCCTTGCCTTGCCTTGGTATGCCATTTTGCCTTGCCTTACCTTTCCTTGCTTTGCTCTTTTGCCTTGCCTTGCCTGGCTTTCCCTATTGTCTTGCATTGCCTTGCCTTGCTTTACCCATTTGCTTTTCCTTGCCTTGCCTTCGATTGCCCAGTTGCATTGCCTTGCCTTGCCTTGTTTTGCCCTTTTGCCTTACCTTCCCTTGCTTTGCCCTTTTGCCTTGCCTTCCCTAGCTTTGCCCTTTTGCCTTGCCTTGCCTTCGTTTTCTCTTTTGCTTTGCCTTGCCTTGCCTTGCCTTGCCCCTTTGCCTTGCCTTGCCTTGCCTGCTTTGCTCTTTTGCCTAGCCTGGCCTTGCTTTGTCCTTTTGCCTACCTGGATTTGTCTTGCTTTCTCTTTTGCCTTGGCTTACCTTGCCTTCCTTTGCCATTTGGCTTTCCTTTCCTTGCCTTGCTTTGCCCTTTTGCCTTGCCTTGACTTGCCTTGACTTTTTTTTCCCTTTTACCTTTCCTTGCCTTGCATTGCTTTGCCCTTTTGTCTTGCCTTGCCTTGCCTTGGTTTGCACTTTTGCCTTCCCTTGCCTTGCTCTTTTGCATTTCCTTGCCCTGCTTTGCTTTGCCCTTTTGTCTTGCCTTGTCTTGCCTTGGTTTGCCCTTTTGCCTTTCCTTGCCTTTCCTTGCTTTGCCCTTTTGCATTGCCTTGCCTTGCCTTGCTTTGCCTTTTGAAATGCCTTGTCTTGCTTTGCCCTTTTGCCTTGCCTTGCCTTTCTATGCCTTTTTGCTTTGCCTTACCTTTCCTTGCTTTGCCCTTTTGCCTTGACTTGCCTTGCTTTCCCTATTATATTGCATAGCCTTGCCTTGTTTTCCCCATTTGCCTTGCCTTGCCTTGCCTTGCTTTGCCCTTTTGCCTTGCCTTCCCTTGCTTTTCCCTTTTGCCTTGCCTTGCATTGCTTTTCCCTTTTGCCTTTACTTGCCTTGCCTTGCCCTCTTGCCTTGCCTTGCCTTGTTTTGCCTTTTTGCCTTTCCTTGCCTTTCTTTTTTCTTTTGCTTTTCCTTGCCTTGCCTGGCTTTGCCCTTTTGCCTTGCCTTGCCTTGCCTTGCTTTGCGCTTTTGTCTTGCCTTGCCTTGCCTTGGTTTGCCCTTTGACATTACTTGCCTTGCCTTGCTTTGCCCTTTTGCCTTCCCTTGCTTTGCCTTTTGCCTTGCCTTGCTTTACTTCTTTCTCTCCCTTTATCGAGTCGTGTATAGAAACCGCTAAGCTTGCGATCGGCAAGTTAGCTACCGAGGCAAAGAGGCAAAGAAGGGCAAGGCAAGGCAATGCAAAAGGGCAAAGGAAGGGAAGCAAGGGAAAGCAAGGCAGGGCAAGAGAAGGCAAAAGGGCACAGCAAGACAAGGCAAGGCAAGGCAAAAGGGCAAACATAACGCAAGACAACTCAAGGCAAAGGAGAAAAGCAAGGCAAAGCAAGGCAAGTCAGAAGGGCAAAGCATTTCAAGGTCAGGCAAGGCAAAAAAGCAAAGCAAGGCAATGCAAGACAAAAGGGCAAAGCTAGGCAATGCAAGGAAAGAAAAAAGGGCATATAAAGTCAAGGCAAGGCAAAAGGGCAATTCAACGCAAGGCAAAAGGGCAAAGCAAGGCTATGCAAGGCAAGGCAAAAGGGCAAAGCAAGGCAAGGCAAAAGGGCAAACCAAGGCAAGGATGTCAAGGAAAAAGGGCAACGAAAGGCAAGGCAAGGCAAAAGGGCAAAGCAAGGCAAGGTAAGGCAAGGGAAAATGGAAAGTAAGGCAATGCAAGGCAAGAGAAAAGGCCAAAGCAAAGCAAGGGAAGGGAAAAAGGCAAGGCAAGGCAAGGAAGAAGGGCAAAACAAGGCAAGGCAAGGCAAAAGGGCAAAGCAAGGCATGGAAAGTCAAGGTAAAAAGGGCAAAGCAAGGCAAGGCAAGACAAGGCAAAAGGGCCATAAAAGGAAAGGGAGAGCAAGGCAAAATTGCAAAGCAAAGAAAGGCAAGTCAAAAGGGAAAGCAAAAGAAGGCAAGGCAAGGCAAAACGGCACACCAAGGCAAGGCAAGACAAGGCAAAAGGGCAAAGCAAGGCAATACAAGGCAAATCAAAAGGGCAAAGAAAGGCAAGACAAGGTTAAAGGGCAAAGCAGGGCAATGCAAGTCAAGGGAAAAGGGCATAACAAGGCAAGGCAAGGCAAAAGGGCAAAGGAAGGCAAGGCAAGGCAAAAGGTCAAAGGAAGGCAAGGCAAGGCAAAAGGGCAAAGCAAGGCAACGCAAGGCAAGGCAAAAGGGCAAAGTAAGGCAAAGCAAGGCAAGGCAAAAGGGCAAACCAAGGCAAGGAAGTCAAGGAAATAGGGCAAAGAAAGGCAAGGCAAGACAAGGCAAAAGGGCGAAGCTAAGCAAGGCAAGTCAAAATGGAAAGCAAGACAAGGCAAGGCAAGGCAAAATGGCAAAGCAAGGCAAGGTAAGGCAAGGGAAATGGGTAAATAAAGGCAAGGCATGGCAAAGCAAAAGGACAAAACAAGGCAAGGCAAGGCATGGCAAAAGGGCAAAACAAGGCACGGCAAGTAAAGGTAAAAGGGCAAAGCAAGGAAAGGAAAGTAAAGGGAAAAGAGAAATCAATGCACGGCAAAGCAAGGCAAAATGGCAAAGCAAGACAAGGCAAGGTAAGGCAAGGAAAGGCAAAAAGGCAAAACAAGCAAGGCAAATAAAGGGAAAAGAGAAAATCAATGCACGGCAAGGAAGGCAAAAGAGCAAACCAAGGCAAGGCAAAAGAGCAAAGCAACGCAAGGCAAAGCAAGTCAAAAGGGAAAGGAAGGCAAGACAAGGCCAGGAAAGGCAAAGGGAAAAGCAAGGCAAGGTAAGATAAGGCAAAAAGGCAAGGTAAGGCAATCCAAGGCAAAAGGGCAAAGCAAGGCAAGACAAGGCAAAAAGGCAAAGCAAGGCAAGGCAAGGCAAGGCTAAAAGGCATAACAAGGCAAGGAAAGGCAAAAAGGGAAAGCAAGACAAGGCAAGGCAAGGAAAAAGAGCAAACCAAGGCAAGGCAAGTCAAGGCAAAAGGGCAAAGCAAGGCAATTCAAGGCAAATCAAAAGGGCAAAGCAAGGCAAGGCAAGACAAAAAGGCAAAGAAAGGCAAGGCAAAAGGACAACGTAAGGCAACGCAAGGGAAGGCAAAAGGGCAAAGCAAGGCAAGGTAAGACAAGGCAAAAAGGCAAGGTAAGGCAAGGCAAGGCTAAAAGGCATAACAAGGCAAGGAAAGGCAAAAAGGGAAAGCAAGACAAGGCAAGGCAAGGAAAAAGAGCAAACCAAGGCAAGGCAAGTCAAGGCCAAAGGGCAAAGCAAGGCAATTCAAGGCAAATCAAAAGTGCAAAGCAAGGCAAGGCAAGACAAAAATGCAAAGAAAGGCAAGGCAAAAGGACAAAGTAAGGCAACGCAAGGGAAGGCAAAAGGGCAAAGCAGGGCAAGGTAAGGAAAGGCAAATGGGTTAAGCAAGACAAGGCAATGAAAGACAAAAGGGAAAGGAAGGCAAGGCAACGCAAAAGGGCAAAGGAAGGCAAGGCAAGGCAAAAGGGCAAAGCAAAGCAAGGCAAGGCAATTCAAGAGGGCAAAGCAAGGCAGGGCAAGGAAAGGCAAAAAATCAAAGCAATGCAAGGCAAGGCAATGCAAAAGGGCAAAGCAAGGCAAGGAAAGGCAAGGCAAGAGGGCAAAGCAAGGCAAGGCAAGGAAAGGCAAAATGGAAGGCAAGGCAAGGAAATGCAAGGCAAAAGGCAAAGCAAGGCAAGGGAAGGCAAGGCAAAAGGGCAAAGCAAGGCAAGGCAAGGAAAGGCAATATGGAAGGAAAGGCAAGGAAAGGCAAGGCAAAAGGCAAAGCAAGGCAAGGCAAGGCAAGGCAAAAGGGCAAAGCAAGGAAAGGCAAGGCAAGGCAAAAGGGCAAAGCAAGGCAAGGCAAGAGGGCAAAGCAATGCAAGGCAACGCAATGCAAAAGGGCAATGCAAGGCAAGGCAAGGTAAGGCAAAAGGGCAATGCTAGGAAAGGCAAATGGGCAAAGCAAGGCAATGCAAGGCAAAAGGGCAAAGCAAAGCAAGGCAAGGCAAGTCAAAAGGGCAAAGGAAGGCAAGGCAAGAAAAAGCAAAGGGGCAAAGAAAGGCAAAGCAAGACAAAGCAAAGGGGCAAAGAAAGGCAAGGCAAGGCAGGGCTAAAAGGCATAGCAAGACAAGGCAAAAGGGCAAAGCGATGCAAGGCAAGGCAAGGCAAAAGGGCAAAGCAAGGCAAGCGAAAGAAACGCAAAAGGGCAAGGTAAGTCAAGGAAAGGCAAGGCAAAACGCAAAGAAGGGCAAGGCAAGTCAAGGCAAATGGGCAAAGCAAGGCAAGGCAATGCAAGACAAAAGGACAAAGAAAGGCAAGGCAAGTCAAAAGGGAAAGCAAGACAAGGAAAGGCAAGGCAAAAGGGCAAAGCAAGACAAGGCAAGGCAAGGCAAAAGGGCAAAGCAAGGCAAGGCAAGAGGGCAAAGCAATGCAAGGCAACGCAATGCAAAAGGGCAATGCAAGGCAAGGCAAGGTAAGGCAAAAGGGCAATGCTAGGAAAGGCAAATGGGCAAAGCAAGGCAATTCAAGGCAAAAGGGCAAAGCAAAGCAAGGCAAGGCAAGTCAAAAGGGCAAAGGAAGGCAAGGCAAGAAAAAGCAAAGGGGCAAAGAAAGGCAAAGCAAGACAAAGCAAAGGGGCAAAGAAAGGCAAGGCAAGGCAGGGCTAAAAGGCATAGCAAGGCAAGGCAAAAGGGCAAAGCGATGCAAGGCAAGGCAAGGCAAAAGGGCAAAGCAAGGCAAGCGAAAGAAACGCAAAAGGGCAAGGTAAGTCAAGGAAAGGCAAGGCAAAACGCAAAGAAGGGCAAGGCAAGTCAAGGCAAATGGGCAAAGCAAGGCAAGGCAATGCAAGACAAAAGGACAAAGAAAGGCAAGGCAAGTCAAAAGGGAAAGCAAGACAAGGAAAGGCAAGGCAAAAGGGCAAAGCAAGACAAGGCAAGGCAAGGGAAAAAGGAAAAGCAAGGCAAGGCAAAAGGGCATAGCAAGGGAAGGCAAGGCACTGCAAAAGAGCAAAGCAAGGGAAAGCAAGCAAAGGCAAAAGGGCAAAGCAATCCAAGGCAAAAGGGCGAAGAAAGACAAAGCAAGGCAAGGCAAAAGGGCAAAGCCAGGCAAGGCAAGGCATGGCAAAATGGCAAAGCAAGGCAAGGCAAAAGGGCAAAGCAAGGCAATGAAAGGCAAGGGAAAAGGGCAAAGCAAGGCAAGGCAAGGCAAGGCAAAAGGGCAAAGCAAGGCAAGGCAAGGAAAGGCAAATGGGTAAAGCAAGGCAAGGCAATGCAAGACAATAGGGAAAAGAAGGAAAGGCAAGGCAAAAGGGCAAGGAAAGGCAAGGCAAGGCAAAAGGGCAAAGCAAGGCAATGAAAGGCAAGGGAAAAGGGCAAAGCAAGGCAAGGCAAGGCAAGGCAAAAGGGCAAAGCAAGGCATGGGAAGGCAAGGCAAGAGGGCAAAGGAAGGCAAGGCAAGGAAAGGCAAAAAAGCAAAGCAATGCAAGGCAAGGAAAGGCAAAAGGGCAGAGCAAGGCAAGGCAAGGAAAGTCAAAAGAGAAAACCGAGGCACCGCAAGGCAATGCAACTGGGCAAAGCAGAGCAAGGCAAGGAAAGGCAAACGGGTAAAGCAAGGCAAGACAATGCAAGACAATAGGGAAAAGAAGGCAAGGCAAGGCAAAAAGGCAAAGAAAGGCAAGGCAAGAGGGCAAAGCAAGGCAAGGGAAGGCAAGGCAAAAAGGAATAGCAAGGGAAGGCAAGGCAAGGCAAAAGGGCAAAGCAAGGCAATGCAAGGCAAAAGGGCAAAGCAAAGCAAGGCAAGGAATGTCAAAAGAGAAAACCAAGGCACCGCAAAGCAAGGCAAAAGGGCAAAGCAAGGCAAGGCAAGGAAAGGCAAATGGGTAAAGCAAGGCAAAGCAATGCAAGACAATAGGGAAAAGAAGGAAAGGCCAGGCAAAAGGACAAAGCAAGGCAAGGCAAGGCAAAAGGGCAAAGCAAGGCAAGGCAAGGCAAGGCAAAAGGGCAAAGCAAGGCAAGGCAAGGAAAGGCAAAATGGAAGGCAAGGCAAGGAAAGGCAAGGCAAAAGGCAAAGCAAGGCAAGGCAAGGCAAAAGGGCAAAGCAAGGCAGGGCAAAAGGGCAAAGCAATGCAAGGCAACGCAATGCAAAAGGGCAAAGCAAGGCAAGGCAAGGTAAGGCAAAAGGGCAATGCAAGGAAAGGCAAATGGGCAAAGCAAGGCAATGCAAGGCAAAAGGGCAAAGCAAAAGCAAGGCAAGGCAAGTCAAAAGGGCAAAGGAAGGCAAGTTAAAAGGACAAAGCAAGTCAAGGCAAGGAAAGGCAAAAGGGCAATGCAAGGCAAAATAAATTCGCAAAGCAAGGCAAGTCAAGGCAAAAGGGCAAAGCAAGGCAAGGCAAGGAAAGGCAAAAAGGCAAAGCAAGGCAAGGCAAGAAAAAGCAAAGTGGCAAAGAAAGGCAAGGCAAGACAAAGCAAAGGGGCAAAGAAAGGCAAGGCAAGTCAGGGCTAAAAGGCATAGCAAGGCAAGGCAAAATGGAAAAGCAATACAAGGCAAGACAAAGCAAAGGGTCAAAGAAAGGCAAGGCAATGTAAGGCAAAAGGGCAGAGCAAGGAAAGGCAAAAGGACAAAGCAAATCAAGGCAAGACAAGGCAAAAAGGCAAAGCAAGGCAAGGCAAGGCAAGGCTAAAAGGCATAACAAGGCAAGAAAAGGCAAAAAGGCAAAGCAAGGCAAAGCAAGGCAAGGCAAAAGAGCAAACCAAGGCAAGGCAAAAGAGCAAAGCAACGCAAGGCAAAGCAAGTCAAAAGGGAAAGGAAGGCAAGGCAAGTCAAAAGGGAAAGGAAGACAAGGCCAGGAAAGGCAAAGGGAAAAGCAAGGCAAGGTAAGATAAGGCAAAAAGGCAAGGTAAGGCAATGCAAGGCAAAAGGGCAAAGCAAGGCAAGACAAGGCAAAAAGGCAAAGCAAGGCAAGGCAAGGCAAGGCTAAAAGGCATAACAAGGCAAGGAAAGGCAAAAAGGGAAAGCAAGACAAGGCAAGGCAAGGAAAAAGAGCAAACCAAGGCAAGGCAAGTCAAGGCAAAAGGGCAAAGCAAGGCAATTCAAGGCAAATCAAAAGGGCAAAGCAAGGCAAGGCAAGACAAAAAGGCAAAGAAAGGCAAGGCAAAAGGACAACGTAAGGCAACGCAAGGGAAGGCAAAAGGGCAAAGCAAGGCAAGGTAAGACAAGGCAAAAAGGCAAGGTAAGGCAAGGCAAGGCTAAAAGGCATAACAAGGCAAGGAAAGGCAAAAAGGGAAAGCAAGACAAGGCAAGGCAAGGAAAAAGAGCAAACCAAGGCAAGGCAAGTCAAGGCCAAAGGGCAAAGCAAGGCAATTCAAGGCAAATCAAAAGTGCAAAGCAAGGCAAGGCAAGACAAAAATGCAAAGAAAGGCAAGGCAAAAGGACAAAGTAAGGCAACGCAAGGGAAGGCAAAAGGGCAAAGCAGGGCAAGGTAAGGAAAGGCAAATGGGTTAAGCAAGACAAGGCAATGAAAGACAAAAGGGAAAGGAAGGCAAGGCAACGCAAAAGGGCAAAGCAAGGCAAGGCAAGGCAAAAGGGCAAAGCAAAGCAAGGCAAGGCAATTCAAGAGGGCAAAGCAAGGCAGGGCAAGGAAAGGCAAAAAATCAAAGCAATGCAAGGCAAGGCAATGCAAAAGGGCAAAGCAAGGCAAGGAAAGGCAAGGCAAGAGGGCAAAGCAAGGCAAGGCAAGGAAAGGCAAAATGGAAGGCAAGGCAAGGAAATGCAAGGCAAAAGGCAAAGCAAGGCAAGGGAAGGCAAGGCAAAAGGGCAAAGCAAGGCAAGGCAAGGAAAGGCAATATGGAAGGAAAGGCAAGGAAAGGCAAGGCAAAAGGCAAAGCAAGGCAAGGCAAGGCAAGGCAAAAGGGCAAAGCAAGGAAAGGCAAGGCAAGGCAAAAGGGCAAAGCAAGGCAAGGCAAGAGGGCAAAGCAATGCAAGGCAACGCAATGCAAAAGGGCAAAGCAAGGCAAGGCAAGGTAAGGCAAAAGGGCAATGCTAGGAAAGGCAAATGGGCAAAGCAAGGCAATGCAAGGCAAAAGGGCAAAGCAAGGCAAGGCAAGAGGGCAAAGCAATGCAAGGCAACGCAATGCAAAAGGGCAATGCAAGGCAAGGCAAGGTAAGGCAAAAGGGCAATGCTAGGAAAGGCAAATGGGCAAAGCAAGGCAATGCAAGGCAAAAGGGCAAAGCAAAGCAAGGCAAGGCAAGTCAAAAGGGCAAAGGAAGGCAAGGCAAGAAAAAGCAAAGGGGCAAAGAAAGGCAAAGCAAGACAAAGCAAAGGGGCAAAGAAAGGCAAGGCAAGGCAGGGCTAAAAGGCATAGCAAGACAAGGCAAAAGGGCAAAGCGATGCAAGGCAAGGCAAGGCAAAAGGGCAAAGCAAGGCAAGCGAAAGAAACGCAAAAGGGCAAGGTAAGTCAAGGAAAGGCAAGGCAAAACGCAAAGAAGGGCAAGGCAAGTCAAGGCAAATGGGCAAAGCAAGGCAAGGCAATGCAAGACAAAAGGACAAAGAAAGGCAAGGCAAGTCAAAAGGGAAAGCAAGACAAGGAAAGGCAAGGCAAAAGGGCAAAGCAAGACAAGGCAAGGCAAGGCAAAAGGGCAAAGCAAGGCAAGGCAAGAGGGCAAAGCAATGCAAGGCAACGCAATGCAAAAGGGCAAAGCAAGGCAAGGCAAGGTAAGGCAAAAGGGCAATGCTAGGAAAGGCAAATGGGCAACACAAGGCAATTCAAGGCAAAAGGGCAAAGCAAAGCAAGGCAAGGCAAGTCAAAAGGGCAAAGGAAGGCAAGGCAAGAAAAAGCAAAGGGGCAAAGAAAGGCTAAGAAAGACAAAGCAAAGGGGCAAAGAAAGGCAAGGCAAGGCAGGGCTAAAAGGCATAGCAAGGCAAGGCAAAAGGGCAAAGCGATGCAAGGCAAGGCAAGGCAAAAGGGCAAAGCAAGGCAAGCGAAAGAAACGCAAAAGGGCAAGGTAAGTCAAGGAAAGGCAAGGCAAAACGCAAAGAAGGGCAAGGCAAGTCAAGGCAAATGGGCAAAGCAAGGCAAGGCAATGCAAGACAAAAGGACAAAGAAAGGCAAGGCAAGTCAAAAGGGAAAGCAAGACATGGAAAGGCAAGGCAAAAGGGCAAAGCAAGACAAGGCAAGGCAAGGGAAAAAGGAAAAGCAAGGCAAGGCAAAAGGGCATAGCAAGGGAAGGCAAGGCACTGCAAAACAGCAAAGCAAGGGAAAGCAAGCAAAGGCAAAAGGGCAAAGCAATCCAAGGCAAAAGGGCGAAGAAAGACAAAGCAAGGCAAGGCAAAAAGGCAAAGCCAGGCAAGGCAAGGCATGGCAAAATGGCAAAGCAAGGCAAGGCAAAAGGGCAAAGCAAGGCAATGAAAGGCAAGGGAAAAGGGCAAAGCAAGGCAAGGCAAGGCATGGCAAAATGGCAAAGCAAGGCAAGGCAAAAGGGCAAAGCAAGGCAATGAAAGGCAAGGGAAAAGGGCAAAGCAAGGCAAGGCAAGGCAAGGCAAAAGGGCAAAGCAAGGCAAGGCAAGGAAAGGCAAATGGGTAAAGCAAGGCAAGGCAATGCAAGACAATAGGGAAAAGAAGGAAAGGCAAGGCAAAAGGGCAAAGAAAGGCAAGGCAAGGCAAAAGGGCAAAGCAAGGCAATGAAAGGCAAGGGAAAAGGGCAAAGCAAGGCAAGGCAAGGCAAGGCAAAAGGGCAAAGCAAGGCATGGGAAGGCAAGGCAAGAGGGCAAAGGAAGGCAAGGCAAGGAAAGGCAAAAAAGCAAAGCAATGCAAGGCAAGGAAAGGCAAAAGGGCAGAGCAAGGCAAGGCAAGGAAAGTCAAAAGAGAAAACCGAGGCACCGCAAGGCAATGCAACTGGGCAAAGCAGAGCAAGGCAAGGAAAGGCAAACGGGTAAAGCAAGGCAAGACAATGCAAGACAATAGGGAAAAGAAGGCAAGGCAAGGCAAAAAGGCAAAGAAAGGCAAGGCAAGGCAAAAGGGCAAAGCAAGGCAAGGGAAGGCAAGGCAAAAAGGAATAGCAAGGGAAGGCAAGGCAAGGCAAAAGGGCAAAGCAAGGCAATGCAAGGCAAAAGGGCAAAGCAAAGCAAGGCAAAGAATGTCAAAAGAGAAAACCAAGGCACCGCAAAGCAAGGCAAAAGGGCAAAGCAAGGCAAGGCAAGGAAAGGCAAATGGGTAAAGCAAGGCAAGGCAATGCAAGACAATAGGGAAAAGAAGGAAAGGCCAGGCAAAAGGGCAAAGCAAGGCAAGGCAAGGCAAAAGGGCAAAGCAAGGCAAGGCAAGGCAAGGCAAAAGGGCAAAGCAAGGCAAGGCAAGGAAAGGCAAAATGGAAGGCAAGGCAAGGAAAGGCAAGGCAAAAGGCAAAGCAAGGCAAGGCAAGGCAAAAGGGCAAAGCAAGGCAGGGCAAAAGGGCAAAGCAATGCAAGGCAACGCAATGCAAAAGGGCAAAGCAAGGCAAGGCAAGGTAAGGCAAAAGGGCAATGCAAGGAAAGGCAAATGGGCAAAGCAAGGCAATGCAAGGCAAAAGGGCAAAGCAAAAGCAAGGCAAGGCAAGTCAAAAGGGCAAAGGAAGGCAAGTTAAAAGGACAAAGCAAGTCAAGGCAAGGAAAGGCAAAAGGGCAATGCAAGGCAAAATAAATTCGCAAAGCAAGGCAAGTCAAGGCAAAAGGGCAAAGCAAGGCAAGGCAAGGAAAGGCAAAAAGGCAAAGCAAGGCAAGGCAAGAAAAAGCAAAGTGGCAAAGAAAGGCAAGGCAAGACAAAGCAAAGGGGCAAAGAAAGGCAAGGCAAGTCAGGGCTAAAAGGCATAGCAAGGCAAGGCAAAATGGAAAAGCAATACAAGGCAAGACAAAGCAAAGGGTCAAAGAAAGGCAAGGCAATGTAAGGCAAAAGGGCAGAGCAAGGAAAGGCAAAAGGACAAAGCAAATCAAGGCAAGACAAGGCAAAAAGGCAAAGCAAGGCAAGGCAAGGCAAGGCTAAAAGGCATAACAAGGCAAGAAAAGGCAAAAAGGCAAAGCAAGGCAAAGCAAGGCAAGGCAAAAGAGCAAACCAAGGCAAGGCAAAAGAGCAAAGCAACGCAAGGCAAAGCAAGTCAAAAGGGAAAGGAAGGCAAGGCAAGTCAAAAGGGAAAGGAAGACAAGGCCAGGAAAGGCAAAGGGAAAAGCAAGGCAAGGTAAGATAAGGCAAAAAGGCAAGGTAAGGCAATGCAAGGCAAAAGGGCAAAGCAAGGCAAGACAAGGCAAAAAGGCAAAGCAAGGCAAGGCAAGGCAAGGCTAAAAGGCATAACAAGGCAAGGAAAGGCAAAAAGGGAAAGCAAGACAAGGCAAGGCAAGGAAAAAGAGCAAACCAAGGCAAGGCAAGTCAAGGCAAAAGGGCAAAGCAAGGCAATTCAAGGCAAATCAAAAGGGCAAAGCAAGGCAAGGCAAGACAAAAAGGCAAAGAAAGGCAAGGCAAAAGGACAACGTAAGGCAACGCAAGGGAAGGCAAAAGGGCAAAGCAAGGCAAGGTAAGACAAGGCAAAAAGGCAAGGTAAGGCAAGGCAAGGCTAAAAGGCATAACAAGGCAAGGAAAGGCAAAAAGGGAAAGCAAGACAAGGCAAGGCAAGGAAAAAGAGCAAACCAAGGCAAGGCAAGTCAAGGCCAAAGGGCAAAGCAAGGCAATTCAAGGCAAATCAAAAGTGCAAAGCAAGGCAAGGCAAGACAAAAATGCAAAGAAAGGCAAGGCAAAAGGACAAAGTAAGGCAACGCAAGGGAAGGCAAAAGGGCAAAGCAGGGCAAGGTAAGGAAAGGCAAATGGGTTAAGCAAGACAAGGCAATGAAAGACAAAAGGGAAAGGAAGGCAAGGCAACGCAAAAGGGCAAAGCAAGGCAAGGCAAGGCAAAAGGGCAAAGCAAAGCAAGGCAAGGCAATTCAAGAGGGCAAAGCAAGGCAGGGCAAGGAAAGGCAAAAAATCAAAGCAATGCAAGGCAAGGCAATGCAAAAGGGCAAAGCAAGGCAAGGAAAGGCAAGGCAAGAGGGCAAAGCAAGGCAAGGCAAGGAAAGGCAAAATGGAAGGCAAGGCAAGGAAATGCAAGGCAAAAGGCAAAGCAAGGCAAGGGAAGGCAAGGCAAAAGGGCAAAGCAAGGCAAGGCAAGGAAAGGCAATATGGAAGGAAAGGCAAGGAAAGGCAAGGCAAAAGGCAAAGCAAGGCAAGGCAAGGCAAGGCAAAAGGGCAAAGCAAGGAAAGGCAAGGCAAGGCAAAAGGGCAAAGCAAGGCAAGGCAAGAGGGCAAAGCAATGCAAGGCAACGCAATGCAAAAGGGCAAAGCAAGGCAAGGCAAGGTAAGGCAAAAGGGCAATGCTAGGAAAGGCAAATGGGCAAAGCAAGGCAATGCAAGGCAAAAGGGCAAAGCAAGGCAAGGCAAGAGGGCAAAGCAATGCAAGGCAACGCAATGCAAAAGGGCAATGCAAGGCAAGGCAAGGTAAGGCAAAAGGGCAATGCTAGGAAAGGCAAATGGGCAAAGCAAGGCAATGCAAGGCAAAAGGGCAAAGCAAAGCAAGGCAAGGCAAGTCAAAAGGGCAAAGGAAGGCAAGGCAAGAAAAAGCAAAGGGGCAAAGAAAGGCAAAGCAAGACAAAGCAAAGGGGCAAAGAAAGGCAAGGCAAGGCAGGGCTAAAAGGCATAGCAAGACAAGGCAAAAGGGCAAAGCGATGCAAGGCAAGGCAAGGCAAAAGGGCAAAGCAAGGCAAGCGAAAGAAACGCAAAAGGGCAAGGTAAGTCAAGGAAAGGCAAGGCAAAACGCAAAGAAGGGCAAGGCAAGTCAAGGCAAATGGGCAAAGCAAGGCAAGGCAATGCAAGACAAAAGGACAAAGAAAGGCAAGGCAAGTCAAAAGGGAAAGCAAGACAAGGAAAGGCAAGGCAAAAGGGCAAAGCAAGACAAGGCAAGGCAAGGCAAAAGGGCAAAGCAAGGCAAGGCAAGAGGGCAAAGCAATGCAAGGCAACGCAATGCAAAAGGGCAAAGCAAGGCAAGGCAAGGTAAGGCAAAAGGGCAATGCTAGGAAAGGCAAATGGGCAACACAAGGCAATTCAAGGCAAAAGGGCAAAGCAAAGCAAGGCAAGGCAAGTCAAAAGGGCAAAGGAAGGCAAGGCAAGAAAAAGCAAAGGGGCAAAGAAAGGCTAAGAAAGACAAAGCAAAGGGGCAAAGAAAGGCAAGGCAAGGCAGGGCTAAAAGGCATAGCAAGGCAAGGCAAAAGGGCAAAGCGATGCAAGGCAAGGCAAGGCAAAAGGGCAAAGCAAGGCAAGCGAAAGAAACGCAAAAGGGCAAGGTAAGTCAAGGAAAGGCAAGGCAAAACGCAAAGAAGGGCAAGGCAAGTCAAGGCAAATGGGCAAAGCAAGGCAAGGCAATGCAAGACAAAAGGACAAAGAAAGGCAAGGCAAGTCAAAAGGGAAAGCAAGACATGGAAAGGCAAGGCAAAAGGGCAAAGCAAGACAAGGCAAGGCAAGGGAAAAAGGAAAAGCAAGGCAAGGCAAAAGGGCATAGCAAGGGAAGGCAAGGCACTGCAAAACAGCAAAGCAAGGGAAAGCAAGCAAAGGCAAAAGGGCAAAGCAATCCAAGGCAAAAGGGCGAAGAAAGACAAAGCAAGGCAAGGCAAAAGGGCAAAGCCAGGCAAGGCAAGGCATGGCAAAATGGCAAAGCAAGGCAAGGCAAAAGGGCAAAGCAAGGCAATGAAAGGCAAGGGAAAAGGGCAAAGCAAGGCAAGGCAAGGCATGGCAAAATGGCAAAGCAAGGCAAGGCAAAAGGGCAAAGCAAGGCAATGAAAGGCAAGGGAAAAGGGCAAAGCAAGGCAAGGCAAGGCAAGGCAAAAGGGCAAAGCAAGGCAAGGCAAGGAAAGGCAAATGGGTAAAGCAAGGCAAGGCAATGCAAGACAATAGGGAAAAGAAGGAAAGGCAAGGCAAAAGGGCAAAGAAAGGCAAGGCAAGGCAAAAGGGCAAAGCAAGGCAATGAAAGGCAAGGGAAAAGGGCAAAGCAAGGCAAGGCAAGGCAAGGCAAAAGGGCAAAGCAAGGCATGGGAAGGCAAGGCAAGAGGGCAAAGGAAGGCAAGGCAAGGAAAGGCAAAAAAGCAAAGCAATGCAAGGCAAGGAAAGGCAAAAGGGCAGAGCAAGGCAAGGCAAGGAAAGTCAAAAGAGAAAACCGAGGCACCGCAAGGCAATGCAACTGGGCAAAGCAGAGCAAGGCAAGGAAAGGCAAACGGGTAAAGCAAGGCAAGACAATGCAAGACAATAGGGAAAAGAAGGCAAGGCAAGGCAAAAAGGCAAAGAAAGGCAAGGCAAGGCAAAAGGGCAAAGCAAGGCAAGGGAAGGCAAGGCAAAAAGGAATAGCAAGGGAAGGCAAGGCAAGGCAAAAGGGCAAAGCAAGGCAATGCAAGGCAAAAGGGCAAAGCAAAGCAAGGCAAGGAATGTCAAAAGAGAAAACCAAGGCACCGCAAAGCAAGGCAAAAGGGCAAAGCAAGGCAAGGCAAGGAAAGGCAAATGGGTAAAGCAAGGCAAGGCAATGCAAGACAATAGGGAAAAGAAGGAAAGGCCAGGCAAAAGGGCAAAGCAAGGCAAGGCAAGGCAAAAGGGCAAAGCAAGGCAAGGCAAGGCAAGGCAAAAGGGCAAAGCAAGGCAAGGCAAGGAAAGGCAAAATGGAAGGCAAGGCAAGGAAAGGCAAGGCAAAAGGCAAAGCAAGGCAAGGCAAGGCAAAAGGGCAAAGCAAGGCAGGGCAAAAGGGCAAAGCAATGCAAGGCAACGCAATGCAAAAGGGCAAAGCAAGGCAAGGCAAGGTAAGGCAAAAGGGCAATGCAAGGAAAGGCAAATGGGCAAAGCAAGGCAATGCAAGGCAAAAGGGCAAAGCAAAAGCAAGGCAAGGCAAGTCAAAAGGGCAAAGGAAGGCAAGTTAAAAGGACAAAGCAAGTCAAGGCAAGGAAAGGCAAAAGGGCAATGCAAGGCAAAATAAATTCGCAAAGCAAGGCAAGTCAAGGCAAAAGGGCAAAGCAAGGCAAGGCAAGGAAAGGCAAAAAGGCAAAGCAAGGCAAGGCAAGAAAAAGCAAAGTGGCAAAGAAAGGCAAGGCAAGACAAAGCAAAGGGGCAAAGAAAGGCAAGGCAAGTCAGGGCTAAAAGGCATAGCAAGGCAAGGCAAAATGGAAAAGCAATACAAGGCAAGACAAAGCAAAGGGTCAAAGAAAGGCAAGGCAATGTAAGGCAAAAGGGCAGAGCAAGGAAAGTCAAAAGGACAAAGCAAATCAAGGCAAGACAAGGCAAAAAGGCAAAGCAAGGCAAGGCAAGGCAAGGCTAAAAGGCATAACAAGGCAAGAAAAGGCAAAAAGGCAAAGCAAGGCAAAGCAAGGCAAGGCAAAAGAGCAAACCAAGGCAAGGCAAAAGAGCAAAGCAACGCAAGGCAAAGCAAGTCAAAAGGGAAAGGAAGGCAAGGCAAGTCAAAAGGGAAAGGAAGACAAGGCCAGGAAAGGCAAAGGGAAAAGCAAGGCAAGGTAAGATAAGGCAAAAAGGCAAGGTAAGGCAATGCAAGGCAAAAGGGCAAAGCAAGGCAAGACAAGGCAAAAAGGCAAAGCAAGGCAAGGCAAGGCAAGGCTAAAAGGCATAACAAGGCAAGGAAAGGCAAAAAGGGAAAGCAAGACAAGGCAAGGCAAGGAAAAAGAGCAAACCAAGGCAAGGCAAGTCAAGGCAAAAGGGCAAAGCAAGGCAATTCAAGGCAAATCAAAAGGGCAAAGCAAGGCAAGGCAAGACAAAAAGGCAAAGAAAGGCAAGGCAAAAGGACAACGTAAGGCAACGCAAGGGAAGGCAAAAGGGCAAAGCAAGGCAAGGTAAGACAAGGCAAAAAGGCAAGGTAAGGCAAGGCAAGGCTAAAAGGCATAACAAGGCAAGGAAAGGCAAAAAGGGAAAGCAAGACAAGGCAAGGCAAGGAAAAAGAGCAAACCAAGGCAAGGCAAGTCAAGGCCAAAGGGCAAAGCAAGGCAATTCAAGGCAAATCAAAAGTGCAAAGCAAGGCAAGGCAAGACAAAAATGCAAAGAAAGGCAAGGCAAAAGGACAAAGTAAGGCAACGCAAGGGAAGGCAAAAGGGCAAAGCAGGGCAAGGTAAGGAAAGGCAAATGGGTTAAGCAAGACAAGGCAATGAAAGACAAAAGGGAAAGGAAGGCAAGGCAACGCAAAAGGGCAAAGCAAGGCAAGGCAAGGCAAAAGGGCAAAGCAAAGCAAGGCAAGGCAATTCAAGAGGGCAAAGCAAGGCAGGGCAAGGAAAGGCAAAAAATCAAAGCAATGCAAGGCAAGGCAATGCAAAAGGGCAAAGCAAGGCAAGGAAAGGCAAGGCAAGAGGGCAAAGCAAGGCAAGGCAAGGAAAGGCAAAATGGAAGGCAAGGCAAGGAAATGCAAGGCAAAAGGCAAAGCAAGGCAAGGGAAGGCAAGGCAAAAGGGCAAAGCAAGGCAAGGCAAGGAAAGGCAATATGGAAGGAAAGGCAAGGAAAGGCAAGGCAAAAGGCAAAGCAAGGCAAGGCAAGGCAAGGCAAAAGGGCAAAGCAAGGAAAGGCAAGGCAAGGCAAAAGGGCAATGCTAGGAAAGGCAAATGGGCAAAGCAAGGCAATGCAAGGCAAAAGGGCAAAGCAAGGCAAGGCAAGAGGGCAAAGCAATGCAAGGCAACGCAATGCAAAAGGGCAATGCAAGGCAAGGCAAGGTAAGGCAAAAGGGCAATGCTAGGAAAGGCAAATGGGCAAAGCAAGGCAATGCAAGGCAAAAGGGCAAAGCAAAGCAAGGCAAGGCAAGTCAAAAGGGCAAAGGAAGGCAAGGCAAGAAAAAGCAAAGGGGCAAAGAAAGGCAAAGCAAGACAAAGCAAAGGGGCAAAGAAAGGCAAGGCAAGGCAGGGCTAAAAGGCATAGCAAGACAAGGCAAAAGGGCAAAGCGATGCAAGGCAAGGCAAGGCAAAAGGGCAAAGCAAGGCAAGCGAAAGAAACGCAAAAGGGCAAGGTAAGTCAAGGAAAGGCAAGGCAAAACGCAAAGAAGGGCAAGGCAAGTCAAGGCAAATGGGCAAAGCAAGGCAAGGCAATGCAAGACAAAAGGACAAAGAAAGGCAAGGCAAGTCAAAAGGGAAAGCAAGACAAGGAAAGGCAAGGCAAAAGGGCAAAGCAAGACAAGGCAAGGCAAGGCAAAAGGGCAAAGCAAGGCAAGGCAAGAGGGCAAAGCAATGCAAGGCAACGCAATGCAAAAGGGCAAAGCAAGGCAAGGCAAGGTAAGGCAAAAGGGCAATGCTAGGAAAGGCAAATGGGCAAAGCAAGGCAATTCAAGGCAAAAGGGCAAAGCAAAGCAAGGCAAGGCAAGTCAAAAGGGCAAAGGAAGGCAAGGCAAGAAAAAGCAAAGGGGCAAAGAAAGGCAAAGCAAGACAAAGCAAAGGGGCAAAGAAAGGCAAGGCAAGGCAGGGCTAAAAGGCATAGCAAGGCAAGGCAAAAGGGCAAAGCGATGCAAGGCAAGGCAAGGCAAAAGGGCAAAGCAAGGCAAGCGAAAGAAACGCAAAAGGGCAAGGTAAGTCAAGGAAAGGCAAGGCAAAACGCAAAGAAGGGCAAGGCAAGTCAAGGCAAATGGGCAAAGCAAGGCAAGGCAATGCAAGACAGAAGGACAAAGAAAGGCAAGGCAAGTCAAAAGGGAAAGCAAGACAAGGAAAGGCAAGGCAAAAGGGCAAAGCAAGACAAGGCAAGGCAAGGGAAAAAGGAAAAGCAAGGCAAGGCAAAAGGGCATAGCAAAGGAAGGCAAGGCACTGCAAAACAGCAAAGCAAGGGAAAGCAAGCAAAGGCAAAAGGGCAAAGCAATCCAAGGCAAAAGGGCGAAGAAAGACAAAGCAAGGCAAGGCAAAAGGGCAAAGCCAGGCAAGGCAAGGCATGGCAAAATGGCAAAGCAAGGCAAGGCAAAAGGGCAAAGCAAAGCAAGGCAAGGAATGTCAAAAGAGAAAACCAAGGCACCGCAAAGCAAGGCAAAAGGGCAAAGCAAGGCAAGGCAAGGAAAGGCAAATGGGTAAAGCAAGGCAAGGCAATGCAAGACAATAGGGAAAAGAAGGAAAGGCCAGGCAAAAGGGCAAAGCAAGGCAAGGCAAGGCAAAAGGGCAAAGCAAGGCAATGAAAGGCAAGGGAAAAGGGAAAAGCAAGGCAAGGCAAGGCAAGGCAAAAGGGCAAAGCAAGGCATGGGAAGGCAAGGCAAGAGGGCAAAGGAAGGCAAGGCAAGGAAAGGCAAAAAAGCAAAGCAATGCAAGGCAAGGAAAGGCAAAAGGGCAGAGCAAGGCAAGGCAAGGAAAGTCAAAAGAGAAAACCGAGGCACCGCAAGGCAATGCAACTGGGCAAAGCAGAGCAAGGCAAGGAAAGGCAAACGGGTAAAGCAAGGCAAGACAATGCAAGACAATAGGGAAAAGAAGGCAAGGCAAGGCAAAAAGGCAAAGAAAGGCAAGGCAAGGCAAAAGGGCAAAGCCAGGCAAGGCAAGGCATGGCAAAATGGCAAAGCAAGGCAAGGCAAAAGGGCAAAGCAAGGCAATGAAAGGCAAGGGAAAAGGGCAAAGCAAGGCAAGGCAAGGCAAGGCAAAAGGGCAAAGCAAGGCAAGGCAAGGAAAGGCAAATGGGTAAAGCAAGGCAAGGCAATGCAAGACAATAGGGAAAAGAAGGAAAGGCAAGGCAAAAGGGCAAAGAAAGGCAAGGCAAGGCAAAAGGGCAAAGCAAGGCAATGAAAGGCAAGGGAAAAGGGCAAAGCAAGGCAAGGCAAGGCAAAAGGGCAAAGCAAGGCATGGGAAGGCAAGGCAAGAGGGCAAAGGAAGGCAAGGCAAGGAAAGGCAAAAAAGCAAAGCAATGCAAGGCAAGGAAAGGCAAAAGGGCAGAGCAAGGCAAGGCAAGGAAAGTCAAAAGAGAAAACCGAGGCACCGCAAGGCAATGCAACTGGGCAAAGCAGGGCAAGGCAAGGAAAGGCAAACGGGTAAAGCAAGGCAAGACAATGCAAGACAATAGGGAAAAGAAGGCAAGGCAAGGCAAAAAGGCAAAGAAAGGCAAGGCAAGGCAAAAGGGCAAAGCAAGGCAAGGGAAGGCAAGGCAAAAAGGAATAGCAAGGGAAGGCAAGGCAAGGCAAAAGGGCAAAGCAAGGCAATGCAAGGCAAAAGGGCAAAGCAAAGCAAGGCAAGGAATGTCAAAAGAGAAAACCAAGGCACCGCAAAGCAAGGCAAAAGGGCAAAGCAAGGCAAGGCAAGGAAAGGCAAATGGGTAAAGCAAGGCAAGGCAATGCAAGACAATAGGGAAAAGAAGGAAAGGCCAGGCAAAAGGGCAAAGCAAGGCAAGGCAAGGCAAAAGGGCAAAGCAAGGCAAGGCAAGGCAAGGCAAAAGGGCAAAGCAAGGCAAGGCAAGGAAAGGCAAAATGGAAGGCAAGGCAAGGAAAGGCAAGGCAAAAGGCAAAGCAAGGCAAGGCAAGGCAAAAGGGCAAAGCAAGGCAGGGCAAAAGGGCAAAGCAATGCAAGGCAACGCAATGCAAAAGGGCAAAGCAAGGCAAGGCAAGGTAAGGCAAAAGGGCAATGCAAGGAAAGGCAAATGGGCAAAGCAAGGCAATGCAAGGCAAAAGGGCAAAGCAAAAGCAAGGCAAGGCAAGTCAAAAGGGCAAAGGAAGGCAAGTTAAAAGGACAAAGCAAGTCAAGGCAAGGAAAGGCAAAAGGGCAATGCAAGGCAAAATAAATTCGCAAAGCAAGGCAAGTCAAGGCAAAAGGGCAAAGCAAGGCAAGGCAAGGAAAGGCAAAAAGGCAAAGCAAGGCAAGGCAAGAAAAAGCAAAGTGGCAAAGAAAGGCAAGGCAAGACAAAGCAAAGGGGCAAAGAAAGGCAAGGCAAGTCAGGGCTAAAAGGCATAGCAAGGCAAGGCAAAATGGAAAAGCAATACAAGGCAAGACAAAGCAAAGGGTCAAAGAAAGGCAAGGCAATGTAAGGCAAAAGGGCAGAGCAAGGAAAGGCAAAAGGACAAAGCAAATCAAGGCAAGACAAGGCAAAAAGGCAAAGCAAGGCAAGGCAAGGCAAGGCTAAAAGGCATAACAAGGCAAGAAAAGGCAAAAAGGCAAAGCAAGGCAAAGCAAGGCAAGGCAAAAGAGCAAACCAAGGCAAGGCAAAAGAGCAAAGCAACGCAAGGCAAAGCAAGTCAAAAGGGAAAGGAAGGCAAGGCAAGTCAAAAGGGAAAGGAAGACAAGGCCAGGAAAGGCAAAGGGAAAAGCAAGGCAAGGTAAGATAAGGCAAAAAGGCAAGGTAAGGCAATGCAAGGCAAAAGGGCAAAGCAAGGCAAGACAAGGCAAAAAGGCAAAGCAAGGCAAGGCAAGGCAAGGCTAAAAGGCATAACAAGGCAAGGAAAGGCAAAAAGGGAAAGCAAGACAAGGCAAGGCAAGGAAAAAGAGCAAACCAAGGCAAGGCAAGTCAAGGCAAAAGGGCAAAGCAAGGCAATTCAAGGCAAATCAAAAGGGCAAAGCAAGGCAAGGCAAGACAAAAAGGCAAAGAAAGGCAAGGCAAAAGGACAACGTAAGGCAACGCAAGGGAAGGCAAAAGGGCAAAGCAAGGCAAGGTAAGACAAGGCAAAAAGGCAAGGTAAGGCAAGGCAAGGCTAAAAGGCATAACAAGGCAAGGAAAGGCAAAAAGGGAAAGCAAGACAAGGCAAGGCAAGGAAAAAGAGCAAACCAAGGCAAGGCAAGTCAAGGCCAAAGGGCAAAGCAAGGCAATTCAAGGCAAATCAAAAGTGCAAAGCAAGGCAAGGCAAGACAAAAATGCAAAGAAAGGCAAGGCAAAAGGACAAAGTAAGGCAACGCAAGGGAAGGCAAAAGGGCAAAGCAGGGCAAGGTAAGGAAAGGCAAATGGGTTAAGCAAGACAAGGCAATGAAAGACAAAAGGGAAAGGAAGGCAAGGCAACGCAAAAGGGCAAAGCAAGGCAAGGCAAGGCAAAAGGGCAAAGCAAAGCAAGGCAAGGCAATTCAAGAGGGCAAAGCAAGGCAGGGCAAGGAAAGGCAAAAAATCAAAGCAATGCAAGGCAAGGCAATGCAAAAGGGCAAAGCAAGGCAAGGAAAGGCAAGGCAAGAGGGCAAAGCAAGGCAAGGAAAGGAAAGGCAAAATGGAAGGCAAGGCAAGGAAATGCAAGGCAAAAGGCAAAGCAAGGCAAGGGAAGGCAAGGCAAAAGGGCAAAGCAAGGCAAGGCAAGGAAAGGCAATATGGAAGGAAAGGCAAGGAAAGGCAAGGCAAAAGGCAAAGCAAGGCAAGGCAAGGCAAGGCAAAAGGGCAAAGCAAGGAAAGGCAAGGCAAGGCAAAAGGGCAAAGCAAGGCAAGGCAAGAGGGCAAAGCAATGCAAGGCAACGCAATGCAAAAGGGCAAAGCAAGGCAAGGCAAGGTAAGGCAAAAGGGCAATGCTAGGAAAGGCAAATGGGCAAAGCAAGGCAATGCAAGGCAAAAGGGCAAAGCAAGGCAAGGCAAGAGGGCAAAGCAATGCAAGGCAACGCAATGCAAAAGGGCAAGGCAAGGCAAGGCAAGGTAAGGCAAAAGGGCAATGCTAGGAAAGGCAAATGGGCAAAGCAAGGCAATGCAAGGCAAAAGGGCAAAGCAAAGCAAGGCAAGGCAAGTCAAAAGGGCAAAGGAAGGCAAGGCAAGAAAAAGCAAAGGGGCAAAGAAAGGCAAAGCAAGACAAAGCAAAGGGGCAAAGAAAGGCAAGGCAAGGCAGGGCTAAAAGGCATAGCAAGACAAGGCAAAAGGGCAAAGCGATGCAAGGCAAGGCAAGGCAAAAGGGCAAAGCAAGGCAAGCGAAAGAAACGCAAAAGGGCAAGGTAAGTCAAGGAAAGGCAAGGCAAAACGCAAAGAAGGGCAAGGCAAGTCAAGGCAAATGGGCAAAGCAAGGCAAGGCAATGCAAGACAAAAGGACAAAGAAAGGCAAGGCAAGTCAAAAGGGAAAGCAAGACAAGGAAAGGCAAGGCAAAAGGGCAAAGCAAGACAAGGCAAGGCAAGGCAAAAGGGCAAAGCAAGGCAAGGCAAGAGGGCAAAGCAATGCAAGGCAACGCAATGCAAAAGGGCAAAGCAAGGCAAGGCAAGGTAAGGCAAAAGGGCAATGCTAGGAAAGGCAAATGGGCAAAGCAAGGCAATTCAAGGCAAAAGGGCAAAGCAAAGCAAGGCAAGGCAAGTCAAAAGGGCAAAGGAAGGCAAGGCAAGAAAAAGCAAAGGGGCAAAGAAAGGCAAAGCAAGACAAAGCAAAGGGGCAAAGAAAGGCAAGGCAAGGCAGGGCTAAAAGGCATAGCAAGGCAAGGCAAAAGGGCAAAGCGATGCAAGGCAAGGCAAGGCAAAAGGGCAAAGCAAGGCAAGCGAAAGAAACGCAAAAGGGCAAGGTAAGTCAAGGCAAATGGGCAAAGCAAGGCAAGGCAATGCAAGACAAAAGGACAAAGAAAGGCAAGGCAAGTCAAAAGGGAAAGCAAGACAAGGAAAGGCAAGGCAAAAGGGCAAAGCAAGACAAGGCAAGGCAAGGGAAAAAGGAAAAGCAAGGCAAGGCAAAAGGGCATAGCAAAGGAAGGCAAGGCACTGCAAAACAGCAAAGCAAGGGAAAGCAAGCAAAGGCAAAAGGGCAAAGCAATCCAAGGCAAAAGGGCGAAGAAAGACAAAGCAAGGCAAGGCAAAAGGGCAAAGCCAGGCAAGGCAAGGCATGGCAAAATGGCAAAGCAAGGCAAGGCAAAAGGGCAAAGCAAAGCAAGGCAAGGAATGTCAAAAGAGAAAACCAAGGCACCGCAAAGCAAGGCAAAAGGGCAAAGCAAGGCAAGGCAAGGAAAGGCAAATGGGTAAAGCAAGGCAAGGCAATGCAAGACAATAGGGAAAAGAAGGAAAGGCCAGGCAAAAGGGCAAAGCAAGGCAAGGCAAGGCAAAAGGGCAAAGCAAGGCAATGAAAGGCAAGGGAAAAGGGAAAAGCAAGGCAAGGCAAGGCAAGGCAAAAGGGCAAAGCAAGGCATGGGAAGGCAAGGCAAGAGGGCAAAGGAAGGCAAGGCAAGGAAAGGCAAAAAAGCAAAGCAATGCAAGGCAAGGAAAGGCAAAAGGGCAGAGCAAGGCAAGGCAAGGAAAGTCAAAAGAGAAAACCGAGGCACCGCAAGGCAATGCAACTGGGCAAAGCAGAGCAAGGCAAGGAAAGGCAAACGGGTAAAGCAAGGCAAGACAATGCAAGACAATAGGGAAAAGAAGGCAAGGCAAGGCAAAAAGGCAAAGAAAGGCAAGGCAAGGCAAAAGGGCAAAGCCAGGCAAGGCAAGGCATGGCAAAATGGCAAAGCAAGGCAAGGCAAAAGGGCAAAGCAAGGCAATGAAAGGCAAGGGAAAAGGGCAAAGCAAGGCAAGGCAAGGCAAGGCAAAAGGGCAAAGCAAGGCAAGGCAAGGAAAGGCAAATGGGTAAAGCAAGGCAAGGCAATGCAAGACAATAGGGAAAAGAAGGAAAGGCAAGGCAAAAGGGCAAAGAAAGGCAAGGCAAGGCAAAAGGGCAAAGCAAGGCAATGAAAGGCAAGGGAAAAGGGCAAAGCAAGGCAAGGCAAGGCAAAAGGGCAAAGCAAGGCATGGGAAGGCAAGGCAAGAGGGCAAAGGAAGGCAAGGCAAGGAAAGGCAAAAAAGCAAAGCAATGCAAGGCAAGGAAAGGCAAAAGGGCAGAGCAAGGCAAGGCAAGGAAAGTCAAAAGAGAAAACCGAGGCACCGCAAGGCAATGCAACTGGGCAAAGCAGGGCAAGGCAAGGAAAGGCAAACGGGTAAAGCAAGGCAAGACAATGCAAGACAATAGGGAAAAGAAGGCAAGGCAAGGCAAAAAGGCAAAGAAAGGCAAGGCAAGGCAAAAGGGCAAAGCAAGGCAAGGGAAGGCAAGGCAAAAAGGAATAGCAAGGGAAGGCAAGGCAAGGCAAAAGGGCAAAGCAAGGCAATGCAAGGCAAAAGGGCAAAGCAAAGCAAGGCAAGGAATGTCAAAAGAGAAAACCAAGGCACCGCAAAGCAAGGCAAAAGGGCAAAGCAAGGCAAGGCAAGGAAAGGCAAATGGGTAAAGCAAGGCAAGGCAATGCAAGACAATAGGGAAAAGAAGGAAAGGCCAGGCAAAAGGGCAAAGCAAGGCAAGGCAAGGCAAAAGGGCAAAGCAAGGCAAGGCAAGGCAAGGCAAAAGGGCAAAGCAAAGCAAGGCAAGGAAAGGCAAAATGGAAGGCAAGGCAAGGAAAGGCAAGGCAAAAGGCAAAGCAAGGCAAGGCAAGGCAAAAGGGCAAAGCAAGGCAGGGCAAAAGGGCAAAGCAATGCAAGGCAACGCAATGCAAAAGGGCAAAGCAAGGCAAGGCAAGGTAAGGCAAAAGGGCAATGCAAGGAAAGGCAAATGGGCAAAGCAAGGCAATGCAAGGCAAAAGGGCAAAGCAAAAGCAAGGCAAGGCAAGTCAAAAGGGCAAAGGAAGGCAAGTTAAAAGGACAAAGCAAGTCAAGGCAAGGAAAGGCAAAAGGGCAATGCAAGGCAAAATAAATTCGCAAAGCAAGGCAAGTCAAGGCAAAAGGGCAAAGCAAGGCAAGGCAAGGAAAGGCAAAAAGGCAAAGCAAGGCAAGGCAAGAAAAAGCAAAGTGGCAAAGAAAGGCAAGGCAAGACAAAGCAAAGGGGCAAAGAAAGGCAAGGCAAGTCAGGGCTAAAAGGCATAGCAAGGCAAGGCAAAATGGAAAAGCAATACAAGGCAAGACAAAGCAAAGGGTCAAAGAAAGGCAAGGCAATGTAAGGCAAAAGGGCAGAGCAAGGAAAGGCAAAAGGACAAAGCAAATCAAGGCAAGACAAGGCAAAAAGGCAAAGCAAGGCAAGGCAAGGCAAGGCTAAAAGGCATAACAAGGCAAGAAAAGGCAAAAAGGCAAAGCAAGGCAAAGCAAGGCAAGGCAAAAGAGCAAACCAAGGCAAGGCAAAAGAGCAAAGCAACGCAAGGCAAAGCAAGTCAAAAGGGAAAGGAAGGCAAGGCAAGTCAAAAGGGAAAGGAAGACAAGGCCAGGAAAGGCAAAGGGAAAAGCAAGGCAAGGTAAGATAAGGCAAAAAGGCAAGGTAAGGCAATGCAAGGCAAAAGGGCAAAGCAAGGCAAGACAAGGCAAAAAGGCAAAGCAAGGCAAGGCAAGGCAAGGCTAAAAGGCATAACAAGGCAAGGAAAGGCAAAAAGGGAAAGCAAGACAAGGCAAGGCAAGGAAAAAGAGCAAACCAAGGCAAGGCAAGTCAAGGCAAAAGGGCAAAGCAAGGCAATTCAAGGCAAATCAAAAGGGCAAAGCAAGGCAAGGCAAGACAAAAAGGCAAAGAAAGGCAAGGCAAAAGGACAACGTAAGGCAACGCAAGGGAAGGCAAAAGGGCAAAGCAAGGCAAGGTAAGACAAGGCAAAAAGGCAAGGTAAGGCAAGGCAAGGCTAAAAGGCATAACAAGGCAAGGAAAGGCAAAAAGGGAAAGCAAGACAAGGCAAGGCAAGGAAAAAGAGCAAACCAAGGCAAGGCAAGTCAAGGCCAAAGGGCAAAGCAAGGCAATTCAAGGCAAATCAAAAGTGCAAAGCAAGGCAAGGCAAGACAAAAATGCAAAGAAAGGCAAGGCAAAAGGACAAAGTAAGGCAACGCAAGGGAAGGCAAAAGGGCAAAGCAGGGCAAGGTAAGGAAAGGCAAATGGGTTAAGCAAGACAAGGCAATGAAAGACAAAAGGGAAAGGAAGGCAAGGCAACGCAAAAGGGCAAAGCAAGGCAAGGCAAGGCAAAAGGGCAAAGCAAAGCAAGGCAAGGCAATTCAAGAGGGCAAAGCAAGGCAGGGCAAGGAAAGGCAAAAAATCAAAGCAATGCAAGGCAAGGCAATGCAAAAGGGCAAAGCAAGGCAAGGAAAGGCAAGGCAAGAGGGCAAAGCAAGGCAAGGAAAGGAAAGGCAAAATGGAAGGCAAGGCAAGGAAATGCAAGGCAAAAGGCAAAGCAAGGCAAGGGAAGGCAAGGCAAAAGGGCAAAGCAAGGCAAGGCAAGGAAAGGCAATATGGAAGGAAAGGCAAGGAAAGGCAAGGCAAAAGGCAAAGCAAGGCAAGGCAAGGCAAGGCAAAAGGGCAAAGCAAGGAAAGGCAAGGCAAGGCAAAAGGGCAAAGCAAGGCAAGGCAAGAGGGCAAAGCAATGCAAGGCAACGCAATGCAAAAGGGCAAAGCAAGGCAAGGCAAGGTAAGGCAAAAGGGCAATGCTAGGAAAGGCAAATGGGCAAAGCAAGGCAATGCAAGGCAAAAGGGCAAAGCAAGGCAAGGCAAGAGGGCAAAGCAATGCAAGGCAACGCAATGCAAAAGGGCAAGGCAAGGCAAGGCAAGGTAAGGCAAAAGGGCAATGCTAGGAAAGGCAAATGGGCAAAGCAAGGCAATGCAAGGCAAAAGGGCAAAGCAAAGCAAGGCAAGGCAAGTCAAAAGGGCAAAGGAAGGCAAGGCAAGAAAAAGCAAAGGGGCAAAGAAAGGCAAAGCAAGACAAAGCAAAGGGGCAAAGAAAGGCAAGGCAAGGCAGGGCTAAAAGGCATAGCAAGACAAGGCAAAAGGGCAAAGCGATGCAAGGCAAGGCAAGGCAAAAGGGCAAAGCAAGGCAAGCGAAAGAAACGCAAAAGGGCAAGGTAAGTCAAGGAAAGGCAAGGCAAAACGCAAAGAAGGGCAAGGCAAGTCAAGGCAAATGGGCAAAGCAAGGCAAGGCAATGCAAGACAAAAGGACAAAGAAAGGCAAGGCAAGTCAAAAGGGAAAGCAAGACAAGGAAAGGCAAGGCAAAAGGGCAAAGCAAGACAAGGCAAGGCAAGGCAAAAGGGCAAAGCAAGGCAAGGCAAGAGGGCAAAGCAATGCAAGGCAACGCAATGCAAAAGGGCAAAGCAAGGCAAGGCAAGGTAAGGCAAAAGGGCAATGCTAGGAAAGGCAAATGGGCAAAGCAAGGCAATTCAAGGCAAAAGGGCAAAGCAAAGCAAGGCAAGGCAAGTCAAAAGGGCAAAGGAAGGCAAGGCAAGAAAAAGCAAAGGGGCAAAGAAAGGCAAAGCAAGACAAAGCAAAGGGGCAAAGAAAGGCAAGGCAAGGCAGGGCTAAAAGGCATAGCAAGGCAAGGCAAAAGGGCAAAGCGATGCAAGGCAAGGCAAGGCAAAAGGGCAAAGCAAGGCAAGCGAAAGAAACGCAAAAGGGCAAGGTAAGTCAAGGAAAGGCAAGGCAAAACGCAAAGAAGGGCAAGGCAAGTCAAGGCAAATGGGCAAAGCAAGGCAAGGCAATGCAAGACAAAAGGACAAAGAAAGGCAAGGCAAGTCAAAAGGGAAAGCAAGACAAGGAAAGGCAAGGCAAAAGGGCAAAGCAAGACAAGGCAAGGCAAGGCAAAAGGAAAAGCAAGGCAAGGCAAAAGGGCATAGCAAGGGAAGGCAAGGCACTGCAAAACAGCAAAGCAAGGGAAAGCAAGCAAAGGCAAAAGGGCAAAGCAATCCAAGGCAAAAGGGCGAAGAAAGACAAAGCAAGGCAAGGCAAAAGGGCAAAGCCAGGCAAGGCAAGGCATGGCAAAATGGCAAAGCAAGGCAAGGCAAAAGGGCAAAGCAAGGCAATGAAAGGCAAGGGAAAAGGGCAAAGCAAGGCAAGGCAAGGCAAGGCAAAAGGGCAAAGCAAGGCAAGGCAAGGAAAGGCAAATGGGTAAAGCAAGGCAAGGCAATGCAAGACAATAGGGAAAAGAAGGAAAGGCAAGGCAAAAGGGCAAAGAAAGGCAAGGCAAGGGAAAAGGGCAAAGCAAGGCAAGGCAAGGCAAGGCAAAAGGGCAAAGCAAGGCAAGGCAAGGCAAGGCAAAAGGGCAAAGCAAGGCATGGGAAGGCAAGGCAAGAGGGCAAAGGAAGGCAAGGCAAGGAAAGGCAAAAAAGCAAAGCAATGC
Organism: Columba guinea; assembly: GCA_032206185.1. NCBI lineage: Eukaryota > Metazoa > Chordata > Aves > Columbiformes > Columbidae > Columba > Columba guinea. The sequence goes on from JAVLUU010000334.1 coordinate 1,398,051, forward strand.
AAGGCAAGGAAAGGCAAAAGGGCAGAGCAAGGCAAGGCAAGGAAAGTCAAAAGAGAAAACCGAGGCACCGCAAGGCAATGCAACTGGGCAAAGCAGAGCAAGGCAAGGAAAGGCAAACGGGTAAAGCAAGGCAAGACAATGCAAGACAATAGGGAAAAGAAGGCAAGGCAAGGCAAAAAGGCAAAGAAAGGCAAGGCAAGGCAAAAGGGCAAAGCAAGGCAAGGGAAGGCAAGGCAAAAAGGAATAGCAAGGGAAGGCAAGGCAAGGCAAAAGGGCAAAGCAAGGCAAGGCAAGGCAAAAGGGCAAAGCAAAGCAAGGCAAGGAATGTCAAAAGAGAAAACCAAGGCACCGCAAAGCAAGGCAAAAGGGCAAAGCAAGGCAAGGCAAGGAAAGGCAAATGGGTAAAGCAAGGCAAGGCAATGCAAGACAATAGGGAAAAGAAGGAAAGGCCAGGCAAAAGGGCAAAGCAAGGCAAGGCAAGGCAAAAGGGCAAAGCAAGGCAAGGCAAGGCAAGGCAAAAGGGCAAAGCAAGGCAAGGCAAGGAAAGGCAAAATGGAAGGCAAGGCAAGGAAAGGCAAGGCAAAAGGCAGAGCAAGGCAAGGCAAGGCAAAAGGGCAAAGCAAGGCAGGGCAAAAGGGCAAAGCAATGCAAGGCAACGCAATGCAAAAGGGCAAAGCAAGGCAAGGCAAGGTAAGGCAAAAGGGCAATGCAAGGAAAGGCAAATGGGCAAAGCAAGGCAATGCAAGGCAAAAGGGCAAAGCAAAAGCAAGGCAAGGCAAGTCAAAAGGGCAAAGGAAGGCAAGGCAAGAAAAAGCAAAGGGGCAAAGAAAGGCAAAGAAAGACAAAGCAAAGGGGCAAAGAAAGGCAAGGCAAGGCAGGGCTAAAAGGCATAGCAAGGCAATGCAAAAGGGCAAAGCAAGGCAAGGAAAGGCAAGGCAAGAGGGCAAAGCAAGGCAAGGCAAGGAAAGGCAAAATGGAAGGCAAGGCAAGGAAATGCAAGGCAAAAGGCAAAGCAAGGCAAGGGAAGGCAAGGCAAAAGGGCAAAGCAAGGCAAGGCAAGGAAAGGCAATATGGAAGGAAAGGCAAGGAAAGGCAAGGCAAAAGGCAAAGCAAGGCAAGGCAAGGCAAGGCAAAAGGGCAAAGCAAGGAAAGGCAAGGCAAGGCAAAAGGGCAAAGCAAGGCAAGGCAAGAGGGCAAAGCAATGCAGGGCAAAGCAATGCAGGGCAACGCAATGCAAAAGGGCAAAGCAAGGCAAGGCAAGGTAAGGCAAAAGGGCAATGCTAGGAAAGGCAAATGGGCAAAGCAAGGCAATGCAAGGCAAAAGGGCAAAGCAAAGCAAGGCAAGGCAAGTCAAAAGGGCAAAGGAAGGCAAGGCAAGAAAAAGCAAAGGGGCAAAGAAAGGCAAAGCAAGACAAAGCAAAGGGGCAAAGAAAGGCAAGGCAAGGCAGGGCTAAAAGGCATAGCAAGGCAAGGCAAAAGGGCAAAGCGATGCAAGGCAAGGCAAGGCAAAAGGGCAAAGCAAGGCAAGCGAAAGAAACGCAAAAGGGCAAGGTAAGTCAAGGAAAGGCAAGGCAAAACGCAAAGAAGGGCAAGGCAAGTCAAGGCAAATGGGCAAAGCAAGGCAAGGCAATGCAAGACAAAAGGACAAAGAAAGGCAAGGCAAGTCAAAAGGGAAAGCAAGACAAGGAAAGGCAAGGCAAAAGGGCAAAGCAAGACAAGGCAAGGCAAGGGAAAAAGGAAAAGCAAGGCAAGGCAAAAGGGCATAGCAAGGGAAGGCAAGGCACTGCAAAACAGCAAAGCAAGGGAAAGCAAGCAAAGGCAAAAGGGCAAAGCAATCCAAGGCAAAAGGGCGAAGAAAGACAAAGCAAGGCAAGGCAAAAGGGCAAAGCCAGGCAAGGCAAGGCATGGCAAAATGGCAAAGCAAGGCAAGGCAAAAGGGCAAAGCAAGGCAATGAAAGGCAAGGGAAAAGGGCAAAGCAAGGCAAGGCAAGGCAAGGCAAAAGGGCAAAGCAAGGCAAGGCAAGGAAAGGCAAATGGGTAAAGCAAGGCAAGGCAATGCAAGACAATAGGGAAAAGAAGGAAAGGCAAGGCAAAAGGGCAAAGAAAGGCAAGGCAAGGCAAAAGGGCAAAGCAAGGCAATGAAAGGCAAGGGAAAAGGGCAAAGCAAGGCAAGGCAAGGCAAGGCAAAAGGGCAAAGCAAGGCATGGGAAGGCAAGGCAAGAGGGCAAAGGAAGGCAAGGCAAGGAAAGGCAAAAAAGCAAAGCAATGCAAGGCAAGGAAAGGCAAAAGGGCAGAGCAAGGCAAGGCAAGGAAAGTCAAAAGAGAAAACCGAGGCACCGCAAGGCAATGCAACTGGGCAAAGCAGAGCAAGGCAAGGAAAGGCAAACGGGTAAAGCAAGGCAAGACAATGCAAGACAATAGGGAAAAGAAGGCAAGGCAAGGCAAAAAGGCAAAGAAAGGCAAGGCAAGGCAAAAGGGCAAAGCAAGGCAAGGGAAGGCAAGGCAAAAAGGAATAGCAAGGGAAGGCAAGGCAAGGCAAAAGGGCAAAGCAAGGCAATGCAAGGCAAAAGGGCAAAGCAAAGCAAGGCAAGGAATGTCAAAAGAGAAAACCAAGGCACCGCAAAGCAAGGCAAAAGGGCAAAGCAAGGCAAGGCAAGGAAAGGCAAATGGGTAAAGCAAGGCAAGGCAATGCAAGACAATAGGGAAAAGAAGGAAAGGCCAGGCAAAAGGGCAAAGCAAGGCAAGGCAAGGCAAAAGGGCAAAGCAAGGCAAGGCAAGGCAAAAGGGCAAAGCAAAGCAAGGCAAGGAAAGGCAAAATGGAAGGCAAGGCAAGGAAAGGCAAGGCAAAAGGCAAAGCAAGGCAAGGCAAGGCAAAAGGGCAAAGCAAGGCAGGGCAAAAGGGCAAAGCAATGCAAGGCAACGCAATGCAAAAGGGCAAAGCAAGGCAAGGCAAGGTAAGGCAAAAGGGCAATGCAAGGAAAGGCAAATGGGCAAAGCAAGGCAATGCAAGGCAAAAGGGCAAAGCAAAAGCAAGGCAAGGCAAGTCAAAAGGGCAAAGGAAGGCAAGTTAAAAGGACAAAGCAAGTCAAGGCAAGGAAAGGCAAAAGGGCAATGCAAGGCAAAATAAATTCGCAAAGCAAGGCAAGTCAAGGCAAAAGGGCAAAGCAAGGCAAGGCAAGGAAAGGCAAATGGGTAAAGCAAGGCAAGGCAATGCAAGACAATAGGGAAAAGAAGGAAAGGCCAGGCAAAAGGGCAAAGCAAGGCAAGGCAAGGCAAAAGGGCAAAGCAAGGCAAGGCAAGGCAAGGCAAAAGGGCAAAGCAAGGCAAGGCAAGGAAAGGCAAAATGGAAGGCAAGGCAAGGAAAGGCAAGGCAAAAGGCAAAGCAAGGCAAGGCAAGGCAAAAGGGCAAAGCAAGGCAGGGCAAAAGGGCAAAGCAATGCAAGGCAACGCAATGCAAAAGGGCAAAGCAAGGCAAGGCAAGGTAAGGCAAAAGGGCAATGCAAGGAAAGGCAAATGGGCAAAGCAAGGCAATGCAAGGCAAAAGGGCAAAACAAAAGCAAGGCAAGGCAAGTCAAAAGGGCAAAGGAAGGCAAGTTAAAAGGACAAAGCAAGTCAAGGCAAGGAAAGGAAAAAGGGCAATGCAAGGCAAAATAAATTCGCAAAGCAAGGCAAGTCAAGGCAAAAGGGCAAAGCAAGGCAAGGCAAGGAAAGGCAAAAAGGCAAAGCAAGGCAAGGCAAGAAAAAGCAAAGTGGCAAAGAAAGGCAAGGCAAGACAAAGCAAAGGGGCAAAGAAAGGCAAGGCAAGTCAGGGCTAAAAGGCATAGCAAGGCAAGGCAAAATGGAAAAGCAATACAAGGCAAGACAAAGCAAAGGGTCAAAGAAAGGCAAGGCAATGTAAGGCAAAAGGGCAGAGCAAGGAAAGGCAAAAGGACAAAGCAAATCAAGGCAAGACAAGGCAAAAAGGCAAAGCAAGGCAAGGCAAGGCAAGGCTAAAAGGCATAACAAGGCAAGAAAAGGCAAAAAGGCAAAGCAAGGCAAAGCAAGGCAAGGCAAAAGAGCAAACCAAGGCAAGGCAAAAGAGCAAAGCAACGCAAGGCAAAGCAAGTCAAAAGGGAAAGGAAGGCAAGGCAAGTCAAAAGGGAAAGGAAGACAAGGCCAGGAAAGGCAAAGGGAAAAGCAAGGCAAGGTAAGATAAGGCAAAAAGGCAAGGTAAGGCAATGCAAGGCAAAAGGGCAAAGCAAGGCAAGACAAGGCAAAAAGGCAAAGCAAGGCAAGGCAAGGCAAGGCTAAAAGGCATAACAAGGCAAGGAAAGGCAAAAAGGGAAAGCAAGACAAGGCAAGGCAAGGAAAAAGAGCAAACCAAGGCAAGGCAAGTCAAGGCAAAAGGGCAAAGCAAGGCAATTCAAGGCAAATCAAAAGGGCAAAGCAAGGCAAGGCAAGACAAAAAGGCAAAGAAAGGCAAGGCAAAAGGACAACGTAAGGCAACGCAAGGGAAGGCAAAAGGGCAAAGCAAGGCAAGGTAAGACAAGGCAAAAAGGCAAGGTAAGGCAAGGCAAGGCTAAAAGGCATAACAAGGCAAGGAAAGGCAAAAAGGGAAAGCAAGACAAGGCAAGGCAAGGAAAAAGAGCAAACCAAGGCAAGGCAAGTCAAGGCCAAAGGGCAAAGCAAGGCAATTCAAGGCAAATCAAAAGTGCAAAGCAAGGCAAGGCAAGACAAAAATGCAAAGAAAGGCAAGGCAAAAGGACAAAGTAAGGCAACGCAAGGGAAGGCAAAAGGGCAAAGCAGGGCAAGGTAAGGAAAGGCAAATGGGTTAAGCAAGACAAGGCAATGAAAGACAAAAGGGAAAGGAAGGCAAGGCAACGCAAAAGGGCAAAGCAAGGCAAGGCAAGGCAAAAGGGCAAAGCAAAGCAAGGCAAGGCAATTCAAGAGGGCAAAGCAAGGCAGGGCAAGGAAAGGCAAAAAATCAAAGCAATGCAAGGCAAGGCAATGCAAAAGGGCAAAGCAAGGCAAGGAAAGGCAAGGCAAGAGGGCAAAGCAAGGCAAGGCAAGGAAAGGCAAAATGGAAGGCAAGGCAAGGAAAGGCAAGGCAAGAGGGCAAAGCAAGGCTAGGCAAGGAAAGGCAAAATGGAAGGCAAGGCAAGGAAATGCAAGGCAAAAGGCAAAGCAAGGCAAGGGAAGGCAAGGCAAAAGGGCAAAGCAAGGCAAGGCAAGGAAAGGCAATATGGAAGGAAAGGCAAGGAAAGGCAAGGCAAAAGGCAAAGCAAGGCAAGGCAAGGCAAGGCAAAAGGGCAAAGCAAGGAAAGGCAAGGCAAGGCAAAAGGGCAAAGCAAGGCAAGGCAAGAGGGCAAAGCAATGCAAGGCAACGCAATGCAAAAGGGCAATGCAAGGCAAGGCAAGGTAAGGCAAAAGGGCAATGCTAGGAAAGGCAAATGGGCAAAGCAAGGCAATGCAAGGCAAAAGGGCAAAGCAAAGCAAGGCAAGGCAAGTCAAAAGGGCAAAGGAAGGCAAGGCAAGAAAAAGCAAAGGGGCAAAGAAAGGCAAAGCAAGACAAAGCAAAGGGGCAAAGAAAGGCAAGGCAAGGCAGGGCTAAAAGGCATAGCAAGGCAAGGCAAAAGGGCAAAGCGATGCAAGGCAAGGCAAGGCAAAAGGGCAAAGCAAGGCAAGCGAAAGAAACGCAAAAGGGCAAGGTAAGTCAAGGAAAGGCAAGGCAAAACGCAAAGAAGGGCAAGGCAAGTCAAGGCAAATGGGCAAAGCAAGGCAAGGCAATGCAAGACAAAAGGACAAAGAAAGGCAAGGCAAGTCAAAAGGGAAAGCAAGACAAGGAAAGGCAAGGCAAAAGGGCAAAGCAAGGCAAGGCAAGAGGGCAAAGCAATGCAAGGCAACGCAATGCAAAAGGGCAAAGCAAGGCAAGGCAAGGTAAGGCAAAAGGGCAATGCTAGGAAAGGCAAATGGGCAAAGCAAGGCAATTCAAGGCAAAAGGGCAAAGCAAAGCAAGGCAAGGCAAGTCAAAAGGGCAAAGGAAGGCAAGGCAAGAAAAAGCAAAGGGGCAAAGAAAGGCAAAGCAAGACAAAGCAAAGGGGCAAAGAAAGGCAAGGCAAGGCAGGGCTAAAAGGCATAGCAAGGCAAGGCAAAAGGGCAAAGCGATGCAAGGCAAGGCAAGGCAAAAGGGCAAAGCAAGGCAAGCGAAAGAAACGCAAAAGGGCAAGGTAAGTCAAGGAAAGGCAAGGCAAAACGCAAAGAAGGGCAAGGCAAGTCAAGGCAAATGGGCAAAGCAAGGCAAGGCAATGCAAGACAAAAGGACAAAGAAAGGCAAGGCAAGTCAAAAGGGAAAGCAAGACAAGGAAAGGCAAGGCAAAAGGGCAAAGCAAGACAAGGCAAGGCAAGGGAAAAAGGAAAAGCAAGGCAAGGCAAAAGGGCATAGCAAGGGAAGGCAAGGCACTGCAAAACAGCAAAGCAAGGGAAAGCAAGCAAAGGCAAAAGGGCAAAGCAATCCAAGGCAAAAGGGCGAAGAAAGACAAAGCAAGGCAAGGCAAAAGGGCAAAGCCAGGCAAGGCAAGGCATGGCAAAATGGCAAAGCAAGGCAAGGCAAAAGGGCAAAGCAAGGCAATGAAAGGCAAGGGAAAAGGGCAAAGCAAGGCAAGGCAAGGCAAGGCAAAAGGGCAAAGCAAGGCAAGGCAAGGAAAGGCAAATGGGTAAAGCAAGGCAAGGCAATGCAAGACAATAGGGAAAAGAAGGAAAGGCCAGGCAAAAGGGCAAAGCAAGGCAAGGCAAGGCAAAAGGGCAAAGCAAGGCAAGGCAAGGCAAAAGGGCAAAGCAAGGCAAGGCAAGGAAAGGCAAAATGGAAGGCAAGGCAAGGAAAGGCAAGGCAAAAGGCAAAGCAAGGCAAGGCAAGGCAAAAGGGCAAAGCAAGGCAGGGCAAAAGGGCAAAGCAATGCAAGGCAACGCAATGCAAAAGGGCAAAGCAAGGCAAGGCAAGGTAAGGCAAAAGGGCAATGCAAGGAAAGGCAAATGGGCAAAGCAAGGCAATGCAAGGCAAAAGGGCAAAGCAAAAGCAAGGCAAGGCAAGTCAAAAGGGCAAAGGAAGGCAAGTTAAAAGGACAAAGCAAGTCAAGGCAAGGAAAGGCAAAAGGGCAATGCAAGGCAAAATAAATTCGCAAAGCAAGGCAAGTCAAGGCAAAAGGGCAAAGCAAGGCAAGGCAAGGAAAGGCAAAAAGGCAAAGCAAGGCAAGGCAAGAAAAAGCAAAGTGGCAAAGAAAGGCAAGGCAAGACAAAGCAAAGGGGCAAAGAAAGGCAAGGCAAGTCAGGGCTAAAAGGCATAGCAAGGCAAGGCAAAATGGAAAAGCAATACAAGGCAAGACAAAGCAAAGGGTCAAAGAAAGGCAAGGCAATGTAAGGCAAAAGGGCAGAGCAAGGAAAGTCAAAAGGACAAAGCAAATCAAGGCAAGACAAGGCAAAAAGGCAAAGCAAGGCAAGGCAAGGCAAGGCTAAAAGGCATAACAAGGCAAGAAAAGGCAAAAAGGCAAAGCAAGGCAAAGCAAGGCAAGGCAAAAGAGCAAAGCAACGCAAGGCAAAGCAAGTCAAAAGGGAAAGGAAGGCAAGGCAAGTCAAAAGGGAAAGGAAGACAAGGCCAGGAAAGGCAAAGGGAAAAGCAAGGCAAGGTAAGATAAGGCAAAAAGGCAAGGTAAGGCAATGCAAGGCAAAAGGGCAAAGCAAGGCAAGACAAGGCAAAAAGGCAAAGCAAGGCAAGGCAAGGCAAGGCTAAAAGGCATAACAAGGCAAGGAAAGGCAAAAAGGGAAAGCAAGACAAGGCAAGGCAAGGAAAAAGAGCAAACCAAGGCAAGGCAAGTCAAGGCCAAAGGGCAAAGCAAGGCAATTCAAGGCAAATCAAAAGTGCAAAGCAAGGCAAGGCAAGACAAAAATGCAAAGAAAGGCAAGGCAAAAGGACAAAGTAAGGCAACGCAAGGGAAGGCAAAAGGGCAAAGCAGGGCAAGGTAAGGAAAGGCAAATGGGTTAAGCAAGACAAGGCAATGAAAGACAAAAGGGAAAGGAAGGCAAGGCAACGCAAAAGGGCAAAGCAAGGCAAGGCAAGGCAAAAGGGCAAAGCAAAGCAAGGCAAGGCAATTCAAGAGGGCAAAGCAAGGCAGGGCAAGGAAAGGCAAAAAATCAAAGCAATGCAAGGCAAGGCAATGCAAAAGGGCAAAGCAAGGCAAGGAAAGGCAAGGCAAGAGGGCAAAGCAAGGCAAGGCAAGGAAAGGCAAAATGGAAGGCAAGGCAAGGAAATGCAAGGCAAAAGGCAAAGCAAGGCAAGGGAAGGCAAGGCAAAAGGGCAAAGCAAGGCAAGGCAAGGAAAGGCAATATGGAAGGAAAGGCAAGGAAAGGCAAGGCAAAAGGCAAAGCAAGGCAAGGCAAGGCAAGGCAAAAGGGCAAAGCAAGGAAAGGCAAGGCAAGGCAAAAGGGCAAAGCAAGGCAAGGCAAGAGGGCAAAGCAATGCAAGGCAACGCAATGCAAAAGGGCAAAGCAAGGCAAGGCAAGGTAAGGCAAAAGGGCAATGCTAGGAAAGGCAAATGGGCAAAGCAAGGCAATGCAAGGCAAAAGGGCAAAGCAAAGCAAGGCAAGGCAAGTCAAAAGGGCAAAGGAAGGCAAGGCAAGAAAAAGCAAAGGGGCAAAGAAAGGCAAAGCAAGACAAAGCAAAGGGGCAAAGAAAGGCAAGGCAAGGCAGGGCTAAAAGGCATAGCAAGGCAAGGCAAAAGGGCAAAGCGATGCAAGGCAAGGCAAGGCAAAAGGGCAAAGCAAGGCAAGCGAAAGAAACGCAAAAGGGCAAGGTAAGTCAAGGAAAGGCAAGGCAAAACGCAAAGAAGGGCAAGGCAAGTCAAGGCAAATGGGCAAAGCAAGGCAAGGCAATGCAAGACAAAAGGACAAAGAAAGGCAAGGCAAGTCAAAAGGGAAAGCAAGACAAGGAAAGGCAAGGCAAAAGGGCAAAGCAAGACAAGGCAAGGCAAGGGAAAAAGGAAAAGCAAGGCAAGGCAAAAGGGCATAGCAAGGGAAGGCAAGGCACTGCAAAACAGCAAAGCAAGGGAAAGCAAGCAAAGGCAAAAGGGCAAAGCAATCCAAGGCAAAAGGGCGAAGAAAGACAAAGCAAGGCAAGGCAAAAGGGCAAAGCCAGGCAAGGCAAGGCATGGCAAAATGGCAAAGCAAGGCAAGGCAAAAGGGCAAAGCAAGGCAATGAAAGGCAAGGGAAAAGGGCAAAGCAAGGCAAGGCAAGGCAAGGCAAAAGGGCAAAGCAAGGCAAGGCAAGGAAAGGCAAATGGGTAAAGCAAGGCAAGGCAATGCAAGACAATAGGGAAAAGAAGGAAAGGCAAGGCAAAAGGGCAAAGAAAGGCAAGGCAAGGGAAAAGGGCAAAGCAAGGCAAGGCAAGGCAAGGCAAAAGGGCAAAGCAAGGCAAGGCAAGGCAAGGCAAAAGGGCAAAGCAAGGCATGGGAAGGCAAGGCAAGAGGGCAAAGGAAGGCAAGGCAAGGAAAGGCAAAAAAGCAAAGCAATGCAAGGCAAGGAAAGGCAAAAGGGCAGAGCAAGGCAAGGCAAGGAAAGTCAAAAGAGAAAACCGAGGCACCGCAAGGCAATGCAACTGGGCAAAGCAGAGCAAGGCAAGGAAAGGCAAACGGGTAAAGCAAGGCAAGACAATGCAAGACAATAGGGAAAAGAAGGCAAGGCAAGGCAAAAAGGCAAAGAAAGGCAAGGCAAGGCAAAAGGGCAAAGCAAGGCAAGGGAAGGCAAGGCAAAAAGGAATAGCAAGGGAAGGCAAGGCAAGGCAAAAGGGCAAAGCAAGGCAATGCAAGGCAAAAGGGCAAAGCAAAGCAAGGCAAGGAATGTCAAAAGAGAAAACCAAGGCACCGCAAAGCAAGGCAAAAGGGCAAAGCAAGGCAAGGCAAGGAAAGGCAAATGGGTAAAGCAAGGCAAGGCAATGCAAGACAATAGGGAAAAGAAGGAAAGGCCAGGCAAAAGGGCAAAGCAAGGCAAGGCAAGGCAAAAGGGCAAAGCAAGGCAAGGCAAGGAAAGGCAAAATGGAAGGCAAGGCAAGGAAAGGCAAGGCAAAAGGCAAAGCAAGGCAAGGCAAGGCAAAAGGGCAAAGCAAGGCAGGGCAAAAGGGCAAAGCAATGCAAGGCAACGCAATGCAAAAGGGCAAAGCAAGGCAAGGCAAGGTAAGGCAAAAGGGCAAGGCAAGGTAAGGCAAAAGGGCAATGCAAGGAAAGGCAAATGGGCAAAGCAAGGCAATGCAAGGCAAAAGGGCAAAGCAAAAGCAAGGCAAGGCAAGTCAAAAGGGCAAAGGAAGGCAAGTTAAAAGGACAAAGCAAGTCAAGGCAAGGAAAGGCAAAAGGGCAATGCAAGGCAAAATAAATTCGCAAAGCAAGGCAAGTCAAGGCAAAAGGGCAAAGCAAGGCAAGGCAAGGAAAGGCAAAAAGGCAAAGCAAGGCAAGGCAAGAAAAAGCAAAGTGGCAAAGAAAGGCAAGGCAAGACAAAGCAAAGGGGCAAAGAAAGGCAAGGCAAGTCAGGGCTAAAAGGCATAGCAAGGCAAGGCAAAATGGAAAAGCAATACAAGGCAAGACAAAGCAAAGGGTCAAAGAAAGGCAAGGCAATGTAAGGCAAAAGGGCAGAGCAAGGAAAGGCAAAAGGACAAAGCAAATCAAGGCAAGACAAGGCAAAAAGGCAAAGCAAGGCAAGGCAAGGCAAGGCTAAAAGGCATAACAAGGCAAGAAAAGGCAAAAAGGCAAAGCAAGGCAAAGCAAGGCAAGGCAAAAGAGCAAACCAAGGCAAGGCAAAAGAGCAAAGCAACGCAAGGCAAAGCAAGTCAAAAGGGAAAGGAAGGCAAGGCAAGTCAAAAGGGAAAGGAAGACAAGGCCAGGAAAGGCAAAGGGAAAAGCAAGGCAAGGTAAGATAAGGCAAAAAGGCAAGGTAAGGCAATGCAAGGCAAAAGGGCAAAGCAAGGCAAGACAAGGCAAAAAGGCAAAGCAAGGCAAGGCAAGGCAAGGCTAAAAGGCATAACAAGGCAAGGAAAGGCAAAAAGGGAAAGCAAGACAAGGCAAGGCAAGGAAAAAGAGCAAACCAAGGCAAGGCAAGTCAAGGCAAAAGGGCAAAGCAAGGCAATTCAAGGCAAATCAAAAGGGCAAAGCAAGGCAAGGCAAGACAAAAAGGCAAAGAAAGGCAAGGCAAAAGGACAACGTAAGGCAACGCAAGGGAAGGCAAAAGGGCAAAGCAAGGCAAGGTAAGACAAGGCAAAAAGGCAAGGTAAGGCAAGGCAAGGCTAAAAGGCATAACAAGGCAAGGAAAGGCAAAAAGGGAAAGCAAGACAAGGCAAGGCAAGGAAAAAGAGCAAACCAAGGCAAGGCAAGTCAAGGCCAAAGGGCAAAGCAAGGCAATTCAAGGCAAATCAAAAGTGCAAAGCAAGGCAAGGCAAGACAAAAATGCAAAGAAAGGCAAGGCAAAAGGACAAAGTAAGGCAACGCAAGGGAAGGCAAAAGGGCAAAGCAGGGCAAGGTAAGGAAAGGCAAATGGGTTAAGCAAGACAAGGCAATGAAAGACAAAAGGGAAAGGAAGGCAAGGCAACGCAAAAGGGCAAAGCAAGGCAAGGCAAGGCAAAAGGGCAAGGCAAAGCAAGGCAAGGCAATTCAAGAGGGCAAAGCAAGGCAGGGCAAGGAAAGGCAAAAAATCAAAGCAATGCAAGGCAAGGCAATGCAAAAGGGCAAAGCAAGGCAAGGAAAGGCAAGGCAAGAGGGCAAAGCAAGGCAAGGCAAGGAAAGGCAAAATGGAAGGCAAGGCAAGGAAATGCAAGGCAAAAGGCAAAGCAAGGCAAGGGAAGGCAAGGCAAAAGGGCAAAGCAAGGAAAGGCAAGGCAAGGCAAAAGGGCAAAGCAAGGCAAGGCAAGAGGGCAAAGCAATGCAAGGCAACGCAATGCAAAAGGGCAAAGCAAGGCAAGGCAAGGTAAGGCAAAAGGGCAATGCTAGGAAAGGCAAATGGGCAAAGCAAGGCAATGCAAGGCAAAAGGGCAAAGCAAAGCAAGGCAAGGCAAGTCAAAAGGGCAAAGGAAGGCAAGGCAAGAAAAAGCAAAGGGGCAAAGAAAGGCAAAGCAAGACAAAGCAAAGGGGCAAAGAAAGGCAAGGCAAGGCAGGGCTAAAAGGCATAGCAAGGCAAGGCAAAAGGGCAAAGCGATGCAAGGCAAGGCAAGGCAAAAGGGCAAAGCAAGGCAAGCGAAAGAAACGCAAAAGGGCAAGGTAAGTCAAGGAAAGGCAAGGCAAAACGCAAAGAAGGGCAAGGCAAGTCAAGGCAAATGGGCAAAGCAAGGCAAGGCAATGCAAGACAAAAAGACAAAGAAAGGCAAGGCAAGTCAAAAGGGAAAGCAAGACAAGGAAAGGCAAGGCAAAAGGGCAAAGCAAGACAAGGCAAGGCAAGGCAAAAGGGCAAAGCAAGGCAAGGCAAGAGGGCAAAGCAATGCAAGGCAACGCAATGCAAAAGGGCAAAGCAAGGCAAGGCAAGGTAAGGCAAAAGGGCAATGCTAGGAAAGGCAAATGGGCAAAGCAAGGCAATGCAAGGCAAAAGGGCAAAGCAAAGCAAGGCAAGGCAAGTCAAAAGGGCAAAGGAAGGCAAGGCAAGAAAAAGCAAAGGGGCAAAGAAAGGCAAAGCAAGACAAAGCAAAGGGGCAAAGAAAGGCAAGGCAAGGCAGGGCTAAAAGGCATAGCAAGGCAAGGCAAAAGGGCAAAGCGATGCAAGGCAAGGCAAGGCAAAAGGGCAAAGCAAGGCAAGCGAAAGAAACGCAAAAGGGCAAGGTAAGTCAAGGAAAGGCAAGGCAAAACGCAAAGAAGGGCAAGGCAAGTCAAGGCAAATGGGCAAAGCAAGGCAAGGCAATGCAAGACAAAAGGACAAAGAAAGGCAAGGCAAGTCAAAAGGGAAAGCAAGACAAGGAAAGGCAAGGCAAAGGGGCAAAGCAAGACAAGGCAAGGCAAGGGAAAAAGGAAAAGCAAGGCAAGGCAAAAGGGCATAGCAAGGGAAGGCAAGGCACTGCAAAACAGCAAAGCAAGGGAAAGCAAGCAAAGGCAAAAGGGCAAAACAATCCAAGGCAAAAGGGCGAAGAAAGACAAAGCAAGGCAAGGCAAAAGGGCAAAGCCAGGCAAGGCAAGGCATGGCAAAATGGCAAAGCAAGGCAAGGCAAAAGGGCAAAGCAAGGCAATGAAAGGCAAGGGAAAAGGGCAAAGCAAGGCAAGGCAAGGCAAGGCAAAAGGGCAAAGCAAGGCAAGGCAAGGAAAGGCAAATGGGTAAAGCAAGGCAAGGCAATGCAAGACAATAGGGAAAAGAAGGAAAGGCAAGGCAAAAGGGCAAAGAAAGGCAAGGCAAGGCAAAAGGGCAAAGCAAGGCAATGAAAGGCAAGGGAAAAGGGCAAAGCAAGGCAAGGCAAGGCAAGGCAAAAGGGCAAAGCAAGGCATGGGAAGGCAAGGCAAGAGGGCAAAGGAAGGCAAGGCAAGGAAAGGCAAAAAAGCAAAGCAATGCAAGGCAAGGAAAGGCAAAAGGGCAGAGCAAGGCAAGGCAAGGAAAGTCAAAAGAGAAAACCGAGGCACCGCAAGGCAATGCAACTGGGCAAAGCAGAGCAAGGCAAGGAAAGGCAAACGGGTAAAGCAAGGCAAGACAATGCAAGACAATAGGGAAAAGAAGGCAAGGCAAGGCAAAAAGGCAAAGAAAGGCAAGGCAAGGCAAAAGGGCAAAGCAAGGCAAGGGAAGGCAAGGCAAAAAGGAATAGCAAGGGAAGGCAAGGCAAGGCAAAAGGGCAAAGCAAGGCAATGCAAGGCAAAAGGGCAAAGCAAAGCAAGGCAAGGAATGTCAAAAGAGAAAACCAAGGCACCGCAAAGCAAGGCAAAAGGGCAAAGCAAGGCAAGGCAAGGAAAGGCAAATGGGTAAAGCAAGGCAAGGCAATGCAAGACAATAGGGAAAAGAAGGAAAGGCCAGGCAAAAGGGCAAAGCAAGGCAAGGCAAGGCAAAAGGGCAAAGCAAGGCAAGGCAAGGCAAGGCAAAAGGGCAAAGCAAGGCAAGGCAAGGAAAGGCAAAATGGAAGGCAAGGCAAGGAAAGGCAAGGCAAAAGGCAAAGCAAGGCAAGGCAAGGCAAAAGGGCAAAGCAAGGCAGGGCAAAAGGGCAAAGCAATGCAAGGCAACGCAATGCAAAAGGGCAAAGCAAGGCTAGGCAAGGTAAGGCAAAAGGGCAATGCAAGGAAAGGCAAATGGGCAAAGCAAGGCAATGCAAGGCAAAAGGGCAAAGCAAAAGCAAGGCAAGGCAAGTCAAAAGGGCAAAGGAAGGCAAGTTAAAAGGACAAAGCAAGTCAAGGCAAGGAAAGGCAAAAGGGCAATGCAAGGCAAAATAAATTCGCAAAGCAAGGCAAGTCAAGGCAAAAGGGCAAAGCAAGGCAAGGCAAGGAAAGGCAAAAAGGCAAAGCAAGGCAAGGCAAGAAAAAGCAAAGTGGCAAAGAAAGGCAAGGCAAGACAAAGCAAAGGGGCAAAGAAAGGCAAGGCAAGTCAGGGCTAAAAGGCATAGCAAGGCAAGGCAAAATGGAAAAGCAATACAAGGCAAGACAAAGCAAAGGGGCAAAGAAAGGCAAGGCAAGTCAGGGCTAAAAGGCATAGCAAGGCAAGGCAAAATGGAAAAGCAATACAAGGCAAGACAAAGCAAAGGGTCAAAGAAAGGCAAGGCAATGTAAGGCAAAAGGGCAGAGCAAGGAAAGGCAAAAGGACAAAGCAAATCAAGGCAAGACAAGGCAAAAAGGCAAAGCAAGGCAAGGCAAGGCAAGGCTAAAAGGCATAACAAGGCAAGAAAAGGCAAAAAGGCAAAGCAAGGCAAAGCAAGGCAAGGCAAAAGAGCAAACCAAGGCAAGGCAAAAGAGCAAAGCAACGCAAGGCAAAGCAAGTCAAAAGGGAAAGGAAGGCAAGGCAAGTCAAAAGGGAAAGGAAGACAAGGCCAGGAAAGGCAAAGGGAAAAGCAAGGCAAGGTAAGATAAGGCAAAAAGGCAAGGTAAGGCAATGCAAGGCAAAAGGGCAAAGCAAGGCAAGACAAGGCAAAAAGGCAAAGCAAGGCAAGGCAAGGCAAGGCTAAAAGGCATAACAAGGCAAGGAAAGGCAAAAAGGGAAAGCAAGACAAGGCAAGGCAAGGAAAAAGAGCAAACCAAGGCAAGGCAAGTCAAGGCAAAAGGGCAAAGCAAGGCAATTCAAGGCAAATCAAAAGGGCAAAGCAAGGCAAGGCAAGACAAAAAGGCAAAGAAAGGCAAGGCAAAAGGACAACGTAAGGCAACGCAAGGGAAGGCAAAAGGGCAAAGCAAGGCAAGGTAAGACAAGGCAAAAAGGCAAGGTAAGGCAAGGCAAGGCTAAAAGGCATAACAAGGCAAGGAAAGCCAAAAAGGGAAAGCAAGACAAGGCAAGGCAAGGAAAAAGAGCAAACCAATGCAAGGCAAGTCAAGGCCAAAGGGCAAAGCAAGGCAATTCAAGGCAAATCAAAAGTGCAAAGCAAGGCAAGGCAAACAAAAATGCAAAGAAAGGCAAGGCAAAAGGACAAAGTAAGGCAACGCAAGGGAAGGCAAAAGGGCAAAGCAGGGCAAGGTAAGGAAAGGCAAATGGGTTAAGCAAGACAAGGCAATGAAAGACAAAAGGGAAAGGAAGGCAAGGCAACGCAAAAAAGCAAAGCAAGGCAAGGCAAGGCAAAAGGGCAAAGCAAAGCAAGGCAAGGCAATTCAAGAGGGCAAAGCAAGGCAGGGCAAGGAAAGGCAAAAAATCAAAGCAATGCAAGGCAAGGCAATGCAAAAGGGCAAAGCAAGGCAAGGAAAGGCAAGGCAAGAGGGCAAAGCAAGGCAAGGCAAGGAAAGGCAAAATGGAAGGCAAGGCAAGGAAATGCAAGGCAAAAGGCAAAGCAAGGCAAGGGAAGGCAAGGCAAAAGGGCAAAGCAAGGCAAGGCAAGGAAAGGCAATATGGAAGGAAAGGCAAGGAAAGGCAAGGCAAAAGGCAAAGCAAGGCAAGGCAAGGCAAGGCAAAAGGGCAAAGCAAGGAAAGGCAAGGCAAGGCAAAAGGGCAAAGCAAGGCAAGGCAAGAGGGCAAAGCAATGCAAGGCAACGCAATGCAAAAGGGCAAAGCAAGGCAAGGCAAGGTAAGGCAAAAGGGCAATGCTAGGAAAGGCAAATGGGCAAAGCAAGGCAATGCAAGGCAAAAGGGCAAAGCAAAGCAAGGCAAGGCAAGTCAAAAGGGCAAAGGAAGGCAAGGCAAGAAAAAGCAAAGGGGCAAAGAAAGGCAAAGCAAGTCAAAGCAAAGGGGCAAAGAAAGGCAAGGCAAGGCAGGGCTAAAAGGCATAGCAAGGCAAGGCAAAAGGGCAAAGCGATGCAAGGCAAGTCAAGGCAAATGGGCAAAGCAAGGCAAGGCAATGCAAGACAAAAGGACAAAGAAAGGCAAGGCAAGTCAAAAGGGAAAGCAAGACAAGGAAAGGCAAGGCAAAAGGGCAAAGCAAGACAAGGCAAGGCAAGGGAAAAAGGAAAAGCAAGGCAAGGCAAAAGGGCATAGCAAGGGAAGGCAAGGCACTGCAAAACAGCAAAGCAAGGGAAAGCAAGCAAAGGCAAAAGGGCAAAGCAATCCAAGGCAAAAGGGCGAAGAAAGACAAAGCAAGGCAAGGCAAAAGGGCAAAGCCAGGCAAGGCAAGGCATGGCAAAATGGCAAAGCAAGGCAAGGCAAGGAAAGGCAAATGGGTAAAGCAAGGCAAGGCAATGCAAGACAATAGGGAAAAGAAGGAAAGGCAAGGCAAAAGGGCAAAGAAAGGCAAGGCAAGGCAAAAGGGCAAAGCAAGGCAATGAAAGGCAAGGGAAAAGGGCAAAGCAAGGCAAGGCAAGGCAAGGCAAAAGGGCAAAGCAAGGCATGGGAAGGCAAGGCAAGAGGGCAAAGGAAGGCAAGGCAAGGAAAGGCAAAAAAGCAAAGCAATGCAAGGCAAGGAAAGGCAAAAGGGCAGAGCAAGGCAAGGCAAGGAAAGTCAAAAGAGAAAACCGAGGCACCGCAAGGCAATGCAACTGGGCAAAGCAGAGCAAGGCAAGGAAAGGCAAACGGGTAAAGCAAGGCAAGACAATGCAAGACAATAGGGAAAAGAAGGCAAGGCAAGGCAAAAAGGCAAAGAAAGGCAAGGCAAGGCAAAAGGGCAAAGCAAGGCAAGGGAAGGCAAGGCAAAAAGGAATAGCAAGGGAAGGCAAGGCAAGGCAAAAGGGCAAAGCAAGGCAATGCAAGGCAAAAGGGCAAAGCAAGGCTAGGCAAGGTAAGGCAAAAGGGCAATGCAAGGAAAGGCAAATGGGCAAAGCAAGGCAATGCAAGGCAAAAGGGCAAAGCAAAAGCAAGGCAAGGCAAGTCAAAAGGGCAAAGGAAGGCAAGTTAAAAGGACAAAGCAAGTCAAGGCAAGGAAAGGCAAAAGGGCAATGCAAGGCAAAATAAATTCGCAAAGCAAGGCAAGTCAAGGCAAAAGGGCAAAGCAAGGCAAGGCAAGGAAAGGCAAAAAGGCAAAGCAAGGCAAGGCAAGAAAAAGCAAAGTGGCAAAGAAAGGCAAGGCAAGACAAAGCAAAGGGGCAAAGAAAGGCAAGGCAAGTCAGGGCTAAAAGGCATAGCAAGGCAAGGCAAAATGGAAAAGCAATACAAGGCAAGACAAAGCAAAGGGTCAAAGAAAGGCAAGGCAATGTAAGGCAAAAGGGCAGAGCAAGGAAAGGCAAAAGGACAAAGCAAATCAAGGCAAGACAAGGCAAAAAGGCAAAGCAAGGCAAGGCAAGGCAAGGCTAAAAGGCATAACAAGGCAAGAAAAGGCAAAAAGGCAAAGCAAGGCAAAGCAAGGCAAGGCAAAAGAGCAAACCAAGGCAAGGCAAAAGAGCAAAGCAACGCAAGGCAAAGCAAGTCAAAAGGGAAAGGAAGGCAAGGCAAGTCAAAAGGGAAAGGAAGACAAGGCCAGGAAAGGCAAAGGGAAAAGCAAGGCAAGGTAAGATAAGGCAAAAAGGCAAGGTAAGGCAATGCAAGGCAAAAGGGCAAAGCAAGGCAAGACAAGGCAAAAAGGCAAAGCAAGGCAAGGCAAGGCAAGGCTAAAAGGCATAACAAGGCAAGGAAAGGCAAAAAGGGAAAGCAAGACAAGGCAAGGCAAGGAAAAAGAGTAAACCAAGGCAAGGCAAGTCAAGGCAAAAGGGCAAAGCAAGGCAATTCAAGGCAAATCAAAAGGGCAAAGCAAGGCAAGGCAAGACAAAAAGGCAAAGAAAGGCAAGGCAAAAGGACAACGTAAGGCAACGCAAGGGAAGGCAAAAGGGCAAAGCAAGGCAAGGTAAGACAAGGCAAAAAGGCAAGGTAAGGCAAGGCAAGGCTAAAAGGCATAACAAGGCAAGGAAAGCCAAAAAGGGAAAGCAAGACAAGGCAAGGCAAGGAAAAAGAGCAAACCAAGGCAAGGCAAGTCAAGGCCAAAGGGCAAAGCAAGGCAATTCAAGGCAAATCAAAAGTGCAAAGCAAGGCAAGGCAAGACAAAAATGCAAAGAAAGGCAAGGCAAAAGGACAAAGTAAGGCAACGCAAGGGAAGGCAAAAGGGCAAAGCAGGGCAAGGTAAGGAAAGGCAAATGGGTTAAGCAAGACAAGGCAATGAAAGACAAAAGGGAAAGGAAGGCAAGGCAACGCAAAAAAGCAAAGCAAGGCAAGGCAAGGCAAAAGGGCAAAGCAAAGCAAGGCAAGGCAATTCAAGAGGGCAAAGCAAGGCAGGGCAAGGAAAGGCAAAAAATCAAAGCAATGCAAGGCAAGGCAATGCAAAAGGGCAAAGCAAGGCAAGGAAAGGCAAGGCAAGAGGGCAAAGCAAGGCAAGGCAAGGAAAGGCAAAATGGAAGGCAAGGCAAGGAAATGCAAGGCAAAAGGCAAAGCAAGGCAAGGGAAGGCAAGGCAAAAGGGCAAAGCAAGGCAAGGCAAGGAAAGGCAATATGGAAGGAAAGGCAAGGAAAGGCAAGGCAAAAGGCAAAGCAAGGCAAGGCAAGGCAAGGCAAAAGGGCAAAGCAAGGAAAGGCAAGGCAAGGCAAAAGGGCAAAGCAAGGCAAGGCAAGAGGGCAAAGCAATGCAAGGCAACGCAATGCAAAAGGGCAAAGCAAGGCAAGGCAAGGTAAGGCAAAAGGGCAATGCTAGGAAAGGCAAATGGGCAAAGCAAGGCAATGCAAGGCAAAAGGGCAAAGCAAAGCAAGGCAAGGCAAGTCAAAAGGGCAAAGGAAGGCAAGGCAAGAAAAAGCAAAGGGGCAAAGAAAGGCAAAGCAAGACAAAGCAAAGGGGCAAAGAAAGGCAAGGCAAGGCAGGGCTAAAAGGCATAGCAAGGCAAGGCAAAAGGGCAAAGCGATGCAAGGCAAGGCAAGGCAAAAGGGCAAAGCAAGGCAAGCGAAAGAAACGCAAAAGGGCAAGGTAAGTCAAGGAAAGGCAAGGCAAAACGCAAAGAAGGGCAAGGCAAGTCAAGGCAAATGGGCAAAGCAAGGCAAGGCAATGCAAGACAAAAGGACAAAGAAAGGCAAGGCAAGTCAAAAGGGAAAGCAAGACAAGGAAAGGCAAGGCAAAAGGGCAAAGCAAGACAAGGCAAGGCAAGGCAAAAGGGCAAAGCAAGGCAAGGCAAGAGGGCAAAGCAATGCAAGGCAACGCAATGCAAAAGGGCAAAGCAAGGCAAGGCAAGGTAAGGCAAAAGGGCAATGCTAGGAAAGGCAAATGGGCAAAGCAAGGCAATTCAAGGCAAAAGGGCAAAGCAAAGCAAGGCAAGGCAAGTCAAAAGGGCAAAGGAAGGCAAGGCAAGAAAAAGCAAAGGGGCAAAGAAAGGCAAAGCAAGACAAAGCAAAGGGGCAAAGAAAGGCAAGGCAAGGCAGGGCTAAAAGGCATAGCAAGGCAAGGCAAAAGGGCAAAGCGATGCAAGGCAAGGCAAGGCAAAAGGGCAAATCAAGGCAAGCGAAAGAAACGCAAAAGGGCAAGGTAAGTCAAGGCAAGGCAAGGCAAAATGCAAAGAAGGGCAAGGCAAGTCAAGGCAAATGGGCAAAGCAAGGCAAGGCAATGCAAGACAAAAGGACAAAGAAAGGCAAGGCAAGTCAAAAGGGAAAGCAAGACAAGGAAAGGCAAGGCAAAAGGGCAAAGCAAGACAAGGCAAGGCAAGGGAAAAAGGAAAAGCAAGGCAAGGCAAAAGGGCATAGCAAGGGAAGGCAAGGCACTGCAAAACAGCAAAGCAAGGGAAAGCAAGCAAAGGCAAAAGGGCAAAGCAATCCAAGGCAAAAGGGCGAAGAAAGACAAAGCAAGGCAAGGCAAAAGGGCAAAGCCAGGCAAGGCAAGGCATGGCAAAATGACAAAGCAAGGCAAGGCAAAAGGGCAAAGCAAGGCAATGAAAGGCAAGGGAAAAGGGCAAAGCAAGGCAAGGCAAGGCAAGGCAAAAGGGCAAAGCAAGGCAAGGCAAGGAAAGGCAAATGGGTAAAGCAAGGCAAGGCAATGCAAGACAATAGGGAAAAGAAGGAAAGGCAAGGCAAAAGGGCAAAGAAAGGCAAGGCAAGGCAAAAGGGCAAAGCAAGGCAATGAAAGGCAAGGGAAAAGGGCAAAGCAAGGCAAGGCAAGGCAAGGCAAAAGGGCAAAGCAAGGCATGGGAAGGCAAGGCAAGAGGGCAAAGGAAGGCAAGGCAAGGAAAGGCAAAAAAGCAAAGCAATGCAAGGCAAGGAAAGGCAAAAGGGCAGAGCAAGGCAAGGCAAGGAAAGTCAAAAGAGAAAACCGAGGCACCGCAAGGCAATGCAACTGGGCAAAGCAGAGCAAGGCAAGGAAAGGCAAACGGGTAAAGCAAGGCAAGACAATGCAAGACAATAGGGAAAAGAAGGCAAGGCAAGGCAAAAAGGCAAAGAAAGGCAAGGCAAGGCAAAAGGGCAAAGCAAGGCAAGGGAAGGCAAGGCAAAAAGGAATAGCAAGGGAAGGCAAGGCAAGGCAAAAGGGCAAAGCAAGGCAATGCAAGGCAAAAGGGCAAAGCAAAGCAAGGCAAGGAATGTCAAAAGAGAAAACCAAGGCACCGCAAAGCAAGGCAAAAGGGCAAAGCAAGGCAAGGCAAGGAAAGGCAAATGGGTAAAGCAAGGCAAGGCAATGCAAGACAATAGGGAAAAGAAGGAAAGGCCAGGCAAAAGGGCAAAGCAAGGCAAGGCAAGGCAAAAGGGCAAAGCAAGGCAAGGCAAGGCAAAAGGGCAAAGCAAGGCAAGGCAAGGAAAGGCAAAATGGAAGGCAAGGCAAGGAAAGGCAAGGCAAAAGGCAAAGCAAGGCAAGGCAAGGCAAAAGGGCAAAGCAAGGCAGGGCAAAAGGGCAAAGCAATGCAAGGCAACGCAATGCAAAAGGGCAAAGCAAGGCAAGGCAAGGTAAGGCAAAAGGGCAATGCAAGGAAAGGCAAATGGGCAAAGCAAGGCAATGCAAGGCAAAAGGGCAAAGCAAAAGCAAGGCAAGGCAAGTCAAAAGGGCAAAGGAAGGCAAGTTAAAAGGACAAAGCAAGTCAAGGCAAGGAAAGGCAAAAGGGCAATGCAAGGCAAAATAAATTCGCAAAGCAAGGCAAGTCAAGGCAAAAGGGCAAAGCAAGGCAAGGCAAGGAAAGGCAAAAAGGCAAAGCAAGGCAAGGCAAGAAAAAGCAAAGTGGCAAAGAAAGGCAAGGCAAGACAAAGCAAAGGGGCAAAGAAAGGCAAGGCAAGTCAGGGCTAAAAGGCATAGCAAGGCAAGGCAAAATGGAAAAGCAATACAAGGCAAGACAAAGCAAAGGGTCAAAGAAAGGCAAGGCAATGTAAGGCAAAAGGGCAGAGCAAGGAAAGTCAAAAGGACAAAGCAAATCAAGGCAAGACAAGGCAAAAAGGCAAAGCAAGGCAAGGCAAGGCAAGGCTAAAAGGCATAACAAGGCAAGAAAAGGCAAAAAGGCAAAGCAAGGCAAAGCAAGGCAAGGCAAAAGAGCAAAGCAACGCAAGGCAAAGCAAGTCAAAAGGGAAAGGAAGGCAAGGCAAGTCAAAAGGGAAAGGAAGACAAGGCCAGGAAAGGCAAAGGGAAAAGCAAGGCAAGGTAAGATAAGGCAAAAAGGCAAGGTAAGGCAATGCAAGGCAAAAGGGCAAAGCAAGGCAAGACAAGGCAAAAAGGCAAAGCAAGGCAAGGCAAGGCAAGGCTAAAAGGCATAACAAGGCAAGGAAAGGCAAAAAGGGAAAGCAAGACAAGGCAAGGCAAGGAAAAAGAGCAAACCAAGGCAAGGCAAGTCAAGGCAAAAGGGCAAAGCAAGGCAATTCAAGGCAAATCAAAAGGGCAAAGCAAGGCAAGGCAAGACAAAAAGGCAAAGAAAGGCAAGGCAAAAGGACAACGTAAGGCAACGCAAGGGAAGGCAAAAGGGCAAAGCAAGGCAAGGTAAGACAAGGCAAAAAGGCAAGGTAAGGCAAGGCAAGGCTAAAAGGCATAACAAGGCAAGGAAAGGCAAAAAGGGAAAGCAAGACAAGGCAAGGCAAGGAAAAAGAGCAAACCAAGGCAAGGCAAGTCAAGGCCAAAGGGCAAAGCAAGGCAATTCAAGGCAAATCAAAAGTGCAAAGCAAGGCAAGGCAAGACAAAAATGCAAAGAAAGGCAAGGCAAAAGGACAAAGTAAGGCAACGCAAGGGAAGGCAAAAGGGCAAAGCAGGGCAAGGTAAGGAAAGGCAAATGGGTTAAGCAAGACAAGGCAATGAAAGACAAAAGGGAAAGGAAGGCAAGGCAACGCAAAAGGGCAAAGCAAGGCAAGGCAAGGCAAAAGGGCAAAGCAAAGCAAGGCAAGGCAATTCAAGAGGGCAAAGCAAGGCAGGGCAAGGAAAGGCAAAAAATCAAAGCAATGCAAGGCAAGGCAATGCAAAAGGGCAAAGCAAGGCAAGGAAAGGCAAGGCAAGAGGGCAAAGCAAGGCAAGGCAAGGAAAGGCAAAATGGAAGGCAAGGCAAGGAAATGCAAGGCAAAAGGCAAAGCAAGGCAAGGGAAGGCAAGGCAAAAGGGCAAAGCAAGGCAAGGCAAGGAAAGGCAATATGGAAGGAAAGGCAAGGAAAGGCAAGGCAAAATAGCAAAGCAAGGAAAGGCAAGGCAAGGCAAAAGGGCAAAGCAAGGCAAGGCAAGAGGGCAAAGCAATGCAAGGCAACGCAATGCAAAAGGGCAATGCAAGGCAAGGCAAGGTAAGGCAAAAGGGCAATGCTAGGAAAGGCAAATGGGCAAAGCAAGGCAATGCAAGGCAAAAGGGCAAAGCAAAGCAAGGCAAGGCAAGTCAAAAGGGCAAAGGAAGGCAAGGCAAGAAAAAGCAAAGGGGCAAAGAAAGGCAAAGCAAGACAAAGCAAAGGGGCAAAGAAAGGCAAGGCAAGGCAGGGCTAAAAGGCATAGCAAGGCAAGGCAAAAGGGCAAAGCGATGCAAGGCAAGGCAAGGCAAAAGGGCAAAGCAAGGCAAGCGAAAGAAACGCAAAAGGGCAAGGTAAGTCAAGGAAAGGCAAGGCAAAACGCAAAGAAGGGCAAGGCAAGTCAAGGCAAATGGGCAAAGCAAGGCAAGGCAATGCAAGACAAAAGGACAAAGAAAGGCAAGGCAAGTCAAAAGGGAAAGCAAGACAAGGAAAGGCAAGGCAAAAGGGCAAAGCAAGACAAGGCAAGGCAAGGCAAAAGGGCAAAGCAAGGCAAGGCAAGAGGGCAAAGCAATGCAAGGCAACGCAATGCAAAAGGGCAAAGCAAGGCAAGGCAAGGTAAGGCAAAAGGGCAATGCTAGGAAAGGCAAATGGGCAAAGCAAGGCAATGCAAGGCAAAAGGGCAAAGCAAAGCAAGGCAAGGCAAGTCAAAAGGGCAAAGGAAGGCAAGGCAAGAAAAAGCAAAGGGGCAAAGAAAGGCAAAGCAAGTCAAAGCAAAGGGGCAAAGAAAGGCAAGGCAAGGCAGGGCTAAAAGGCATAGCAAAGCAAGGCAAAAGGGCAAAGCGATGCAAGGCAAGGCAAGGCAAAAGGGCAAATCAAGGCAAGCGAAAGAAACGCAAAAGGGCAAGGTAAGTCAAGGAAAGGCAAGGCAAAACGCAAAGAAGGGCAAGGCAAGTCAAGGCAAATGGGCAAAGCAAGGCAAGGCAATGCAAGACAAAAGGACAAAGAAAGGCAAGGCAAGTCAAAAGGGAAAGCAAGACAAGGAAAGGCAAGGCAAAAGGGCAAAGCAAGACAAGGCAAGGCAAGGGAAAAAGGAAAAGCAAGGCAAGGCAAAAGGGCATAGCAAGGGAAGGCAAGGCACTGCAAAACAGCAAAGCAAGGGAAAGCAAGCAAAGGCAAAAGGGCAAAGCAATCCAAGGCAAAAGGGCGAAGAAAGACAAAGCAAGGCAAGGCAAAAGGGCAAAGCCAGGCAAGGCAAGGCATGGCAAAATGGCAAAGCAAGGCAAGGCAAAAGGGCAAAGCAAGGCAATGAAAGGCAAGGGAAAAGGGCAAAGCAAGGCAAGGCAAGGCAAGGCAAAAGGGCAAAGCAAGGCAAGGCAAGGAAAGGCAAATGGGTAAAGCAAGGCAAGGCAATGCAAGACAATAGGGAAAAGAAGGAAAGGCAAGGCAAAAGGGCAAAGAAAGGCAAGGCAAGGCAAAAGGGCAAAGCAAGGCAATGAAAGGCAAGGGAAAAGGGCAAAGCAAGGCAAGGCAAGGCAAGGCAAAATGGCAAAGCAAGGCATGGGAAGGCAAGGCAAGAGGGCAAAGGAAGGCAAGGCAAGGAAAGGCAAAAAAGCAAAGCAATGCAAGGCAAGGAAAGGCAAAAGGGCAGAGCAAGGCAAGGCAAGGAAAGTCAAAAGAGAAAACCGAGGCACCGCAAGGCAATGCAACTGGGCAAAGCAGAGCAAGGCAAGGAAAGGCAAACGGGTAAAGCAAGGCAAGACAATGCAAGACAATAGGGAAAAGAAGGCAAGGCAAGGCAAAAAGGCAAAGAAAGGCAAGGCAAGGCAAAAGGGCAAAGCAAGGCAAGGGAAGGCAAGGCAAAAAGGAATAGCAAGGGAAGGCAAGGCAAGGCAAAAGGGCAAAGCAAGGCAATGCAAGGCAAAAGGGCAAAGCAAAGCAAGGCAAGGAATGTCAAAAGAGAAAACCAAGGCACCGCAAAGCAAGGCAAAAGGGCAAAGCAAGGCAAGGCAAGGAAAGGCAAATGGGTAAAGCAAGGCAAGGCAATGCAAGACAATAGGGAAAAGAAGGAAAGGCCAGGCAAAAGGGCAAAGCAAGGCAAGGCAAGGCAAAAGGGCAAAGCAAGGCAAGGCAAGGCAAGGCAAAAGGGCAAAGCAAGGCAAGGCAAGGAAAGGCAAAATGGAAGGCAAGGCAAGGAAAGGCAAGGCAAAAGGCAAAGCAAGGCAAGGCAAAGCAAAAGGGCAAAGCAAGGCAGGGCAAAAGGGCAAAGCAATGCAAGGCAACGCAATGCAAAAGGGCAAAGCAAGGCTAGGCAAGGTAAGGCAAAAGGGCAATGCAAGGAAAGGCAAATGGGCAAAGCAAGGCAATGCAAGGCAAAAGGGCAAAGCAAAAGCAAGGCAAGGCAAGTCAAAAGGGCAAAGGAAGGCAAGTTAAAAGGACAAAGCAAGTCAAGGCAAGGAAAGGCAAAAGGGCAATGCAAGGCAAAATAAATTCGCAAAGCAAGGCAAGTCAAGGCAAAAGGGCAAAGCAAGGCAAGGCAAGGAAAGGCAAAAAGGCAAAGCAAGGCAAGGCAAGAAAAAGCAAAGTGGCAAAGAAAGGCAAGGCAAGACAAAGCAAAGGGGCAAAGAAAGGCAAGGCAAGTCAGGGCTAAAAGGCATAGCAAGGCAAGGCAAAATGGAAAAGCAATACAAGGCAAGACAAAGCAAAGGGTCAAAGAAAGGCAAGGCAATGTAAGGCAAAAGGGCAGAGCAAGGAAAGGCAAAAGGACAAAGCAAATCAAGGCAAGACAAGGCAAAAAGGCAAAGCAAGGCAAGGCAAGGCAAGGCTAAAAGGCATAACAAGGCAAGAAAAGGCAAAAAGGCAAAGCAAGGCAAAGCAAGGCAAGGCAAAAGAGCAAACCAAGGCAAGGCAAAAGAGCAAAGCAACGCAAGGCAAAGCAAGTCAAAAGGGAAAGGAAGGCAAGGCAAGTCAAAAGGGAAAGGAAGACAAGGCCAGGAAAGGCAAAGGGAAAAGCAAGGCAAGGTAAGATAAGGCAAAAAGGCAAGGTAAGGCAATGCAAGGCAAAAGGGCAAAGCAAGGCAAGACAAGGCAAAAAGGCAAAGCAAGGCAAGGCAAGGCAAGGCTAAAAGGCATAACAAGGCAAGGAAAGGCAAAAAGGGAAAGCAAGACAAGGCAAGGCAAGGAAAAAGAGCAAACCAAGGCAAGGCAAGTCAAGGCAAAAGGGCAAAGCAAGGCAATTCAAGGCAAATCAAAAGGGCAAAGCAAGGCAAGGCAAGACAAAAAGGCAAAGAAAGGCAAGGCAAAAGGACAACGTAAGGCAACGCAAGGGAAGGCAAAAGGGCAAAGCAAGGCAAGGTAAGACAAGGCAAAAAGGCAAGGTAAGGCAAGGCAAGGCTAAAAGGCATAACAAGGCAAGGAAAGGCAAAAAGGGAAAGCAAGACAAGGCAAGGCAAGGAAAAAGAGCAAACCAAGGCAAGGCAAGTCAAGGCCAAAGGGCAAAGCAAGGCAATTCAAGGCAAATCAAAAGTGCAAAGCAAGGCAAGGCAAGACAAAAATGCAAAGAAAGGCAAGGCAAAAGGACAAAGTAAGGCAACGCAAGGGAAGGCAAAAGGGCAAAGCAGGGCAAGGTAAGGAAAGGCAAATGGGTTAAGCAAGACAAGGCAATGAAAGACAAAAGGGAAAGGAAGGCAAGGCAACGCAAAAGGGCAAAGCAAGGCAAGGCAAGGCAAAAGGGCAAAGCAAAGCAAGGCAAGGCAATTCAAGAGGGCAAAGCAAGGCAGGGCAAGGAAAGGCAAAAAATCAAAGCAATGCAAGGCAAGGCAATGCAAAAGGGCAAAGCAAGGCAAGGAAAGGCAAGGCAAGAGGGCAAAGCAAGGCAAGGCAAGGAAAGGCAAAATGGAAGGCAAGGCAAGGAAATGCAAGGCAAAAGGCAAAGCAAGGCAAGGGAAGGCAAGGCAAAAGGGCAAAGCAAGGCAAGGCAAGGAAAGGCAATATGGAAGGAAAGGCAAGGAAAGGCAAGGCAAAAGGCAAAGCAAGGCAAGGCAAGGCAAGGCAAAAGGGCAAAGCAAGGAAAGGCAAGGCAAGGCAAAAGGGCAAAGCAAGGCAAGGCAAGAGGGCAAAGCAATGCAAGGCAACGCAATGCAAAAGGGCAAAGCAAGGCAAGGCAAGGTAAGGCAAAAGGGCAATGCTAGGAAAGGCAAATGGGCAAAGCAAGGCAATGCAAGGCAAAAGGGCAAAGCAAAGCAAGGCAAGGCAAGTCAAAAGGGCAAAGGAAGGCAAGGCAAGAAAAAGCAAAGGGGCAAAGAAAGGCAAAGCAAGACAAAGCAAAGGGGCAAAGAAAGGCAAGGCAAGGCAGGGCTAAAAGGCATAGCAAGGCAAGGCAAAAGGGCAAAGCGATGCAAGGCAAGGCAAGGCAAAAGGGCAAAGCAAGGCAAGCGAAAGAAACGCAAAAGGGCAAGGTAAGTCAAGGAAAGGCAAGGCAAAACGCAAAGAAGGGCAAGGCAAGTCAAGGCAAATGGGCAAAGCAAGGCAAGGCAATGCAAGACAAAAGGACAAAGAAAGGCAAGGCAAGTCAAAAGGGAAAGCAAGACAAGGAAAGGCAAGGCAAAAGGGCAAAGCAAGACAAGGCAAGGCAAGGCAAAAGGGCAAAGCAAGGCAAGGCAAGAGGGCAAAGCAATGCAAGGCAACGCAATGCAAAAGGGCAAAGCAAGGCAAGGCAAGGTAAGGCAAAAGGGCAATGCTAGGAAAGGCAAATGGGCAAAGCAAGGCAATGCAAGGCAAAAGGGCAAAGCAAAGCAAGGCAAGGCAAGTCAAAAGGGCAAAGGAAGGCAAGGCAAGAAAAAGCAAAGGGGCAAAGAAAGGCAAAGCAAGTCAAAGCAAAGGGGCAAAGAAAGGCAAGGCAAGGCAGGGCTAAAAGGCATAGCAAGGCAAGGCAAAAGGGCAAAGCGATGCAAGGCAAGGCAAGGCAAAAGGGCAAATCAAGGCAAGCGAAAGAAACGCAAAAGGGCAAGGTAAGTCAAGGAAAGGCAAGGCAAAACGCAAAGAAGGGCAAGGCAAGTCAAGGCAAATGGGCAAAGCAAGGCAAGGCAATGCAAGACAAAAGGACAAAGAAAGGCAAGGCAAGTCAAAAGGGAAAGCAAGACAAGGAAAGGCAAGGCAAAAGGGCAAAGCAAGACAAGGCAAGGCAAGGGAAAAAGGAAAAGCAAGGCAAGGCAAAAGGGCATAGCAAGGGAAGGCAAGGCACTGCAAAACAGCAAAGCAAGGGAAAGCAAGCAAAGGCAAAAGGGCAAAGCAATCCAAGGCAAAAGGGCGAAGAAAGACAAAGCAAGGCAAGGCAAAAGGGCAAAGCCAGGCAAGGCAAGGCATGGCAAAATGGCAAAGCAAGGCAAGGCAAAAGGGCAAAGCAAGGCAATGAAAGGCAAGGGAAAAGGGCAAAGCAAGGCAAGGCAAGGCATGGCAAAATGGCAAAGCAAGGCAAGGCAAAAGGGCAAAGCAAGGCAATGAAAGGCAAGGGAAAAGGGCAAAGCAAGGCAAGGCAAGGCAAGGCAAAAGGGCAAAGCAAGGCAAGGCAAGGAAAGGCAAATGGGTAAAGCAAGGCAAGGCAATGCAAGACAATAGGGAAAAGAAGGAAAGGCAAGGCAAAAGGGCAAAGAAAGGCAAGGCAAGGCAAAAGGGCAAAGCAAGGCAATGAAAGGCAAGGGAAAAGGGCAAAGCAAGGCAAGGCAAGGCAAGGCAAAAGGGCAAAGCAAGGCATGGGAAGGCAAGGCAAGAGGGCAAAGGAAGGCAAGGCAAGGAAAGGCAAAAAAGCAAAGCAATGCAAGGCAAGGAAAGGCAAAAGGGCAGAGCAAGGCAAGGCAAGGAAAGTCAAAAGAGAAAACCGAGGCACCGCAAGGCAATGCAACTGGGCAAAGCAGAGCAAGGCAAGGAAAGGCAAACGGGTAAAGCAAGGCAAGACAATGCAAGACAATAGGGAAAAGAAGGCAAGGCAAGGCAAAAAGGCAAAGAAAGGCAAGGCAAGGCAAAAGGGCAAAGCAAGGCAAGGGAAGGCAAGGCAAAAAGGAATAGCAAGGGAAGGCAAGGCAAGGCAAAAGGGCAAAGCAAGGCAATGCAAGGCAAAAGGGCAAAGCAAAGCAAGGCAAGGAATGTCAAAAGAGAAAACCAAGGCACCGCAAAGCAAGGCAAAAGGGCAAAGCAAGGCAAGGCAAGGAAAGGCAAATGGGTAAAGCAAGGCAAGGCAATGCAAGACAATAGGGAAAAGAAGGAAAGGCCAGGCAAAAGGGCAAAGCAAGGCAAGGCAAGGCAAAAGGGCAAAGCAAGGCAAGGCAAGGCAAGGCAAAAGGGCAAAGCAAGGCAAGGCAAGGAAAGGCAAAATGGAAGGCAAGGCAAGGAAAGGCAAGGCAAAAGGCAAAGCAAGGCAAGGCAAGGCAAAAGGGCAAAGCAAGGCAGGGCAAAAGGGCAAAGCAATGCAAGGCAACGCAATGCAAAAGGGCAAAGCAAGGCTAGGCAAGGTAAGGCAAAAGGGCAATGCAAGGAAAGGCAAATGGGCAAAGCAAGGCAATGCAAGGCAAAAGGGCAAAGCAAAAGCAAGGCAAGGCAAGTCAAAAGGGCAAAGGAAGGCAAGTTAAAAGGACAAAGCAAGTCAAGGCAAGGAAAGGCAAAAGGGCAATGCAAGGCAAAAAAATTCGCAAAGCAAGGCAAGTCAAGGCAAAAGGGCAAAGCAAGGCAAGGCAAGGAAAGGCAAAAAGGCAAAGCAAGGCAAGGCAAGAAAAAGCAAAGTGGCAAAGAAAGGCAAGGCAAGACAAAGCAAAGGGGCAAAGAAAGGCAAGGCAAGTCAGGGCTAAAAGGCATAGCAAGGCAAGGCAAAATGGAAAAGCAATACAAGGCAAGACAAAGCAAAGGGTCAAAGAAAGGCAAGGCAATGTAAGGCAAAAGGGCAGAGCAAGGAAAGTCAAAAGGACAAAGCAAATCAAGGCAAGACAAGGCAAAAAGGCAAAGCAAGGCAAGGCAAGGCAAGGCTAAAAGGCATAACAAGGCAAGAAAAGGCAAAAAGGCAAAGCAAGGCAAAGCAAGGCAAGGCAAAAGAGCAAACCAAGGCAAGGCAAAAGAGCAAAGCAACGCAAGGCAAAGCAAGTCAAAAGGGAAAGGAAGGCAAGGCAAGTCAAAAGGGAAAGGAAGACAAGGCCAGGAAAGGCAAAGGGAAAAGCAAGGCAAGGTAAGATAAGGCAAAAAGGCAAGGTAAGGCAATGCAAGGCAAAAGGGCAAAGCAAGGCAAGACAAGGCAAAAAGGCAAAGCAAGGCAAGGCAAGGCAAGGCTAAAAGGCATAACAAGGCAAGGAAAGGCAAAAAGGGAAAGCAAGACAAGGCAAGGCAAGGAAAAAGAGCAAACCAAGGCAAGGCAAGTCAAGGCAAAAGGGCAAAGCAAGGCAATTCAAGGCAAATCAAAAGGGCAAAGCAAGGCAAGGCAAGACAAAAAGGCAAAGAAAGGCAAGGCAAAAGGACAACGTAAGGCAACGCAAGGGAAGGCAAAAGGGCAAAGCAAGGCAAGGTAAGACAAGGCAAAAAGGCAAGGTAAGGCAAGGCAAGGCTAAAAGGCATAACAAGGCAAGGAAAGGCAAAAAGGGAAAGCAAGACAAGGCAAGGCAAGGAAAAAGAGCAAACCAAGGCAAGGCAAGTCAAGGCCAAAGGGCAAAGCAAGGCAATTCAAGGCAAATCAAAAGTGCAAAGCAAGGCAAGGCAAGACAAAAATGCAAAGAAAGGCAAGGCAAAAGGACAAAGTAAGGCAACGCAAGGGAAGGCAAAAGGGCAAAGCAGGGCAAGGTAAGGAAAGGCAAATGGGTTAAGCAAGACAAGGCAATGAAAGACAAAAGGGAAAGGAAGGCAAGGCAACGCAAAAGGGCAAAGCAAGGCAAGGCAAGGCAAAAGGGCAAAGCAAAGCAAGGCAAGGCAATTCAAGAGGGCAAAGCAAGGCAGGGCAAGGAAAGGCAAAAAATCAAAGCAATGCAAGGCAAGGCAATGCAAAAGGGCAAAGCAAGGCAAGGAAAGGCAAGGCAAGAGGGCAAAGCAAGGCAAGGCAAGGAAAGGCAAAATGGAAGGCAAGGCAAGGAAATGCAAGGCAAAAGGCAAAGCAAGGCAAGGGAAGGCAAGGCAAAAGGGCAAAGCAAGGCAAGGCAAGGAAAGGCAATATGGAAGGAAAGGCAAGGAAAGGCAAGGCAAAAGGCAAAGCAAGGCAAGGCAAGGCAAGGCAAAAGGGCAAAGCAAGGAAAGGCAAGGCAAGGCAAAAGGGCAAAGCAAGGCAAGGCAAGAGGGCAAAGCAATGCAAGGCAACGCAATGCAAAAGGGCAAAGCAAGGCAAGGCAAGGTAAGGCAAAAGGGCAATGCTAGGAAAGGCAAATGGGCAAAGCAAGGCAATGCAAGGCAAAAGGGCAAAGCAAAGCAAGGCAAGGCAAGTCAAAAGGGCAAAGGAAGGCAAGGCAAGAAAAAGCAAAGGGGCAAAGAAAGGCAAAGCAAGACAAAGCAAAGGGGCAAAGAAAGGCAAGGCAAGGCAGGGCTAAAAGGCATAGCAAGGCAAGGCAAAAGGGCAAAGCGATGCAAGGCAAGGCAAGGCAAAAGGGCAAAGCAAGGCAAGCGAAAGAAACGCAAAAGGGCAAGGTAAGTCAAGGAAAGGCAAGGCAAAACGCAAAGAAGGGCAAGGCAAGTCAAGGCAAATGGGCAAAGCAAGGCAAGGCAATGCAAGACAAAAGGACAAAGAAAGGCAAGGCAAGTCAAAAGGGAAAGCAAGACAAGGAAAGGCAAGGCAAAAGGGCAAAGCAAGACAAGGCAAGGCAAGGCAAAAGGGCAAAGCAAGGCAAGGCAAGAGGGCAAAGCAATGCAAGGCAACGCAATGCAAAAGGGCAAAGCAAGGCAAGGCAAGGTAAGGCAAAAGGGCAATGCTAGGAAAGGCAAATGGGCAAAGCAAGGCAATGCAAGGCAAAAGGGCAAAGCAAAGCAAGGCAAGGCAAGTCAAAAGGGCAAAGGAAGGCAAGGCAAGAAAAAGCAAAGGGGCAAAGAAAGGCAAAGCAAGTCAAAGCAAAGGGGCAAAGAAAGGCAAGGCAAGGCAGGGCTAAAAGGCATAGCAAGGCAAGGCAAAAGGGCAAAGCGATGCAAGGCAAGGCAAGGCAAAAGGGCAAATCAAGGCAAGCGAAAGAAACGCAAAAGGGCAAGGTAAGTCAAGGAAAGGCAAGGCAAAACGCAAAGAAGGGCAAGGCAAGTCAAGGCAAATGGGCAAAGCAAGGCAAGGCAATGCAAGACAAAAGGACAAAGAAAGGCAAGGCAAGTCAAAAGGGAAAGCAAGACAAGGAAAGGCAAGGCAAAAGGGCAAAGCAAGACAAGGCAAGGCAAGGGAAAAAGGAAAAGCAAGGCAAGGCAAAAGGGCATAGCAAGGGAAGGCAAGGCACTGCAAAACAGCAAAGCAAGGGAAAGCAAGCAAAGGCAAAAGGGCAAAGCAATCCAAGGCAAAAGGGCGAAGAAAGACAAAGCAAGGCAAGGCAAAAGGGCAAAGCCAGGCAAGGCAAGGCATGGCAAAATGGCAAAGCAAGGCAAGGCAAAAGGGCAAAGCAAGGCAATGAAAGGCAAGGGAAAAGGGCAAAGCAAGGCAAGGCAAGGCATGGCAAAATGGCAAAGCAAGGCAAGGCAAAAGGGCAAAGCAAGGCAATGAAAGGCAAGGGAAAAGGGCAAAGCAAGGCAAGGCAAGGCAAGGCAAAAGGGCAAAGCAAGGCAAGGCAAGGAAAGGCAAATGGGTAAAGCAAGGCAAGGCAATGCAAGACAATAGGGAAAAGAAGGAAAGGCAAGGCAAAAGGGCAAAGAAAGGCAAGGCAAGGCAAAAGGGCAAAGCAAGGCAATGAAAGGCAAGGGAAAAGGGCAAAGCAAGGCAAGGCAAGGCAAGGCAAAAGGGCAAAGCAAGGCATGGGAAGGCAAGGCAAGAGGGCAAAGGAAGGCAAGGCAAGGAAAGGCAAAAAAGCAAAGCAATGCAAGGCAAGGAAAGGCAAAAGGGCAGAGCAAGGCAAGGCAAGGAAAGTCAAAAGAGAAAACCGAGGCACCGCAAGGCAATGCAACTGGGCAAAGCAGAGCAAGGCAAGGAAAGGCAAACGGGTAAAGCAAGGCAAGACAATGCAAGACAATAGGGAAAAGAAGGCAAGGCAAGGCAAAAAGGCAAAGAAAGGCAAGGCAAGGCAAAAGGGCAAAGCAAGGCAAGGGAAGGCAAGGCAAAAAGGAATAGCAAGGGAAGGCAAGGCAAGGCAAAAGGGCAAAGCAAGGCAATGCAAGGCAAAAGGGCAAAGCAAAGCAAGGCAAGGAATGTCAAAAGAGAAAACCAAGGCACCGCAAAGCAAGGCAAAAGGGCAAAGCAAGGCAAGGCAAGGAAAGGCAAATGGGTAAAGCAAGGCAAGGCAATGCAAGACAATAGGGAAAAGAAGGAAAGGCCAGGCAAAAGGGCAAAGCAAGGCAAGGCAAGGCAAAAGGGCAAAGCAAGGCAAGGCAAGGCAAGGCAAAAGGGCAAAGCAAGGCAAGGCAAGGAAAGGCAAAATGGAAGGCAAGGCAAGGAAAGGCAAGGCAAAAGGCAAAGCAAGGCAAGGCAAGGCAAAAGGGCAAAGCAAGGCAGGGCAAAAGGGCAAAGCAATGCAAGGCAACGCAATGCAAAAGGGCAAAGCAAGGCTAGGCAAGGTAAGGCAAAAGGGCAATGCAAGGAAAGGCAAATGGGCAAAGCAAGGCAATGCAAGGCAAAAGGGCAAAGCAAAAGCAAGGCAAGGCAAGTCAAAAGGGCAAAGGAAGGCAAGTTAAAAGGACAAAGCAAGTCAAGGCAAGGAAAGGCAAAAGGGCAATGCAAGGCAAAAAAATTCGCAAAGCAAGGCAAGTCAAGGCAAAAGGGCAAAGCAAGGCAAGGCAAGGAAAGGCAAAAAGGCAAAGCAAGGCAAGGCAAGAAAAAGCAAAGTGGCAAAGAAAGGCAAGGCAAGACAAAGCAAAGGGGCAAAGAAAGGCAAGGCAAGTCAGGGCTAAAAGGCATAGCAAGGCAAGGCAAAATGGAAAAGCAATACAAGGCAAGACAAAGCAAAGGGTCAAAGAAAGGCAAGGCAATGTAAGGCAAAAGGGCAGAGCAAGGAAAGTCAAAAGGACAAAGCAAATCAAGGCAAGACAAGGCAAAAAGGCAAAGCAAGGCAAGGCAAGGCAAGGCTAAAAGGCATAACAAGGCAAGAAAAGGCAAAAAGGCAAAGCAAGGCAAAGCAAGGCAAGGCAAAAGAGCAAACCAAGGCAAGGCAAAAGAGCAAAGCAACGCAAGGCAAAGCAAGTCAAAAGGGAAAGGAAGGCAAGGCAAGTCAAAAGGGAAAGGAAGACAAGGCCAGGAAAGGCAAAGGGAAAAGCAAGGCAAGGTAAGATAAGGCAAAAAGGCAAGGTAAGGCAATGCAAGGCAAAAGGGCAAAGCAAGGCAAGACAAGGCAAAAAGGCAAAGCAAGGCAAGGCAAGGCAAGGCTAAAAGGCATAACAAGGCAAGGAAAGGCAAAAAGGGAAAGCAAGACAAGGCAAGGCAAGGAAAAAGAGCAAACCAAGGCAAGGCAAGTCAAGGCAAAAGGGCAAAGCAAGGCAATTCAAGGCAAATCAAAAGTGCAAAGCAAGGCAAGGCAAGACAAAAAGGCAAAGAAAGGCAAGGCAAAAGGACAACGTAAGGCAACGCAAGGGAAGGCAAAAGGGCAAAGCAAGGCAAGATAAGACAAGGCAAAAAGGCAAGGTAAGGCAAGGCAAGGCTAAAAGGCATAACAAGGCAAGGAAAGGCAAAAAGGGAAAGCAAGACAAGGCAAGGCAAGGAAAAAGAGCAAACCAAGGCAAGGCAAGTCAAGGCCAAAGGGCAAAGCAAGGCAATTCAAGGCAAATCAAAAGTGCAAAGCAAGGCAAGGCAAGACAAAAATGCAAAGAAAGGCAAGGCAAAAGGACAAAGTAAGGCAACGCAAGGGAAGGCAAAAGGGCAAAGCAGGGCAAGGTAAGGAAAGGCAAATGGGTTAAGCAAGACAAGGCAATGAAAGACAAAAGGGAAAGGAAGGCAAGGCAACGCAAAAGGGCAAAGCAAGGCAAGGCAAGGCAAAAGGGCAAAGCAAAGCAAGGCAAGGCAATTCAAGAGGGCAAAGCAAGGCAGGGCAAGGAAAGGCAAAAAATCAAAGCAATGCAAGGCAAGGCAATGCAAAAGGGCAAAGCAAGGCAAGGAAAGGCAAGGCAAGAGGGCAAAGCAAGGCAAGGCAAGGAAAGGCAAAATGGAAGGCAAGGCAAGGAAATGCAAGGCAAAAGGCAAAGCAAGGCAAGGGAAGGCAAGGCAAAAGGGCAAAGCAAGGCAAGGCAAGGAAAGGCAATATGGAAGGAAAGGCAAGGAAAGGCAAGGCAAAAGGCAAAGCAAGGCAAGGCAAGGCAAGGCAAAAGGGCAAAGCAAGGAAAGGCAAGGCAAGGCAAAAGGGCAAAGCAAGGCAAGGCAAGAGGGCAAAGCAATGCAAGGCAACGCAATGCAAAAGGGCAAAGCAAGGCAAGGCAAGGTAAGGCAAAAGGGCAATGCTAGGAAAGGCAAATGGGCAAAGCAAGGCAATGCAAGGCAAAAGGGCAAAGCAAAGCAAGGCAAGGCAAGTCAAAAGGGCAAAGGAAGGCAAGGCAAGAAAAAGCAAAGGGGCAAAGAAAGGCAAAGCAAGACAAAGCAAAGGGGCAAAGAAAGGCAAGGCAAGGCAGGGCTAAAAGGCATAGCAAGGCAAGGCAAAAGGGCAAAGCGATGCAAGGCAAGGCAAGGCAAAAGGGCAAATCAAGGCAAGCGAAAGAAACGCAAAAGGGCAAGGTAAGTCAAGGAAAGGCAAGGCAAAACGCAAAGAAGGGCAAGGCAAGTCAAGGCAAATGGGCAAAGCAAGGCAAGGCAATGCAAGACAAAAGGACAAAGAAAGGCAAGGCAAGTCAAAAGGGAAAGCAAGACAAGGAAAGGCAAGGCAAAAGGGCAAAGCAAGACAAGGCAAGGCAAGGCAAAAGGAAAAGCAAGGCAAGGCAAAAGGGCATAGCAAGGGAAGGCAAGGCACTGCAAAACAGCAAAGCAAGGGAAAGCAAGCAAAGGCAAAAGGGCAAAGCAATCCAAGGCAAAAGGGCGAAGAAAGACAAAGCAAGGCAAGGCAAAAGGGCAAAGCCAGGCAAGGCAAGGCATGGCAAAATGGCAAAGCAAGGCAAGGCAAAAGGGCAAAGCAAGGCAATGAAAGGCAAGGGAAAAGGGCAAAGCAAGGCAAGGCAAGGCAAGGCAAAAGGGCAAAGCAAGGCATGGGAAGGCAAGGCAAGAGGGCAAAGGAAGGCAAGGCAAGGAAAGGCAAAAAAGCAAAGCAATGCAAGGCAAGGAAAGGCAAAAGGGCAGAGCAAGGCAAGGCAAGGAAAGTCAAAAGAGAAAACCGAGGCACCGCAAGGCAATGCAACTGGGCAAAGCAGAGCAAGGCAAGGAAAGGCAAACGGGTAAAGCAAGGCAAGACAATGCAAGACAATAGGGAAAAGAAGGCAAGGCAAGGCAAAAAGGCAAAGAAAGGCAAGGCAAGGCAAAAGGGCAAAGCAAGGCAAGGGAAGGCAAGGCAAAAAGGAATAGCAAGGGAAGGCAAGGCAAGGCAAAAGGGCAAAGCAAGGCAATGCAAGGCAAAAGGGCAATGCAAAGCAAGGCAAGGAATGTCAAAAGAGAAAACCAAGGCACCGCAAAGCAAGGCAAAAGGGCAAAGCAAGGCAAGGCAAGGAAAGGCAAATGGGTAGAGCAAGGCAAGGCAATGCAAGACAATAGGGAAAAGAAGGAAAGGCCAGGCAAAAGGGCAAAGCAAGGCAAGGCAAGGCAAAAGGGCAAAGCAAGGCAAGGCAAGGCAAGGCAAAAGGGCAAAGCAAGGCAAGGCAAAAATGCAAAGCAAGGCAAGGCAAGGAAAGGCAAAATGGAAGGCAAGGCAAGGAAAGGCAAGGCAAAAGGCAAAGCAAGGCAAGGCAAGGCAAAAGGGCAAAGCAAGGCAGGGCAAAAGGGCAAAGCAATGCAAGGCAACGCAATGCAAAAGGGCAAAGCAAGGCAAGGCAAGGTAAGGCAAAAGGGCAATGCAAGGAAAGGCAAATGGGCAAAGCAAGGCAATGCAAGGCAAAAGGGCAAAGCAAAAGCAAGGCAAGGCAAGTCAAAAGGGCAAAGGAAGGCAAGTTAAAAGGACAAAGCAAGTCAAGGCAAGGAAAGGCAAAAGGGCAATGCAAGGCAAAATAAATTCGCAAAGCAAGGCAAGTCAAGGCAAAAGGGCAAAGCAAGGCAAGGCAAGGAAAGGCAAAAAGGCAAAGCAAGGCAAGGCAAGAAAAAGCAAAGTGGCAAAGAAAGGCAAGGCAAGACAAAGCAAAGGGGCAAAGAAAGGCAAGGCAAGTCAGGGCTAAAAGGCATAGCAAGGCAAGGCAAAATGGAAAAGCAATACAAGGCAAGACAAAGCAAAGGGTCAAAGAAAGGCAAGGCAATGTAAGGCAAAAGGGCAGAGCAAGGAAAGGCAAAAGGACAAAGCAAATCAAGGCAAGACAAGGCAAAAAGGCAAAGCAAGGCAAGGCAAGGCAAGGCTAAAAGGCATAACAAGGCAAGAAAAGGCAAAAAGGCAAAGCAAGGCAAAGCAAGGCAAGGCAAAAGAGCAAACCAAGGCAAGGCAAAAGAGCAAAGCAACGCAAGGCAAAGCAAGTCAAAAGGGAAAGGAAGGCAAGGCAAGTCAAAAGGGAAAGGAAGACAAGGCCAGGAAAGGCAAAGGGAAAAGCAAGGCAAGGTAAGATAAGGCAAAAAGGCAAGGTAAGGCAATGCAAGGCAAAAGGGCAAAGCAAGGCAAGACAAGGCAAAAAGGCAAAGCAAGGCAAGGCAAGGCAAGGCTAAAAGGCATAACAAGGCAAGGAAAGGCAAAAAGGGAAAGCAAGACAAGGCAAGGCAAGGAAAAAGAGCAAACCAAGGCAAGGCAAGTCAAGGCAAAAGGGCAAAGCAAGGCAATTCAAGGCAAATCAAAAGTGCAAAGCAAGGCAAGGCAAGACAAAAAGGCAAAGAAAGGCAAGGCAAAAGGACAACGTAAGGCAACGCAAGGGAAGGCAAAAGGGCAAAGCAAGGCAAGGTAAGACAAGGCAAAAAGGCAAGGTAAGGCAAGGCAAGGCTAAAAGGCATAACAAGGCAAGGAAAGGCAAAAAGGGAAAGCAAGACAAGGCAAGGCAAGGAAAAAGAGCAAACCAAGGCAAGGCAAGTCAAGGCCAAAGGGCAAAGCAAGGCAATTCAAGGCAAATCAAAAGTGCAAAGCAAGGCAAGGCAAGACAAAAATGCAAAGAAAGGCAAGGCAAAAGGACAAAGTAAGGCAACGCAAGGGAAGGCAAAAGGGCAAAGCAGGGCAAGGTAAGGAAAGGCAAATGGGTTAAGCAAGACAAGGCAATGAAAGACAAAAGGGAAAGGAAGGCAAGGCAACGCAAAAGGGCAAAGCAAGGCAAGGCAAGGCAAAAGGGCAAAGCAAAGCAAGGCAAGGCAATTCAAGAGGGCAAAGCAAGGCAGGGCAAGGAAAGGCAAAAAATCAAAGCAATGCAAGGCAAGGCAATGCAAAAGGGCAAAGCAAGGCAAGGCAAGGAAAGGCAAAATGGAAGGCAAGGCAAGGAAATGCAAGGCAAAAGGCAAAGCAAAGCAAGGCAAGGCAAGTCAAAAGGGCAAAGGAAGGCAAGGCAAGAAAAAGCAAAGGGGCAAAGAAAGGCAAAGCAAGACAAAGCAAAGGGGCAAAGAAAGGCAAGGCAAGGCAGGGCTAAAAGGCATAGCAAGGCAAGGCAAAAGGGCAAAGCGATGCAAGGCAAGGCAAGGCAAAAGGGCAAAGCAAGGCAAGCGAAAGAAACGCAAAAGGGCAAGGTAAGTCAAGGAAAGTCAAGGCAAAACGCAAAGAAGGGCAAGGCAAGTCAAGGCAAATGGGCAAAGCAAGGCAAGGCAAAAGAGCAAAGCAATGCAAGGCAAGGTAAGGCAAAAGGGCAATGCAAGGCAAGGCAATGTAGGGCAAGAGGGCAAAGCAAGGCACGGCAAGGAAAGGTAAAAAAGCATAGCAAGGCAAGGAAAGGCAAAAGGGCAAAGCAATGCAAGGCAAGGCAAGGAAAAAGGGCAAAGCAAGGCAAGCAAAGGTAAGGCAGAAGGGCAAGGTAAGGCAAGGAAAGGCAAGGCAAAAGGCAAAGCAAGGCAAGGCAAGTCAAGGCAAAAAGGCAAAGCAAGGCAAGGCAAGAAAAAGCAAAGTGGCAAAGAAAGGCAAGGCAAGACAAAGCAAAGGCGCAAAGAAAGGCAAGGCAATGCAAGGCAAAAAGGCAAAACAAGGCAAGGCAAGGCTAAAGGGCAAAGCAAGGCAAGGCAAAAGGACAAAGTAAGTCAAGGCAAGGCAAGGCAAAAGGGCAAAGCAAGGCATGCGAAGGAAAGGCAAAAGGGCAAGGTAAGGCAAGGAAAGGCAAGGCAAAAGGCAAAGCAAGGCAAGGCAAGTCAAGGCAAAGGGGCAAAGCAAGGCGAGGCAAGTCAAGGCAAATGGGCAAAGCAAGGCAATTCAATGCAAAACAAAAGGGCAAAGAAAGGCAAGGGAAGTCAAAAGGGAAAGCAAGACAAGGCAAGGCAAGGCAAAAGGGTAAAGCAAGTGAAGGCAAAGCAATTCAAAACACCAAAGCAAGGCAAGGCAAGGCAAAAGGGGAAAGCAAGCCAAGGCAAAAGGGCAAAGCAAGACAAAGCAAGGGAAGGCAAAAGGGCAAAAAAGCAAAGCAAGGCAAGGCATCGCAAAATGGCAAAACAAGGCAAGGCAAAAGGGCAAAGCAAGGCATGGGAAGGCAAGGCAAGAGGGCAAAGGCAGGCAAGGCAAGGAAAGGCAAAAAAGCAAAGCAATGCAAGGCAAGGCAAGGCAAGGCAAGGCAAGGAAAGGCAAGGAAGGGCAAAATTTAAGGCAAGGCAAGGAAAGGCAAGGCAAAAGGCAAAGCAAGGCAAGGCAAGGCAAGGCAAAAGGGCAAAGCAAGGCAAGGCAAAAGGGCAAAGCAAGACAAAGCAAGGGAAGGCAAAAGGGCAAAGCCAGACAAGGGAAGGCATGGCAAAATGGCAAAACAAGGCAAGGCAAAAGGGCAAAACAAGGCATGGGAAGGCAAGGCAAGAGGGCAAAGGAAGGCAAGGCAAGGAAAGGCAAAAAGCAAAGCAATGCAAGGCAAGGCAAGGCAAAAGGGCAAAGCAAGGAAAGGCAAGGAAGGGCAAAATTTAAGGCAAGGCAAGGAAAGGCAAGGCAAAAGGCAAAGCAAGGCAAGGCAAGGCAAGGCAAAAGGGCAAAGCAAGGCAAGGCAAAAGGGCAAAGCAATGCAAGGCAACGCAATGCAAAAGGGCAAAGCAAGGCAAGGCAAGGTAAGGCAAAAGGGCAATGCTAGGAAAGGCAAAAGGGCAAAGCAAGGCAATGCAAGGCAAAAGGGCAAAGCAAAGCAAGGCAAGGCAAGTCAAAAGGGCAAAGGAAGGCAAGGCAAGAAAAAGCAAAGGGGCAAAGAAAGGCAAAGCAAGACAAAGCAAAGGGGCAAAGAAAGGCAAGGCAAGGCAGGGCTAAAAGGCATAGCAAAGCAAGGCAAAAGAGCAAAGCAAGGCAAGGCAAGGGAAGGCAAAAGAGCAGACCAAGTCAAGGCAAAAGAGCAAAGCAAGGCAAGGCAAGGCAAGGCAAGTCAAAAGGGAAAGGAAGACAAGGCCAGGAAAGG
The DNA here is from genome assembly GCA_032206185.1 of Columba guinea. Taxonomy (NCBI): domain Eukaryota; kingdom Metazoa; phylum Chordata; class Aves; order Columbiformes; family Columbidae; genus Columba; species Columba guinea. Next base: position 1,438,904 of record JAVLUU010000334.1, read on the forward strand.
CAAAGGGAAAAGCAAGACAAGGTAAGACAAGGCAAAAGGGCAAAGTAAGGCAATGCAAGGCAAGGCAAAAGGGCAAAGCAAGGCAAGGCAAGGAAAGGCAAATGGGTAAACCAAGGCAAGGCAATGCAAGACAATAGGGAAAAGAAGGAAAGGCAAGGCAAAAGGGCAAAGAGAGGCAAGGCAAGGCAAAAGGGCAAAGCAAGGCAATGAAAGGCAAGGGAAAAGGGCAAAGCAAGGCAAGGCAAGGCAAGGCAAAAGGGCATAGCAAGGCATGGGAAGGCAAGGCAAGAGGGCAAAGGAAGGCAAGGCAAGGAAAGGCAAAAAAGGAAAGCAATGCAAGGCAAGGAAAGGCAAAAGGGCAGAGCAAGGCAAGGCAAGGAAAGTCAAAAGAGAAAAACGAGGCACCGCAAGGCAATGCAACTGGGCAAAGCAGGGCAAGGCAAGGAAAGGCAAACGGGTAAAGCAAGGCAAGACAATGCAAGACAATAGGGAAAAGAAGGCAAGGCAAGGCAAAAAGGCAAAGAAAGGCAAGGCAAGGCAAAAGGGCAAAGCAAGGCAAGGGAAGGCAAGGCAAAAAGGAATAGCAAGGGAAGGCAAGGCAAGGCAAAAGGGCAAAACAAGGCAATGCAAGGCAAAAGGGCAAAGCAAAGCAAGGCAAGGAATGTCAAAAGAGAAAACCAAGGCACCGCAAAGCAAGGCAAAAGGGCAAAGCAAGGCAAGGCAAGGAAAGGCAAATGGGTAAAGCAAGGCAAGGCAATGCAAGACAATAGGGAAAAGAAGGAAAGGCCAGGCAAAAGGGCAAAGCAAGGCAAGGCAAGGCAAAAGGGCAAAGCAAGGCAAGGCAAGGCAAAAGGGCAAAGCAAGGCAGGGCAAAAGGGCAAAGCAATGCAAGGCAACGCAATGCAAATGGGCAAAGCAAGGCAAGGCAAGGTAAGGCAAAAGGGCAATGCAAGGAAAGGCAAATGGGCAAAGCAAGGCAATGTAAGGCAAAAGGGCAAAGCAAAGCAAGGCAAGGCAAGTCAAAAGGGCAAAGGAAGGCAAGTTAAAAGGACAAAGCAAGTCAAGGCAAGGAAAGGCAAAAGGGCAATGCAAGGCAAAATAAATGGGCAAAGCAAGGCAAGTCAAGGCAAAAGGGCAAAGCAAGGCAAGGCAAGGTAAGTCAAAAGGGCAATGCAAGGCAAAGCAAATGGGCAAAGCAAGGCAAGTCAAGGCAAAAGGGCAAAGGAAGGCAAGGCAAGGAAAGGCAAAAAGGCAAAGCAAGGCAAGGCAAGAAAAAGCAAAGTGGCAAAGAAAGGCAAGGCAAGACAAAGCAAAGGGGCAAAGAAAGGCAAGGCAAGTCAGGGCTAAAAGGCATAGCAAGGCAAGGCAAAATGGAAAAGCAATACAAGGCAAGACAAAGCAAAGGGTCAAAGAAAGGCAAGGCAATGTAAGGCAAAAGGGCAGAGCAAGGAAAGGCAAAAGGACAAAGCAAATCAAGGCAAGACAAGGCAAAAAGGCAAAGCAAGGCAAGGCAAGGCAAGGCTAAAAGGCATAACAAGGCAAGGAAAGGCAAAAAGGCAAAGCAAGGCAAGGCAAGGCAAGGCAAAAGAGCAAACCAAGGCAAGGAAAAAGAGCAAAGCAACGCAAGGCAAGGCAAGTCAAAAGGGAAAGGAAGGCAAGGCAAGTCAAAAGGGAAAGGAAGACAAGGCCAGGAAAGGCAAAGGGAAAAGCAAGGCAAGGTAAGATAAGGCAAAAAGGCAAGGTAAGGCAATGCAAGGCAAAAGGGCAAAGCAAGGCAAGGCAAGGCAAAAGGGCAAAGCAAGGCAAGGGAAGGCAAGGCAAAAAGGAATAGCAAGGGAAGGCAAGGCAAGGCAAAAGGGCAAAGCAAGGCAAGGAAAGGCAAAAAGGGAAAGCAAGACAAGGCAAGGCAAGGAAAAAGAGCAAACCAAGGCAAAGCAAGACAAGGCAAGTCAAGGAAAAAGAGCAAACCAAGGCAAGGCAAGTCAAGGCAAAAGGGCAAAGAAAGGCAAGGCAAAAGGACAATGTAAGGCAACGCAAGGGAAGGCAAAAGGGCAAAGCAAGGCAAGGTAAGACAAGGCAAAAAGGCAAGGTAAGGTAAGACAAGGCAAAAAGTCAAGGTAAGGCAAGGCAAGGCTAAAAGGCATAACAAGGCAAGGAAAGGCAAAAAGGGAAAGCAAGACAAGGCAAGGCAAGGAAAAAGAGCAAACCAAGGCAAGGCAAGTCAAGGCCAAAGGGCAAAGCAAGGCAATTCAAGGCAAATCAAAAGTGCAAAGCAAGGCAAGGCAAGACAAAAATGCAAAGAAAGGCAAGGCAAAAGGACAAAGTAAGGCAACGCAAGGGAAGGCAAAAGGGCAAAACAGGGCAAGGCAAGGAAAGGCAAATATGTTAAGCAAGACAAGGCAATGAAAGACAAAAGGGAAAGGAAGGAGAGGCAACGCAAAAGGGCAAAGCAAGGCAAGGCAAGGCAAAAGGGCAAAGCAAGGAAAGGCAAGGAAGGGCAAAATTTAAGGCAAGGCAAGGAAAGGCAAGGCAAAAGGCAAAGCAAGGCAAGGCAAGGCAAGGCAAAAGGGCAAAGCAAGGCAAGGCAAAAGGGCAAAGCAATGCAAGGCAACGCAATGCAAAAGGGCAAAGCAAGGCAAGGCAAGGTAAGGCAAAAGGGCAATGCTAGGAAAGGCAAAAGGGCAAAGCAAGGCAATGCAAGGCAAAAGGGCAAAGCAAAGCAAGGCAAGGCAAGTCAAAAGGGCAAAGGAAGGCAAGGCAAGAAAAAGCAAAGGGGCAAAGAAAGGCAAAGCAAGACAAAGCAAAGGGGCAAAGAAAGGCAAGGCAAGGCAGGGCTAAAAGGCATAGCAAAGCAAGGCAAAAGAGCAAAGCAAGGCAAGGCAAGGGAAGGCAAAAGAGCAGACCAAGTCAAGGCAAAAGAGCAAAGCAAGGCAAGGCAAGGCAAGGCAAGTCAAAAGGGAAAGGAAGACAAGGCCAGGAAAGGCAAAGGGAAAAGCAAGACAAGGTAAGACAAGGCAAAAGGGCAAAGTAAGGCAATGCAAGGCAAGGCAAAAGGGCAAAGCAAGGCAAGGCAAGGAAAGGCAAATGGGTAAACCAAGGCAAGGCAATGCAAGACAATAGGGAAAAGAAGGAAAGGCAAGGCAAAAGGGCAAAGAGAGACAAGGCAAGGCAAAAGGGCAAAGCAAGGCAATGAAAGGCAAGGGAAAAGGGCAAAGCAAGGCAAGGCAAGGCAAGGTAAAAGGGCAAAGCCAGGCAAGGCAAGGCATGGCAAAATGGCAAAGGAAGGCAAGGCAAGGAAAGGCAAAAAAGCAAAGCAATGCAAGGCAAGGAAAGGCAAAAGGGCAGAGCAAGGCAAGACAAGGAAAGTCAAAAGAGAAAACCGAGGCACCGCAAGGCAATGCAACTGGGCAAAGCAGGGCAAGGCAAGGAAAGGCAAACGGGTAAAGCAAGGCAAGACAATGCAAGACAATAGGGAAAAGAAGGCAAGGCAAGGCAAAAAGGCAAAGAAAGGCAAGGCAAGGCAAAAGGGCAAAGCAAGGCAAGGGAAGGCAAGGCAAAAAGGAATAGCAAGGGAAAGCAAGGCAAGTCAAAAGGGCAAAGCAAGGCAATGCAAGGCAAAAGGGCAAAGCAAAGCAAGGCAAGGAATGTCAAAAGAGAAAACCAAGGCACCGCAAAGCAAGGCAAAAGGGCAAAGCAAGGCAAGGCAAGGAAAGGCAAATGGGTAAAGCAAGGCAAGGCAATGCAAGACAATAGGGAAAAGAAGGAAAGGCCAGGCAAAAGGGCAAAGCAAGGCAAGGCAAGGCAAAAGGGCAAAGCAAGGCAAGGCAAGGCAAGGCAAAAGGGCAAAGCAAGGCAAGGCAAGGCAAGGCAAAATGGAAGGCAAGGCAAGGAAAGGCAAGGCAAAAGGCAAAGCAAGGCAAGGCAAGGCAAAAGGGCAAAGCAAGGCAGGGCAAAAGGGCAAAGCAATGCAAGGCAACGCAATGCAAATGGGCAAAGCAAGGCAAGGCAAGGTAAGGCAAAAGGGCAATGCAAGGAAAGGCAAATGGGCAAAGCAAGGCAATGCAAGGCAAAAGGGCAAAGCAAAGCAAGGCAAGGCAAGTCAAAAGGGCAAAGGAAGGCAAGGCCAGGAAAGGCAAAGGGAAAAGCAAGACAAGGTAAGACAAGGCAAAAGGGCAAAGTAAGGCAATGCAAGGCAAAAGGGCAAAGCACGGCAAGGAAAGGCAAGGCAAAATACAAAACAAGGAAAGGCAAGTAAAAAGGGAAAGCAAGACAAGGCAAGGCAAGGAAAAAGAGCAAACCAAGGCAAGGCAAGGGAAGGCAAAAGGGCAAAGCAGGGCAAGGCAAGGAAAGGCAAATGGGTTAAGCAAGACAAGGCAATGAAAGACAATAGGGAAAGGAAGGCAAGGCAACGCAAAAGGGCAAAGCAAGGAAAGGCAAGGCAAAAGGGCAAAGCAAGGCAAGGCAAGGCAAGGCAAGGCAAGGCTAAAAGGCATAGCAAGGCAAGACAAGGCAAAAGGGCAAAGCAAGGCAAGGCAAGGCAAGGCAATAGGGAAAAGAAGGCAAGGCAAGGCAAAAGGGCAAAACAAGGCAAGGCAAGGCAAAAGGGCAAAGCAAGGAAAGGCAAGGCAAGGCAAAAAGCAATAGCAAGGCAATGCAATGCAAGGAAAAAGGGCAAAGCAAGGCAAGACAAGGCAAGGTAAAAGGGCAAAGCAAGGCAAGGCAATGAAAGGCGAAAGGGCAAAGCAGGTCAAGGCAAAAGGGCATAGCAATGCAAGGCAAAGCAATGCAAAAGGGCATAGCAAGGAAAGGCAAGGTAAGGCAAAGGCCAATGCAAGGCAAGGCAAAAGGACAAAGTAAGGCAAGGCAAGGGAAGGCAAAAGGGCAAAGCAGGGCAAGGCAAGGAACGGCAAATGGGTTAAGCAAGACAAGGCAATGAAAGACAATAGGGAAAGGAAGGCAAGGCAACGCAAAAGGGCAAAGCAAGGAAAGGCAAGGCAAAAGGGCAAAGCAAGGCAAGGCAAGGCAAGGCAAGGCTAAAAGGCATAGCAAGGGAAGACAAGGCAAAAGGGCAAAGCAAGGCAAGGCAAGGCAAGGCAAAAGGGCCAAGCAAGGCAAGCGAAGAAAAGGCAAAAGGGCAAGGTAAGGCAAGGAAAGGCAAGGGAAAAGGCAAAGCAAGGCAAGGCAAGTGAAGGCATATGGGCAAAGCAAGGCAAGGCAATGAAGACAAAAGGGCAAAGAAAGGCAAGGCAAGTCAATAGGGCAAAGCAAGACAAGGCAAAGCAAGGCAAAAGGGTAAAATAAGACAAGGCAAGGCAAGGCAAAAATGAAGAGCAAGACAAGGCAAAACGGGAAAGCAAGGCAAGGCAATTCAATGCAAAAGAGCAAAGCAAGAAAAGCAAGGCAAGGCAAAAGGGCAAAGCAAGACAAAGCAAGGCAAGGCAAAAGGGCAAAGACTGGCAAGGCAAGGCAAGGAAAAATGGCGAAGCAACGTAAGGCAAAACGGCAAACCAAGGCAATGAAAGGCAAGGGAAAAGGGCAAAGCAAGGAAAGGCAAAGCAAGGCAAAAGAGGGCAAAGCAAGGCAAAGCAAGTCAAAGCAAGGCAAGGCGAGGAAAGGCAAAAACGCAAAGCAAGGCAAGGCAAGTAAATGCAAAAGAGAAAATCAAGGCACGGCAAGGCAAGGCAAAAGGGCAAAGCAAGGCAAGGCAAAAGGGCAAAGCAATGCAAGGCATCGCAATGCAAAAGGGCAAAGCAAGGCAAGGCAAGGTAAGGCAAAAGGGCAATGGAAGGAAAGGCAAATGGGCAAAGCAAGGCAAGGCAAAAGGGCAAAGCAAAGCAAGGCAAGGCAAGTCAAAAGGGCAAAGCAATGCAAGGCAAGAAAAAGCAAAGGGGCAAAGAAAGGCAAAGCAAGACAAAGCAAAGGGGCAAAGCAACGCAAGTCAAGTCAAAAGGGCAAAGCAATGCAAGGCAAGAAAAAGCAAAGGGGCAAAGAAAGGCAAAGCAAGACAAAGCAAAGGGGCAAAGAAAGGCAAGGCAAGGCAAGGCAGGGCTAAAAGGCATAGCAAGGCAAGAAAAAAGGGAAAAGCAATAGAAGGCAAGACAAAGCAAAGGGTCAAAGAAAGGCAAGGAAATGCAAGGCAAAAGGGCAAAGCAAGGCATGGCAAGGCAAGGCAAAAGGGCAAAGCAAGGAAAGGCAAAAGGACAAAGCAAATCAAGGCAAGACAAGGCAAAAGGCAAAGCAAGGCAAGGCAAGGCAAGGCTAAAAGGCATAACAAGGCAAGGCTAAAAGGCATAACAAGGCAAGGCAAGGCAAAAGGGCAAAGCAAGGCAAGGCAAGGCAAGGCAAAAGAGAAAGGAAGACAAGGCCAGGAAAGGCAAAGGGAAAAGCAAGACAAGGTAAGACAAGGCAAAAGGGCAAAGTAAGGCAATGCAAGGCAAAAGGGCAAAGCACGGCAAGGAAAGGCAAGGCAAAATACAAAACAAGGAAAGGCAAGTAAAAAGGGAAAGCAAGACAAGGCAAGGCAAGGAAAAAGAGCAAACCAAGGCAAGGCAAGGGAAGGCAAAAGGGCAAAGCAGGGCAAGGCAAGGAAAGGCAAATGGGTTAAGCAAGACAAGGCAATGAAAGACAATAGGGAAAGGAAGGCAAGGCAACACAAAAGGGCAAAGCAAGGAAAGGCAAGGCAAAAGGGCAAAGCAAGGCAAGGCAAGGCAAGGCAAGGCAAGGCTAAAAGGCATAGCAAGGCAAGACAAGGCAAAAGGGCAAAGCAAGGCAAGGCAAGGCAAGGCAATAGGGAAAAGAAGGCAAGGCAAGGCAAAAGGGCAAAACAAGGCAAGGCAAGGCAAAAGGGCAAAGCAAGGAAAGGCAAGGCAAGGCAAAAAGCAATAGCAAGGCAATGCAATGCAAGGAAAAAGGGCAAAGCAAGGCAAGACAAGGCAAGGTAAAAGGGCAAAGCAAGGCAAGGCAATGAAAGGCGAAAGGGCAAAGCAGGTCAAGGCAAAAGGGCATAGCAATGCAAGGCAAAGCAATGCAAAAGGGCATAGCAAGGAAAGGCAAGGTAAGGCAAAGGCCAATGCAAGGCAAGGCAAAAGGACAAAGTAAGGCAAGGCAAGGGAAGGCAAAAGGGCAAAGCAGGGCAAGGCAAGGAACGGCAAATGGGTTAAGCAAGACAAGGCAATGAAAGACAATAGGGAAAGGAAGGCAAGGCAACGCAAAAGGGCAAAGCAAGGAAAGGCAAGGCAAAAGGGCAAAGCAAGGCAAGGCAAGGCAAGGCAAGGCTAAAAGGCATAGCAAGGGAAGACAAGGCAAAAGGGCAAAGCAAGGCAAGGCAAGGCAAGGCAAAAGGGCCAAGCAAGGCAAGCGAAGAAAAGGCAAAAGGGCAAGGTAAGGCAAGGAAAGGCAAGGGAAAAGGCAAAGCAAGGCAAGGCAAGTCAAGGCATATGGGCAAAGCAAGGCAAGGCAATGAAGACAAAAGGGCAAAGAAAGGCAAGGCAAGTCAATAGGGCAAAGCAAGACAAGGCAAAGCAAGGCAAAAGGGTAAAATAAGACAAGGCAAGGCAAGGCAAAAATGAAGAGCAAGACAAGGCAAAACGGGAAAGCAAGGCAAGGCAATTCAATGCAAAAGAGCAAAGCAAGAAAAGCAAGGCAAGGCAAAAGGGCAAAGCAAGACAAAGCAAGGCAAGGCAAAAGGGCAAAGACTGGCAAGGCAAGGCAAGGAAAAATGGCGAAGCAACGTAAGGCAAAACGGCTAACCAAGGCAATGAAAGGCAAGGGAAAAGGGCAAAGCAAGGAAAGGCAAAGCAAGGCAAAAGAGGGCAAAGCAAGGCAAAGCAAGTCAAAGCAAGGCAAGGCGAGGAAAGGCAAAAACGCAAAGCAAGGCAAGGCAAGTAAATGCAAAAGAGAAAATCAAGGCACGGCAAGGCAAGGCAAAAGGGCAAAGCAAGGCAAGGCAAAAGGGCAAAGCAAAGCAAGGCAAGGCAAGTCAAAAGGGCAAAGCAATGCAAGGCAAGAAAAAGCAAAGGGGCAAAGAAAGGCAAAGCAAGACAAAGCAAAGGGGCAAAGAAAGGCAAGGCAAGGCAAGGCAGGGCTAAAAGGCATAGCAAGGCAAGAAAAAAGGGAAAAGCAATAGAAGGCAAGACAAAGCAAAGGGTCAAAGAAAGGCAAGGAAATGCAAGGCAAAAGGGCAAAGCAAGGCATGGCAAGGCAAGGCAAAAGGGCAAAGCAAGGAAAGGCAAAAGGACAAAGCAAATCAAGGCAAGACAAGGCAAAAGGCAAAGCAAGGCAAGGCAAGGCAAGGCTAAAAGGCATAACAAGGCAAGGCTAAAAGGCATAACAAGGCAAGGCAAGGCAAAAGGGCAAAGCAAGGCAAGGCAAGGCAAGGCAAAAGAGAAAGGAAGAAAAGGCCAGGAAAGGCAAAGGGAAAAGCAAGACAAGGTAAGACAAGGCAAAAGGGCAAAGTAAGGCAATGCAAGGCAAAAGGGCAAAGCACGGCAAGGAAAGGCAAGGCAAAATACAAAACAAGGAAAGGCAAGTAAAAAGGGAAAGCAAGACAAGGCAAGGCAAGGAAAAAGAGCAAACCAAGGCAAGGCAAGGGAAGGCAAAAGGGCAAAGCAGGGCAAGGCAAGGAAAGGCAAATGGGTTAAGCAAGACAAGGCAATGAAAGACAATAGGGAAAGGAAGGCAAGGCAACGCAAAAGGGCAAAGCAAGGAAAGGCAAGGCAAAAGGGCAAAGCAAGGCAAGGCAAGGCAAGGCAAGGCTAAAAGGCATAGCAAGGCAAGACAAGGCAAAAGGGCAAAGCAAGGCAAGGCAAGGCAAGGCAATAGGGAAAAGAAGGCAAGGCAAGGCAAAAGGGCAAAACAAGGCAAGGCAAGGCAAAAGGGCAAAGCAAGGAAAGGCAAGGCAAGGCAAAAAGCAATAGCAAGGCAATGCAATGCAAGGAAAAAGGGCAAAGCAAGGCAAGACAAGGCAAGGTAAAAGGGCAAAGCAAGGCAAGGCAATGAAAGGCGAAAGGGCAAAGCAGGTCAAGGCAAAAGGGCATAGCAATGCAAGGCAAAGCAATGCAAAAGGGCATAGCAAGGAAAGGCAAGGTAAGGCAAAGGCCAATGCAAGGCAAGGCAAAAGGACAAAGTAAGGCAAGGCAAGGGAAGGCAAAAGGGCAAAGCAGGGCAAGGCAAGGAACGGCAAATGGGTTAAGCAAGACAAGGCAATGAAAGACAATAGGGAAAGGAAGGCAAGGCAACGCAAAAGGGCAAAGCAAGGAAAGGCAAGGCAAAAGGGCAAAGCAAGGCAAGGCAAGGCAAGGCAAGGCTAAAAGGCATAGCAAGGGAAGACAAGGCAAAAGGGCAAAGCAAGGCAAGGCAAGGCAAGTCAAAAGGGCCAAGCAAGGCAAGCGAAGAAAAGGCGAAAGGGCAAGGTAAGGCAAGGAAAGGCAAGGGAAAAGGCAAAGCAAGGCAAGGCAAGTCAAGGCATATGGGCAAAGCAAGGCAAGGCAATGCAAGACAAAAGGGCAAAGAAAGGCAAGGCAAGGCAAAAATGAAGAGCAAGACAAGGCAAAACGGGAAAGCAAGGCAAGGCAATTCAATGCAAAAGAGCAAAGCAAGAAAAGCAAGGCAAGGCAAAAGGGCAAAGCAAGACAAAGCAAGGCAAGGCAAAAGGGCAAAGACTGGCAAGGCAAGGCAAGGAAAAATGGCGAAGCAACGTAAGGCAAAACGGCAAACCAAGGCAATGAAAGGCAAGGGAAAAGGGCAAAGCAAGGAAAGGCAAAGCAAGGCAAAAGAGGGCAAAGCAAGGCAAAGCAAGTCAAAGCAAGGCAAGGCGAGGAAAGGCAAAAACGCAAAGCAAGGCAAGGCAAGTAAATGCAAAAGAGAAAATCAAGGCACGGCAAGGCAAGGCAAAAGGGCAAAGCAAGGCAAGGCAAAAGGGCAAAGCAATGCAAGGCATCGCAATGCAAAAGGGCAAAGCAAGGCAAGGCAAGGTAAGGCAAAAGGGCAATGGAAGGAAAGGCAAATGGGCAAAGCAAGGCAAGGCAAGGCAAAAGGGCAAAGCAAAGCAAGGCAAGGCAAGTCAAAAGGGCAAAGCAATGCAAGGCAAGAAAAAGCAAAGGGGCAAAGAAAGGCAAAGCAAGACAAAGCAAAGGGGCAAAGAAAGGCAAGGCAAGGCAAGGCAGGGCTAAAAGGCATAGCAAGGCAAGAAAAAAGGGAAAAGCAATAGAAGGCAAGACAAAGCAAAGGGTCAAAGAAAGGCAAGGAAATGCAAGGCAAAAGGGCAAAGCAAGGCATGGCAAGGCAAGGCAAAAGGGCAAAGCAAGGAAAGGCAAAAGGACAAAGCAAATCAAGGCAAGACAAGGCAAAAGGCAAAGCAAGGCAAGGCAAGGCAAGGCTAAAAGGCATAACAAGGCAAGGCTAAAAGGCATAACAAGGCAAGGCAAGGCAAAAGGGCAAAGCAAGGCAAGGCAAGGCAAGGCAAAAGAGCAAACCAAGTCAAGGCAAAAGAGCAAAGCAAGGCAAGGCAAGGCAAGTCAAAAAAGAAAGGAAGACAAGGCCAGGAAAGGCAAAGGGAAAAGCAAGACAAGGTAAGACAAGGCAAAAGGGCAAAGTAAGGCAATGCAAGGCAAAAGGGCAAAGCACGGCAAGGAAAGGCAAGGCAAAATACAAAACAAGGAAAGGCAAGTAAAAAGGGAAAGCAAGACAAGGCAAGGCAAGGAAAAAGAGCAAACCAAGGCAAGGCAAGGGAAGGCAAAAGGGCAAAGCAGGGCAAGGCAAGGAAAGGCAAATGGGTTAAGCAAGACAAGGCAATGAAAGACAATAGGGAAAGGAAGGCAAGGCAACGCAAAAGGGCAAAGCAAGGAAAGGCAAGGCAAAAGGGCAAAGCAAGGCAAGGCAAGGCAAGGCAAGGCAAGGCTAAAAGGCATAGCAAGGCAAGACAAGGCAAAAGGGCAAAGCAAGGCAAGGCAAGGCAAGGCAATAGGGAAAAGAAGGCAAGGCAAGGCAAAAGGGCAAAACAAGGCAAGGCAAGGCAAAAGGGCAAAGCAAGGAAAGGCAAGGCAAGGCAAAAAGCAATAGCAAGGCAATGCAATGCAAGGAAAAAGGGCAAAGCAAGGCAAGACAAGGCAAGGTAAAAGGGCAAAGCAAGGCAAGGCAATGAAAGGCGAAAGGGCAAAGCAGGTCAAGGCAAAAGGGCATAGCAATGCAAGGCAAAGCAATGCAAAAGGGCATAGCAAGGAAAGGCAAGGTAAGGCAAAGGCCAATGCAAGGCAAGGCAAAAGGACAAAGTAAGGCAAGGCAAGGGAAGGCAAAAGGGCAAAGCAGGGCAAGGCAAGGAACGGCAAATGGCTTAAGCAAGACAAGGCAATGAAAGACAATAGGGAAAGGAAGGCAAGGCAACGCAAAAGGGCAAAGCAAGGAAAGGCAAGGAAAAAGGGCAAAGCAAGGCAAGGCAAGGCAAGGCAAGGCAAGGCAAGGCAAGGCAAGGCTAAAAAGCATAGCAAGGCAAGACAAGGCAAAAGGGCAAAGCAAGGCAAGGCAAGGCAAGGCAATAGGGAAAAGAAGGCAAGGCAAGGCAAAAGGGCAAAACAAGGCAAGGCAAGGCAAAAGGGCAAAGCAAGGAAAGGCAAGGCAAGGCAAAAAGCAATAGCAAGGCAATGCAATGCAAGGAAAAAGGGCAAAGCAAGGCAAGGCAAGGCAAGGCAAGGCTAAAAGGCATAGCAAGGGAAGACAAGGCAAAAGGGCAAAGCAAGGCAAGGCAAGGCAAGGCAAAAGGGCCAAGCAAGGCAAGCGAAGAAAAGGCAAAAGGGCAAGGTAAGGCAAGGAAAGGCAAGGGAAAAGGCAAAGCAAGGCAAGGCAAGTCAAGGCATATGGGCAAAGCAAGGCAAGGCAATGCAAGACAAAAGGGCAAAGAAAGGCAAGGCAAGTCAATAGGGCAAAGCAAGACAAGGCAAAGCAAGGCAAAAGGGTAAAATAAGACAAGGCAAGGCAAGGCAAAAATGAAGAGCAAGACAAGGCAAAACGGGAAAGCAAGGCAAGGCAATTCAATGCAAAAGAGCAAAGCAAGAAAAGCAAGGCAAGGCAAAAGGGCAAAGCAAGACAAAGCAAGGCAAGGCAAAAGGGCAAAGACTGGCAAGGCAAGGCAAGGAAAAATGGCGAAGCAACGTAAGGCAAAACGGCAAACCAAGGCAATGAAAGGCAAGGGAAAAGGGCAAAGCAAGGAAAGGCAAAGCAAGGCAAAAGAGGGCAAAGCAAGGCAAAGCAAGTCAAAGCAAGGCAAGGCGAGGAAAGGCAAAAACGCAAAGCAAGGCAAGGCAAGTAAATGCAAAAGAGAAAATCAAGGCACGGCAAGGCAAGGCAAAAGGGCAAAGCAAGGCAAGGCAAAAGGGCAAAGCAATGCAAGGCATCGCAATGCAAAAGGGCAAAGCAAGGCAAGGCAAGGTAAGGCAAAAGGGCAATGGAAGGAAAGGCAAATGGGCAAAGCAAGGCAAGGCAAGGCAAAAGGGCAAAGCAAAGCAAGGCAAGGCAAGTCAAAAGGGCAAAGCAATGCAAGGCAAGAAAAAGCAAAGGGGCAAAGAAAGGCAAAGCAAGACAAAGCAAAGGGGCAAAGAAAGGCAAGGCAAGGCAAGGCAGGGCTAAAAGGCATAGCAAGGCAAGAAAAAAGGGAAAAGCAATAGAAGGCAAGACAAAGCAAAGGGTCAAAGAAAGGCAAGGAAATGCAAGGCAAAAGGGCAAAGCAAGGCATGGCAAGGCAAGGCAAAAGGGCAAAGCAAGGAAAGGCAAAAGGACAAAGCAAATCAAGGCAAGACAAGGCAAAAGGCAAAGCAAGGCAAGGCAAGGCAAGGCTAAAAGGCATAACAAGGCAAGGCTAAAAGGCATAACAAGGCAAGGCAAGGCAAAAGGGCAAAGCAAGGCAAGGCAAGGCAAGGCAAAAGAGCAAACCAAGTCAAGGCAAAAGAGCAAAGCAAGGCAAGGCAAGTCAAAAGGGAAAGGAAGACAAGGCCAGGAAAGGCAAAGGGAAAAGCAAGACAAGGTAAGACAAGGCAAAAGGGCAAAGTAAGGCAATGCAAGGCAAAAGGGCAAAGCACGGCAAGGAAAGGCAAGGCAAAATACAAAACAAGGAAAGACAAGTAAAAAGGGAAAGCAAGACAAGGCAAGGCAAGGAAAAAGAGCAAACCAAGGCAAGGCAAGGGAAGGCAAAAGGGCAAAGCAGGGCAAGGCAAGGAAAGGCAAATGGGTTAAGCAAGACAAGGCAATGAAAGACAATAGGGAAAGGAAGGCAAGGCAACGCAAAAGGGCAAAGCAAGGAAAGGCAAGGAAAAAGGGCAAAGCAAGGCAAGGCAAGGCAAGGCAAGGCAAGGCTAAAAGGCATAGCAAGGCAAGACAAGGCAAAAGGGCAAAGCAAGGCAAGGCAAGGCAAGGCAATAGGGAAAAGAAGGCAAGGCAAGGCAAAAGGGCAAAACAAGGCAAGGCAAGGCAAAAGGGCAAAGCAAGGAAAGGCAAGGCAAGGCAAAAAGCAATAGCAAGGCAATGCAATGCAAGGAAAAAGGGCAAAGCAAGGCAAGACAAGGCAAGGTAAAAGGGCAAAGCAAGGCAAGGCAATGAAAGGCGAAAGGGCAAAGCAGGTCAAGGCAAAAGGGCATAGCAATGCAAGGCAAAGCAATGCAAAAGGGCATAGCAAGGAAAGGCAAGGTAAGGCAAAGGCCAATGCAAGGCAAGGCAAAAGGACAAAGTAAGGCAAGGCAAGGGAAGGCAAAAGGGCAAAGCAGGGCAAGGCAAGGAACGGCAAATGGGTTAAGCAAGACAAGGCAATGAAAGACAATAGGGAAAGGAAGGCAAGGCAACGCAAAAGGGCAAAGCAAGGAAAGGCAAGGCAAAAGGGCAAAGCAAGGCAAGGCAAGGCAAGGCAAGGCTAAAAGGCATAGCAAGGGAAGAAAAAAGGGAAAAGCAATAGAAGGCAAGACAAAGCAAAGGGTCAAAGAAAGGCAAGGAAATGCAAGGCAAAAGGGCAAAGCAAGGCATGGCAAGGCAAGGCAAAAGGGCAAAGCAAGGAAAGGCAAAAGGACAAAGCAAATCAAGGCAAGACAAGGCAAAAGGCAAAGCAAGGCAAGGCAAGGCAAGGCTAAAAGGCATAACAAGGCAAGGCTAAAAGGCATAACAAGGCAAGGCAAGGCAAAAGGGCAAAGCAAGGCAAGGCAAGGCAAGGCAAAAGAGCAAACCAAGTCAAGGCAAAAGAGCAAAGCAAGGCAAGGCAAGGCAAGTCAAAAGGGAAAGGAAGACAAGGCCAGGAAAGGCAAAGGGAAAAGCAAGACAAGGTAAGACAAGGCAAAAGGGCAAAGTAAGGCAATGCAAGGCAAAAGGGCAAAGCACGGCAAGGAAAGGCAAGGCAAAATACAAAACAAGGAAAGGCAAGTAAAAAGGGAAAGCAAGACAAGGCAAGGCAAGGAAAAAGAGCAAACCAAGGCAAGGCAAGGGAAGGCAAAAGGGCAAAGCAGGGCAAGGCAAGGAAAGGCAAATGGGTTAAGCAAGACAAGGCAATGAAAGACAATAGGGAAAGGAAGGCAAGGCAACGCAAAAGGGCAAAGCAAGGAAAGGCAAGGTAAGGCAAAAGGGCAATGGAAGGAAAGGCAAATGGGCAAAGCAAGGCAAGGCAAGGCAAAAGGGCAAAGCAAAGCAAGGCAAGGCAAGTCAAAAGGGCAAAGCAATGCAAGGCAAGAAAAAGCAAAGGGGCAAAGAAAGGCAAAGCAAGACAAAGCAAAGGGGCAAAGAAAGGCAAGGCAAGGCAAGGCAGGGCTAAAAGGCATAGCAAGGCAAGAAAAAAGGGAAAAGCAATAGAAGGCAAGACAAAGCAAAGGGTCAAAGAAAGGCAAGGAAATGCAAGGCAAAAGGGCAAAGCAAGGCATGGCAAGGCAAGGCAAAAGGGCAAAGCAAGGAAAGGCAAAAGGACAAAGCAAATCAAGGCAAGACAAGGCAAAAGGCAAAGCAAGGCAAGGCAAGGCAAGGCTAAAAGGCATAACAAGGCAAGGCTAAAAGGCATAACAAGGCAAGGCAAGGCAAAAGGGCAAAGCAAGGCAAGGCAAGGCAAGGCAAAAGAGAAAGGAAGAAAAGGCCAGGAAAGGCAAAGGGAAAAGCAAGACAAGGTAAGACAAGGCAAAAGGGCAAAGTAAGGCAATGCAAGGCAAAAGGGCAAAGCACGGCAAGGAAAGGCAAGGCAAAATACAAAACAAGGAAAGGCAAGTAAAAAGGGAAAGCAAGACAAGGCAAGGCAAGGAAAAAGAGCAAACCAAGGCAAGGCAAGGGAAGGCAAAAGGGCAAAGCAGGGCAAGGCAAGGAAAGGCAAATGGGTTAAGCAAGACAAGGCAATGAAAGACAATAGGGAAAGGAAGGCAAGGCAACGCAAAAGGGCAAAGCAAGGAAAGGCAAGGCAAAAGGGCAAAGCAAGGCAAGGCAAGGCAAGGCAAGGCAAGGCTAAAAGGCATAGCAAGGCAAGACAAGGCAAAAGGGCAAAGCAAGGCAAGGCAAGGCAAGGCAATAGGGAAAAGAAGGCAAGGCAAGGCAAAAGGGCAAAACAAGGCAAGGCAAGGCAAAAGGGCAAAGCAAGGAAAGGCAAGGCAAGGCAAAAAGCAATAGCAAGGCAATGCAATGCAAGGAAAAAGGGCAAAGCAAGGCAAGACAAGGCAAGGTAAAAGGGCAAAGCAAGGCAAGGCAATGAAAGGCGAAAGGGCAAAGCAGGTCAAGGCAAAAGGGCATAGCAATGCAAGGCAAAGCAATGCAAAAGGGCATAGCAAGGAAAGGCAAGGTAAGGCAAAGGCCAATGCAAGGCAAGGCAAAAGGACAAAGTAAGGCAAGGCAAGGGAAGGCAAAAGGGCAAAGCAGGGCAAGGCAAGGAACGGCAAATGGGTTAAGCAAGACAAGGCAATGAAAGACAATAGGGAAAGGAAGGCAAGGCAACGCAAAAGGGCAAAGCAAGGAAAGGCAAGGCAAAAGGGCAAAGCAAGGCAAGGCAAGGCAAGGCAAGGCTAAAAGGCATAGCAAGGGAAGACAAGGCAAAAGGGCAAAGCAAGGCAAGGCAAGGCAAGGCAAAAGGGCCAAGCAAGGCAAGCGAAGAAAAGGCAAAAGGGCAAGGTAAGGCAAGGAAAGGCAAGGGAAAAGGCAAAGCAAGGCAAGGCAAGTCAAGGCATATGGGCAAAGCAAGGCAAGGCAATGAAGACAAAAGGGCAAAGAAAGGCAAGGCAAGTCAATAGGGCAAAGCAAGACAAGGCAAAGCAAGGCAAAAGGGTAAAATAAGACAAGGCAAGGCAAGGCAAAAATGAAGAGCAAGACAAGGCAAAACGGGAAAGCAAGGCAAGGCAATTCAATGCAAAAGAGCAAAGCAAGAAAAGCAAGGCAAGGCAAAAGGGCAAAGCAAGACAAAGCAAGGCAAGGCAAAAGGGCAAAGACTGGCAAGGCAAGGCAAGGAAAAATGGCGAAGCAACGTAAGGCAAAACGGCAAACCAAGGCAATGAAAGGCAAGGGAAAAGGGCAAAGCAAGGAAAGGCAAAGCAAGGCAAAAGAGGGCAAAGCAAGGCAAAGCAAGTCAAAGCAAGGCAAGGCGAGGAAAGGCAAAAACGCAAAGCAAGGCAAGGCAAGTAAATGCAAAAGAGAAAATCAAGGCACGGCAAGGCAAGGCAAAAGGGCAAAGCAAGGCAAGGCAAGGCAAAAGGGCAAAGCAAAGCAAGGCAAGGCAAGTCAAAAGGGCAAAGCAATGCAAGGCAAGAAAAAGCAAAGGGGCAAAGAAAGGCAAAGCAAGACAAAGCAAAGGGGCAAAGAAAGGCAAGGCAAGGCAAGGCAGGGCTAAAAGGCATAGCAAGGCAAGAAAAAAGGGAAAAGCAATAGAAGGCAAGACAAAGCAAAGGGTCAAAGAAAGGCAAGGAAATGCAAGGCAAAAGGGCAAAGCAAGGCATGGCAAGGCAAGGCAAAAGGGCAAAGCAAGGAAAGGCAAAAGGACAAAGCAAATCAAGGCAAGACAAGGCAAAAGGCAAAGCAAGGCAAGGCAAGGCAAGGCTAAAAGGCATAACAAGGCAAGGCTAAAAGGCATAACAAGGCAAGGCAAGGCAAAAGGGCAAAGCAAGGCAAGGCAAGGCAAGGCAAAAGAGAAAGGAAGAAAAGGCCAGGAAAGGCAAAGGGAAAAGCAAGACAAGGTAAGACAAGGCAAAAGGGCAAAGTAAGGCAATGCAAGGCAAAAGGGCAAAGCACGGCAAGGAAAGGCAAGGCAAAATACAAAACAAGGAAAGGCAAGTAAAAAGGGAAAGCAAGACAAGGCAAGGCAAGGAAAAAGAGCAAACCAAGGCAAGGCAAGGGAAGGCAAAAGGGCAAAGCAGGGCAAGGCAAGGAAAGGCAAATGGGTTAAGCAAGACAAGGCAATGAAAGACAATAGGGAAAGGAAGGCAAGGCAACGCAAAAGGGCAAAGCAAGGAAAGGCAAGGCAAAAGGGCAAAGCAAGGCAAGGCAAGGCAAGGCAAGGCAAGGCTAAAAGGCATAGCAAGGCAAGACAAGGCAAAAGGGCAAAGCAAGGCAAGGCAAGGCAAGGCAATAGGGAAAAGAAGGCAAGGCAAGGCAAAAGGGCAAAACAAGGCAAGGCAAGGCAAAAGGGCAAAGCAAGGAAAGGCAAGGCAAGGCAAAAAGCAATAGCAAGGCAATGCAATGCAAGGAAAAAGGGCAAAGCAAGGCAAGACAAGGCAAGGTAAAAGGGCAAAGCAAGGCAAGGCAATGAAAGGCGAAAGGGCAAAGCAGGTCAAGGCAAAAGGGCATAGCAATGCAAGGCAAAGCAATGCAAAAGGGCATAGCAAGGAAAGGCAAGGTAAGGCAAAGGCCAATGCAAGGCAAGGCAAAAGGACAAAGTAAGGCAAGGCAAGGGAAGGCAAAAGGGCAAAGCAGGGCAAGGCAAGGAACGGCAAATGGGTTAAGCAAGACAAGGCAATGAAAGACAATAGGGAAAGGAAGGCAAGGCAACGCAAAAGGGCAAAGCAAGGAAAGGCAAGGCAAAAGGGCAAAGCAAGGCAAGGCAAGGCAAGGCAAGGCTAAAAGGCATAGCAAGGGAAGACAAGGCAAAAGGGCAAAGCAAGGCAAGGCAAGGCAAGTCAAAAGGGCCAAGCAAGGCAAGCGAAGAAAAGGCGAAAGGGCAAGGTAAGGCAAGGAAAGGCAAGGGAAAAGGCAAAGCAAGGCAAGGCAAGTCAAGGCATATGGGCAAAGCAAGGCAAGGCAATGCAAGACAAAAGGGCAAAGAAAGGCAAGGCAAGGCAAAAATGAAGAGCAAGACAAGGCAAAACGGGAAAGCAAGGCAAGGCAATTCAATGCAAAAGAGCAAAGCAAGAAAAGCAAGGCAAGGCAAAAGGGCAAAGCAAGACAAAGCAAGGCAAGGCAAAAGGGCAAAGACTGGCAAGGCAAGGCAAGGAAAAATGGCGAAGCAACGTAAGGCAAAACGGCAAACCAAGGCAATGAAAGGCAAGGGAAAAGGGCAAAGCAAGGAAAGGCAAAGCAAGGCAAAAGAGGGCAAAGCAAGGCAAAGCAAGTCAAAGCAAGGCAAGGCGAGGAAAGGCAAAAACGCAAAGCAAGGCAAGGCAAGTAAATGCAAAAGAGAAAATCAAGGCACGGCAAGGCAAGGCAAAAGGGCAAAGCAAGGCAAGGCAAAAGGGCAAAGCAATGCAAGGCATCGCAATGCAAAAGGGCAAAGTAAGGCAAGGCAAGGTAAGGCAAAAGGGCAATGGAAGGAAAGGCAAATGGGCAAAGCAAGGCAAGGCAAGGCAAAAGGGCAAAGCAAAGCAAGGCAAGGCAAGTCAAAAGGGCAAAGCAATGCAAGGCAAGAAAAAGCAAAGGGGCAAAGAAAGGCAAAGCAAGACAAAGCAAAGGGGCAAAGAAAGGCAAGGCAAGGCAAGGCAGGGCTAAAAGGCATAGCAAGGCAAGAAAAAAGGGAAAAGCAATAGAAGGCAAGACAAAGCAAAGGGTCAAAGAAAGGCAAGGAAATGCAAGGCAAAAGGGCAAAGCAAGGCATGGCAAGGCAAGGCAAAAGGGCAAAGCAAGGAAAGGCAAAAGGACAAAGCAAATCAAGGCAAGACAAGGCAAAAGGCAAAGCAAGGCAAGGCAAGGCAAGGCTAAAAGGCATAACAAGGCAAGGCTAAAAGGCATAACAAGGCAAGGCAAGGCAAAAGGGCAAAGCAAGGCAAGGCAAGGC
The DNA here is from genome assembly GCA_032206185.1 of Columba guinea. Classification (NCBI taxonomy): domain Eukaryota; kingdom Metazoa; phylum Chordata; class Aves; order Columbiformes; family Columbidae; genus Columba; species Columba guinea. The sequence goes on from JAVLUU010000334.1 coordinate 1,458,093, forward strand.
AAGGCAAAAGAGCAAACCAAGTCAAGGCAAAAGAGCAAAGCAAGGCAAGGCAAGGCAAGTCAAAAGGGAAAGGAAGACAAGGCCAGGAAAGGCAAAGGGAAAAGCAAGACAAGGTAAGACAAGGCAAAAGGGCAAAGTAAGGCAATGCAAGGCAAAAGGGCAAAGCACGGCAAGGAAAGGCAAGGCAAAATACAAAACAAGGAAAGGCAAGTAAAAAGGGAAAGCAAGACAAGGCAAGGCAAGGAAAAAGAGCAAACCAAGGCAAGGCAAGGGAAGGCAAAAGGGCAAAGCAGGGCAAGGCAAGGAAAGGCAAATGGGTTAAGCAAGACAAGGCAATGAAAGACAATAGGGAAAGGAAGGCAAGGCAACGCAAAAGGGCAAAGCAAGGAAAGGCAAGGCAAAAGGGCAAAGCAAGGCAAGGCAAGGCAAGGCAAGGCAAGGCTAAAAGGCATAGCAAGGCAAGACAAGGCAAAAGGGCAAAGCAAGGCAAGGCAAGGCAAGGCAATAGGGAAAAGAAGGCAAGGCAAGGCAAAAGGGCAAAACAAGGCAAGGCAAGGCAAAAGGGCAAAGCAAGGAAAGGCAAGGCAAGGCAAAAAGCAATAGCAAGGCAATGCAATGCAAGGAAAAAGGGCAAAGCAAGGCAAGACAAGGCAAGGTAAAAGGGCAAAGCAAGGCAAGGCAATGAAAGGCGAAAGGGCAAAGCAGGTCAAGGCAAAAGGGCATAGCAATGCAAGGCAAAGCAATGCAAAAGGGCATAGCAAGGAAAGGCAAGGTAAGGCAAAGGCCAATGCAAGGCAAGGCAAAAGGACAAAGTAAGGCAAGGCAAGGGAAGGCAAAAGGGCAAAGCAGGGCAAGGCAAGGAACGGCAAATGGCTTAAGCAAGACAAGGCAATGAAAGACAATAGGGAAAGGAAGGCAAGGCAACGCAAAAGGGCAAAGCAAGGAAAGGCAAGGAAAAAGGGCAAAGCAAGGCAAGGCAAGGCAAGGCAAGGCAAGGCAAGGCAAGGCAAGGCAAGGCAAGGCTAAAAGGCATAGCAAGGCAAGACAAGGCAAAAGGGCAAAGCAAGGCAAGGCAAGGCAAGGCAATAGGGAAAAGAAGGCAAGGCAAGGCAAAAGGGCAAAACAAGGCAAGGCAAGGCAAAAGGGCAAAGCAAGGAAAGGCAAGGCAAGGCAAAAAGCAATAGCAAGGCAATGCAATGCAAGGAAAAAGGGCAAAGCAAGGCAAGACAAGGCAAGGTAAAAGGGCAAAGCAAGGCAAGGCAATGAAAGGCGAAAGGGCAAAGCAGGTCAAGGCAAAAGGGCATAGCAATGCAAGGCAAAGCAATGCAAAAGGGCATAGCAAGGAAAGGCAAGGTAAGGCAAAGGCCAATGCAAGGCAAGGCAAAAGGACAAAGTAAGGCAAGGCAAGGGAAGGCAAAAGGGCAAAGCAGGGCAAGGCAAGGAACGGCAAATGGGTTAAGCAAGACAAGGCAATGAAAGACAATAGGGAAAGGAAGGCAAGGCAACGCAAAAGGGCAAAGCAAGGAAAGGCAAGGCAAAAGGGCAAAGCAAGGCAAGGCAAGGCAAGGCAAGGCTAAAAGGCATAGCAAGGGAAGACAAGGCAAAAGGGCAAAGCAAGGCAAGGCAAGGCAAGGCAAAAGGGCCAAGCAAGGCAAGCGAAGAAAAGGCAAAAGGGCAAGGTAAGGCAAGGAAAGGCAAGGGAAAAGGCAAAGCAAGGCAAGGCAAGTCAAGGCATATGGGCAAAGCAAGGCAAGGCAATGAAGACAAAAGGGCAAAGAAAGGCAAGGCAAGTCAATAGGGCAAAGCAAGACAAGGCAAAGCAAGGCAAAAGGGTAAAATAAGACAAGGCAAGGCAAGGCAAAAATGAAGAGCAAGACAAGGCAAAACGGGAAAGCAAGGCAAGGCAATTCAATGCAAAAGAGCAAAGCAAGAAAAGCAAGGCAAGGCAAAAGGGCAAAGCAAGACAAAGCAAGGCAAGGCAAAAGGGCAAAGACTGGCAAGGCAAGGCAAGGAAAAATGGCGAAGCAACGTAAGGCAAAACGGCAAACCAAGGCAATGAAAGGCAAGGGAAAAGGGCAAAGCAAGGAAAGGCAAAGCAAGGCAAAAGAGGGCAAAGCAAGGCAAAGCAAGTCAAAGCAAGGCAAGGCGAGGAAAGGCAAAAACGCAAAGCAAGGCAAGGCAAGTAAATGCAAAAGAGAAAATCAAGGCACGGCAAGGCAAGGCAAAAGGGCAAAGCAAGGCAAGGCAAAAGGGCAAAGCAAAGCAAGGCAAGGCAAGTCAAAAGGGCAAAGCAATGCAAGGCAAGAAAAAGCAAAGGGGCAAAGAAAGGCAAAGCAAGACAAAGCAAAGGGGCAAAGAAAGGCAAGGCAAGGCAAGGCAGGGCTAAAAGGCATAGCAAGGCAAGAAAAAAGGGAAAAGCAATAGAAGGCAAGACAAAGCAAAGGGTCAAAGAAAGGCAAGGAAATGCAAGGCAAAAGGGCAAAGCAAGGCATGGCAAGGCAAGGCAAAAGGGCAAAGCAAGGAAAGGCAAAAGGACAAAGCAAATCAAGGCAAGACAAGGCAAAAGGCAAAGCAAGGCAAGGCAAGGCAAGGCTAAAAGGCATAACAAGGCAAGGCTAAAAGGCATAACAAGGCAAGGCAAGGCAAAAGGGCAAAGCAAGGCAAGGCAAGGCAAGGCAAAAGAGAAAGGAAGAAAAGGCCAGGAAAGGCAAAGGGAAAAGCAAGACAAGGTAAGACAAGGCAAAAGGGCAAAGTAAGGCAATGCAAGGCAAAAGGGCAAAGCACGGCAAGGAAAGGCAAGGCAAAATACAAAACAAGGAAAGGCAAGTAAAAAGGGAAAGCAAGACAAGGCAAGGCAAGGAAAAAGAGCAAACCAAGGCAAGGCAAGGGAAGGCAAAAGGGCAAAGCAGGGCAAGGCAAGGAAAGGCAAATGGGTTAAGCAAGACAAGGCAATGAAAGACAATAGGGAAAGGAAGGCAAGGCAACGCAAAAGGGCAAAGCAAGGAAAGGCAAGGCAAAAGGGCAAAGCAAGGCAAGGCAAGGCAAGGCAAGGCAAGGCTAAAAGGCATAGCAAGGCAAGACAAGGCAAAAGGGCAAAGCAAGGCAAGGCAAGGCAAGGCAATAGGGAAAAGAAGGCAAGGCAAGGCAAAAGGGCAAAACAAGGCAAGGCAAGGCAAAAGGGCAAAGCAAGGAAAGGCAAGGCAAGGCAAAAAGCAATAGCAAGGCAATGCAATGCAAGGAAAAAGGGCAAAGCAAGGCAAGACAAGGCAAGGTAAAAGGGCAAAGCAAGGCAAGGCAATGAAAGGCGAAAGGGCAAAGCAGGTCAAGGCAAAAGGGCATAGCAATGCAAGGCAAAGCAATGCAAAAGGGCATAGCAAGGAAAGGCAAGGTAAGGCAAAGGCCAATGCAAGGCAAGGCAAAAGGACAAAGTAAGGCAAGGCAAGGGAAGGCAAAAGGGCAAAGCAGGGCAAGGCAAGGAACGGCAAATGGGTTAAGCAAGACAAGGCAATGAAAGACAATAGGGAAAGGAAGGCAAGGCAACGCAAAAGGGCAAAGCAAGGAAAGGCAAGGCAAAAGGGCAAAGCAAGGCAAGGCAAGGCAAGGCAAGGCTAAAAGGCATAGCAAGGGAAGACAAGGCAAAAGGGCAAAGCAAGGCAAGGCAAGGCAAGTCAAAAGGGCCAAGCAAGGCAAGCGAAGAAAAGGCGAAAGGGCAAGGTAAGGCAAGGAAAGGCAAGGGAAAAGGCAAAGCAAGGCAAGGCAAGTCAAGGCATATGGGCAAAGCAAGGCAAGGCAATGCAAGACAAAAGGGCAAAGAAAGGCAAGGCAAGGCAAAAATGAAGAGCAAGACAAGGCAAAACGGGAAAGCAAGGCAAGGCAATTCAATGCAAAAGAGCAAAGCAAGAAAAGCAAGGCAAGGCAAAAGGGCAAAGCAAGACAAAGCAAGGCAAGGCAAAAGGGCAAAGACTGGCAAGGCAAGGCAAGGAAAAATGGCGAAGCAACGTAAGGCAAAACGGCAAACCAAGGCAATGAAAGGCAAGGGAAAAGGGCAAAGCAAGGAAAGGCAAAGCAAGGCAAAAGAGGGCAAAGCAAGGCAAAGCAAGTCAAAGCAAGGCAAGGCGAGGAAAGGCAAAAACGCAAAGCAAGGCAAGGCAAGTAAATGCAAAAGAGAAAATCAAGGCACGGCAAGGCAAGGCAAAAGGGCAAAGCAAGGCAAGGCAAAAGGGCAAAGCAATGCAAGGCATCGCAATGCAAAAGGGCAAAGTAAGGCAAGGCAAGGTAAGGCAAAAGGGCAATGGAAGGAAAGGCAAATGGGCAAAGCAAGGCAAGGCAAGGCAAAAGGGCAAAGCAAAGCAAGGCAAGGCAAGTCAAAAGGGCAAAGCAATGCAAGGCAAGAAAAAGCAAAGGGGCAAAGAAAGGCAAAGCAAGACAAAGCAAAGGGGCAAAGAAAGGCAAGGCAAGGCAAGGCAGGGCTAAAAGGCATAGCAAGGCAAGAAAAAAGGGAAAAGCAATAGAAGGCAAGACAAAGCAAAGGGTCAAAGAAAGGCAAGGAAATGCAAGGCAAAAGGGCAAAGCAAGGCATGGCAAGGCAAGGCAAAAGGGCAAAGCAAGGAAAGGCAAAAGGACAAAGCAAATCAAGGCAAGACAAGGCAAAAGGCAAAGCAAGGCAAGGCAAGGCAAGGCTAAAAGGCATAACAAGGCAAGGCTAAAAGGCATAACAAGGCAAGGCAAGGCAAAAGGGCAAAGCAAGGCAAGGCAAGGCAAGGCAAAAGAGCAAACCAAGTCAAGGCAAAAGAGCAAAGCAAGGCAAGGCAAGGCAAGTCAAAAAAGAAAGGAAGACAAGGCCAGGAAAGGCAAAGGGAAAAGCAAGACAAGGTAAGACAAGGCAAAAGGGCAAAGTAAGGCAATGCAAGGCAAAAGGGCAAAGCACGGCAAGGAAAGGCAAGGCAAAATACAAAACAAGGAAAGGCAAGTAAAAAGGGAAAGCAAGACAAGGCAAGGCAAGGAAAAAGAGCAAACCAAGGCAAGGCAAGGGAAGGCAAAAGGGCAAAGCAGGGCAAGGCAAGGAAAGGCAAATGGGTTAAGCAAGACAAGGCAATGAAAGACAATAGGGAAAGGAAGGCAAGGCAACGCAAAAGGGCAAAGCAAGGAAAGGCAAGGCAAAAGGGCAAAGCAAGGCAAGGCAAGGCAAGGCAAGGCAAGGCTAAAAGGCATAGCAAGGCAAGACAAGGCAAAAGGGCAAAGCAAGGCAAGGCAAGGCAAGGCAATAGGGAAAAGAAGGCAAGGCAAGGCAAAAGGGCAAAACAAGGCAAGGCAAGGCAAAAGGGCAAAGCAAGGAAAGGCAAGGCAAGGCAAAAAGCAATAGCAAGGCAATGCAATGCAAGGAAAAAGGGCAAAGCAAGGCAAGACAAGGCAAGGTAAAAGGGCAAAGCAAGGCAAGGCAATGAAAGGCGAAAGGGCAAAGCAGGTCAAGGCAAAAGGGCATAGCAATGCAAGGCAAAGCAATGCAAAAGGGCATAGCAAGGAAAGGCAAGGTAAGGCAAAGGCCAATGCAAGGCAAGGCAAAAGGACAAAGTAAGGCAAGGCAAGGGAAGGCAAAAGGGCAAAGCAGGGCAAGGCAAGGAACGGCAAATGGCTTAAGCAAGACAAGGCAATGAAAGACAATAGGGAAAGGAAGGCAAGGCAACGCAAAAGGGCAAAGCAAGGAAAGGCAAGGAAAAAGGGCAAAGCAAGGCAAGGCAAGGCAAGGCAAGGCAAGGCAAGGCAAGGCAAGGCTAAAAGGCATAGCAAGGCAAGACAAGGCAAAAGGGCAAAGCAAGGCAAGGCAAGGCAAGGCAATAGGGAAAAGAAGGCAAGGCAAGGCAAAAGGGCAAAACAAGGCAAGGCAAGGCAAAAGGGCAAAGCAAGGAAAGGCAAGGCAAGGCAAAAAGCAATAGCAAGGCAATGCAATGCAAGGAAAAAGGGCAAAGCAAGGCAAGACAAGGCAAGGTAAAAGGGCAAAGCAAGGCAAGGCAATGAAAGGCGAAAGGGCAAAGCAGGTCAAGGCAAAAGGGCATAGCAATGCAAGGCAAAGCAATGCAAAAGGGCATAGCAAGGAAAGGCAAGGTAAAACAAAGGCCAATGCAAGGCAAGGCAAAAGGACAAAGTAAGGCAAGGCAAGGGAAGGCAAAAGGGCAAAGCAGGGCAAGGCAAGGAACGGCAAATGGGTTAAGCAAGACAAGGCAATGAAAGACAATAGGGAAAGGAAGGCAAGGCAACGCAAAAGGGCAAAGCAAGGAAAGGCAAGGCAAAAGGGCAAAGCAAGGCAAGGCAAGGCAAGGCAAGGCTAAAAGGCATAGCAAGGGAAGACAAGGCAAAAGGGCAAAGCAAGGCAAGGCAAGGCAAGGCAAAAGGGCCAAGCAAGGCAAGCGAAGAAAAGGCAAAAGGGCAAGGTAAGGCAAGGAAAGGCAAGGGAAAAGGCAAAGCAAGGCAAGGCAAGTCAAGGCATATGGGCAAAGCAAGGCAAGGCAATGCAAGACAAAAGGGCAAAGAAAGGCAAGGCAAGTCAATAGGGCAAAGCAAGACAAGGCAAAGCAAGGCAAAAGGGTAAAATAAGACAAGGCAAGGCAAGGCAAAAATGAAGAGCAAGACAAGGCAAAACGGGAAAGCAAGGCAAGGCAATTCAATGCAAAAGAGCAAAGCAAGAAAAGCAAGGCAAGGCAAAAGGGCAAAGCAAGACAAAGCAAGGCAAGGCAAAAGGGCAAAGACTGGCAAGGCAAGGCAAGGAAAAATGGCGAAGCAACGTAAGGCAAAACGGCAAACCAAGGCAATGAAAGGCAAGGGAAAAGGGCAAAGCAAGGAAAGGCAAAGCAAGGCAAAAGAGGGCAAAGCAAGGCAAAGCAAGTCAAAGCAAGGCAAGGCGAGGAAAGGCAAAAACGCAAAGCAAGGCAAGGCAAGTAAATGCAAAAGAGAAAATCAAGGCACGGCAAGGCAAGGCAAAAGGGCAAAGCAAGGCAAGGCAAAAGGGCAAAGCAATGCAAGGCATCGCAATGCAAAAGGGCAAAGCAAGGCAAGGCAAGGTAAGGCAAAAGGGCAATGGAAGGAAAGGCAAATGGGCAAAGCAAGGCAAGGCAAGGCAAAAGGGCAAAGCAAAGCAAGGCAAGGCAAGTCAAAAGGGCAAAGCAATGCAAGGCAAGAAAAAGCAAAGGGGCAAAGAAAGGCAAAGCAAGACAAAGCAAAGGGGCAAAGAAAGGCAAGGCAAGGCAAGGCAGGGCTAAAAGGCATAGCAAGGCAAGAAAAAAGGGAAAAGCAATAGAAGGCAAGACAAAGCAAAGGGTCAAAGAAAGGCAAGGAAATGCAAGGCAAAAGGGCAAAGCAAGGCATGGCAAGGCAAGGCAAAAGGGCAAAGCAAGGAAAGGCAAAAGGACAAAGCAAATCAAGGCAAGACAAGGCAAAAGGCAAAGCAAGGCAAGGCAAGGCAAGGCTAAAAGGCATAACAAGGCAAGGCTAAAAGGCATAACAAGGCAAGGCAAGGCAAAAGGACAAAGCAAGGCAAGGCAAGGCAAGGCAAAAGAGCAAACCAAGTCAAGGCAAAAGAGCAAAGCAAGGCAAGGCAAGGCAAGTCAAAAGGGAAAGGAAGACAAGGCCAGGAAAGGCAAAGGGAAAAGCAAGACAAGGTAAGACAAGGCAAAAGGGCAAAGTAAGGCAATGCAAGGCAAAAGGGCAAAGCACGGCAAGGAAAGGCAAGGCAAAATACAAAACAAGGAAAGGCAAGTAAAAAGGGAAAGCAAGACAAGGCAAGGCAAGGAAAAAGAGCAAACCAAGGCAAGGCAAGGGAAGGCAAAAGGGCAAAGCAGGGCAAGGCAAGGAAAGGCAAATGGGTTAAGCAAGACAAGGCAATGAAAGACAATAGGGAAAGGAAGGCAAGGCAACGCAAAAGGGCAAAGCAAGGAAAGGCAAGGCAAAAGGGCAAAGCAAGGCAAGGCAAGGCAAGGCAAGGCAAGGCTAAAAGGCATAGCAAGGCAAGACAAGGCAAAAGGGCAAAGCAAGGCAAGGCAAGGCAAGGCAATAGGGAAAAGAAGGCAAGGCAAGGCAAAAGGGCAAAACAAGGCAAGGCAAGGCAAAAGGGCAAAGCAAGGAAAGGCAAGGCAAGGCAAAAAGCAATAGCAAGGCAATGCAATGCAAGGAAAAAGGGCAAAGCAAGGCAAGACAAGGCAAGGTAAAAGGGCAAAGCAAGGCAAGGCAATGAAAGGCGAAAGGGCAAAGCAGGTCAAGGCAAAAGGGCATAGCAATGCAAGGCAAAGCAATGCAAAAGGGCATAGCAAGGAAAGGCAAGGTAAGGCAAAGGCCAATGCAAGGCAAGGCAAAAGGACAAAGTAAGGCAAGGCAAGGGAAGGCAAAAGGGCAAAGCAGGGCAAGGCAAGGAACGGCAAATGGGTTAAGCAAGACAAGGCAATGAAAGACAATAGGGAAAGGAAGGCAAGGCAACGCAAAAGGGCAAAGCAAGGAAAGGCAAGGCAAAAGGGCAAAGCAAGGCAAGGCAAGGCAAGGCAAGGCTAAAAGGCATAGCAAGGGAAGACAAGGCAAAAGGGCAAAGCAAGGCAAGGCAAGGCAAGGCAAAAGGGCCAAGCAAGGCAAGCGAAGAAAAGGCAAAAGGGCAAGGTAAGGCAAGGAAAGGCAAGGGAAAAGGCAAAGCAAGGCAAGGCAAGTCAAGGCATATGGGCAAAGCAAGGCAAGGCAATGCAAGACAAAAGGGCAAAGAAAGGCAAGGCAAGTCAATAGGGCAAAGCAAGACAAGGCAAAGCAAGGCAAAAGGGTAAAATAAGACAAGGCAAGGCAAGGCAAAAATGAAGAGCAAGACAAGGCAAAACGGGAAAGCAAGGCAAGGCAATTCAATGCAAAAGAGCAAAGCAAGAAAAGCAAGGCAAGGCAAAAGGGCAAAGACTGGCAAGGCAAGGCAAGGAAAAATGGCGAAGCAACGTAAGGCAAAACGGCAAACCAAGGCAATGAAAGGCAAGGGAAAAGGGCAAAGCAAGGAAAGGCAAAGCAAGGCAAAAGAGGGCAAAGCAAGGCAAAGCAAGTCAAAGCAAGGCAAGGCGAGGAAAGGCAAAAACGCAAAGCAAGGCAAGGCAAGTAAATGCAAAAGAGAAAATCAAGGCACGGCAAGGCAAGGCAAAAGGGCAAAGCAAGGCAAGGCAAAAGGGCAAAGCAATGCAAGGCATCGCAATGCAAAAGGGCAAAGCAAGGCAAGGCAAGGTAAGGCAAAAGGGCAATGGAAGGAAAGGCAAATGGGCAAAGCAAGGCAAGGCAAGGCAAAAGGGCAAAGCAAAGCAAGGCAAGGCAAGTCAAAAGGGCAAAGCAATGCAAGGCAAGAAAAAGCAAAGGGGCAAAGAAAGGCAAAGCAAGACAAAGCAAAGGGGCAAAGAAAGGCAAGGCAAGGCAAGGCAGGGCTAAAAGGCATAGCAAGGCAAGAAAAAAGGGAAAAGCAATAGAAGGCAAGACAAAGCAAAGGGTCAAAGAAAGGCAAGGAAATGCAAGGCAAAAGGGCAAAGCAAGGCATGGCAAGGCAAGGCAAAAGGGCAAAGCAAGGAAAGGCAAAAGGACAAAGCAAATCAAGGCAAGACAAGGCAAAAGGCAAAGCAAGGCAAGGCAAGGCAAGGCTAAAAGGCATAACAAGGCAAGGCTAAAAGGCATAACAAGGCAAGGCAAGGCAAAAGGGCAAAGCAAGGCAAGGCAAGGCAAGGCAAAAGAGCAAACCAAGTCAAGGCAAAAGAGCAAAGCAAGGCAAGGCAAGTCAAAAGGGAAAGGAAGACAAGGCCAGGAAAGGCAAAGGGAAAAGCAAGACAAGGTAAGACAAGGCAAAAGGGCAAAGTAAGGCAATGCAAGGCAAAAGGGCAAAGCACGGCAAGGAAAGGCAAGGCAAAATACAAAACAAGGAAAGGCAAGTAAAAAGGGAAAGCAAGACAAGGCAAGGCAAGGAAAAAGAGCAAACCAAGGCAAGGCAAGGGAAGGCAAAAGGGCAAAGCAGGGCAAGGCAAGGAAAGGCAAATGGGTTAAGCAAGACAAGGCAATGAAAGACAATAGGGAAAGGAAGGCAAGGCAACGCAAAAGGGCAAAGCAAGGAAAGGCAAGGCAAAAGGGCAAAGCAAGGCAAGGCAAGGCAAGGCAAGGCAAGGCTAAAAGGCATAGCAAGGCAAGACAAGGCAAAAGGGCAAAGCAAGGCAAGGCAAGGCAAGGCAATAGGGAAAAGAAGGCAAGGCAAGGCAAAAGGGCAAAACAAGGCAAGGCAAGGCAAAAGGGCAAAGCAAGGAAAGGCAAGGCAAGGCAAAAAGCAATAGCAAGGCAATGCAATGCAAGGAAAAAGGGCAAAGCAAGGCAAGACAAGGCAAGGCAAAAGGGCAAAGCAAGGCAAGGCAATGAAAGGCGAAAGGGCAAAGCAGGTCAAGGCAAAAGGGCATAGCAATGCAAGGCAAAGCAATGCAAAAGGGCATAGCAAGGAAAGGCAAGGTAAGGCAAAGGCCAATGTAAGGCAAGGCAAAAGGACAAAGTAAGGCAAGGCAAGGGAAGGCAAAAGGGCAAAGCAGGGCAAGGCAAGGAACGGCAAATGGGTTAAGCAAGACAAGGCAATGAAAGACAATAGGGAAAGGAAGGCAAGGCAACGCAAAAGGGCAAAGCAAGGAAAGGCAAGGCAAAAGGGCAAAGCAAGGCAAGGCAAGGCAAGGCAAGGCTAAAAGGCATAGCAAGGGAAGACAAGGCAAAAGGGCAAAGCAAGACAAGGCAAGGCAAGGCAAGGCAAGGCAAAAGGGCCAAGCAAGGCAAGCGAAGAAAAGGCAAAAGGGCAAGGTAAGGCAAGGAAAGGCAAGGGAAAAGGCAAAGCAAGGCAAGGCAAATCAAGGCATATGGGCAAAGCAAGGCAAGGCAATGCAAGACAAAAGGGCAAAGAAAGGCAAGGCAAGTCAATAGGGCAAAGCAAGACAAGGCAAAGCAAGGCAAAAGGGTAAAATAAGACAAGGCAAGGCAAGGCAAAAATGAAGAGCAAGACAAGGCAAAACGGGAAAGCAAGGCAAGGCAATTCAATGCAAAAGAGCAAAGCAAGAAAAGCAAGGCAAGGCAAAAGGGCAAAGACTGGCAAGGCAAGGCAAGGAAAAATGGCGAAGCAACGTAAGGCAAAACGGCAAACCAAGGCAATGAAAGGCAAGGGAAAAGGGCAAAGCAAGGAAAGGCAAAGCAAGGCAAAAGAGGGCAAAGCAAGGCAAAGCAAGTCAAAGCAAGGCAAGGCGAGGAAAGGCAAAAACGCAAAGCAAGGCAAGGCAAGTAAATGCAAAAGAGAAAATCAAGGCACGGCAAGGCAAGGCAAAAGGGCAAAGCAAGGCAAGGCAAAAGGGCAAAGCAATGCAAGGCATCGCAATGCAAAAGGGCAAAGCAAGGCAAGGCAAGGTAAGGCAAAAGGGCAATGGAAGGAAAGGCAAATGGGCAAAGCAAGGCAAGGCAAGGCAAAAGGGCAAAGCAAAGCAAGGCAAGGCAAGTCAAAAGGGCAAAGCAATGCAAGGCAAGAAAAAGCAAAGGGGCAAAGAAAGGCAAAGCAAGACAAAGCAAAGGGGCAAAGAAAGGCAAGGCAAGGCAAGGCAGGGCTAAAAGGCATAGCAAGGCAAGAAAAAAGGGAAAAGCAATAGAAGGCAAGACAAAGCAAAGGGTCAAAGAAAGGCAAGGAAATGCAAGGCAAAAGGGCAAAGCAAGGCATGGCAAGGCAAGGCAAAAGGGCAAAGCAAGGAAAGGCAAAAGGACAAAGCAAATCAAGGCAAGACAAGGCAAAAGGCAAAGCAAGGCAAGGCAAGGCAAGGCTAAAAGGCATAACAAGGCAAGGCTAAAAGGCATAACAAGGCAAGGCAAGGCAAAAGGGCAAAGCAAGGCAAGGCAAGGCAAGGCAAAAGAGCAAACCAAGTCAAGGCAAAAGAGCAAAGCAAGGCAAGGCAAGGCAAGTCAAAAGGGAAAGGAAGACAAGGCCAGGAAAGGCAAAGGGAAAAGCAAGACAAGGTAAGACAAGGCAAAAGGGCAAAGTAAGGCAATGCAAGGCAAAAGGGCAAAGCACGGCAAGGAAAGGCAAGGCAAAATACAAAACAAGGAAAGGCAAGTAAAAAGGGAAAGCAAGACAAGGCAAGGCAAGGAAAAAGAGCAAACCAAGGCAAGGCAAGGGAAGGCAAAAGGGCAAAGCAGGGCAAGGCAAGGAAAGGCAAATGGGTTAAGCAAGACAAGGCAATGAAAGACAATAGGGAAAGGAAGGCAAGGCAACGCAAAAGGGCAAAGCAAGGAAAGGCAAGGCAAAAGGGCAAAGCAAGGCAAGGCAAGGCAAGGCAAGGCTAAAAGGCATAGCAAGGCAAGACAAGGCAAAAGGGCAAAGCAAGGCAAGGCAAGGCAAGGCAATAGGGAAAAGAAGGCAAGGCAAGGCAAAAGGGCAAAACAAGGCAAGGCAAGGCAAAAGGGCAAAGCAAGGAAAGGCAAGGCAAGGCAAAAAGCAATAGCAAGGCAATGCAATGCAAGGAAAAAGGGCAAAGCAAGGCAAGACAAGGCAAGGTAAAAGGGCAAAGCAAGGCAAGGCAATGAAAGGCGAAAGGGCAAAGCAGGTCAAGGCAAAAGGGCATAGCAATGCAAGGCAAAGCAATGCAAAAGGGCATAGCAAGGAAAGGCGAGGTAAGGCAAAGGCCAATGCAAGGCAAGGCAAAAGGACAAAGTAAGGCAAGGCAAGGGAAGGCAAAAGGGCAAAGCAGGGCAAGGCAAGGAACGGCAAATGGGTTAAGCAAGACAAGGCAATGAAAGACAATAGGGAAAGGAAGGCAAGGCAACGCAAAAGGGCAAAGCAAGGAAAGGCAAGGCAAAAGGGCAAAGCAAGGCAAGGCAAGGCAAGGCAAGGCTAAAAGGCATAGCAAGGGAAGACAAGGCAAAAGGGCAAAGCAAGGCAAGGCAAGGCAAGGCAAAAGGGCCAAGCAAGGCAAGCGAAGAAAAGGCGAAAGGGCAAGGTAAGGCAAGGAAAGGCAAGGGAAAAGGCAAAGCAAGGCAAGGCAAGTCAAGGCATATGGGCAAAGCAAGGCAAGGCAATGCAAGACAAAAGGGCAAAGAAAGGCAAGGCAAGTCAATAGGGCAAAGCAAGACAAGGCAAAGCAAGGCAAAAGGGTAAAATAAGACAAGGCAAGGCAAGGCAAAAATGAAGAGCAAGACAAGGCAAAACGGGAAAGCAAGGCAAGGCAATTCAATGCAAAAGAGCAAAGCAAGAAAAGCAAGGCAAGGCAAAAGGGCAAAGCAAGACAAAGCAAGGCAAGGCAAAAGGGCAAAGACTGGCAAGGCAAGGCAAGGAAAAATGGCGAAGCAACGTAAGGCAAAACGGCAAACCAAGGCAATGAAAGGCAAGGGAAAAGGGCAAAGCAAGGAAAGGCAAAGCAAGGCAAAAGAGGGCAAAGCAAGGCAAAGCAAGTCAAAGCAAGGCAAGGCGAGGAAAGGCAAAAACGCAAAGCAAGGCAAGGCAAGTAAATGCAAAAGAGAAAATCAAGGCACGGCAAGGCAAGGCAAAAGGGCAAAGCAAGGCAAGGCAAAAGGGCAAAGCAATGCAAGGCATCGCAATGCAAAAGGGCAAAGCAAGGCAAGGCAAGGTAAGGCAAAAGGGCAATGGAAGGAAAGGCAAATGGGCAAAGCAAGGCAAGGCAAGGCAAAAGGGCAAAGCAAAGCAAGGCAAGGCAAGTCAAAAGGGCAAAGCAATGCAAGGCAAGAAAAAGCAAAGGGGCAAAGAAAGGCAAAGCAAGACAAAGCAAAGGGGCAAAGAAAGGCAAGGCAAGGCAAGGCAGGGCTAAAAGGCATAGCAAGGCAAGAAAAAAGGGAAAAGCAATAGAAGGCAAGACAAAGCAAAGGGTCAAAGAAAGGCAAGGAAATGCAAGGCAAAAGGGCAAAGCAAGGCATGGCAAGGCAAGGCAAAAGGGCAAAGCAAGGAAAGGCAAAAGGACAAAGCAAATCAAGGCAAGACAAGGCAAAAGGCAAAGCAAGGCAAGGCAAGGCAAGGCTAAAAGGCATAACAAGGCAAGGCTAAAAGGCATAACAAGGCAAGGCAAGGCAAAAGGGCAAAGCAAGGCAAGGCAAGGCAAGGCAAAAGAGCAAACCAAGTCAAGGCAAAAGAGCAAAGCAAGGCAAGGCAAGGCAAGTCAAAAGGGAAAGGAAGACAAGGCCAGGAAAGGCAAAGGGAAAAGCAAGACAAGGTAAGACAAGGCAAAAGGGCAAAGTAAGGCAATGCAAGGCAAAAGGGCAAAGCACGGCAAGGAAAGGCAAGGCAAAATACAAAACAAGGAAAGGCAAGTAAAAAGGGAAAGCAAGACAAGGCAAGGCAAGGAAAAAGAGCAAACCAAGGCAAGGCAAGGGAAGGCAAAAGGGCAAAGCAGGGCAAGGCAAGGAAAGGCAAATGGGTTAAGCAAGACAAGGCAATGAAAGACAATAGGGAAAGGAAGGCAAGGCAACGCAAAAGGGCAAAGCAAGGAAAGGCAAGGCAAAAGGGCAAAGCAAGGCAAGGCAAGGCAAGGCAAGGCAAGGCTAAAAGGCATAGCAAGGCAAGACAAGGCAAAAGGGCAAAGCAAGGCAAGGCAAGGCAAGGCAATAGGGAAAAGAAGGCAAGGCAAGGCAAAAGGGCAAAACAAGGCAAGGCAAGGCAAAAGGGCAAAGCAAGGAAAGGCAAGGCAAGGCAAAAAGCAATAGCAAGGCAATGCAATGCAAGGAAAAAGGGCAAAGCAAGGCAAGACAAGGCAAGGTAAAAGGGCAAAGCAAGGCAAGGCAATGAAAGGCGAAAGGGCAAAGCAGGTCAAGGCAAAAGGGCATAGCAATGCAAGGCAAAGCAATGCAAAAGGGCATAGCAAGGAAAGGCAAGGTAAGGCAAAGGCCAATGCAAGGCAAGGCAAAAGGACAAAGTAAGGCAAGGCAAGGGAAGGCAAAAGGGCAAAGCAGGGCAAGGCAAGGAACGGCAAATGGGTTAAGCAAGACAAGGCAATGAAAGACAATAGGGAAAGGAAGGCAAGGCAAAAAGCAATAGCAAGGCAATGCAATGCAAGGAAAAAGGGCAAAGCAAGGCAAGACAAGGCAAGGTAAAAGGGCAAAGCAAGGCAAGGCAATGAAAGGCGAAAGGGCAAAGCAGGTCAAGGCAAAAGGGCATAGCAATGCAAGGCAAAGCAATGCAAAAGGGCATAGCAAGGAAAGGCGAGGTAAGGCAAAGGCCAATGCAAGGCAAGGCAAAAGGACAAAGTAAGGCAAGGCAAGGGAAGGCAAAAGGGCAAAGCAGGGCAAGGCAAGGAACGGCAAATGGGTTAAGCAAGACAAGGCAATGAAAGACAATAGGGAAAGGAAGGCAAGGCAACGCAAAAGGGCAAAGCAAGGAAAGGCAAGGCAAAAGGGCAAAGCAAGGCAAGGCAAGGCAAGGCTAAAAGGCATAGCAAGGGAAGACAAGGCAAAAGGGCAAAGCAAGGCAAGGCAAGGCAAGGCAAAAGGGCCAAGCAAGGCAAGCGAAGAAAAGGCAAAAGGGCAAGGTAAGGCAAGGAAAGGCAAGGCATATGGGCAAAGCAAGGCAAGGCAATGCAAGACAAAAGGGCAAAGAAAGGCAAGGCAATGCAAGACAAAAGGGCAAAGAAAGGCAAGGCAAGTCAATAGGGCAAAGCAAGACAAGGCAAAGCAAGGCAAAAGGGTAAAATAAGACAAGGCAAGGCAAGGCAAAAATGAAGAGCAAGACAAGGCAAAACGGGAAAGCAAGGCAAGGCAATTCAATGCAAAAGAGCAAAGCAAGAAAAGCAAGGCAAGGCAAAAGGGCAAAGACTGGCAAGGCAAGGCAAGGAAAAATGGCGAAGCAACGTAAGGCAAAACGGCAAACCAAGGCAATGAAAGGCAAGGGAAAAGGGCAAAGCAAGGAAAGGCAAAGCAAGGCAAAAGAGGGCAAAGCAAGGCAAAGCAAGTCAAAGCAAGGCAAGGCGAGGAAAGGCAAAAACGCAAAGCAAGGCAAGGCAAGTAAATGCAAAAGAGAAAATCAAGGCACGGCAAGGCAAGGCAAAAGGGCAAAGCAAGGCAAGGCAAAAGGGCAAAGCAATGCAAGGCATCGCAATGCAAAAGGGCAAAGCAAGGCAAGGCAAGGTAAGGCAAAAGGGCAATGGAAGGAAAGGCAAATGGGCAAAGCAAGGCAAGGCAAGGCAAAAGGGCAAAGCAAAGCAAGGCAAGGCTAGTCAAAAGGGCAAAGCAATGCAAGGCAAGAAAAAGCAAAGGGGCAAAGAAAGGCAAAGCAAGACAAAGCAAAGGGGCAAAGAAAGGCAAGGCAAGGCAAGGCAGGGCTAAAAGGCATAGCAAGGCAAGAAAAAAGGGAAAAGCAATAGAAGGCAAGACAAAGCAAAGGGTCAAAGAAAGGCAAGGAAATGCAAGGCAAAAGGGCAAAGCAAGGCATGGCAAGGCAAGGCAAAAGGGCAAAGCAAGGAAAGGCAAAAGGACAAAGCAAATCAAGGCAAGACAAGGCAAAAGGCAAAGCAAGGCAAGGCAAGGCAAGGCTAAAAGGCATAACAAGGCAAGGCTAAAAGGCATAACAAGGCAAGGCAAGGCAAAAGGGCAAAGCAAGGCAAGGCAAGGCAAGGCAAAAGAGCAAACCAAGTCAAGGCAAAAGAGCAAAGCAAGGCAAGGCAAGTCAAAAGGGAAAGGAAGACAAGGCCAGGAAAGGCAAAGGGAAAAGCAAGACAAGGTAAGACAAGGCAAAAGGGCAAAGTAAGGCAATGCAAGGCAAAAGGGCAAAGCACGGCAAGGAAAGGCAAGGCAAAATACAAAACAAGGAAAGGCAAGTAAAAAGGGAAAGCAAGACAAGGCAAGGCAAGGAAAAAGAGCAAACCAAGGCAAGGCAAGGGAAGGCAAAAGGGCAAAGCAGGGCAAGGCAAGGAAAGGCAAATGGGTTAAGCAAGACAAGGCAATGAAAGACAATAGGGAAAGGAAGGCAAGGCAACGCAAAAGGGCAAAGCAAGGAAAGGCAAGGCAAAAGGGCAAAGCAAGGCAAGGCAAGGCAAGGCAAGGCAAGGCTAAAAGGCATAGCAAGGCAAGACAAGGCAAAAGGGCAAAGCAAGGCAAGGCAAGGCAAGGCAATAGGGAAAAGAAGGCAAGGCAAGGCAAAAGGGCAAAACAAGGCAAGGCAAGGCAAAAGGGCAAAGCAAGGAAAGGCAAGGCAAGGCAAAAAGCAATAGCAAGGCAATGCAATGCAAGGAAAAAGGGCAAAGCAAGGCAAGACAAGGCAAGGCAAAAGGGCAAAGCAAGGCAAGGCAATGAAAGGCGAAAGGGCAAAGCAGGTCAAGGCAAAAGGGCATAGCAATGCAAGGCAAAGCAATGCAAAAGGGCATAGCAAGGAAAGGCAAGGTAAGGCAAAGGCCAATGCAAAGCAAGGCAAAAGGACAAAGTAAGGCAAGGCAAGGGAAGGCAAAAGGGCAAAGCAGGGCAAGGCAAGGAACGGCAAATGGGTTAAGCAAGACAAGGCAATGAAAGACAATAGGGAAAGGAAGGCAAGGCAACGCAAAAGGGCAAAGCAAGGAAAGGCAAGGCAAAAGGGCAAAGCAAGGCAAGGCAAGGCAAGGCAAGGCTAAAAGGCATAGCAAGGGAAGACAAGGCAAAAGGGCAAAGCAAGGCAAGGCAAGGCAAGGCAAGGCAAGGCAAAAGGGCCAAGCAAGGCAAGCGAAGAAAAGGCAAAAGGGCAAGGTAAGGCAAGGAAAGGCAAGGGAAAAGGCAAAGCAAGGCAAGGCAAATCAAGGCATATGGGCAAAGCAAGGCAAGGCAATGCAAGACAAAAGGGCAAAGAAAGGCAAGGCAAGTCAATAGGGCAAAGCAAGACAAGGCAAAGCAAGGCAAAAGGGTAAAATAAGACAAGGCAAGGCAAGGCAAAAATGAAGAGCAAGACAAGGCAAAACGGGAAAGCAAGGCAAGGCAATTCAATGCAAAAGAGCAAAGCAAGAAAAGCAAGGCAAGGCAAAAGGGCAAAGACTGGCAAGGCAAGGCAAGGAAAAATGGCGAAGCAACGTAAGGCAAAACGGCAAACCAAGGCAATGAAAGGCAAGGGAAAAGGGCAAAGCAAGGAAAGGCAAAGCAAGGCAAAAGAGGGCAAAGCAAGGCAAAGCAAGTCAAAGCAAGGCAAGGCGAGGAAAGGCAAAAACGCAAAGCAAGGCAAGGCAAGTAAATGCAAAAGAGAAAATCAAGGCACGGCAAGGCAAGGCAAAAGGGCAAAGCAAGGCAAGGCAAAAGGGCAAAGCAATGCAAGGCATCGCAATGCAAAAGGGCAAAGCAAGGCAAGGCAAGGTAAGGCAAAAGGGCAATGGAAGGAAAGGCAAATGGGCAAAGCAAGGCAAGGCAAGGCAAAAGGGCAAAGCAAAGCAAGGCAAGGCAAGTCAAAAGGGCAAAGCAATGCAAGGCAAGAAAAAGCAAAGGGGCAAAGAAAGGCAAAGCAAGACAAAGCAAAGGGGCAAAGAAAGGCAAGGCAAGGCAAGGCAGGGCTAAAAGGCATAGCAAGGCAAGAAAAAAGGGAAAAGCAATAGAAGGCAAGACAAAGCAAAGGGTCAAAGAAAGGCAAGGAAATGCAAGGCAAAAGGGCAAAGCAAGGCATGGCAAGGCAAGGCAAAAGGGCAAAGCAAGGAAAGGCAAAAGGACAAAGCAAATCAAGGCAAGACAAGGCAAAAGGCAAAGCAAGGCAAGGCAAGGCAAGGCTAAAAGGCATAACAAGGCAAGGCTAAAAGGCATAACAAGGCAAGGCAAGGCAAAAGGGCAAAGCAAGGCAAGGCAAGGCAAGGCAAAAGAGCAAACCAAGTCAAGGCAAAAGAGCAAAGCAAGGCAAGGCAAGGCAAGTCAAAAGGGAAAGGAAGACAAGGCCAGGAAAGGCAAAGGGAAAAGCAAGACAAGGTAAGACAAGGCAAAAGGGCAAAGTAAGGCAATGCAAGGCAAAAGGGCAAAGCACGGCAAGGAAAGGCAAGGCAAAATACAAAACAAGGAAAGGCAAGTAAAAAGGGAAAGCAAGACAAGGCAAGGCAAGGAAAAAGAGCAAACCAAGGCAAGGCAAGGGAAGGCAAAAGGGCAAAGCAGGGCAAGGCAAGGAAAGGCAAATGGGTTAAGCAAGACAAGGCAATGAAAGACAATAGGGAAAGGAAGGCAAGGCAACGCAAAAGGGCAAAGCAAGGAAAGGCAAGGCAAAAGGGCAAAGCAAGGCAAGGCAAGGCAAGGCAAGGCTAAAAGGCATAGCAAGGCAAGACAAGGCAAAAGGGTAAAGCAAGGCAAGGCAAGGCAAGGCAATAGGGAAAAGAAGGCAAGGCAAGGCAAAAGGGCAAAGCAAGGCAAGGCAAGGCAAAAGGGCAAAGCAAGGAAAGGCAAGGCAAGGCAAAAAGCAATAGCAAGGCAATGCAATGCAAGGAAAAAGGGCAAAGCAAGGCAAGACAAGGCAAGGTAAAAGGGCAAAGCAAGGCAAGGCAATGAAAGGCGAAAGGGCAAAGCAGGTCAAGGCAAAAGGGCATAGCAATGCAAGGCAAAGCAATGCAAAAGGGCATAGCAAGGAAAGGCAAGGTAAGGCAAAGGCCAATGCAAGGCAAGGCAAAAGGACAAAGTAAGGCAAGGCAAGGGAAGGCAAAAGGGCAAAGCAGGGCAAGGCAAGGAACGGCAAATGGGTTAAGCAAGACAAGGCAATGAAAGACAATAGGGAAAGGAAGGCAAGGCAACGCAAAAGGGCAAAGCAAGGAAAGGCAAGGAAAAAGGGCAAAGCAAGGCAAGGCAAGGCAAGGCTAAAAGGCATAGCAAGGGAAGACAAGGCAAAAGGGCAAAGCAAGGCAAGGCAAGGCAAGGCAAAAGGGCCAAGCAAGGCAAGCGAAGAAAAGGCAAAAGGGCAAAGCAAGGCAAGGCAAGGCAAGGCAATAGGGAAAAGAAGGCAAGGCAAGGCAAAAGGGCAAAACAAGGCAAGGCAAGGCAAAAGGGCAAAGCAAGGAAAGGCAAGGCAAGGCAAAAAGCAATAGCAAGGCAATGCAATGCAAGGAAAAAGGGCAAAGCAAGGCAAGACAAGGCAAGGTAAAAGGGCAAAGCAAGGCAAGGCAATGAAAGGCGAAAGGGCAAAGCAGGTCAAGGCAAAAGGGCATAGCAATGCAAGGCAAAGCAATGCAAAAGGGCATAGCAAGGAAAGGCAAGGTAAGGCAAAGGCCAATGCAAGGCAAGGCAAAAGGACAAAGTAAGGCAAGACAAGGGAAGGCAAAAGGGCAAAGCAGGGCAAAGCAAGGAAAGGCAAAAGGACAAAGCAAATCAAGGCAAGACAAGGCAAAAGGCAAAGCAAGGCAAGGCAAGGCAAGGCTAAAAGGCATAACAAGGCAAGGCTAAAAGGCATAACAAGGCAAGGCAAGGCAAAAGGGCAAAGCAAGGCAAGGCAAGGCAAGGCAAAAGAGCAAACCAAGTCAAGGCAAAAGAGCAAAGCAAGGCAAGGCAAGGCAAGTCAAAAGGGAAAGGAAGACAAGGCCAGGAAAGGCAAAGGGAAAAGCAAGACAAGGTAAGACAAGGCAAAAGGGCAAAGTAAGGCAATGCAAGGCAAAAGGGCAAAGCACGGCAAGGAAAGGCAAGGCAAAATACAAAACAAGGAAAGGCAAGTAAAAAGGGAAAGCAAGACAAGGCAAGGCAAGGAAAAAGAGCAAACCAAGGCAAGGCAAGGGAAGGCAAAAGGGCAAAGCAGGGCAAGGCAAGGAAAGGCAAATGGGTTAAGCAAGACAAGGCAATGAAAGACAATAGGGAAAGGAAGGCAAGGCAACGCAAAAGGGCAAAGCAAGGAAAGGCAAGGCAAAAGGGCAAAGCAAGGCAAGGCAAGGCAAGGCAAGGCTAAAAGGCATAGCAAGGCAAGACAAGGCAAAAGGGCAAAGCAAGGCAAGGCAAGGCAAGGCAATAGGGAAAAGAAGGCAAGGCAAGGCAAAAGGGCAAAACAAGGCAAGGCAAGGCAAAAGGGCAAAGCAAGGAAAGGCAAGGCAAGGCAAAAAGCAATAGCAAGGCAATGCAATGCAAGGAAAAAGGGCAAAGCAAGGCAAGACAAGGCAAGGCAAAAGGGCAAAGCAAGGCAAGGCAATGAAAGGCGAAAGGGCAAAGCAGGTCAAGGCAAAAGGGCATAGCAATGCAAGGCAAAGCAATGCAAAAGGGCATAGCAAGGAAAGGCAAGGTAAGGCAAAGGCCAATGCAAGGCAAGGCAAAAGGACAAAGTAAGGCAAGGCAAGGGAAGGTAAAAGGGCAAAGCAGGGCAAGGCAAGGAACGGCAAATGGGTTAAGCAAGACAAGGCAATGAAAGACAATAGGGAAAGGAAGGCAAGGCAACGCAAAAGGGCAAAGCAAGGAAAGGCAAGGCAAAAGGGCAAAGCAAGGCAAGGCAAGGCAAGGCAAGGCTAAAAGGCATAGCAAGGGAAGACAAGGCAAAAGGGCAAAGCAAGGCAAGGCAAGGCAAGGCAAGGCAAGGCAAAAGGGCCAAGCAAGGCAAGCGAAGAAAAGGCAAAAGGGCAAGGTAAGGCAAGGAAAGGCAAGGGAAAAGGCAAAGCAAGGCAAGGCAAATCAAGGCATATGGGCAAAGCAAGGCAAGGCAATGCAAGACAAAAGGGCAAAGAAAGGCAAGGCAAGTCAATAGGGCAAAGCAAGACAAGGCAAAGCAAGGCAAAAGGGTAAAATAAGACAAGGCAAGGCAAGGCAAAAATGAAGAGCAAGACAAGGCAAAACGGGAAAGCAAGGCAAGGCAATTCAATGCAAAAGAGCAAAGCAAGAAAAGCAAGGCAAGGCAAAAGGGCAAAGCAAGACAAAGCAAGGCAAGGCAAAAGGGCAAAGACTGGCAAGGCAAGGCAAGGAAAAATGGCGAAGCAACGTAAGGCAAAACGGCAAACCAAGGCAATGAAAGGCAAGGGAAAAGGGCAAAGCAAGGAAAGGCAAAGCAAGGCAAAAGAGGGCAAAGCAAGGCAAAGCAAGTCAAAGCAAGGCAAGGCGAGGAAAGGCAAAAACGCAAAGCAAGGCAAGGCAAGTAAATGCAAAAGAGAAAATCAAGGCACGGCAAGGCAAGGCAAAAGGGCAAAGCAAGGCAAGGCAAAAGGGCAAAGCAATGCAAGGCATCGCAATGCAAAAGGGCAAAGCAAGGCAAGGCAAGGTAAGGCAAAAGGGCAATGGAAGGAAAGGCAAATGGGCAAAGCAAGGCAAGGCAAGGTAAGGCAAAAGGGCAATGGAAGGAAAGGCAAATGGGCAAAGCAAGGCAAGGCAAGGCAAAAGGGCAAAGCAAAGCAAGGCAAGGCAAGTCAAAAGGGCAAAGCAATGCAAGGCAAGAAAAAGCAAAGGGGCAAAGAAAGGCAAAGCAAGACAAAGCAAAGGGGCAAAGAAAGGCAAGGCAAGGCAAGGCAGGGCTAAAATGCATAGCAAGGCAAGAAAAAAGGGAAAAGCAATAGAAGGCAAGACAAAGCAAAGGGTCAAAGAAAGGCAAGGAAATGCAAGGCAAAAGGGCAAAGCAAGGCATGGCAAGGCAAGGCAAAAGGGCAAAGCAAGGAAAGGCAAAAGGACAAAGCAAATCAAGGCAAGACAAGGCAAAAGGCAAAGCAAGGCAAGGCAAGGCAAGGCTAAAAGGCATAACAAGGCAAGGCTAAAAGGCATAACAAGGCAAGGCAAGGCAAAAGGGCAAAGCAAGGCAAGGCAAGGCAAGGCAAAAGAGCAAACCAAGTCAAGGCAAAAGAGCAAAGCAAGGCAAGGCAAGGCAAGTCAAAAGGGAAAGGAAGACAAGGCCAGGAAAGGCAAAGGGAAAAGCAAGACAAGGTAAGACAAGGCAAAAGGGCAAAGTAAGGCAATGCAAGGCAAAAGGGCAAAGCACGGCAAGGAAAGGCAAGGCAAAATACAAAACAAGGAAAGGCAAGTAAAAAGGGAAAGCAAGACAAGGCAAGGCAAGGAAAAAGAGCAAACCAAGGCAAGGCAAGGGAAGGCAAAAGGGCAAAGCAGGGCAAGGCAAGGAAAGGCAAATGGGTTAAGCAAGACAAGGCAATGAAAGACAATAGGGAAAGGAAGGCAAGGCAACGCAAAAGGGCAAAGCAAGGAAAGGCAAGGCAAAAGGGCAAAGCAAGGCAAGGCAAGGCAAGGCAAGGCTAAAAGGCATAGCAAGGCAAGACAAGGCAAAAGGGCAAAGCAAGGCAAGGCAAGGCAAGGCAATAGGGAAAAGAAGGCAAGGCAAGGCAAAAGGGCAAAGCAAGGCAAGGCAAGGCAAGGCAAAAGAGCAAACCAAGTCAAGGCAAAAGAGCAAAGCAAGGCAAGGCAAGGCAAGTCAAAAGGGAAAGGAAGACAAGGCCAGGAAAGGCAAAGGGAAAAGCAAGACAAGGTAAGACAAGGCAAAAGGGCAAAGTAAGGCAATGCAAGGCAAAAGGGCAAAGCACGGCAAGGAAAGGCAAGGCAAAATACAAAACAAGGAAAGGCAAGTAAAAAGGGAAAGCAAGACAAGGCAAGGCAAGGAAAAAGAGCAAACCAAGGCAAGGCAAGGGAAGGCAAAAGGGCAAAGCAGGGCAAGGCAAGGAAAGGCAAATGGGTTAAGCAAGACAAGGCAATGAAAGACAATAGGGAAAGGAAGGCAAGGCAACGCAAAAGGGCAAAGCAAGGAAAGGCAAGGCAAAAGGGCAAAGCAAGGCAAGGCAAGGCAAGGCAAGGCTAAAAGGCATAGCAAGGCAAGACAAGGCAAAAGGGTAAAGCAAGGCAAGGCAAGGCAAGGCAATAGGGAAAAGAAGGCAAGGCAAGGCAAAAGGGCAAAGCAAGGCAAGGCAAGGCAAAAGGGCAAAGCAAGGAAAGGCAAGGCAAGGCAAAAAGCAATAGCAAGGCAATGCAATGCAAGGAAAAAGGGCAAAGCAAGGCAAGACAAGGCAAGGTAAAAGGGCAAAGCAAGGCAAGGCAATGAAAGGCGAAAGGGCAAAGCAGGTCAAGGCAAAAGGGCATAGCAATGCAAGGCAAAGCAATGCAAAAGGGCATAGCAAGGAAAGGCAAGGTAAGGCAAAGGCCAATGCAAGGCAAGGCAAAAGGACAAAGTAAGGCAAGGCAAGGGAAGGCAAAAGGGCAAAGCAGGGCAAGGCAAGGAACGGCAAATGGGTTAAGCAAGACAAGGCAATGAAAGACAATAGGGAAAGGAAGGCAAGGCAACGCAAAAGGGCAAAGCAAGGAAAGGCAAGGAAAAAGGGCAAAGCAAGGCAAGGCAAGGCAAGGCTAAAAGGCATAGCAAGGGAAGACAAGGCAAAAGGGCAAAGCAAGGCAAGGCAAGGCAAGGCAAAAGGGCCAAGCAAGGCAAGCGAAGAAAAGGCAAAAGGGCAAAGCAAGGCAAGGCAAGGCAAGGCAATAGGGAAAAGAAGGCAAGGCAAGGCAAAAGGGCAAAACAAGGCAAGGCAAGGCAAAAGGGCAAAGCAAGGAAAGGCAAGGCAAGGCAAAAAGCAATAGCAAGGCAATGCAATGCAAGGAAAAAGGGCAAAGCAAGGCAAGACAAGGCAAGGTAAAAGGGCAAAGCAAGGCAAGGCAATGAAAGGCGAAAGGGCAAAGCAGGTCAAGGCAAAAGGGCATAGCAATGCAAGGCAAAGCAATGCAAAAGGGCATAGCAAGGAAAGGCAAGGTAAGGCAAAGGCCAATGCAAGGCAAGGCAAAAGGACAAAGTAAGGCAAGACAAGGGAAGGCAAAAGGGCAAAGCAGGGCAAAGCAAGGAAAGGCAAAAGGACAAAGCAAATCAAGGCAAGACAAGGCAAAAGGCAAAGCAAGGCAAGGCAAGGCAAGGCTAAAAGGCATAACAAGGCAAGGCTAAAAGGCATAACAAGGCAAGGCAAGGCAAAAGGGCAAAGCAAGGCAAGGCAAGGCAAGGCAAAAGAGCAAACCAAGTCAAGGCAAAAGAGCAAAGCAAGGCAAGGCAAGGCAAGTCAAAAGGGAAAGGAAGACAAGGCCAGGAAAGGCAAAGGGAAAAGCAAGACAAGGTAAGACAAGGCAAAAGGGCAAAGTAAGGCAATGCAAGGCAAAAGGGCAAAGCACGGCAAGGAAAGGCAAGGCAAAATACAAAACAAGGAAAGGCAAGTAAAAAGGGAAAGCAAGACAAGGCAAGGCAAGGAAAAAGAGCAAACCAAGGCAAGGCAAGGGAAGGCAAAAGGGCAAAGCAGGGCAAGGCAAGGAAAGGCAAATGGGTTAAGCAAGACAAGGCAATGAAAGACAATAGGGAAAGGAAGGCAAGGCAACGCAAAAGGGCAAAGCAAGGAAAGGCAAGGCAAAAGGGCAAAGCAAGGCAAGGCAAGGCAAGGCAAGGCTAAAAGGCATAGCAAGGCAAGACAAGGCAAAAGGGCAAAGCAAGGCAAGGCAAGGCAAGGCAATAGGGAAAAGAAGGCAAGGCAAGGCAAAAGGGCAAAACAAGGCAAGGCAAGGCAAAAGGGCAAAGCAAGGAAAGGCAAGGCAAGGCAAAAAGCAATAGCAAGGCAATGCAATGCAAGGAAAAAGGGCAAAGCAAGGCAAGACAAGGCAAGGCAAAAGGGCAAAGCAAGGCAAGGCAATGAAAGGCGAAAGGGCAAAGCAGGTCAAGGCAAAAGGGCATAGCAATGCAAGGCAAAGCAATGCAAAAGGGCATAGCAAGGAAAGGCAAGGTAAGGCAAAGGCCAATGCAAGGCAAGGCAAAAGGACAAAGTAAGGCAAGGCAAGGGAAGGTAAAAGGGCAAAGCAGGGCAAGGCAAGGAACGGCAAATGGGTTAAGCAAGACAAGGCAATGAAAGACAATAGGGAAAGGAAGGCAAGGCAACGCAAAAGGGCAAAGCAAGGAAAGGCAAGGCAAAAGGGCAAAGCAAGGCAAGGCAAGGCAAGGCAAGGCTAAAAGGCATAGCAAGGGAAGACAAGGCAAAAGGGCAAAGCAAGGCAAGGCAAGGCAAGGCAAGGCAAGGCAAAAGGGCCAAGCAAGGCAAGCGAAGAAAAGGCAAAAGGGCAAGGTAAGGCAAGGAAAGGCAAGGGAAAAGGCAAAGCAAGGCAAGGCAAATCAAGGCATATGGGCAAAGCAAGGCAAGGCAATGCAAGACAAAAGGGCAAAGAAAGGCAAGGCAAGTCAATAGGGCAAAGCAAGACAAGGCAAAGCAAGGCAAAAGGGTAAAATAAGACAAGGCAAGGCAAGGCAAAAATGAAGAGCAAGACAAGGCAAAACGGGAAAGCAAGGCAAGGCAATTCAATGCAAAAGAGCAAAGCAAGAAAAGCAAGGCAAGGCAAAAGGGCAAAGCAAGACAAAGCAAGGCAAGGCAAAAGGGCAAAGACTGGCAAGGCAAGGCAAGGAAAAATGGCGAAGCAACGTAAGGCAAAACGGCAAACCAAGGCAATGAAAGGCAAGGGAAAAGGGCAAAGCAAGGAAAGGCAAAGCAAGGCAAAAGAGGGCAAAGCAAGGCAAAGCAAGTCAAAGCAAGGCAAGGCGAGGAAAGGCAAAAACGCAAAGCAAGGCAAGGCAAGTAAATGCAAAAGAGAAAATCAAGGCACGGCAAGGCAAGGCAAAAGGGCAAAGCAAGGCAAGGCAAAAGGGCAAAGCAATGCAAGGCATCGCAATGCAAAAGGGCAAAGCAAGGCAAGGCAAGGTAAGGCAAAAGGGCAATGGAAGGAAAGGCAAATGGGCAAAGCAAGGCAAGGCAAGGTAAGGCAAAAGGGCAATGGAAGGAAAGGCAAATGGGCAAAGCAAGGCAAGGCAAGGCAAAAGGGCAAAGCAAAGCAAGGCAAGGCAAGTCAAAAGGGCAAAGCAATGCAAGGCAAGAAAAAGCAAAGGGGCAAAGAAAGGCAAAGCAAGACAAAGCAAAGGGGCAAAGAAAGGCAAGGCAAGGCAAGGCAGGGCTAAAATGCATAGCAAGGCAAGAAAAAAGGGAAAAGCAATAGAAGGCAAGACAAAGCAAAGGGTCAAAGAAAGGCAAGGAAATGCAAGGCAAAAGGGCAAAGCAAGGCATGGCAAGGCAAGGCAAAAGGGCAAAGCAAGGAAAGGCAAAAGGACAAAGCAAATCAAGGCAAGACAAGGCAAAAGGCAAAGCAAGGCAAGGCAAGGCAAGGCTAAAAGGCATAACAAGGCAAGGCTAAAAGGCATAACAAGGCAAGGCAAGGCAAAAGGGCAAAGCAAGGCAAGGCAAGGCAAGGCAAAAGAGCAAACCAAGTCAAGGCAAAAGAGCAAAGCAAGGCAAGGCAAGGCAAGTCAAAAGGGAAAGGAAGACAAGGCCAGGAAAGGCAAAGGGAAAAGCAAGACAAGGTAAGACAAGGCAAAAGGGCAAAGTAAGGCAATGCAAGGCAAAAGGGCAAAGCACGGCAAGGAAAGGCAAGGCAAAATACAAAACAAGGAAAGGCAAGTAAAAAGGGAAAGCAAGACAAGGCAAGGCAAGGAAAAAGAGCAAACCAAGGCAAGGCAAGGGAAGGCAAAAGGGCAAAGCAGGGCAAGGCAAGGAAAGGCAAATGGGTTAAGCAAGACAAGGCAATGAAAGACAATAGGGAAAGGAAGGCAAGGCAACGCAAAAGGGCAAAGC
Organism: Columba guinea; assembly: GCA_032206185.1. Lineage (NCBI taxonomy): Eukaryota > Metazoa > Chordata > Aves > Columbiformes > Columbidae > Columba > Columba guinea. The sequence goes on from JAVLUU010000334.1 coordinate 1,485,590, forward strand.
AAGGAAAGGCAAGGCAAAAGGGCAAAGCAAGGCAAGGCAAGGCAAGGCAAGGCTAAAAGGCATAGCAAGGCAAGACAAGGCAAAAGGGCAAAGCAAGGCAAGGCAAGGCAAGGCAATAGGGAAAAGAAGGCAAGGCAAGGCAAAAGGGCAAAGCAAGGCAAGGCAAGGCAAGGCAAAAGAGCAAACCAAGTCAAGGCAAAAGAGCAAAGCAAGGCAAGGCAAGGCAAGTCAAAAGGGAAAGGAAGACAAGGCCAGGAAAGGCAAAGGGAAAAGCAAGACAAGGTAAGACAAGGCAAAAGGGCAAAGTAAGGCAATGCAAGGCAAAAGGGCAAAGCACGGCAAGGAAAGGCAAGGCAAAATACAAAACAAGGAAAGGCAAGTAAAAAGGGAAAGCAAGACAAGGCAAGGCAAGGAAAAAGAGCAAACCAAAGCAAGGCAAGGGAAGGCAAAAGGGCAAAGCAGGGCAAGGCAAGGAAAGGCAAATGGGTTAAGCAAGACAAGGCAATGAAAGACAATAGGGAAAGGAAGGCAAGGCAACGCAAAAGGGCAAAGCAAGGAAAGGCAAGGCAAAAGGGCAAAGCAAGGCAAGGCAAGGCAAGGCAAGGCTAAAAGGCATAGCAAGGCAAGACAAGGCAAAAGGGCAAAGCAAGGCAAGGCAAGGCAAGGCAATAGGGAAAAGAAGGCAAGGCAAGGCAAAAGGGCAAAGCAAGGCAAGGCAAGGCAAAAGGGCAAAGCAAGGAAAGGCAAGGCAAGGCAAAAAGCAATAGCAAGGCAATGCAATGCAAGGAAAAAGGGCAAAGCAAGGCAAGACAAGGCAAGGTAAAAGGGCAAAGCAAGGCAAGGCAATGAAAGGCGAAAGGGCAAAGCAGGTCAAGGCAAAAGGGCATAGCAATGCAAGGCAAAGCAATGCAAAAGGGCATAGCAAGGAAAGGCAAGGTAAGGCAAAGGCCAATGCAAGGCAAGGCAAAAGGACAAAGTAAGGCAAGACAAGGGAAGGCAAAAGGGCAAAGCAGGGCAAGGCAAGGAACGGCAAATGGGTTAAGCAAGACAAGGCAATGAAAGACAATAGGGAAAGGAAGGCAAGGCAACGCAAAAGGGCAAAGCAAGGAAAGGCAAGGCAAAAGGGCAAAGCAAGGCAAGGCAAGGCAAGGCTAAAAGGCATAGCAAGGGAAGACAAGGCAAAAGGGCAAAGCAAGGCAAGGCAAGGCAAGGCAAAAGGGCCAAACAAGGCAAGCGAAGAAAAGGCAAAAGGGCAAGGTAAGGCAAGGAAAGGCAAGGGAAAAGGCAAAGCAAGGCAAGGCAAGTCAAGGCATATGGGCAAAGCAAGGCAAGGCAATGCAAGACAAAAGGGCAAAGAAAGGCAAGGCAAGTCAATAGGGCAAAGCAAGACAAGGCAAAGCAAGGCAAAAGGGTAAAATAAGACAAGGCAAGGCAAGGCAAAAATGAAGAGCAAGACAAGGCAAAACGGGAAAGCAAGGCAAGGCAATTCAATGCAAAAGAGCAAAGCAAGAAAAGCAAGGCAAGGCAAAAGGGCAAAGACTGGCAAGGCAAGGCAAGGAAAAATGGCGAAGCAACGTAAGGCAAAACGGCAAACCAAGGCAATGAAAGGCAAGGGAAAAGGGCAAAGCAAGGAAAGGCAAAGCAAGGCAAAAGAGGGCAAAGCAAGGCAAAGCAAGTCAAAGCAAGGCAAGGCGAGGAAAGGCAAAAACGCAAAGCAAGGCAAGGCAAGTAAATGCAAAAGAGAAAATCAAGGCACGGCAAGGCAAGGCAAAAGGGCAAAGCAAGGCAAGGCAAAAGGGCAAAGCAATGCAAGGCATCGCAATGCAAAAGGGCAAAGCAAGGCAAGGCAAGGTAAGGCAAAAGGGCAATGGAAGGAAAGGCAAATGGGCAAAGCAAGGCAAGGCAAGGCAAAAGGGCAAAGCAAAGCAAGGCAAGGCAAGTCAAAAGGGCAAAGCAATGCAAGGCAAGAAAAAGCAAAGGGGCAAAGAAAGGCAAAGCAAGACAAAGCAAAGGGGCAAAGAAAGGCAAGGCAAGGCAAGGCAGGGCTAAAAGGCATAGCAAGGCAAGAAAAAAGGGAAAAGCAATAGAAGGCAAGACAAAGCAAAGGGTCAAAGAAAGGCAAGGAAATGCAAGGCAAAAGGGCAAAGCAAGGCATGGCAAGGCAAGGCAAAAGGGCAAAGCAAGGAAAGGCAAAAGGACAAAGCAAATCAAGGCAAGACAAGGCAAAAGGCAAAGCAAGGCAAGGCAAGGCAAGGCTAAAAGGCATAACAAGGCAAGGCTAAAAGGCATAACAAGGCAAGGCAAGGCAAAAGGGCAAAGCAAGGCAAGGCAAGGCAAGGCAAAAGAGCAAACCAAGTCAAGGCAAAAGAGCAAAGCAAGGCAAGGCAAGGCAAGTCAAAAGGGAAAGGAAGACAAGGCCAGGAAAGGCAAAGGGAAAAGCAAGACAAGGTAAGACAAGGCAAAAGGGCAAAGTAAGGCAATGCAAGGCAAAAGGCCAAAGCACGGCAAGGAAAGGCAAGGCAAAATACAAAACAAGGAAAGGCAAGTAAAAAGGGAAAGCAAGACAAGGCAAGGCAAGGAAAAAGAGCAAACCAAGGCAAGGCAAGGGAAGGCAAAAGGGCAAAGCAGGGCAAGGCAAGGAAAGGCAAATGGGTTAAGCAAGACAAGGCAATGAAAGACAATAGGGAAAGGAAGGCAAGGCAACGCAAAAGGGCAAAGCAAGGAAAGGCAAGGCAAAAGGGCAAAGCAAGGCAAGGCAAGGCAAGGCAAGGCTAAAAGGCATAGCAAGGCAAGACAAGGCAAAAGGGCAAAGCAAGGCAAGGCAAGGCAAGGCAATAGGGAAAAGAAGGCAAGGCAAGGCAAAAGGGCAAAACAAGGCAAGGCAAGGCAAAAGGGCAAAGCAAGGAAAGGCAAGGCAAGGCAAAAAGCAATAGCAAGGCAATGCAATGCAAGGAAAAAGGGCAAAGCAAGGCAAGACAAGGCAAGGTAAAAGGGCAAAGCAAGGCAAGGCAATGAAAGGCGAAAGGGCAAAGCAGGTCAAGGCAAAAGGGCATAGCAATGCAAGGCAAAGCAATGCAAAAGGGCATAGCAAGGAAAGGCGAGGTAAGGCAAAGGCCAATGCAAGGCAAGGCAAAAGGACAAAGTAAGGCAAGGCAAGGGAAGGCAAAAGGGCAAAGCAGGGCAAGGCAAGGAACGGCAAATGGGTTAAGCAAGACAAGGCAATGAAAGACAATAGGGAAAGGAAGGCAAGGCAACGCAAAAGGGCAAAGCAAGGAAAGGCAAGTCAAAAGGGCAAAGCAAGGCAAGGCAAGGCAAGGCAAGGCTAAAAGGCATAGCAAGGGAAGACAAGGCAAAAGGGCAAAGCAAGGCAAGGCAAGGCAAGGCAAAAGGGCCAAGCAAGGCAAGCGAAGAAAAGGTGAAAGGGCAAGGTAAGGCAAGGAAAGGCAAGGGAAAAGGCAAAGCAAGGCAAGGCAAGTCAAGGCATATGGGCAAAGCAAGGCAAGGCAATGCAAGACAAAAGGGCAAAGAAAGGCAAGGCAAGTCAATAGGGCAAAGCAAGACAAGGCAAAGCAAGGCAAAAGGGTAAAATAAGACAAGGCAAGGCAAGGCAAAAATGAAGAGCAAGACAAGGCAAAACGGGAAAGCAAGGCAAGGCAATTCAATGCAAAAGAGCAAAGCAAGAAAAGCAAGGCAAGGCAAAAGGGCAAAGCAAGACAAAGCAAGGCAAGGCAAAAGGACAAAGACTGGCAAGGCAAGGCAAGGAAAAATGGCGAAGCAACGTAAGGCAAAACGGCAAACCAAGGCAATGAAAGGCAAGGGAAAAGGGCAAAGCAAGGAAAGGCAAAGCAAGGCAAAAGAGGGCAAAGCAAGGCAAAGCAAGTCAAAGCAAGGCAAGGCGAGGAAAGGCAAAAACGCAAAGCAAGGCAAGGCAAGTAAATGCAAAAGAGAAAATCAAGGCACGGCAAGGCAAGGCAAAAGGGCAAAGCAAGGCAAGGCAAAAGGGCAAAGCAATGCAAGGCATCGCAATGCAAAAGGGCAAAGCAAGGCAAGGCAAGGTAAGGCAAAAGGGCAATGGAAGGAAAGGCAAATGGGCAAAGCAAGGCAAGGCAAAAGGGCAAAGCAAAGCAAGGCAAGGCAAGTCAAAAGGGCAAAGCAATGCAAGGCAAGAAAAAGCAAAGGGGCAAAGAAAGGCAAAGCAAGACAAAGCAAAGGGTCAAAGAAAGGCAAGGAAATGCAAGGCAAAAGGGCAAAGCAAGGCATGGCAAGGCAAGGCAAAAGGGCAAAGCAAGGAAAGGCAAAAGGACAAAGCAAATCAAGGCAAGACAAGGCAAAAGGCAAAGCAAGGCAAGGCAAGGCAAGGCTAAAAGGCATAACAAGGCAAGGCTAAAAGGCATAACAAGGCAAGGCAAGGCAAAAGGGCAAAGCAAGGCAAGGCAAGGCAAGGCAAAAGAGCAAACGAAGTCAAGGCAAAAGAGCAAAGAAAGGCAAGGCAAGGCAAGTCAAAAGGGAAAGGAAGACAAGGCCAGGAAAGGCAAAGGGAAAAGCAAGACAAGGTAAGACAAGGCAAAAGGGCAAAGTAAGGCAATGCAAGGCAAAAGGGCAAAGCACGGCAAGGAAAGGCAAGGCAAAATACAAAACAAGGAAAGGCAAGTAAAAAGGGAAAGCAAGACAAGGCAAGGCAAGGAAAAAGAGCAAACCAAGGCAAGGCAAGGGAAGGCAAAAGGGCAAAGCAGGGCAAGGCAAGGAAAGGCAAATGGGTTAAGCAAGACAAGGCAATGAAAGACAATAGGGAAAGGAAGGCAAGGCAACGCAAAAGGGCAAAGCAAGGAAAGGCAAGGCAAAAGGGCAAAGCAAGGCAAGGCAAGGCAAGGCAAGGCAAGGCTAAAAGGCATAGCAAGGCAAGACAAGGCAAAAGGGCAAAGCAAGGCAAGGCAAGGCAAGGCAATAGGGAAAAGAAGGCAAGGCAAGGCAAAAGGGCAAAACAAGGCAAGGCAAAAGGGCAAAGCAATGCAAGGCATCGCAATGCAAAAGGGCAAAGCAAGGCAAGGCAAGGTAAGGCAAAAGGGCAATGGAAGGAAAGGCAAATAGGCAAAGCAAGGCAAGGCAAAAGGGCAAAGCAAAGCAAGGCAAGGCAAGTCAAAAGGGCAAAGCAATGCAAGGCAAGAAAAAGCAAAGGGGCAAAGAAAGGCAAAGCAAGACAAAGCAAAGGGGCAAAGAAAGGCAAGGCAAGGCAAGGCAGGGCTAAAAGGCATAGCAAGGCAAGAAAAAAGGGAAAAGCAATAGAAGGCAAGACAAAGCAAAGGGTCAAAGAAAGGCAAGGAAATGCAAGGCAAAAGGGCAAAGCAAGGCATGGCAAGGCAAGGCAAAAGGGCAAAGCAAGGAAAGGCAAAAGGACAAAGCAAATCAAGGCAAGACAAGGCAAAAGGCAAAGCAAGGCAAGGCAAGGCAAGGCTAAAAGGCATAACAAGGCAAGGCTAAAAGGCATAACAAGGCAAGGCAAGGCAAAAGGGCAAAGCAAGGCAAGGCAAGGCAAGGCAAAAGGGAAAGGAAGACAAGGCCAGGAAAGGCAAAGGGAAAAGCAAGACAAGGTAAGACAAGGCAAATGGGCAAAGCAAGGCAATGCAAGGCAAAAGGGCAAAGCACGGCAAGGAAAGGCAAGGCAAAATACAAAACAAGGAAAGGCAAGTAAAAAGGGAAAGCAAGACAAGGCAAGGCAAGGAAAAAGAGCAAACCAAGGCAAGGCAAGGGAAGGCAAAAGGGCAAAGCAGGGCAAGGCAAGGAAAGGCAAATGGGTTAAGCAAGACAAGGCAATGAAAGACAATAGGGAAAGGAAGGCAAGGCAACGCAAAAGGGCAAAGCAAGGAAAGGCAAGGCAAAAGGGCAAAGCAAGGCAAGGCAAGGCAAGGCAAGGCTAAAAGGCATAGCAAGGCAAGACAAGGCAAAAGGGCAAAGCAAGGCAAGGCAAGGCAAGGCAATAGGGAAAAGAAGGCAAGGCAAGGCAAAAGGGCAAAGCAAGGCAAGGCAAGGCAAAAGGGCAAAGCAAGGAAAGGCAAGGCAAGGCAAAAAGCAATAGCAAGGCAATGCAATGCAAGGAAAAAGGGCAAAGCAAGGCAAGACAAGGCAAGGTAAAAGGGCAAAGCAAGGCAAGGCAATGAAAGGCGAAAGGGCAAAGCAGGTCAAGGCAAAAGGGCATAGCAATGCAAGGCAAAGCAATGCAAAAGGGCATAGCAAGGAAAGGCAAGGTAAGGCAAAGGCCAATGCAAGGCAAGGCAAAAGGACAAAGTAAGGCAAGACAAGGGAAGGCAAAAGGGCAAAGCAGGGCAAGGCAAGGAACGGCAAATGGGTTAAGCAAGACAAGGCAATGAAAGACAATAGGGAAAGGAAGGCAAGGCAACGCAAAAGGGCAAAGCAAGGAAAGGCAAGGCAAAAGGGCAAAGCAAGGCAAGGCAAGGCAAGGCAAGGCTAAAAGGCATAGCAAGGGAAGACAAGGCAAAAGGGCAAAGCAAGGCAAGGCAAGGCAAGGCAAAAGGGCCAAACAAGGCAAGCGAAGAAAAGGCAAAAGGGCAAGGTAAGGCAAGGAAAGGCAAGGGAAAAGGCAAAGCAAGGCAAGGCAAGTCAAGGCATATGGGCAAAGCAAGGCAAGGCAATGCAAGACAAAAGGGCAAAGAAAGGCAAGGCAAGTCAATAGGGCAAAGCAAGACAAGGCAAAGCAAGGCAAAAGGGTAAAATAAGACAAGGCAAGGCAAGGCAAAAATGAAGAGCAAGACAAGGCAAAACGGGAAAGCAAGGCAAGGCAATTCAATGCAAAAGAGCAAAGCAAGAAAAGCAAGGCAAGGCAAAAGGGCAAAGACTGGCAAGGCAAGGCAAGGAAAAATGGCGAAGCAACGTAAGGCAAAACGGCAAACCAAGGCAATGAAAGGCAAGGGAAAAGGGCAAAGCAAGGAAAGGCAAAGCAAGGCAAAAGAGGGCAAAGCAAGGCAAAGCAAGTCAAAGCAAGGCAAGGCGAGGAAAGGCAAAAACGCAAAGCAAGGCAAGGCAAGTAAATGCAAAAGAGAAAATCAAGGCACGGCAAGGCAAGGCAAAAGGGCAAAGCAAGGCAAGGCAAAAGGGCAAAGCAATGCAAGGCATCGCAATGCAAAAGGGCAAAGCAAGGCAAGGCAAGGTAAGGCAAAAGGGCAATGGAAGGAAAGGCAAATGGGCAAAGCAAGGCAAGGCAAGGCAAAAGGGCAAAGCAAAGCAAGGCAAGGCAAGTCAAAAGGGCAAAGCAATGCAAGGCAAGAAAAAGCAAAGGGGCAAAGAAAGGCAAAGCAAGACAAAGCAAAGGGGCAAAGAAAGGCAAGGCAAGGCAAGGCAGGGCTAAAAGGCATAGCAAGGCAAGAAAAAAGGGAAAAGCAATAGAAGGCAAGACAAAGCAAAGGGTCAAAGAAAGGCAAGGAAATGCAAGGCAAAAGGGCAAAGCAAGGCTTGGCAAGGCAAGGCAAAAGGGCAAAGCAAGGAAAGGCAAAAGGACAAAGCAAATCAAGGCAAGACAAGGCAAAAGGCAAAGCAAGGCAAGGCAAGGCAAGGCTAAAAGGCATAACAAGGCAAGGCTAAAAGGCATAACAAGGCAAGGCAAGGCAAAAGGGCAAAGCAAGGCAAGGCAAGGCAAGGCAAAAGAGCAAACCAAGTCAAGGCAAAAGAGCAAAGCAAGGCAAGGCAAGGCAAGTCAAAAGGGAAAGGAAGACAAGGCCAGGAAAGGCAAAGGGAAAAGCAAGACAAGGTAAGACAAGGCAAAAGGGCAAAGTAAGGCAATGCAAGGCAAAAGGGCAAAGCACGGCAAGGAAAGGCAAGGCAAAATACAAAACAAGGAAAGGCAAGTAAAAAGGGAAAGCAAGACAAGGCAAGGCAAGGAAAAAGAGCAAACCAAGGCAAGGCAAGGGAAGGCAAAAGGGCAAAGCAGGGCAAGGCAAGGAAAGGCAAATGGGTTAAGCAAGACAAGGCAATGAAAGACAATAGGGAAAGGAAGGCAAGGCAACGCAAAAGGGCAAAGCAAGGAAAGGCAAGGCAAAAGGGCAAAGCAAGGCAAGGCAAGGCAAGGCAAGGCTAAAAGGCATAGCAAGGCAAGACAAGGCAAAAGGGCAAAGCAAGGCAAGGCAAGGCAAGGCAATAGGGAAAAGAAGGCAAGGCAAGGCAAAAGGGCAAAACAAGGCAAGGCAAGGCAAAAGGGCAAAGCAAGGAAAGGCAAGGCAAGGCAAAAAGCAATAGCAAGGCAATGCAATGCAAGGAAAAAGGGCAAAGCAAGGCAAGACAAGGCAAGGTAAAAGGGCAAAGCAAGGCAAGGCAAAAGGGCAAAGCAATGCAAGGCATCGCAATGCAAAAGGGCAAAGCAAGGCAAGGCAAGGTAAGGCAAAAGGGCAATGGAAGGAAAGGCAAATGGGCAAGGCAAGGCAATGAAAGGCGAAAGGGCAAAGCAGGTCAAGGCAAAAGGGCATAGCAATGCAAGGCAAAGCAATGCAAAAGGGCATAGCAAGGAAAGGCGAGGTAAGGCAAAGGCCAATGCAAGGCAAGGCAAAAGGACAAAGTAAGGCAAGGCAAGGGAAGGCAAAAGGGCAAAGCAGGGCAAGGCAAGGAACGGCAAATGGGTTAAGCAAGACAAGGCAATGAAAGACAATAGGGAAAGGAAGGCAAGGCAACGCAAAAGGGCAAAGCAAGGAAAGGCAAGTCTAAAGGGCAAAGCAAGGCAAGGCAAGGCAAGGCAAGGCTAAAAGGCATAGCAAGGGAAGACAAGGCAAAAGGGCAAAGCAAGGCAAGGCAAGGCAAGGCAAAAGGGCCAAGCAAGGCAAGCGAAGAAAAGGCGAAAGGGCAAGGTAAGGCAAGGAAAGGCAAGGGAAAAGGCAAAGCAAGGCAAGGCAAGTCAAGGCATATGGGCAAAGCAAGGCAAGGCAATGCAAGACAAAAGGGCAAAGAAAGGCAAGGCAAGTCAATAGGGCAAAGCAAGACAAGGCAAAGCAAGGCAAAAGGGTAAAATAAGACAAGGCAAGGCAAGGCAAAAATGAAGAGCAAGACAAGGCAAAACGGGAAAGCAAGGCAAGGCAATTCAATGCAAAAGAGCAAAGCAAGAAAAGCAAGGCAAGGCAAAAGGGCAAAGCAAGACAAAGCAAGGCAAGGCAAAAGGACAAAGACTGGCAAGGCAAGGCAAGGAAAAATGGCGAAGCAACGTAAGGCAAAACGGCAAACCAAGGCAATGAAAGGCAAGGGAAAAGGGCAAAGCAAGGAAAGGCAAAGCAAGGCAAAAGAGGGCAAAGCAAGGCAAAGCAAGTCAAAGCAAGGCAAGGCGAGGAAAGGCAAAAACGCAAAGCAAGGCAAGGCAAGTAAATGCAAAAGAGAAAATCAAGGCACGGCAAGGCAAGGCAAAAGGGCAAAGCAAGGCAAGGCAAAAGGGCAAAGCAATGCAAGGCATCGCAATGCAAAAGGGCAAAGCAAGGCAAGGCAAGGTAAGGCAAAAGGGCAATGGAAGGAAAGGCAAATGGGCAAAGCAAGGCAAGGCAAGGCAAAAGGGCAAAGCAAAGCAAGGCAAGGCAAGTCAAAAGGGCAAAGCAATGCAAGGCAAGAAAAAGCAAAGGGGCAAAGAAAGGCAAAGCAAGACAAAGCAAAGGGTCAAAGAAAGGCAAGGAAATGCAAGGCAAAAGGGCAAAGCAAGGCATGGCAAGGCAAGGCAAAAGGGCAAAGCAAGGAAAGGCAAAAGGACAAAGCAAATCAAGGCAAGACAAGGCAAAAGGCAAAGCAAGGCAAGGCAAGGCAAGGCTAAAAGGCATAACAAGGCAAGGCTAAAAGGCATAACAAGGCAAGGCAAGGCAAAAGGGCAAAGCAAGGCAAGGCAAGGCAAGGCAAAAGAGCAAACGAAGTCAAGGCAAAAGAGCAAAGAAAGGCAAGGCAAGGCAAGTCAAAAGGGAAAGGAAGACAAGGCCAGGAAAGGCAAAGGGAAAAGCAAGACAAGGTAAGACAAGGCAAAAGGGCAAAGTAAGGCAATGCAAGGCAAAAGGGCAAAGCACGGCAAGGAAAGGCAAGGCAAAATACAAAACAAGGAAAGGCAAGTAAAAAGGGAAAGCAAGACAAGGCAAGGCAAGGAAAAAGAGCAAACCAAGGCAAGGCAAGGGAAGGCAAAAGGGCAAAGCAGGGCAAGGCAAGGAAAGGCAAATGGGTTAAGCAAGACAAGGCAATGAAAGACAATAGGGAAAGGAAGGCAAGGCAACGCAAAAGGGCAAAGCAAGGAAAGGCAAGGCAAAAGGGCAAAGCAAGGCAAGGCAAGGCAAGGCAAGGCAAGGCTAAAAGGCATAGCAAGGCAAGACAAGGCAAAAGGGCAAAGCAAGGCAAGGCAAGGCAAGGCAATAGGGAAAAGAAGGCAAGGCAAGGCAAAAGGGCAAAACAAGGCAAGGCAAAAGGGCAAAGCAATGCAAGGCATCGCAATGCAAAAGGGCAAAGCAAGGCAAGGCAAGGTAAGGCAAAAGGGCAATGGAAGGAAAGGCAAATAGGCAAAGCAAGGCAAGGCAAAAGGGCAAAGCAAAGCAAGGCAAGGCAAGTCAAAAGGGCAAAGCAATGCAAGGCAAGAAAAAGCAAAGGGGCAAAGAAAGGCAAAGCAAGACAAAGCAAAGGGGCAAAGAAAGGCAAGGCAAGGCAAGGCAGGGCTAAAAGGCATAGCAAGGCAAGAAAAAAGGGAAAAGCAATAGAAGGCAAGACAAAGCAAAGGGTCAAAGAAAGGCAAGGAAATGCAAGGCAAAAGGGCAAAGCAAGGCATGGCAAGGCAAGGCAAAAGGGCAAAGCAAGGAAAGGCAAAAGGACAAAGCAAATCAAGGCAAGACAAGGCAAAAGGCAAAGCAAGGCAAGGCAAGGCAAGGCTAAAAGGCATAACAAGGCAAGGCTAAAAGGCATAACAAGGCAAGGCAAGGCAAAAGGGCAAAGCAAGGCAAGGCAAGGCAAGGCAAAAGGGAAAGGAAGACAAGGCCAGGAAAGGCAAAGGGAAAAGCAAGACAAGGTAAGACAAGGCAAATGGGCAAAGCAAGGCAATGCAAGGCAAAAGGGCAAAGCACGGCAAGGAAAGGCAAGGCAAAATACAAAACAAGGAAAGGCAAGTAAAAAGGGAAAGCAAGACAAGGCAAGGCAAGGAAAAAGAGCAAACCAAGGCAAGGCAAGGGAAGGCAAAAGGGCAAAGCAGGGCAAGGCAAGGAAAGGCAAATGGGTTAAGCAAGACAAGGCAATGAAAGACAATAGGGAAAGGAAGGCAAGGCAACGCAAAAGGGAAAAGCAAGGAAAGGCAAGGCAAAAGGGCAAAGCAAGGCAAGGCAAGGCAAGGCAAGGCTAAAAGGCATAGCAAGGCAAGACAAGGCAAAAGGGCAAAGCAAGGCAAGGCAAGGCAAGGCAATAGGGAAAAGAAGGCAAGGCAAGGCAAAAGGGCAAAACAAGGCAAGGCAAGGCAAAAGGGCAAAGCAAGGAAAGGCAAGGCAAGGCAAAAAGCAATAGCAAGGCAATGCAATGCAAGGAAAAAGGGCAAAGCAAGGCAAGACAAGGCAAGGTAAAAGGGCAAAGCAAGGCAAGGCAATGAAAGGCGAAAGGGCAAAGCAGGTCAAGGCAAAAGGGCATAGCAATGCAAGGCAAAGCAATGCAAAAGGGCATAGCAAGGAAAGGCAAGGTAAGGCAAAGGCCAATGCAAGGCAAGGCAAAAGGACAAAGTAAGGCAAGGCAAGGGAAGGCAAAAGGGCAAAGCAGGGCAAGGCAAGGAACGGCAAATGGGTTAAGCAAGACAAGGCAATGAAAGACAATAGGGAAAGGAAGGCAAGGCAAAAAGCAATAGCAAGGCAATGCAATGCAAGGAAAAAGGGCAAAGCAAGGCAAGACAAGGCAAGGTAAAAGGGCAAAGCAAGGCAAGGCAATGAAAGGCGAAAGGGCAAAGCAGGTCAAGGCAAAAGGGCATAGCAATGCAAGGCAAAGCAATGCAAAAGGGCATAGCAAGGAAAGGTGAGGTAAGGCAAAGGCCAATGCAAGGCAAGGCAAAAGGACAAAGTAAGGCAAGGCAAGGGAAGGCAAAAGGGCAAAGCAGGGCAAGGCAAGGAACGGCAAATGGGTTAAGCAAGACAAGGCAATGAAAGACAATAGGGAAAGGAAGGCAAGGCAACGCAAAAGGGCAAAGCAAGGAAAGGCAAGGCAAAAGGGCAAAGCAAGGCAAGGCAAGGCAAGGCAAGGCTAAAAGGCATAGCAAGGGAAGACAAGGCAAAAGGGCAAAGCAAGGCAAGGCAAGGCAAGGCAAAAGGGCCAAGCAAGGCAAGCGAAGAAAAGGCGAAAGGGCAAGGTAAGGCAAGGAAAGGCAAGGGAAAAGGCAAAGCAAGGCAAGGCAAGTCAAGGCATATGGGCAAAGCAAGGCAAGGCAATGCAAGACAAAAGGGCAAAGAAAGGCAAGGCAAGTCAATAGGGCAAAGCAAGACAAGGCAAAGCAAGGCAAAAGGGTAAAATAAGACAAGGCAAGGCAAGGCAAAAATGAAGAGCAAGACAAGGCAAAACGGGAAAGCAAGGCAAGGCAATTCAATGCAAAAGAGCAAAGCAAGAAAAGCAAGGCAAGGCAAAAGGGCAAAGCAAGACAAAGCAAGGCAAGGCAAAAGGGCAAAGACTGGCAAGGCAAGGCAAGGAAAAATGGTGAAGCAACGTAAGGCAAAACGGCAAACCAAGGCAATGAAAGGCAAGGGAAAAGGGCAAAGCAAGGAAAGGCAAAGCAAGGCAAAAGAGGGCAAAGCAAGGCAAAGCAAGTCAAAGCAAGGCAAGGCGAGGAAAGGCAAAAACGCAAAGCAAGGCAAGGCAAGTAAATGCAAAAGAGAAAATCAAGGCACGGCAAGGCAAGGCAAAAGGGCAAAGCAAGGCAAGGCAAAAGGGCAAAGCAATGCAAGGTATCGCAATGCAAAAGGGCAAAGCAAGGCAAGGCAAGGTAAGGCAAAAGGGCAATGGAAGGAAAGGCAAATGGGCAAAGCAAGGCAAGGCAAAAGGGCAAAGCAAAGCAAGGCAAGGCAAGTCAAAAGGGCAAAGCAATGCAAGGCAAGAAAAAGCAAAGGGGCAAAGAAAGGCAAAGCAAGACAAAGCAAAGGGGCAAAGAAAGGCAAGGCAAGGCAAGGCAGGGCTAAAAGGCATAGCAAGGCAAGAAAAAAGGGAAAAGCAATAGAAGGCAAGACAAAGCAAAGGGTCAAAGAAAGGCAAGGAAATGCAAGGCAAAAGGGCAAAGCAAGGCATGGCAAGGCAAGGCAAAAGGGCAAAGCAAGGAAAGGCAAAAGGACAAAGCAAATCAAGGCAAGACAAGGCAAAAGGCAAAGCAAGGCAAGGCAAGGCAAGGCTAAAAGGCATAACAAGGCAAGGCTAAAAGGCATAACAAGGCAAGGCAAGGCAAAAGGGCAAAGCAAGGCAAGGCAAGGCAAGGCAAAAGAGCAAACCAAGTCAAGGCAAAAGAGCAAAGCAAGGCAAGGCAAGGCAAGTCAAAAGGGAAAGGAAGACAAGGCCAGGAAAGGCAAAGGGAAAAGCAAGACAAGGTAAGACAAGGCAAAAGGGCAAAGTAAGGCAATGCAAGGCAAAAGGGCAAAGCACGGCAAGGAAAGGCAAGGCAAAATACAAAACAAGGAAAGGCAAGTAAAAAGGGAAAGCAAGACAAGGCAAGGCAAGGAAAAAGAGCAAACCAAGGCAAGGCAAGGGAAGGCAAAAGGGCAAAGCAGGGCAAGGCAAGGAAAGGCAAATGGGTTAAGCAAGACAAGGCAATGAAAGACAATAGGGAAAGGAAGGCAAGGCAACGCAAAAGGGAAAAGCAAGGAAAGGCAAGGCAAAAGGGCAAAGCAAGGCAAGGCAAGGCAAGGCAAGGCAAGGCTAAAAGGCATAGCAAGGGAAGACAAGGCAAAAGGGCAAAGCAAGGCAAGGCAAGGCAAGGCAATAGGGAAAAGAAGGCAAGGCAAGGCAAAAGGGCAAAACAAGGCAAGGCAAGGCAAAAGGGCAAAGCAAGGAAAGGCAAGGCAAGGCAAAAAGCAATAGCAAGGCAATGCAATGCAAGGAAAAAGGGCAAAGCAAGGCAAGACAAGGCAAGGTAAAAGGGCAAAGCAAGGCAAGGCAATGAAAGGCGAAAGGGCAAAGCAGGTCAAGGCAAAAGGGCATAGCAATGCAAGGCAAAGCAATGCAAAAGGGCATAGCAAGGAAAGGCAAGGTAAGGCAAAGGCCAATGCAAGGCAAGGCAAAAGGACAAAGTAAGGCAAGGCAAGGGAAGGCAAAAGGGCAAAGCAGGGCAAGGCAAGGAACGGCAAATGGGTTAAGCAAGACAAGGCAATGAAAGACAATAGGGAAAGGAAGGCAAGGCAAAAAGCAATAGCAAGGCAATGCAATGCAAGGAAAAAGGGCAAAGCAAGGCAAGACAAGGCAAGGTAAAAGGGCAAAGCAAGGCAAGGCAATGAAAGGCGAAAGGGCAAAGCAGGTCAAGGCAAAAGGGCATAGCAATGCAAGGCAAAGCAATGCAAAAGGGCATAGCAAGGAAAGGTGAGGTAAGGCAAAGGCCAATGCAAGGCAAGGCAAAAGGACAAAGTAAGGCAAGGCAAGGGAAGGCAAAAGGGCAAAGCAGAGCAAGGCAAGGAACGGCAAATGGGTTAAGCAAGACAAGGCAATGAAAGACAATAGGGAAAGGAAGGCAAGGCAACGCAAAAGGGCAAAGCAAGGAAAGGCAAGGCAAAAGGGCAAAGCAAGGCAAGGCAAGGCAAGGCAAGGCTAAAAGGCATAGCAAGGGAAGACAAGGCAAAAGGGCAAAGCAAGGCAAGGCAAGGCAAGGCAAAAGGGCCAAGCAAGGCAAGCGAAGAAAAGGCGAAAGGGCAAGGTAAGGCAAGGAAAGGCAAGGGAAAAGGCAAAGCAAGGCAAGGCAAGTCAAGGCATATGGGCAAAGCAAGGCAAGGCAATGCAAGACAAAAGGGCAAAGAAAGGCAAGGCAAGTCAATAGGGCAAAGCAAGACAAGGCAAAGCAAGGCAAAAGGGTAAAATAAGACAAGGCAAGGCAAGGCAAAAATGAAGAGCAAGACAAGGCAAAACGGGAAAGCAAGGCAAGGCAATTCAATGCAAAAGAGCAAAGCAAGAAAAGCAAGGCAAGGCAAAAGGGCAAAGCAAGACAAAGCAAGGCAAGGCAAAAGGGCAAAGACTGGCAAGGCAAGGCAAGGAAAAATGGCGAAGCAACGTAAGGCAAAACGGCAAACCAAGGCAATGAAAGGCAAGGGAAAAGGGCAAAGCAAGGAAAGGCAAAGCAAGGCAAAAGAGGGCAAAGCAAGGCAAAGCAAGTCAAAGCAAGGCAAGGCGAGGAAAGGCAAAAACGCAAAGCAAGGCAAGGCAAGTAAATGCAAAAGAGAAAATCAAGGCACGGCAAGGCAAGGCAAAAGGGCAAAGCAAGGCAAGGCAAAAGGGCAAAGCAATGCAAGGCATCGCAATGCAAAAGGGCAAAGCAAGGCAAGGCAAGGTAAGGCAAAAGGGCAATGGAAGGAAAGGCAAATGGGCAAAGCAAGGCAAGGCAAAAGGGCAAAGCAAAGCAAGGCAAGGCAAGTCAAAAGGGCAAAGCAATGCAAGGCAAGAAAAAGCAAAGGGGCAAAGAAAGGCAAAGCAAGACAAAGCAAAGGGGCAAAGAAAGGCAAGGCAAGGCAAGGCAGGGCTAAAAGGCATAGCAAGGCAAGAAAAAAGGGAAAAGCAATAGAAGGCAAGACAAAGCAAAGGGTCAAAGAAAGGCAAGGAAATGCAAGGCAAGGCAAGGCTAAAAGGCATAGCAAGGGAAGACAAGGCAAAAGGGCAAAGCAAGGCAAGGCAAGGCAAGGCAAAAGGGCCAAGCAAGGCAAGCGAAGAAAAGGCGAAAGGGCAAGGTAAGGCAAGGAAAGGCAAGGGAAAAGGCAAAGCAAGGCAAGGCAAGTCAAGGCATATGGGCAAAGCAAGGCAAGGCAATGCAAGACAAAAGGGCAAAGAAAGGCAAGGCAAGTCAATAGGGCAAAGCAAGACAAGGCAAAGCAAGGCAAAAGGGTAAAATAAGACAAGGCAAGGCAAGGCAAAAATGAAGAGCAAGACAAGGCAAAACGGGAAAGCAAGGCAAGGCAATTCAATGCAAAAGAGCAAAGCAAGAAAAGCAAGGCAAGGCAAAAGGGCAAAGCAAGACAAAGCAAGGCAAGGCAAAAGGGCAAAGACTGGCAAGGCAAGGCAAGGAAAAATGGTGAAGCAACGTAAGGCAAAACGGCAAACCAAGGCAATGAAAGGCAAGGGAAAAGGGCAAAGCAAGGAAAGGCAAAGCAAGGCAAAAGAGGGCAAAGCAAGGCAAAGCAAGTCAAAGCAAGGCAAGGCGAGGAAAGGCAAAAACGCAAAGCAAGGCAAGGCAAGTAAATGCAAAAGAGAAAATCAAGGCACGGCAAGGCAAGGCAAAAGGGCAAAGCAAGGCAAGGCAAAAGGGCAAAGCAATGCAAGGCATCGCAATGCAAAAGGGCAAAGCAAGGCAAGGCAAGGTAAGGCAAAAGGGCAATGGAAGGAAAGGCAAATGGGCAAAGCAAGACAAAGCAAGGCAAGGCAAAAGGGCAAAGACTGGCAAGGCAAGGCAAGGAAAAATGGTGAAGCAACGTAAGGCAAAACGGCAAACCAAGGCAATGAAAGGCAAGGGAAAAGGGCAAAGCAAGGAAAGGCAAAGCAAGGCAAAAGAGGGCAAAGCAAGGCAAAGCAAGTCAAAGCAAGGCAAGGCGAGGAAAGGCAAAAACGCAAAGCAAGGCAAGGCAAGTAAATGCAAAAGAGAAAATCAAGGCACGGCAAGGCAAGGCAAAAGAGCAAAGCAAGGCAAGGCAAAAGGGCAAAGCAATGCAAGGCATCGCAATGCAAAAGGGCAAAGCAAGGCAAGGCAAGGTAAGGCAAAAGGGCAATGGAAGGAAAGGCAAATGGGCAAAGCAAGGCAAGGCAAGGCAAAAGGGCAAAGCAAAGCAAGGCAAGGCAAGGCAAAAGGGCAAAGCAATGCAAGGCAAGAAAAAGCAAAGGGGCAAAGAAAGGCAAAGCAAGACAAAGCAAAGGGGCAAAGAAAGGCAAGGCAAGGCAAGGCAGGGCTAAAAGGCATAGCAAGGCAAGAAAAAAGGGAAAAGCAATAGAAGGCAAGACAAAGCAAAGGGTCAAAGAAAGGCAAGGAAATGCAAGGCAAAAGGGCAAAGCAAGGCATGGCAAGGCAAGGCAAAAGGGCAAAGCAAGGAAAGGCAAAAGGACAAAGCAAATCAAGGCAAGACAAGGCAAAAGGCAAAGCAAGGCAAGGCAAGGCAAGGCTAAAAGGCATAACAAGGCAAGGCTAAAAGGCATAACAAGGCAAGGCAAGGCAAAAGGGCAAAGCAAGGCAAGGCAAGGCAAGGCAAAAGAGCAAACCAAGTCAAGGCAAAAGAGCAAAGCAAGGCAAGGCAAGGCAAGTCAAAAGGGAAAGGAAGACAAGGCCAGGAAAGGCAAAGGGAAAAGCAAGACAAGGTAAGACAAGGCAAAAGGGCAAAGTAAGGCAATGCAAGGCAAAAGGGCAAAGCACGGCAAGGAAAGGCAAGGCAAAATACAAAACAAGGAAAGGCAAGTAAAAAGGGAAAGCAAGACAAGGCAAGGCAAGGAAAAAGAGCAAACCAAGGCAAGGCAAGGGAAGGCAAAAGGGCAAAGCAGGGCAAGGCAAGGAAAGGCAAATGGGTTAAGCAAGATAAGGCAATGAAAGACAATAGGGAAAGGAAGGCAAGGCAACGCAAAAGGGAAAAGCAAGGAAAGGCAAGGCAAAAGGGCAAAGCAAGGCAAGGCAAGGCAAGGCAAGGCAAGGCTAAAAGGCATAGCAAGGCAAGACAAGGCAAAAGGGCAAAGCAAGGCAAGGCAAGGCAAGGCAATAGGGAAAAGAAGGCAAGGCAAGGCAAAAGGGCAAAACAAGGCAAGGCAAGGCAAAAGGGCAAAGCAAGGAAAGGCAAGGCAAGGCAAAAAGCAATAGCAAGGCAATGCAATGCAAGGAAAAAGGGCAAAGCAAGGCAAGACAAGGCAAGGTAAAAGGGCAAAGCAAGGCAAGGCAATGAAAGGCGAAAGGGCAAAGCAGGTCAAGGCAAAAGGGCATAGCAATGCAAGGCAAAGCAATGCAAAAGGGCATAGCAAGGAAAGGCAAGGTAAGGCAAAGGCCAATGCAAGGCAAGGCAAAAGGACAAAGTAAGGCAAGGCAAGGGAAGGCAAAAGGGCAAAGCAGGGCAAGGCAAGGAACGGCAAATGGGTTAAGCAAGACAAGGCAATGAAAGACAATAGGGAAAGGAAGGCAAGGCAAAAAGCAATAGCAAGGCAATGCAATGCAAGGAAAAAGGGCAAAGCAAGGCAAGACAAGGCAAGGTAAAAGGGCAAAGCAAGGCAAGGCAATGAAAGGCGAAAGGGCAAAGCAGGTCAAGGCAAAAGGGCATAGCAATGCAAGGCAAAGCAATGCAAAAGGGCATAGCAAGGAAAGGCGAGGTAAGGCAAAGGCCAATGCAAGGCAAGGCAAAAGGACAAAGTAAGGCAAGGCAAGGGAAGGCAAAAGGGCAAAGCAGGGCAAGGCAAGGAACGGCAAATGGGTTAAGCAAGACAAGGCAATGAAAGACAATAGGGAAAGGAAGGCAAGGCAACGCAAAAGGGCAAAGCAAGGAAAGGCAAGGCAAAAGGGCAAAGCAAGGCAAGGCAAGGCAAGGCAAGGCTAAAAGGCATAGCAAGGGAAGACAAGGCAAAAGGGCAAAGCAAGGCAAGGCAAGGCAAGGCAAAAGGGCCAAGCAAGGCAAGCGAAGAAAAGGCGAAAGGGCAAGGTAAGGCAAGGAAAGGCAAGGGAAAAGGCAAAGCAAGGCAAGGCAAGTCAAGGCATATGGGCAAAGCAAGGCAAGGCAATGCAAGACAAAAGGGCAAAGAAAGGCAAGGCAAGTCAATAGGGCAAAGCAAGACAAGGCAAAGCAAGGCAAAAGGGTAAAATAAGACAAGGCAAGGCAAGGCAAAAATGAAGAGCAAGACAAGGCAAAACGGGAAAGCAAGGCAAGGCAATTCAATGCAAAAGAGCAAAGCAAGAAAAGCAAGGCAAGGCAAAAGGGCAAAGCAAGACAAAGCAAGGCAAGGCAAAAGGGCAAAGACTGGCAAGGCAAGGCAAGGAAAAATGGCGAAGCAACGTAAGGCAAAACGGCAAACCAAGGCAATGAAAGGCAAGGGAAAAGGGCAAAGCAAGGAAAGGCAAAGCAAGGCAAAAGAGGGCAAAGCAAGGCAAAGCAAGTCAAAGCAAGGCAAGGCGAGGAAAGGCAAAAACGCAAAGCAAGGCAAGGCAAGTAAATGCAAAAGAGAAAATCAAGGCACGGCAAGGCAAGGCAAAAGGGCAAAGCAAGGCAAGGCAAAAGGGCAAAGCAATGCAAGGCATCGCAATGCAAAAGGGCAAAGCAAGGCAAGGCAAGGTAAGGCAAAAGGGCAATGGAAGGAAAGGCAAATGGGCAAAGCAAGGCAAGGCAAAAGGGCAAAGCAAAGCAAGGCAAGGCAAGTCAAAAGGGCAAAGCAATGCAAGGCAAGAAAAAGCAAAGGGGCAAAGAAAGGCAAAGCAAGACAAAGCAAAGGGGCAAAGAAAGGCAAGGCAAGGCAAGGCAGGGCTAAAAGGCATAGCAAGGCAAGAAAAAAGGGAAAAGCAATAGAAGGCAAGACAAAGCAAAGGGTCAAAGAAAGGCAAGGAAATGCAAGGCAAAAGGGCAAAGCAAGGCATGGCAAGGCAAGGCAAAAGGGCAAAGCAAGGAAAGGCAAAAGGACAAAGCAAATCAAGGCAAGACAAGGCAAAAGGCAAAGCAAGGCAAGGCAAGGCAAGGCTAAAAGGCATAACAAGGCAAGGCTAAAAGGCATAACAAGGCAAGGCAAGGCAAAAGGGCAAAGCAAGGCAAGGCAAGGAAAGGCAAAAGAGCAAACGAAGTCAAGGCAAAAGAGCAAAGCAAGGCAAGGCAAGGCAAGTCAAAAGGGAAAGGAAGACAAGGCCAGGAAAGGCAAAGGGAAAAGCAAGACAAGGTAAGACAAGGCAAAAGGGCAAAGTAAGGCAATGCAAGGCAAAAGGGCAAAGCACGGCAAGGAAAGGCAAGGCAAAATACAAAACAAGGAAAGGCAAGTAAAAAGGGAAAGCAAGACAAGGCAAGGCAAGGAAAAAGAGCAAACCAAGGCAAGGCAAGGGAAGGCAAAAGGGCAAAGCAGGGCAAGGCAAGGAAAGGCAAATGGGTTAAGCAAGACAAGGCAATGAAAGACAATAGGGAAAGGAAGGCAAGGCAACGCAAAAGGGCAAAGCAAGGAAAGGCAAGGCAAAAGGGCAAAGCAAGGCAAGGCAAGGCAAGGCAAGGCAAGGCTAAAAGGCATAGCAAGGCAAGACAAGGCAAAAGGGCAAAGCAAGGCAAGGCAAGGCAAGGCAATAGGGAAAAGAAGGCAAGGCAAGGCAAAAGGGCAAAACAAGGCAAGGCAAGGCAAAAGGGCAAAGCAAGGAAAGGCAAGGCAAGGCAAAAAGCAATAGCAAGGCAATGCAATGCAAGGAAAAAGGGCAAAGCAAGGCAAGACAAGGCAAGGTAAAAGGGCAAAGCAAGGCAAGGCAATGAAAGGCGAAAGGGCAAAGCAGGTCAAGGCAAAAGGGCATAGCAATGCAAGGCAAAGCAATGCAAAAGGGCATAGCAAGGAAAGGCAAGGTAAGGCAAAGGCCAATGCAAGGCAAGGCAAAAGGACAAAGTAAGGCAAGGCAAGGGAAGGCAAAAGGGCAAAGCAGGGCAAGGCAAGGAACGGCAAATGGGTTAAGCAAGACAAGGCAATGAAAGACAATAGGGAAAGGAAGGCAAGGCAAAAAGCAATAGCAAGGCAATGCAATGCAAGGAAAAAGGGCAAAGCAAGGCAAGACAAGGCAAGGTAAAAGGGCAAAGCAAGGCAAGGCAATGAAAGGCGAAAGGGCAAAGCAGGTCAAGGCAAAAGGGCATAGCAATGCAAGGCAAAGCAATGCAAAAGGGCATAGCAAGGAAAGGCGAGGTAAGGCAAAGGCCAATGCAAGGCAAGGCAAAAGGACAAAGTAAGGCAAGGCAAGGGAAGGCAAAAGGGCAAAGCAGGGCAAGGCAAGGAACGGCAAATGGGTTAAGCAAGACAAGGCAATGAAAGACAATAGGGAAAGGAAGGCAAGGCAACGCAAAAGGGCAAAGCAAGGAAAGGCAAGGCAAAAGGGCAAAGCAAGGCAAGGCAAGGCAAGGCAAGGCTAAAAGGCATAGCAAGGGAAGACAAGGCAAAAGGGCAAAGCAAGGCAAGGCAAGGCAAGGCAAAAGGGCCAAGCAAGGCAAGCGAAGAAAAGGCGAAAGGGCAAGGTAAGGCAAGGAAAGGCAAGGGAAAAGGCAAAGCAAGGCAAGGCAAGTCAAGGCATATGGGCAAAGCAAGGCAAGGCAATGCAAGACAAAAGGGCAAAGAAAGGCAAGGCAAGTCAATAGGGCAAAGCAAGACAAGGCAAAGCAAGGCAAAAGGGTAAAATAAGACAAGGCAAGGCAAGGCAAAAATGAAGAGCAAGACAAGGCAAAACGGGAAAGCAAGGCAAGGCAATTCAATGCAAAAGAGCAAAGCAAGAAAAGCAAGGCAAGGCAAAAGGGCAAAGCAAGACAAAGCAAGGCAAGGCAAAAGGGCAAAGACTGGCAAGGCAAGGCAAAGAAAAATGGCGAAGCAACGTAAGGCAAAACGGCAAACCAAGGCAATGAAAGGCAAGGGAAAAGGGCAAAGCAAGGAAAGGCAAAGCAAGGCAAAAGAGGGCAAAGCAAGGCAAAGCAAGTCAAAGCAAGGCAAGGCGAGGAAAGGCAAAAACGCAAAGCAAGGCAAGGCAAGTAAATGCAAAAGAGAAAATCAAGGCACGGCAAGGCAAGGCAAAAGGGCAAAGCAAGGCAAGGCAAAAGGGCAAAGCAATGCAAGGCATCGCAATGCAAAAGGGCAAAGCAAGGCAAGGCAAGGTAAGGCAAAAGGGCAATGGAAGGAAAGGCAAATAGGCAAAGCAAGGCAAGGCAAAAGGGCAAAGCAAAGCAAGGCAAGGCAAGTCAAAAGGGCAAAGCAATGCAAGGCAAGAAAAAGCAAAGGGGCAAAGAAAGGCAAAGCAAGACAAAGCAAAGGGGCAAAGAAAGGCAAGGCAAGGCAAGGCAGGGCTAAAAGGCATAGCAAGGCAAGAAAAAAGGGAAAAGCAATAGAAGGCAAGACAAAGCAAAGGGTCAAAGAAAGGCAAGGAAATGCAAGGCAAAAGGGCAAAGCAAGGCATGGCAAGGCAAGGCAAAAGGGCAAAGCAAGGAAAGGCAAAAGGACAAAGCAAATCAAGGCAAGACAAGGCAAAAGGCAAAGCAAGGCAAGGCAAGGCAAGGCTAAAAGGCATAACAAGGCAAGGCTAAAAGGCATAACAAGGCAAGGCAAGGCAAAAGGGCAAAGCAAGGCAAGGCAAGGCAAGGCAAAAGGGAAAGGAAGACAAGGCCAGGAAAGGCAAAGGGAAAAGCAAGACAAGGTAAGACAAGGCAAATGGGCAAAGCAAGGCAATGCAAGGCAAAAGGGCAAAGCACGGCAAGGAAAGGCAAGGCAAAATACAAAACAAGGAAAGGCAAGTAAAAAGGGAAAGCAAGACAAGGCAAGGCAAGGAAAAAGAGCAAACCAAGGCAAGGCAAGGGAAGGCAAAAGGGCAAAGCAGGGCAAGGCAAGGAAAGGCAAATGGGTTAAGCAAGACAAGGCAATGAAAGACAATAGGGAAAGGAAGGCAAGGCAACGCAAAAGGGCAAAGCAAGGAAAGGCAAGGCAAAAGGGCAAAGCAAGGCAAGGCAAGGCAAGGCAAGGCAAGGCTAAAAGGCATAGCAAGGCAAGACAAGGCAAAAGGGCAAAGCAAGGCAAGGCAAGGCAAGGCAATAGGGAAAAGAAGGCAAGGCAAGGCAAAAGGGCAAAACAAGGCAAGGCAAGGCAAAAGGGCAAAGCAAGGAAAGGCAAGGCAAGGCAAAAAGCAATAGCAAGGCAATGCAATGCAAGGAAAAAGGGCAAAGCAAGGCAAGACAAGGCAAGGTAAAAGGGCAAAGCAAGGCAAGGCAATGAAAGGCGAAAGGGCAAAGCAGGTCAAGGCAAAAGGGCATAGCAATGCAAGGCAAAGCAATGCAAAAGGGCATAGCAAGGAAAGGCAAGGTAAGGCAAAGGCCAATGCAAGGCAAGGCAAAAGGACAAAGTAAGGCAAGGCAAGGGAAGGCAAAAGGGCAAAGCAGGGCAAGGCAAGGAACGGCAAATGGGTTAAGCAAGACAAGGCAATGAAAGACAATAGGGAAAGGAAGGCAAGGCAAAAAGCAATAGCAAGGCAATGCAATGCAAGGAAAAAGGGCAAAGCAAGGCAAGACAAGGCAAGGTAAAAGGGCAAAGCAAGGCAAGGCAATGAAAGGCGAAAGGGCAAAGCAGGTCAAGGCAAAAGGGCATAGCAATGCAAGGCAAAGCAATGCAAAAGGGCATAGCAAGGAAAGGCGAGGTAAGGCAAAGGCCAATGCAAGGCAAGGCAAAAGGACAAAGTAAGGCAAGGCAAGGGAAGGCAAAAGGGCAAAGCAGGGCAAGGCAAGGAACGGCAAATGGGTTAAGCAAGACAAGGCAATGAAAGACAATAGGGAAAGGAAGGCAAGGCAACGCAAAAGGGCAAAGCAAGGAAAGGCAAGGCAAAAGGGCAAAGCAAGGCAAGGCAAGGCAAGGCAAGGCTAAAAGGCATAGCAAGGGAAGACAAGGCAAAAGGGCAAAGCAAGGCAAGGCAAGGCAAGGCAAAAGGGCCAAGCAAGGCAAGCGAAGAAAAGGCGAAAGGGCAAGGTAAGGCAAGGAAAGGCAAGGGAAAAGGCAAAGCAAGGCAAGGCAAGTCAAGGCATATGGGCAAAGCAAGGCAAGGCAATGCAAGACAAAAGGGCAAAGAAAGGCAAGGCAAGTCAATAGGGCAAAGCAAGGCAAAAGGGTAAAATAAGACAAGGCAAGGCAAGGCAAAAATGAAGAGCAAGACAAGGCAAAACGGGAAAGCAAGGCAAGGCAATTCAATGCAAAAGAGCAAAGCAAGAAAAGCAAGGCAAGGCAAAAGGGCAAAGCAAGACAAAGCAAGGCAAGGCAAAAGGGCAAAGACTGGCAAGGCAAGGCAAAGAAAAATGGCGAAGCAACGTAAGGCAAAACGGCAAACCAAGGCAATGAAAGGCAAGGGAAAAGGGCAAAGCAAGGAAAGGCAAAGCAAGGCAAAAGAGGGCAAAGCAAGGCAAAGCAAGTCAAAGCAAGGCAAGGCGAGGAAAGGCAAAAACGCAAAGCAAGGCAAGGCAAGTAAATGCAAAAGAGAAAATCAAGGCACGGCAAGGCAAGGCAAAAGGGCAAAGCAAGGCAAGGCAAAAGGGCAAAGCAATGCAAGGCATCGCAATGCAAAAGGGCAAAGCAAGGCAAGGCAAGGTAAGGCAAAAGGGCAATGGAAGGAAAGGCAAATAGGCAAAGCAAGGCAAGGCAAAAGGGCAAAGCAAAGCAAGGCAAGGCAAGTCAAAAGGGCAAAGCAATGCAAGGCAAGAAAAAGCAAAGGGGCAAAGAAAGGCAAAGCAAGACAAAGCAAAGGGGCAAAGAAAGGCAAGGCAAGGCAAGGCAGGGCTAAAAGGCATAGCAAGGCAAGAAAAAAGGGAAAAGCAATAGAAGGCAAGACAAAGCAAAGGGTCAAAGAAAGGCAAGGAAATGCAAGGCAAAAGGGCAAAGCAAGGCATGGCAAGGCAAGGCAAAAGGGCAAAGCAAGGAAAGGCAAAAGGACAAAGCAAATCAAGGCAAGACAAGGCAAAAGGCAAAGCAAGGCAAGGCAAGGCAAGGCTAAAAGGCATAACAAGGCAAGGCTAAAAGGCATAACAAGGCAAGGCAAGGCAAAAGGGCAAAGCAAGGCAAGGCAAGGCAAGGCAAAAGGGAAAGGAAGACAAGGCCAGGAAAGGCAAAGGGAAAAGCAAGACAAGGTAAGACAAGGCAAATGGGCAAAGCAAGGCAATGCAAGGCAAAAGGGCAAAGCACGGCAAGGAAAGGCAAGGCAAAATACAAAACAAGGAAAGGCAAGTAAAAAGGGAAAGCAAGACAAGGCAAGGCAAGGAAAAAGAGCAAACCAAGGCAAGGCAAGGGAAGGCAAAAGGGCAAAGCAGGGCAAGGCAAGGAAAGGCAAATGGGTTAAGCAAGACAAGGCAATGAAAGACAATAGGGAAAGGAAGGCAAGGCAACGCAAAAGGGAAAAGCAAGGAAAGGCAAGGCAAAAGGGCAAAGCAAGGCAAGGCAAGGCAAGGCAAGGCAAGGCTAAAAGGCATAGCAAGGCAAGACAAGGCAAAAGGGCAAAGCAAGGCAAGGCAAGGCAAGGCAATAGGGAAAAGAAGGCAAGGCAAGGCAAAAGGGCAAAACAAGGCAAGGCAAGGCAAAAGGGCAAAGCAAGGAAAGGCAAGGCAAGGCAAAAAGCAATAGCAAGGCAATGCAATGCAAGGAAAAAGGGCAAAGCAAGGCAAGACAAGGCAAGGTAAAAGGGCAAAGCAAGGCAAGGCAATGAAAGGCGAAAGGGCAAAGCAGGTCAAGGCAAAAGGGCATAGCAATGCAAGGCAAAGCAATGCAAAAGGGCATAGCAAGGAAAGGCAAGGTAAGGCAAAGGCCAATGCAAGGCAAGGCAAAAGGACAAAGTAAGGCAAGGCAAGGGAAGGCAAAAGGGCAAAGCAGGGCAAGGCAAGGAACGGCAAATGGGTTAAGCAAGACAAGGCAATGAAAGACAATAGGGAAAGGAAGGCAAGGCAACGCAAAAGGGCAAAGCAAGGAAAGGCAAGGCAAAAGGGCAAAGCAAGGCAAGGCAAGGCAAGGCAAGGCTAAAAGGCATAGCAAGGGAAGACAAGGCAAAAGGGCAAAGCAAGGCAAGGCAAGGCAAGGCAAAAGGGCCAAGCAAGGCAAGCGAAGAAAAGGCGAAAGGGCAAGGTAAGGCAAGGAAAGGCAAGGGAAAAGGCAAAGCAAGGCAAGGCAAGTCAAGGCATATGGGCAAAGCAAGGCAAGGCAATGCAAGACAAAAGGGCAAAGAAAGGCAAGGCAAGTCAATAGGGCAAAGCAAGACAAGGCAAAGCAAGGCAAAAGGGTAAAATAAGACAAGGCAAGGCAAGGCAAAAATGAAGAGCAAGACAAGGCAAAACGGGAAAGCAAGGCAAGGCAATTCAATGCAAAAGAGCAAAGCAAGAAAAGCAAGGCAAGGCAAAAGGGCAAAGCAAGACAAAGCAAGGCAAGGCAAAAGGGCAAAGACTGGCAAGGCAAGGCAAGGAAAAATGGCGAAGCAACGTAAGGCAAAACGGCAAACCAAGGCAATGAAAGGCAAGGGAAAAGGGCAAAGCAAGGAAAGGCAAAGCAAGGCAAAAGAGGGCAAAGCAAGGCAAAGCAAGTCAAAGCAAGGCAAGGCGAGGAAAGGCAAAAACGCAAAGCAAGGCAAGGCAAGTAAATGCAAAAGAGAAAATCAAGGCACGGCAAGGCAAGGCAAAAGGGCAAAGCAAGGCAAGGCAAAAGGGCAAAGCAATGCAAGGCATCGCAATGCAAAAGGGCAAAGCAAGGCAAGGCAAGGTAAGGCAAAAGGGCAATGGAAGGAAAGGCAAATGGGCAAAGCAAGGCAAGGCAAAAGGGCAAAGCAAAGCAAGGCAAGGCAAGTCAAAAGGGCAAAGCAATGCAAGGCAAGAAAAAGCAAAGGGGCAAAGAAAGGCAAAGCAAGACAAAGCAAAGGGGCAAAGAAAGGCAAGGCAAGGCAAGGCAGGGCTAAAAGGCATAGCAAGGCAAGAAAAAAGGGAAAAGCAATAGAAGGCAAGACAAAGCAAAGGGTCAAAGAAAGGCAAGGAAATGCAAGGCAAAAGGGCAAAGCAAGGCATGGCAAGGCAAGGCAAAAGGGCAAAGCAAGGAAAGGCAAAAGGACAAAGCAAATCAAGGCAAGACAAGGCAAAAGGCAAAGCAAGGCAAGGCAAGGCAAGGCTAAAAGGCATAACAAGGCAAGGCTAAAAGGCATAACAAGGCAAGGCAAGGCAAAAGGGCAAAGCAAGGCAAGGCAAGGCAAGGCAAAAGAGCAAACCAAGTCAAGGCAAAAGAGCAAAGCAAGGCAAGGCAAGGCAAGTCAAAAGGGAAAGGAAGACAAGGCCAGGAAAGGCAAAGGGAAAAGCAAGACAAGGTAAGACAAGGCAAAAGGGCAAAGTAAGGCAATGCAAGGCAAAAGGGCAAAGCACGGCAAGGAAAGGCAAGGCAAAATACAAAACAAGGAAAGGCAAGTAAAAAGGGAAAGCAAGACAAGGCAAGGCAAGGAAAAAGAGCAAACCAAGGCAAGGCAAGGGAAGGCAAAAGGGCAAAGCAGGGCAAGGCAAGGAAAGGCAAATGGGTTAAGCAAGACAAGGCAATGAAAGACAATAGGGAAAGGAAGGCAAGGCAACACAAAAGGGCAAAGCAAGGAAAGGCAAGGCAAAAGGGCAAAGCAAGGCAAGGCAAGGCAAGGCAAGGCAAGGCTAAAAGGCATAGCAAGGCAAGACAAGGCAAAAGGGCAAAGCAAGGCAAGGCAAGGCAAGGCAATAGGGAAAAGAAGGCAAGGCAAGGCAAAAGGGCAAAACAAGGCAAGGCAAGGCAAAAGGGCAAAGCAAGGAAAGGCAAGGCAAGGCAAAAAGCAATAGCAAGGCAATGCAATGCAAGGAAAAAGGGCAAAGCAAGGCAAGACAAGGCAAGGTAAAAGGGCAAAGCAAGGCAAGGCAATGAAAGGCGAAAGGGCAAAGCAGGTCAAGGCAAAAGGGCATAGCAATGCAAGGCAAAGCAATGCAAAAGGGCATAGCAAGGAAAGGCAAGGTAAGGCAAAGGCCAATGCAAGGCAAGGCAAAAGGACAAAGTAAGGCAAGGCAAGGGAAGGCAAAAGGGCAAAGCAGGGCAAGGCAAGGAACGGCAAATGGGTTAAGCAAGACAAGGCAATGAAAGACAATAGGGAAAGGAAGGCAAGGCAAAAAGCAATAGCAAGGCAATGCAATGCAAGGAAAAAGGGCAAAGCAAGGCAAGACAAGGCAAGGTAAAAGGGCAAAGCAAGGCAAGGCAATGAAAGGCGAAAGGGCAAAGCAGGTCAAGGCAAAAGGGCATAGCAATGCAAGGCAAAGCAATGCAAAAGGGCATAGCAAGGAAAGGCGAGGTAAGGCAAAGGCCAATGCAAGGAAAGGCAAAAGGACAAAGTAAGGCAAGGCAAGGGAAGGCAAAAGGGCAAAGCAGGGCAAGGCAAGGAACGGCAAATGGGTTAAGCAAGACAAGGCAATGAAAGACAATAGGGAAAGGAAGGCAAGGCAACGCAAAAGGGCAAAGCAAGGAAAGGCAAGGCAAAAGGGCAAAGCAAGGCAAGGCAAGGCAAGGCAAGGCTAAAAGGCATAGCAAGGCAAGACAAGGCAAAAGGGCAAAGCAAGGCAAGGCAAGGCAAGGCAAAAGGGCCAAGCAAGGCAAGCGAAGAAAAGGCGAAAGGGCAAGGTAAGGCAAGGAAAGGCAAGGGAAAAGGCAAAGCAAGGCAAGGCAAGTCAAGGCATATGGGCAAAGCAAGGCAAGGCAATGCAAGACAAAAGGGCAAAGAAAGGCAAGGCAAGTCAATAGGGCAAAGCAAGACAAGGCAAAGCAAGGCAAAAGGGTAAAATAAGACAAGGCAAGGCAAGGCAAAAATGAAGAGCAAGACAAGGCAAAACGGGAAAGCAAGGCAAGGCAATTCAATGCAAAAGAGCAAAGCAAGAAAAGCAAGGCAAGGCAAAAGGGCAAAGCAAGACAAAGCAAGGCAAGGCAAAAGGGCAAAGACTGGCAAGGCAAGGCAAGGAAAAATGGCGAAGCAACGTAAGGCAAAACGGCAAACCAAGGCAATGAAAGGCAAGGGAAAAGGGCAAAGCAAGGAAAGGCAAAGCAAGGCAAAAGAGGGCAAAGCAAGGCAAAGCAAGTCAAAGCAAGGCAAGGCGAGGAAAGGCAAAAACGCAAAGCAAGGCAAGGCAAGTAAATGCAAAAGAGAAAATCAAGGCACGGCAAGGCAAGGCAAAAGGGCAAAGCAAGGCAAGGCAAAAGGGCAAAGCAATGCAAGGCATCGCAATGCAAAAGGGCAAAGCAAGGCAAGGCAAGGTAAGGCAAAAGGGCAATGGAAGGAAAGGCAAATGGGCAAAGCAAGGCAAGGCAAAAGGGCAAAGCAAAGCAAGGCAAGGCAAGTCAAAAGGGCAAAGCAATGCAAGGCAAGAAAAAGCAAAGGGGCAAAGAAAGGCAAAGCAAGACAAAGCAAAGGGGCAAAGAAAGGCAAGGCAAGGCAAGGCAGGGCTAAAAGGCATAGCAAGGCAAGAAAAAAGGGAAAAGCAATAGAAGGCAAGACAAAGCAAAGGGTCAAAGAAAGGCAAGGAAATGCAAGGCAAAAGGGCAAAGCAAGGCATGGCAAGGCAAGGCAAAAGGGCAAAGCAAGGAAAGGCAAAAGGACAAAGCAAATCAAGGCAAGACAAGGCAAAAGGCAAAGCAAGGCAAGGCAAGGCAAGGCTAAAAGGCATAACAAGGCAAGGCTAAAAGGCATAACAAGGCAAGGCAAGGCAAAAGGGCAAAGCAAGGCAAGGCAAGGCAAGGCAAAAGGGAAAGGAAGACAAGGCCAGGAAAGGCAAAG
The DNA here is from genome assembly GCA_032206185.1 of Columba guinea. Lineage (NCBI taxonomy): Eukaryota > Metazoa > Chordata > Aves > Columbiformes > Columbidae > Columba > Columba guinea. The sequence continues at coordinate 1,515,225 of JAVLUU010000334.1, forward strand.
GGAAAAGCAAGACAAGGTAAGACAAGGCAAATGGGCAAAGCAAGGCAATGCAAGGCAAAAGGGCAAAGCACGGCAAGGAAAGGCAAGGCAAAATACAAAACAAGGAAAGGCAAGTAAAAAGGGAAAGCAAGACAAGGCAAGGCAAGGAAAAAGAGCAAACCAAGGCAAGGCAAGGGAAGGCAAAAGGGCAAAGCAGGGCAAGGCAAGGAAAGGCAAATGGGTTAAGCAAGACAAGGCAATGAAAGACAATAGGGAAAGGAAGGCAAGGCAACGCAAAAGGGAAAAGCAAGGAAAGGCAAGGCAAAAGGGCAAAGCAAGGCAAGGCAAGGCAAGGCAAGGCAAGGCTAAAAGGCATAGCAAGGCAAGACAAGGCAAAAGGGCAAAGCAAGGCAAGGCAAGGCAAGGCAATAGGGAAAAGAAGGCAAGGCAAGGCAAAAGGGCAAAACAAGGCAAGGCAAGGCAAAAGGGCAAAGCAAGGAAAGGCAAGGCAAGGCAAAAAGCAATAGCAAGGCAATGCAATGCAAGGAAAAAGGGCAAAGCAAGGCAAGACAAGGCAAGGTAAAAGGGCAAAGCAAGGCAGGCAATGAAAGGCGAAAGGGCAAAGCAGGTCAAGGCAAAAGGGCATAGCAATGCAAGGCAAAGCAATGCAAAAGGGCATAGCAAGGAAAGGCAAGGTAAGGCAAAGGCCAATGCAAGGCAAGGCAAAAGGACAAAGTAAGACAAGGCAAGGGAAGGCAAAAGGGCAAAGCAGGGCAAGGCAAGGAACGGCAAATGGGTTAAGCAAGACAAGGCAATGAAAGACAATAGGGAAAGGAAGGCAAGGCAAAAAGCAATAGCAAGGCAATGCAATGCAAGGAAAAAGGGCAAAGCAAGGCAAGACAAGGCAAGGTAAAAGGGCAAAGCAAGGCAAGGCAATGAAAGGCGAAAGGGCAAAGCAGGTCAAGGCAAAAGGGCATAGCAATGCAAGGCAAAGCAATGCAAAAGGGCATAGCAAGGAAAGGTGAGGTAAGGCAAAGGCCAATGCAAGGCAAGGCAAAAGGACAAAGTAAGGCAAGGCAAGGGAAGGCAAAAGGGCAAAGCAGGGCAAGGCAAGGAACGGCAAATGGGTTAAGCAAGACAAGGCAATGAAAGACAATAGGGAAAGGAAGGCAAGGCAACGCAAAAGGGCAAAGCAAGGAAAGGCAAGGCAAAAGGGCAAAGCAAGGCAAGGCAAGGCAAGGCAAGGCTAAAAGGCATAGCAAGGGAAGACAAGGCAAAAGGGCAAAGCAAGGCAAGGCAAGGCAAGGCAAAAGGGCCAAGCAAGGCAAGCGAAGAAAAGGCGAAAGGGCAAGGTAAGGCAAGGAAAGGCAAGGGAAAAGGCAAAGCAAGGCAAGGCAAGTCAAGGCATATGGGCAAAGCAAGGCAAGGCAATGCAAGACAAAAGGGCAAAGAAAGGCAAGGCAAGTCAATAGGGCAAAGCAAGACAAGGCAAAGCAAGGCAAAAGGGTAAAATAAGACAAGGCAAGGCAAGGCAAAAATGAAGAGCAAGACAAGGCAAAACGGGAAAGCAAGGCAAGGCAATTCAATGCAAAAGAGCAAAGCAAGAAAAGCAAGGCAAGGCAAAAGGGCAAAGCAAGACAAAGCAAGGCAAGGCAAAAGGGCAAAGACTGGCAAGGCAAGGCAAGGAAAAATGGTGAAGCAACGTAAGGCAAAACGGCAAACCAAGGCAATGAAAGGCAAGGGAAAAGGGCAAAGCAAGGAAAGGCAAAGCAAGGCAAAAGAGGGCAAAGCAAGGCAAAGCAAGTCAAAGCAAGGCAAGGCGAGGAAAGGCAAAAACGCAAAGCAAGGCAAGGCAAGTAAATGCAAAAGAGAAAATCAAGGCACGGCAAGGCAAGGCAAAAGGGCAAAGCAAGGCAAGGCAAAAGGGCAAAGCAATGCAAGGCATCGCAATGCAAAAGGGCAAAGCAAGGCAAGGCAAGGTAAGGCAAAAGGGCAATGGAAGGAAAGGCAAATGGGCAAAGCAAGGCAAGGCAAAAGGGCAAAGCAAAGCAAGGCAAGGCAAGTCAAAAGGGCAAAGCAATGCAAGGCAAGAAAAAGCAAAGGGGCAAAGAAAGGCAAAGCAAGACAAAGCAAAGGGGCAAAGAAAGGCAAGGCAAGGCAAGGCAGGGCTAAAAGGCATAGCAAGGCAAGAAAAAAGGGAAAAGCAATAGAAGGCAAGACAAAGCAAAGGGTCAAAGAAAGGCAAGGAAATGCAAGGCAAAAGGGCAAAGCAAGGCATGGCAAGGCAAGGCAAAAGGGCAAAGCAAGGAAAGGCAAAAGGACAAAGCAAATCAAGGCAAGACAAGGCAAAAGGCAAAGCAAGGCAAGGCAAGGCAAGGCTAAAAGGCATAACAAGGCAAGGCTAAAAGGCATAACAAGGCAAGGCAAGGCAAAAGGGCAAAGCAAGGCAAGGCAAGGCAAGGCAAAAGAGCAAACCAAGTCAAGGCAAAAGAGCAAAGCAAGGCAAGGCAAGGCAAGTCAAAAGGGAAAGGAAGACAAGGCCAGGAAAGGCAAAGGGAAAAGCAAGACAAGGTAAGACAAGGCAAAAGGGCAAAGTAAGGCAATGCAAGGCAAAAGGGCAAAGCACGGCAAGGAAAGGCAAGGCAAAATACAAAACAAGGAAAGGCAAGTAAAAAGGGAAAGCAAGACAAGGCAAGGCAAGGAAAAAGAGCAAACCAAGGCAAGGCAAGGGAAGGCAAAAGGGCAAAGCAGGGCAAGGCAAGGAAAGGCAAATGGGTTAAGCAAGACAAGGCAATGAAAGACAATAGGGAAAGGAAGGCAAGGCAACGCAAAAGGGAAAAGCAAGGAAAGGCAAGGCAAAAGGGCAAAGCAAGGCAAGGCAAGGCAAGGCAAGGCAAAGCTAAAAGGCATAGCAAGGCAAGACAAGGCAAAAGGGCAAAGCAAGGCAAGGCAAGGCAAGGCAATAGGGAAAAGAAGGCAAGGCAAGGCAAAAGGGCAAAACAAGGCAAGGCAAGGCAAAAGGGCAAAGCAAGGAAAGGCAAGGCAAGGCAAAAAGCAATAGCAAGGCAATGCAATGCAAGGAAAAAGGGCAAAGCAAGGCAAGACAAGGCAAGGTAAAAGGGCAAAGCAAGGCAAGGCAATGAAAGGCGAAAGGGCAAAGCAGGTCAAGGCAAAAGGGCATAGCAATGCAAGGCAAAGCAATGCAAAAGGGCATAGCAAGGAAAGGCAAGGTAAGGCAAAGGCCAATGCAAGGCAAGGCAAAAGGACAAAGTAAGGCAAGGCAAGGGAAGGCAAAAGGGCAAAGCAGGGCAAGGCAAGGAACGGCAAATGGGTTAAGCAAGACAAGGCAATGAAAGACAATAGGGAAAGGAAGGCAAGGCAAAAAGCAATAGCAAGGCAATGCAATGCAAGGAAAAAGGGCAAAGCAAGGCAAGACAAGGCAAGGTAAAAGGGCAAAGCAAGGCAAGGCAATGAAAGGCGAAAGGGCAAAGCAGGTCAAGGCAAAAGGGCATAGCAATGCAAGGCAAAGCAATGCAAAAGGGCATAGCAAGGAAAGGCGAGGTAAGGCAAAGGCCAATGCAAGGCAAGGCAAAAGGACAAAGTAAGGCAAGGCAAGGGAAGGCAAAAGGGCAAAGCAGGGCAAGGCAAGGAACGGCAAATGGGTTAAGCAAGACAAGGCAATGAAAGACAATAGGGAAAGGAAGGCAAGGCAACGCAAAAGGGCAAAGCAAGGAAAGGCAAGGCAAAAGGGCAAAGCAAGGCAAGGCAAGGCAAGGCAAGGCTAAAAGGCATAGCAAGGCAAGACAAGGCAAAAGGGCAAAGCAAGGCAAGGCAAGGCAAGGCAAAAGGGCCAAGCAAGGCAAGCGAAGAAAAGGCGAAAGGGCAAGGTAAGGCAAGGAAAGGCAAGGGAAAAGGCAAAGCAAGGCAAGGCAAGTCAAGGCATATGGGCAAAGCAAGGCAAGGCAATGCAAGACAAAAGGGCAAAGAAAGGCAAGGCAAGTCAATAGGGCAAAGCAAGACAAGGCAAAGCAAGGCAAAAGGGTAAAATAAGACAAGGCAAGGCAAGGCAAAAATGAAGAGCAAGACAAGGCAAAACGGGAAAGCAAGGCAAGGCAATTCAATGCAAAAGAGCAAAGCAAGAAAAGCAAGGCAAGGCAAAAGGGCAAAGCAAGACAAAGCAAGGCAAGGCAAAAGGGCAAAGACTGGCAAGGCAAGGCAAGGAAAAATGGCGAAGCAACGTAAGGCAAAACGGCAAACCAAGGCAATGAAAGGCAAGGGAAAAGGGCAAAGCAAGGAAAGGCAAAGCAAGGCAAAAGAGGGCAAAGCAAGGCAAAGCAAGTCAAAGCAAGGCAAGGCGAGGAAAGGCAAAAACGCAAAGCAAGGCAAGGCAAGTAAATGCAAAAGAGAAAATCAAGGCACGGCAAGGCAAGGCAAAAGGGCAAAGCAAGGCAAGGCAAAAGGGCAAAGCAATGCAAGGCATCGCAATGCAAAAGGGCAAAGCAAGGCAAGGCAAGGTAAGGCAAAAGGGCAATGGAAGGAAAGGCAAATGGGCAAAGCAAGGCAAGGCAAAAGGGCAAAGCAAAGCAAGGCAAGGCAAGTCAAAAGGGCAAAGCAATGCAAGGCAAGAAAAAGCAAAGGGGCAAAGAAAGGCAAAGCAAGACAAAGCAAAGGGGCAAAGAAAGGCAAGGCAAGGCAAGGCAGGGCTAAAAGGCATAGCAAGGCAAGAAAAAAGGGAAAAGCAATAGAAGGCAAGACAAAGCAAAGGGTCAAAGAAAGGCAAGGAAATGCAAGGCAAAAGGGCAAAGCAAGGCATGGCAAGGCAAGGCAAAAGGGCAAAGCAAGGAAAGGCAAAAGGACAAAGCAAATCAAGGCAAGACAAGGCAAAAGGCAAAGCAAGGCAAGGCAAGGCAAGGCTAAAAGGCATAACAAGGCAAGGCTAAAAGGCATAACAAGGCAAGGCAAGGCAAAAGGGCAAAGCAAGGCAAGGCAAGGCAAGGCAAAAGAGCAAACGAAGTCAAGGCAAAAGAGCAAAGCAAGGCAAGGCAAGGCAAGTCAAAAGGGAAAGGAAGACAAGGCCAGGAAAGGCAAAGGGAAAAGCAAGACAAGGTAAGACAAGGCAAAAGGGCAAAGTAAGGCAATGCAAGGCAAAAGGGCAAAGCACGGCAAGGAAAGGCAAGGCAAAATACAAAACAAGGAAAGGCAAGTAAAAAGGGAAAGCAAGACAAGGCAAGGCAAGGAAAAAGAGCAAACCAAGGCAAGGCAAGGGAAGGCAAAAGGGCAAAGCAGGGCAAGGCAAGGAAAGGCAAATGGGTTAAGCAAGACAAGGCAATGAAAGACAATAGGGAAAGGAAGGCAAGGCAACGCAAAAGGGAAAAGCAAGGAAAGGCAAGGCAAAAGGGCAAAGCAAGGCAAGGCAAGGCAAGGCAAGGCAAAGCTAAAAGGCATAGCAAGGCAAGACAAGGCAAAAGGGCAAAGCAAGGCAAGGCAAGGCAAGGCAATAGGGAAAAGAAGGCAAGGCAAGGCAAAAGGGCAAAACAAGGCAAGGCAAGGCAAAAGGGCAAAGCAAGGAAAGGCAAGGCAAGGCAAAAAGCAATAGCAAGGCAATGCAATGCAAGGAAAAAGGGCAAAGCAAGGCAAGACAAGGCAAGGTAAAAGGGCAAAGCAAGGCAAGGCAATGAAAGGCGAAAGGGCAAAGCAGGTCAAGGCAAAAGGGCATAGCAATGCAAGGCAAAGCAATGCAAAAGGGCATAGCAAGGAAAGGCAAGGTAAGGCAAAGGCCAATGCAAGGCAAGGCAAAAGGACAAAGTAAGGCAAGGCAAGGGAAGGCAAAAGGGCAAAGCAGGGCAAGGCAAGGAACGGCAAATGGGTTAAGCAAGACAAGGCAATGAAAGACAATAGGGAAAGGAAGGCAAGGCAAAAAGCAATAGCAAGGCAATGCAATGCAAGGAAAAAGGGCAAAGCAAGGCAAGACAAGGCAAGGTAAAAGGGCAAAGCAAGGCAAGGCAATGAAAGGCGAAAGGGCAAAGCAGGTCAAGGCAAAAGGGCATAGCAATGCAAGGCAAAGCAATGCAAAAGGGCATAGCAAGGAAAGGCGAGGTAAGGCAAAGGCCAATGCAAGGCAAGGCAAAAGGACAAAGTAAGGCAAGGCAAGGGAAGGCAAAAGGGCAAAGCAGGGCAAGGCAAGGAACGGCAAATGGGTTAAGCAAGACAAGGCAATGAAAGACAATAGGGAAAGGAAGGCAAGGCAACGCAAAAGGGCAAAGCAAGGAAAGGCAAGGCAAAAGGGCAAAGCAAGGCAAGGCAAGGCAAGGCAAGGCTAAAAGGCATAGCAAGGCAAGACAAGGCAAAAGGGCAAAGCAAGGCAAGGCAAGGCAAGGCAAAAGGGCCAAGCAAGGCAAGCGAAGAAAAGGCGAAAGGGCAAGGTAAGGCAAGGAAAGGCAAGGGAAAAGGCAAAGCAAGGCAAGGCAAGTCAAGGCATATGGGCAAAGCAAGGCAAGGCAATGCAAGACAAAAGGGCAAAGAAAGGCAAGGCAAGTCAATAGGGCAAAGCAAGACAAGGCAAAGCAAGGCAAAAGGGTAAAATAAGACAAGGCAAGGCAAGGCAAAAATGAAGAGCAAGACAAGGCAAAACGGGAAAGCAAGGCAAGGCAATTCAATGCAAAAGAGCAAAGCAAGAAAAGCAAGGCAAGGCAAAAGGGCAAAGCAAGACAAAGCAAGGCAAGGCAAAAGGGCAAAGACTGGCAAGGCAAGGCAAGGAAAAATGGCGAAGCAACGTAAGGCAAAACGGCAAACCAAGGCAATGAAAGGCAAGGGAAAAGGGCAAAGCAAGGAAAGGCAAAGCAAGGCAAAAGAGGGCAAAGCAAGGCAAAGCAAGTCAAAGCAAGGCAAGGCGAGGAAAGGCAAAAACGCAAAGCAAGGCAAGGCAAGTAAATGCAAAAGAGAAAATCAAGGCACGGCAAGGCAAGGCAAAAGGGCAAAGCAAGGCAAGGCAAAAGGGCAAAGCAATGCAAGGCATCGCAATGCAAAAGGGCAAAGCAAGGCAAGGCAAGGTAAGGCAAAAGGGCAATGGAAGGAAAGGCAAATGGGCAAAGCAAGGCAAGGCAAAAGGGCAAAGCAAAGCAAGGCAAGGCAAGTCAAAAGGGCAAAGCAATGCAAGGCAAGAAAAAGCAAAGGGGCAAAGAAAGGCAAAGCAAGACAAAGCAAAGGGGCAAAGAAAGGCAAGGCAAGGCAAGGCAGGGCTAAAAGGCATAGCAAGGCAAGAAAAAAGGGAAAAGCAATAGAAGGCAAGACAAAGCAAAGGGTCAAAGAAAGGCAAGGAAATGCAAGGCAAAAGGGCAAAGCAAGGCATGGCAAGGCAAGGCAAAAGGGCAAAGCAAGGAAAGGCAAAAGGACAAAGCAAATCAAGGCAAGACAAGGCAAAAGGCAAAGCAAGGCAAGGCAAGGCAAGGCTAAAAGGCATAACAAGGCAAGGCTAAAAGGCATAACAAGGCAAGGCAAGGCAAAAGGGCAAAGCAAGGCAAGGCAAGGCAAGGCAAAAGAGCAAACGAAGTCAAGGCAAAAGAGCAAAGCAAGGCAAGGCAAGGCAAGTCAAAAGGGAAAGGAAGACAAGGCCAGGAAAGGCAAAGGGAAAAGCAAGACAAGGTAAGACAAGGCAAAAGGGCAAAGTAAGGCAATGCAAGGCAAAAGGGCAAAGCACGGCAAGGAAAGGCAAGGCAAAATACAAAACAAGGAAAGGCAAGTAAAAAGGGAAAGCAAGACAAGGCAAGGCAAGGAAAAAGAGCAAACCAAGGCAAGGCAAGGGAAGGCAAAAGGGCAAAGCAGGGCAAGGCAAGGAAAGGCAAATGGGTTAAGCAAGACAAGGCAATGAAAGACAATAGGGAAAGGAAGGCAAGGCAACGCAAAAGGGCAAAGCAAGGAAAGGCAAGGCAAAAGGGCAAAGCAAGGCAAGGCAAGGCAAGGCAAGGCAAGGCTAAAAGGCATAGCAAGGCAAGACAAGGCAAAAGGGCAAAGCAAGGCAAGGCAAGGCAAGGCAATAGGGAAAAGAAGGCAAGGCAAGGCAAAAGGGCAAAACAAGGCAAGGCAAGGCAAAAGGGCAAAGCAAGGAAAGGCAAGGCAAGGCAAAAAGCAATAGCAAGGCAATGCAATGCAAGGAAAAAGGGCAAAGCAAGGCAAGACAAGGCAAGGTAAAAGGGCAAAGCAAGGCAAGGCAATGAAAGGCGAAAGGGCAAAGCAGGTCAAGGCAAAAGGGCATAGCAATGCAAGGCAAAGCAATGCAAAAGGGCATAGCAAGGAAAGGCAAGGTAAGGCAAAGGCCAATGCAAGGCAAGGCAAAAGGACAAAGTAAGGCAAGGCAAGGGAAGGCAAAAGGGCAAAGCAGGGCAAGGCAAGGAACGGCAAATGGGTTAAGCAAGACAAGGCAATGAAAGACAATAGGGAAAGGAAGGCAAGGCAAAAAGCAATAGCAAGGCAATGCAATGCAAGGAAAAAGGGCAAAGCAAGGCAAGACAAGGCAAGGTAAAAGGGCAAAGCAAGGCAAGGCAATGAAAGGCGAAAGGGCAAAGCAGGTCAAGGCAAAAGGGCATAGCAATGCAAGGCAAAGCAATGCAAAAGGGCATAGCAAGGAAAGGCGAGGTAAGGCAAAGGCCAATGCAAGGCAAGGCAAAAGGACAAAGTAAGGCAAGGCAAGGGAAGGCAAAAGGGCAAAGCAGGGCAAGGCAAGGAACGGCAAATGGGTTAAGCAAGACAAGGCAATGAAAGACAATAGGGAAAGGAAGGCAAGGCAACGCAAAAGGGCAAAGCAAGGAAAGGCAAGGCAAAAGGGCAAAGCAAGGCAAGGCAAGGCAAGGCAAGGCTAAAAGGCATAGCAAGGGAAGACAAGGCAAAAGGGCAAAGCAAGGCAAGGCAAGGCAAGGCAAAAGGGCCAAGCAAGGCAAGCGAAGAAAAGGCGAAAGGGCAAGGTAAGGCAAGGAAAGGCAAGGGAAAAGGCAAAGCAAGGCAAGGCAAGTCAAGGCATATGGGCAAAGCAAGGCAAGGCAATGCAAGACAAAAGGGCAAAGAAAGGCAAGGCAAGTCAATAGGGCAAAGCAAGGCAAAAGGGTAAAATAAGACAAGGCAAGGCAAGGCAAAAATGAAGAGCAAGACAAGGCAAAACGGGAAAGCAAGGCAAGGCAATTCAATGCAAAAGAGCAAAGCAAGAAAAGCAAGGCAAGGCAAAAGGGCAAAGCAAGACAAAGCAAGGCAAGGCAAAAGGGCAAAGACTGGCAAGGCAAGGCAAGGAAAAATGGCGAAGCAACGTAAGGCAAAACGGCAAACCAAGGCAATGAAAGGCAAGGGAAAAGGGCAAAGCAAGGAAAGGCAAAGCAAGGCAAAAGAGGGCAAAGCAAGGCAAAGCAAGTCAAAGCAAGGCAAGGCGAGGAAAGGCAAAAACGCAAAGCAAGGCAAGGCAAGTAAATGCAAAAGAGAAAATCAAGGCACGGCAAGGCAAGGCAAAAGGGCAAAGCAAGGCAAGGCAAAAGGGCAAAGCAATGCAAGGCATCGCAATGCAAAAGGGCAAAGCAAGGCAAGGCAAGGTAAGGCAAAAGGGCAATGGAAGGAAAGGCAAATAGGCAAAGCAAGGCAAGGCAAAAGGGCAAAGCAAAGCAAGGCAAGGCAAGTCAAAAGGGCAAAGCAATGCAAGGCAAGAAAAAGCAAAGGGGCAAAGAAAGGCAAAGCAAGACAAAGCAAAGGGGCAAAGAAAGGCAAGGCAAGGCAAGGCAGGGCTAAAAGGCATAGCAAGGCAAGGAAAAAGGGAAAAGCAATAGAAGGCAAGACAAAGCAAAGGGTCAAAGAAAGGCAAGGAAATGCAAGGCAAAAGGGCAAAGCAAGGCATGGCAAGGCAAGGCAAAAGGGCAAAGCAAGGAAAGGCAAAAGGACAAAGCAAATCAAGGCAAGACAAGGCAAAAGGCAAAGCAAGGCAAGGCAAGGCAAGGCTAAAAGGCATAACAAGGCAAGGCTAAAAGGCATAACAAGGCAAGGCAAGGCAAAAGGGCAAAGCAAGGCAAGGCAAGGCAAGGCAAAAGGGAAAGGAAGACAAGGCCAGGAAAGGCAAAGGGAAAAGCAAGACAAGGTAAGACAAGGCAAATGGGCAAAGCAAGGCAATGCAAGGCAAAAGGGCAAAGCACGGCAAGGAAAGGCAAGGCAAAATACAAAACAAGGAAAGGCAAGTAAAAAGGGAAAGCAAGACAAGGCAAGGCAAGGAAAAAGAGCAAACCAAGGCAAGGCAAGGGAAGGCAAAAGGGCAAAGCAGGGCAAGGCAAGGAAAGGCAAATGGGTTAAGCAAGACAAGGCAATGAAAGACAATAGGGAAAGGAAGGCAAGGCAACGCAAAAGGGAAAAGCAAGGAAAGGCAAGGCAAAAGGGCAAAGCAAGGCAAGGCAAGGCAAGGCAATAGGGAAAAGAAGGCAAGGCAAGGCAAAAGGGCAAAACAAGGCAAGGCAAGGCAAAAGGGCAAAGCAAGGAAAGGCAAGGCAAGGCAAAAAGCAATAGCAAGGCAATGCAATGCAAGGAAATAGGGCAAAGCAAGGCAAGACAAGGCAAGGTAAAAGGGCAAAGCAAGGCAAGGCAATGAAAGGCGAAAGGGCAAAGCAGGTCAAGGCAAAAGGGCATAGCAATGCAAGGCAAAGCAATGCAAAAGGGCATAGCAAGGAAAGGCAAGGTAAGGCAAAGGCCAATGCAAGGCAAGGCAAAAGGACAAAGTAAGGCAAGGCAAGGGAAGGCAAAAGGGCAAAGCAGGGCAAGGCAAGGAACGGCAAATGGGTTAAGCAAGACAAGGCAATGAAAGACAATAGGGAAAGGAAGGCAAGGCAAAAAGCAATAGCAAGGCAATGCAATGCAAGGAAAAAGGGCAAAGCAAGGCAAGACAAGGCAAGGTAAAAGGGCAAAGCAAGGCAAGGCAATGAAAGGCGAAAGGGCAAAGCAGGTCAAGGCAAAAGGGCATAGCAATGCAAGGCAAAGCAATGCAAAAGGGCATAGCAAGGAAAGGTGAGGTAAGGCAAAGGCCAATGCAAGGCAAGGCAAAAGGACAAAGTAAGGCAAGGCAAGGGAAGGCAAAAGGGCAAAGCAGGGCAAGGCAAGGAACGGCAAATGGGTTAAGCAAGACAAGGCAATGAAAGACAATAGGGAAAGGAAGGCAAGGCAACGCAAAAGGGCAAAGCAAGGAAAGGCAAGGCAAAAGGGCAAAGCAAGGCAAGGCAAGGCAAGGCAAGGCTAAAAGGCATAGCAAGGGAAGACAAGGCAAAAGGGCAAAGCAAGGCAAGGCAAGGCAAGGCAAAAGGGCCAAGCAAGGCAAGCGAAGAAAAGGCGAAAGGGCAAGGTAAGGCAAGGAAAGGCAAGGGAAAAGGCAAAGCAAGGCAAGGCAAGTCAAGGCATATGGGCAAAGCAAGGCAAGGCAATGCAAGACAAAAGGGCAAAGAAAGGCAAGGCAAGTCAATAGGGCAAAGCAAGACAAGGCAAAGCAAGGCAAAAGGGTAAAATAAGACAAGGCAAGGCAAGGCAAAAATGAAGAGCAAGACAAGGCAAAACGGGAAAGCAAGGCAAGGCAATTCAATGCAAAAGAGCAAAGCAAGAAAAGCAAGGCAAGGCAAAAGGGCAAAGCAAGACAAAGCAAGGCAAGGCAAAAGGGCAAAGACTGGCAAGGCAAGGCAAGGAAAAATGGCGAAGCAACGTAAGGCAAAACGGCAAACCAAGGCAATGAAAGGCAAGGGAAAAGGGCAAAGCAAGGAAAGGCAAAGCAAGGCAAAAGAGGGCAAAGCAAGGCAAAGCAAGTCAAAGCAAGGCAAGGCGAGGAAAGGCAAAAACGCAAAGCAAGGCAAGGCAAGTAAATGCAAAAGAGAAAATCAAGGCACGGCAAGGCAAGGCAAAAGGGCAAAGCAAGGCAAGGCAAAAGGGCAAAGCAATGCAAGGCATCGCAATGCAAAAGGGCAAAGCAAGGCAAGGCAAGGTAAGGCAAAAGGGCAATGGAAGGAAAGGCAAATGGGCAAAGCAAGGCAAGGCAAAAGGGCAAAGCAAAGCAAGGCAAGGCAAGTCAAAAGGGCAAAGCAATGCAAGGCAAGAAAAAGCAAAGGGGCAAAGAAAGGCAAAGCAAGACAAAGCAAAGGGGCAAAGAAAGGCAAGGCAAGGCAAGGCAGGGCTAAAAGGCATAGCAAGGCAAGAAAAAAGGGAAAAGCAATAGAAGGCAAGACAAAGCAAAGGGTCAAAGAAAGGCAAGGAAATGCAAGGCAAAAGGGCAAAGCAAGGCATGGCAAGGCAAGGCAAAAGGGCAAAGCAAGGAAAGGCAAAAGGACAAAGCAAATCAAGGCAAGACAAGGCAAAAGGCAAAGCAAGGCAAGGCAAGGCAAGGCTAAAAGGCATAACAAGGCAAGGCTAAAAGGCATAACAAGGCAAGGCAAGGCAAAAGGGCAAAGCAAGGCAAGGCAAGGCAAGGCAAAAGAGCAAACCAAGTCAAGGCAAAAGAGCAAAGCAAGGCAAGGCAAGGCAAGTCAAAAGGGAAAGGAAGACAAGGCCAGGAAAGGCAAAGGGAAAAGCAAGACAAGGTAAGACAAGGCAAAAGGGCAAAGTAAGGCAATGCAAGGCAAAAGGGCAAAGCACGGCAAGGAAAGGCAAGGCAAAATACAAAACAAGGAAAGGCAAGTAAAAAGGGAAAGCAAGACAAGGCAAGGCAAGGAAAAAGAGCAAACCAAGGCAAGGCAAGGGAAGGCAAAAGGGCAAAGCAGGGCAAGGCAAGGAAAGGCAAATGGGTTAAGCAAGACAAGGCAATGAAAGACAATAGGGAAAGGAAGGCAAGGCAACACAAAAGGGCAAAGCAAGGAAAGGCAAGGCAAAAGGGCAAAGCAAGGAAAGGCAAGGCAAGGCAAAAAGCAATAGCAAGGCAATGCAATGCAAGGAAAAAGGGCAAAGCAAGGCAAGACAAGGCAAGGTAAAAGGGCAAAGCAAGGCAAGGCAATGAAAGGCGAAAGGGCAAAGCAGGTCAAGGCAAAAGGGCATAGCAATGCAAGGCAAAGCAATGCAAAAGGGCGTAGCAAGGAAAGGCAAGGTAAGGCAAAGGCCAATGCAAGGCAAGGCAAAAGGACAAAGTAAGGCAAGGCAAGGGAAGGCAAAAGGGCAAAGCAGGGCAAGGCAAGGAACGGCAAATGGGTTAAGCAAGACAAGGCAATGAAAGACAATAGGGAAAGGAAGGCAAGGCAAAAAGCAATAGCAAGGCAATGCAATGCAAGGAAAAAGGGCAAAGCAAGGCAAGACAAGGCAAGGTAAAAGGGCAAAGCAAGGCAAGGCAATGAAAGGCGAAAGGGCAAAGCAGGTCAAGGCAAAAGGGCATAGCAATGCAAGGCAAAGCAATGCAAAAGGGCATAGCAAGGAAAGGCAAGGTAAGGCAAAGGCCAATGCAAGGCAAGGCAAAAGGACAAAGTAAGGCAAGGCAAGGGAAGGCAAAAGGGCAAAGCAGGGCAAGGCAAGGAACGGCAAATGGGTTAAGCAAGACAAGGCAATGAAAGACAATAGGGAAAGGAAGGCAAGGCAACGCAAAAGGGCAAAGCAAGGAAAGGCAAGGCAAAAGGGCAAAGCAAGGAAAGGCAAGGCAAAAGGGCAAAGCAAGGCAAGGCAAGGCAAGGCAAGGCTAAAAGGCATAGCAAGGGAAGACAAGGCAAAAGGGCAAAGCAAGGCAAGGCAAGGCAAGGCAAAAGGGCCAAGCAAGGCAAGCGAAGAAAAGGCAAAAGGGCAAGGTAAGGCAAGGAAAGGCAAGGGAAAAGGCAAAGCAAGGCAAGGCAAATCAAGGCATATGGGCAAAGCAAGGCAAGGCAATGCAAGACAAAAGGGCAAAGAAAGGCAAGGCAAGTCAATAGGGCAAAGCAAGACAAGGCAAAGCAAGGCAAAAGGGTAAAATAAGACAAGGCAAGGCAAGGCAAAAATGAAGAGCAAGACAAGGCAAAACGGGAAAGCAAGGCAAGGCAATTCAATGCAAAAGAGCAAAGCAAGAAAAGCAAGGCAAGGCAAAAGGGCAAAGCAAGACAAAGCAAGGCAAGGCAAAAGGGCAAAGACTGGCAAGGCAAGGCAAGGAAAAATGGCGAAGCAACGTAAGGCAAAACGGCAAACCAAGGCAATGAAAGGCAAGGGAAAAGGGCAAAGCAAGGAAAGGCAAAGCAAGGCAAAAGAGGGCAAAGCAAGGCAAAGCAAGTCAAAGCAAGGCAAGGCGAGGAAAGGCAAAAACGCAAAGCAAGGCAAGGCAAGTAAATGCAAAAGAGAAAATCAAGGCACGGCAAGGCAAGGCAAAAGGGCAAAGCAAGGCAAGGCAAAAGGGCAAAGCAATGCAAGGCATCGCAATGCAAAAGGGCAAAGCAAGGCAAGGCAAGGTAAGGCAAAAGGGCAATGGAAGGAAAGGCAAATGGGCAAAGCAAGGCAAGGCAAAAAGGCAAAGCAAAGCAAGGCAAGGCAAGTCAAAAGGGCAAAGCAATGCAAGGCAAGAAAAAGCAAAGGGGCAAAGAAAGGCAAAGCAAGACAAAGCAAAGGGGCAAAGAAAGGCAAGGCAAGGCAAGGCAGGGCTAAAAGGCATAGCAAGGCAAGAAAAAAGGGAAAAGCAATAGAAGGCAAGACAAAGCAAAGGGTCAAAGAAAGGCAAGGAAATGCAAGGCAAAAGGGCAAAGCAAGGCATGGCAAGGCAAGGCAAAAGGGCAAAGCAAGGAAAGGCAAAAGGACAAAGCAAATCAAGGCAAGACAAGGCAAAAGGCAAAGCAAGGCAAGGCAAGGCAAGGCTAAAAGGCATAACAAGGCAAGGCTAAAAGGCATAACAAGGCAAGGCAAGGCAAAAGGGCAAAGCAAGGCAAGGCAAGGCAAGGCAAAAGAGCAAACCAAGTCAAGGCAAAAGAGCAAAGCAAGGCAAGGCAAGGCAAGTCAAAAGGGAAAGGAAGACAAGGCCAGGAAAGGCAAAGGGAAAAGCAAGACAAGGTAAGACAAGGCAAAAGGGCAAAGTAAGGCAATGCAAGGCAAAAGGGCAAAGCACGGCAAGGAAAGGCAAGGCAAAATACAAAACAAGGAAAGGCAAGTAAAAAGGGAAAGCAAGACAAGGCAAGGCAAGGAAAAAGAGCAAACCAAGGCAAGGCAAGGGAAGGCAAAAGGGCAAAGCAGGGCAAGGCAAGGAAAGGCAAATGGGTTAAGCAAGACAAGGCAATGAAAGACAATAGGGAAAGGAAGGCAAGGCAACGCAAAAGGGCAAAGCAAGGAAAGGCAAGGCAAAAGGGCAAAGCAAGGCAAGGCAAGGCAAGGCAAGGCTAAAAGGCATAGCAAGGCAAGACAAGGCAAAAGGGCAAAGCAAGGCAAGGCAAGGCAAGGCAAAATGGCCAAGCAAGGCAAGCGAAGAAAAGGCAAAAGGGCAAGGTAAGGCAAGGAAAGGCAAGGGAAAAGGCAAAGCAAGGCAAGGCAAGTCAAGGCATATGGGCAAAGCAAGGCAAGGCAATGCAAGACAAAAGGGCAAAGAAAGGCAAGGCAAGTCAATAGGGCAAAGCAGGACAAGGCAAAGCAAGGCAAAAGGGTAAAATAAGACAAGGCAAGGCAAGGCAAAAATGAAGAGCAAGACAAGGCAAAACGGGAAAGCAAGGCAAGGCAATTAAATGCAAAAGAGCAAAGCAAGAAAAGCAAGGCAAGGCAAAAGGGCAAAGCAAGACAAAGCAAGGCAAGGCAAAAGGGCAAAGACTGGCAAGGCAAGGCAAGGAAAAATGGCGAAGCAACGTAAGGCAAAACGGCAAACCAAGGCAATGAAAGGCAAGGGAAAAGGGCAAAGCAAGGAAAGGCAAAGCAAGGCAAAAGAGGGCAAAGCAAGGCAAAGCAAGTCAAAGCAAGGCAAGGCGAGGAAAGGCAAAAACGCAAAGCAAGGCAAGGCAAGTAAATGCAAAAGAGAAAATCAAGGCACGGCAAGGCAAGGCAAAAGGGCAAAGCAAGGCAAGGCAAAAGGGCAAAGCAATGCAAGGCATCGCAATGCAAAAGGGCAAAGCAAGGCAAGGCAAGGTAAGGCAAAAGGGCAATGGAAGGAAAGGCAAATGGGCAAAGCAAGGCAAGGCAAAAGGGCAAAGCAAAGCAAGGCAAGGCAAGTCAAAAGGGCAAAGCAATGCAAGGCAAGAAAAAGCAAAGGGGCAAAGAAAGGCAAAGCAAGACAAAGCAAAGGGGCAAAGAAAGGCAAGGCAAGGCAAGGCAGGGCTAAAAGGCATAGCAAGGCAAGAAAAAAGGGAAAAGCAATAGAAGGCAAGACAAAGCAAAGGGTCAAAGAAAGGCAAGGAAATGCAAGGCAAAAGGGCAAAGCAAGGCATGGCAAGGCAAGGCAAAAGGGCAAAGCAAGGAAAGGCAAAAGGACAAAGCAAATCAAGGCAAGACAAGGCAAAAGGCAAAGCAAGGCAAGGCAAGGCAAGGCTAAAAGGCATAACAAGGCAAGGCTAAAAGGCATAACAAGGCAAGGCAAGGCAAAAGGGCAAAGCAAAGCAAGGCAAGGCAAAAGAGCAAACCAAGTCAAGGCAAAAGAGCAAAGCAAGGCAAGGCAAGGCAAGTCAAAAGGGAAAGGAAGACAAGGCCAGGAAAGGCAAAGGGAAAAGCAAGACAAGGCAAGACAAGGCAAAAGGGCAAAGTAAGGCAATGCAAGGCAAAAGGGCAAAGCACGGCAAGGAAAGGCAAGGCAAAATACAAAACAAGGAAAGGCAAGTAAAAAGGGAAAGAAAGACAAGGCAAGGCAAGGAAAAAGAGCAAACCAAGGCAAGGCAAGGGAAGGCAAAAGGGCAAAGCAGGGCAAGGCAAGGAAAGGCAAATGGGTTAAGCAAGACAAGGCAATGAAAGACAATAGGGAAAGGAAGGCAAGGCAACGCAAAAGGGCAAAGCAAGGAAAGGCAAGGCAAAAGGGCACAGCAAGGCAAGGCAAGGCAAGGCAAGGCAAGGCAAGGCTAAAAGGCATAGCAAGGCAAGACAAGGCAAAAGGGCAAAGCAAGGCAAGGCAAGGCAAAAGGGCAAAGCAAGGAAAGGCAAGGCAAGGCAAAAAGCAATAGCAAGGTAATGCAATGCAAGGAAAAAGGGCAAAGCAAGGCAAGACAAGGCAAGGTAAAAGGGCAAAGCAAGGCAAGGCAATGAAAGGCGAAAGGGCAAAGCAGGTCAAGGCAAAAGGGCATAGCAATGCAAGGCAAAGCAATGCAAAAGGGCATAGCAAGGAAAGGCAAGGTAAGGCAAAGGCCAATGCAAGGCAAGGCAAAAGGACAAAGTAAGGCAAGGCAAGGGAAGGCAAAAGGGCAAAGCAGGGCAAGGCAAGGAACGGCAAATGGGTTAAGCAAGACAAGGCAATGAAAGACAATAGGGAAAGGAAGGCAAGGCAACGCAAAAGGGCAAAGCAAGGAAAGGCAAGGCAAAAGGGCAAAGCAAGGCAAGGCAAGGCAAGGCAAGGCTAAAAGGCATAGCAAGGGAAGACAAGGCAAAAGGGCAAAGCAAGGCAAGGCAAGGCAAGGCAAAAGGGCCAAGCAAGGCAAGCGAAGAAAAGGCAAAAGGGCAAGGTAAGGCAAGGAAAGGCAAGGGAAAAGGCAAAGCAAGGCAAGGCAAGTCAAGGCATATGGGCAAAGCAAGGCAAGGCAATGCAAGACAAAAGGGCAAAGAAAGGCAAGGCAAGTCAATAGGGCAAAGCAAGACAAGGCAAAGCAAGGCAAAAGGGTAAAATAAGACAAGGCAAGGCAAGGCAAAAATGAAGAGCAAGACAAGGCAAAACGGGAAAGCAAGGCAAGGCAATTCAATGCAAAAGAGCAAAGCAAGAAAAGCAAGGCAAGGCAAAAGGGCAAAGCAAGACAAAGCAAGGCAAGGCAAAAGGGCAAAGACTGGCAAGGCAAGGCAAGGAAAAATGGCGAAGCAACGTAAGGCAAAACGGCAAACCAAGGCAATGAAAGGCAAGGGAAAAGGGCAAAGCAAGGAAAGGCAAAGCAAGGCAAAAGAGGGCAAAGCAAGGCAAAGCAAGTCAAAGCAAGGCAAGGCGAGGAAAGGCAAAAACGCAAAGCAAGGCAAGGCAAGTAAATGCAAAAGAGAAAATCAAGGCACGGCAAGGCAAGGCAAAAGGGCAAAGCAAGGCAAGGCAAAAGGGCAAAGCAATGCAAGGCATCGCAATGCAAAAGGGCAAAGCAAGGCAAGGCAAGGTAAGGCAAAAGGGCAATGGAAGGAAAGGCAAATGGGCAAAGCAAGGCAAGGCAAGGCAAAAGGGCAAAGCAAAGCAAGGCAAGGCAAGTCAAAAGGGCAAAGCAATGCAAGGCAAGAAAAAGCAAAGGGGCAAAGAAAGGCAAAGCAAGACAAAGCAAAGGGGCAAAGAAAGGCAAGGCAAGGCAAGGCAGGGCTAAAAGGCATAGCAAGGCAAGAAAAAAGGGAAAAGCAATAGAAGGCAAGACAAAGCAAAGGGTCAAAGAAAGGCAAGGAAATGCAAGGCAAAAGGGCAAAGCAAGGCATGGCAAGGCAAGGCAAAAGGGCAAAGCAAGGAAAGGCAAAAGGACAAAGCAAATCAAGGCAAGACAAGGCAAAAGGCAAAGCAAGGCAAGGCAAGGCAAGGCTAAAAGGCATAACAAGGCAAGGCTAAAAGGCATAACAAGGCAAGGCAAGGCAAAAGGGCAAAGCAAGGCAAGGCAAGGCAAGGCAAAAGGGAAAGGAAGACAAGGCCAGGAAAGGCAAAGGGAAAAGCAAGACAAGGTAAGACAAGGCAAATGGGCAAAGCAAGGCAATGCAAGGCAAAAGGGCAAAGCACGGCAAGGAAAGGCAAGGCAAAATACAAAACAAGGAAAGGCAAGTAAAAAGGGAAAGCAAGACAAGGCAAGGCAAGGAAAAAGAGCAAACCAAGGCAAGGCAAGGGAAGGCAAAAGGGCAAAGCAGGGCAAGGCAAGGAAAGGCAAATGGGTTAAGCAAGACAAGGCAATGAAAGACAATAGGGAAAGGAAGGCAAGGCAACGCAAAAGGGAAAAGCAAGGAAAGGCAAGGCAAAAGGGCAAAGCAAGGCAAGGCAAGGCAAGGCAATAGGGAAAAGAAGGCAAGGCAAGGCAAAAGGGCAAAACAAGGCAAGGCAAGGCAAAAGGGCAAAGCAAGGAAAGGCAAGGCAAGGCAAAAAGCAATAGCAAGGCAATGCAATGCAAGGAAATAGGGCAAAGCAAGGCAAGACAAGGCAAGGTAAAAGGGCAAAGCAAGGCAAGGCAATGAAAGGCGAAAGGGCAAAGCAGGTCAAGGCAAAAGGGCATAGCAATGCAAGGCAAAGCAATGCAAAAGGGCATAGCAAGGAAAGGCAAGGTAAGGCAAAGGCCAATGCAAGGCAAGGCAAAAGGACAAAGTAAGGCAAGGCAAGGGAAGGCAAAAGGGCAAAGCAGGGCAAGGCAAGGAACGGCAAATGGGTTAAGCAAGACAAGGCAATGAAAGACAATAGGGAAAGGAAGGCAAGGCAAAAAGCAATAGCAAGGCAATGCAATGCAAGGAAAAAGGGCAAAGCAAGGCAAGACAAGGCAAGGTAAAAGGGCAAAGCAAGGCAAGGCAATGAAAGGCGAAAGGGCAAAGCAGGTCAAGGCAAAAGGGCATAGCAATGCAAGGCAAAGCAATGCAAAAGGGCATAGCAAGGAAAGGTGAGGTAAGGCAAAGGCCAATGCAAGGCAAGGCAAAAGGACAAAGTAAGGCAAGGCAAGGGAAGGCAAAAGGGCAAAGCAGGGCAAGGCAAGGAACGGCAAATGGGTTAAGCAAGACAAGGCAATGAAAGACAATAGGGAAAGGAAGGCAAGGCAACGCAAAAGGGCAAAGCAAGGAAAGGCAAGGCAAAAGGGCAAAGCAAGGCAAGGCAAGGCAAGGCAAGGCTAAAAGGCATAGCAAGGGAAGACAAGGCAAAAGGGCAAAGCAAGGCAAGGCAAGGCAAGGCAAAAGGGCCAAGCAAGGCAAGCGAAGAAAAGGCGAAAGGGCAAGGTAAGGCAAGGAAAGGCAAGGGAAAAGGCAAAGCAAGGCAAGGCAAGTCAAGGCATATGGGCAAAGCAAGGCAAGGCAATGCAAGACAAAAGGGCAAAGAAAGGCAAGGCAAGTCAATAGGGCAAAGCAAGACAAGGCAAAGCAAGGCAAAAGGGTAAAATAAGACAAGGCAAGGCAAGGCAAAAATGAAGAGCAAGACAAGGCAAAACGGGAAAGCAAGGCAAGGCAATTCAATGCAAAAGAGCAAAGCAAGAAAAGCAAGGCAAGGCAAAAGGGCAAAGCAAGACAAAGCAAGGCAAGGCAAAAGGGCAAAGACTGGCAAGGCAAGGCAAGGAAAAATGGCGAAGCAACGTAAGGCAAAACGGCAAACCAAGGCAATGAAAGGCAAGGGAAAAGGGCAAAGCAAGGAAAGGCAAAGCAAGGCAAAAGAGGGCAAAGCAAGGCAAAGCAAGTCAAAGCAAGGCAAGGCGAGGAAAGGCAAAAACGCAAAGCAAGGCAAGGCAAGTAAATGCAAAAGAGAAAATCAAGGCACGGCAAGGCAAGGCAAAAGGGCAAAGCAAGGCAAGGCAAAAGGGCAAAGCAATGCAAGGCATCGCAATGCAAAAGGGCAAAGCAAGGCAAGGCAAGGTAAGGCAAAAGGGCAATGGAAGGAAAGGCAAATGGGCAAAGCAAGGCAAGGCAAAAGGGCAAAGCAAAGCAAGGCAAGGCAAGTCAAAAGGGCAAAGCAATGCAAGGCAAGAAAAAGCAAAGGGGCAAAGAAAGGCAAAGCAAGACAAAGCAAAGGGGCAAAGAAAGGCAAGGCAAGGCAAGGCAGGGCTAAAAGGCATAGCAAGGCAAGAAAAAAGGGAAAAGCAATAGAAGGCAAGACAAAGCAAAGGGTCAAAGAAAGGCAAGGAAATGCAAGGCAAAAGGGCAAAGCAAGGCATGGCAAGGCAAGGCAAAAGGGCAAAGCAAGGAAAGGCAAAAGGACAAAGCAAATCAAGGCAAGACAAGGCAAAAGGCAAAGCAAGGCAAGGCAAGGCAAGGCTAAAAGGCATAACAAGGCAAGGCTAAAAGGCATAACAAGGCAAGGCAAGGCAAAAGGGCAAAGCAAGGCAAGGCAAGGCAAGGCAAAAGAGCAAACCAAGTCAAGGCAAAAGAGCAAAGCAAGGCAAGGCAAGGCAAGTCAAAAGGGAAAGGAAGACAAGGCCAGGAAAGGCAAAGGGAAAAGCAAGACAAGGTAAGACAAGGCAAAAGGGCAAAGTAAGGCAATGCAAGGCAAAAGGGCAAAGCACGGCAAGGAAAGGCAAGGCAAAATACAAAACAAGGAAAGGCAAGTAAAAAGGGAAAGCAAGACAAGGCAAGGCAAGGAAAAAGAGCAAACCAAGGCAAGGCAAGGGAAGGCAAAAGGGCAAAGCAGGGCAAGGCAAGGAAAGGCAAATGGGTTAAGCAAGACAAGGCAATGAAAGACAATAGGGAAAGGAAGGCAAGGCAACACAAAAGGGCAAAGCAAGGAAAGGCAAGGCAAAAGGGCAAAGCAAGGCAAGGCAAGGCAAGGCAAGGCAAGGCTAAAAGGCATAGCAAGGCAAGACAAGGCAAAAGGGCAAAGCAAGGCAAGGCAAGGCAAGGCAATAGGGAAAAGAAGGCAAGGCAAGGCAAAAGGGCAAAACAAGGCAAGGCAAGGCAAAAGGGCAAAGCAAGGAAAGGCAAGGCAAGGCAAAAAGCAATAGCAAGGCAATGCAATGCAAGGAAAAAGGGCAAAGCAAGGCAAGACAAGGCAAGGTAAAAGGGCAAAGCAAGGCAAGGCAATGAAAGGCGAAAGGGCAAAGCAGGTCAAGGCAAAAGGGCATAGCAATGCAAGGCAAAGCAATGCAAAAGGGCGTAGCAAGGAAAGGCAAGGTAAGGCAAAGGCCAATGCAAGGCAAGGCAAAAGGACAAAGTAAGGCAAGGCAAGGGAAGGCAAAAGGGCAAAGCAGGGCAAGGCAAGGAACGGCAAATGGGTTAAGCAAGACAAGGCAATGAAAGACAATAGGGAAAGGAAGGCAAGGCAAAAAGCAATAGCAAGGCAATGCAATGCAAGGAAAAAGGGCAAAGCAAGGCAAGACAAGGCAAGGTAAAAGGGCAAAGCAAGGCAAGGCAATGAAAGGCGAAAGGGCAAAGCAGGTCAAGGCAAAAGGGCATAGCAATGCAAGGCAAAGCAATGCAAAAGGGCATAGCAAGGAAAGGCAAGGTAAGGCAAAGGCCAATGCAAGGCAAGGCAAAAGGACAAAGTAAGGCAAGGCAAGGGAAGGCAAAAGGGCAAAGCAGGGCAAGGCAAGGAACGGCAAATGGGTTAAGCAAGACAAGGCAATGAAAGACAATAGGGAAAGGAAGGCAAGGCAACGCAAAAGGGCAAAGCAAGGAAAGGCAAGGCAAAAGGGCAAAGCAAGGAAAGGCAAGGCAAAAGGGCAAAGCAAGGCAAGGCAAGGCAAGGCAAGGCTAAAAGGCATAGCAAGGGAAGACAAGGCAAAAGGGCAAAGCAAGGCAAGGCAAGGCAAGGCAAAAGGGCCAAGCAAGGCAAGCGAAGAAAAGGCAAAAGGGCAAGGTAAGGCAAGGAAAGGCAAGGGAAAAGGCAAAGCAAGGCAAGGCAAATCAAGGCATATGGGCAAAGCAAGGCAAGGCAATGCAAGACAAAAGGGCAAAGAAAGGCAAGGCAAGTCAATAGGGCAAAGCAAGACAAGGCAAAGCAAGGCAAAAGGGTAAAATAAGACAAGGCAAGGCAAGGCAAAAATGAAGAGCAAGACAAGGCAAAACGGGAAAGCAAGGCAAGGCAATTCAATGCAAAAGAGCAAAGCAAGAAAAGCAAGGCAAGGCAAAAGGGCAAAGCAAGACAAAGCAAGGCAAGGCAAAAGGGCAAAGACTGGCAAGGCAAGGCAAGGAAAAATGGCGAAGCAACGTAAGGCAAAACGGCAAACCAAGGCAATGAAAGGCAAGGGAAAAGGGCAAAGCAAGGAAAGGCAAAGCAAGGCAAAAGAGGGCAAAGCAAGGCAAAGCAAGTCAAAGCAAGGCAAGGCGAGGAAAGGCAAAAACGCAAAGCAAGGCAAGGCAAGTAAATGCAAAAGAGAAAATCAAGGCACGGCAAGGCAAGGCAAAAGGGCAAAGCAAGGCAAGGCAAAAGGGCAAAGCAATGCAAGGCATCGCAATGCAAAAGGGCAAAGCAAGGCAAGGCAAGGTAAGGCAAAAGGGCAATGGAAGGAAAGGCAAATGGGCAAAGCAAGGCAAGGCAAAAAGGCAAAGCAAAGCAAGGCAAGGCAAGTCAAAAGGGCAAAGCAATGCAAGGCAAGAAAAAGCAAAGGGGCAAAGAAAGGCAAAGCAAGACAAAGCAAAGGGGCAAAGAAAGGCAAGGCAAGGCAAGGCAGGGCTAAAAGGCATAGCAAGGCAAGAAAAAAGGGAAAAGCAATAGAAGGCAAGACAAAGCAAAGGGTCAAAGAAAGGCAAGGAAATGCAAGGCAAAAGGGCAAAGCAAGGCATGGCAAGGCAAGGCAAAAGGGCAAAGCAAGGAAAGGCAAAAGGACAAAGCAAATCAAGGCAAGACAAGGCAAAAGGCAAAGCAAGGCAAGGCAAGGCAAGGCTAAAAGGCATAACAAGGCAAGGCTAAAAGGCATAACAAGGCAAGGCAAGGCAAAAGGGCAAAGCAAGGCAAGGCAAGGCAAGGCAAAAGAGCAAACCAAGTCAAGGCAAAAGAGCAAAGCAAGGCAAGGCAAGGCAAGTCAAAAGGGAAAGGAAGACAAGGCCAGGAAAGGCAAAGGGAAAAGCAAGACAAGGTAAGACAAGGCAAAAGGGCAAAGTAAGGCAATGCAAGGCAAAAGGGCAAAGCACGGCAAGGAAAGGCAAGGCAAAATACAAAACAAGGAAAGGCAAGTAAAAAGGGAAAGCAAGACAAGGCAAGGCAAGGAAAAAGAGCAAACCAAGGCAAGGCAAGGGAAGGCAAAAGGGCAAAGCAGGGCAAGGCAAGGAAAGGCAAATGGGTTAAGCAAGACAAGGCAATGAAAGACAATAGGGAAAGGAAGGCAAGGCAACGCAAAAGGGCAAAGCAAGGAAAGGCAAGGCAAAAGGGCAAAGCAAGGCAAGGCAAGGCAAGGCAAGGCTAAAAGGCATAGCAAGGCAAGACAAGGCAAAAGGGCAAAGCAAGGCAAGGCAAGGCAAGGCAAAATGGCCAAGCAAGGCAAGCGAAGAAAAGGCAAAAGGGCAAGGTAAGGCAAGGAAAGGCAAGGGAAAAGGCAAAGCAAGGCAAGGCAAGTCAAGGCATATGGGCAAAGCAAGGCAAGGCAATGCAAGACAAAAGGGCAAAGAAAGGCAAGGCAAGTCAATAGGGCAAAGCAGGACAAGGCAAAGCAAGGCAAAAGGGTAAAATAAGACAAGGCAAGGCAAGGCAAAAATGAAGAGCAAGACAAGGCAAAACGGGAAAGCAAGGCAAGGCAATTAAATGCAAAAGAGCAAAGCAAGAAAAGCAAGGCAAGGCAAAAGGGCAAAGCAAGACAAAGCAAGGCAAGGCAAAAGGGCAAAGACTGGCAAGGCAAGGCAAGGAAAAATGGCGAAGCAACGTAAGGCAAAACGGCAAACCAAGGCAATGAAAGGCAAGGGAAAAGGGCAAAGCAAGGAAAGGCAAAGCAAGGCAAAAGAGGGCAAAGCAAGGCAAAGCAAGTCAAAGCAAGGCAAGGCGAGGAAAGGCAAAAACGCAAAGCAAGGCAAGGCAAGTAAATGCAAAAGAGAAAATCAAGGCACGGCAAGGCAAGGCAAAAGGGCAAAGCAAGGCAAGGCAAAAGGGCAAAGCAATGCAAGGCATCGCAATGCAAAAGGGCAAAGCAAGGCAAGGCAAGGTAAGGCAAAAGGGCAATGGAAGGAAAGGCAAATGGGCAAAGCAAGGCAAGGCAAAAGGGCAAAGCAAAGCAAGGCAAGGCAAGTCAAAAGGGCAAAGCAATGCAAGGCAAGAAAAAGCAAAGGGGCAAAGAAAGGCAAAGCAAGACAAAGCAAAGGGGCAAAGAAAGGCAAGGCAAGGCAAGGCAGGGCTAAAAGGCATAGCAAGGCAAGAAAAAAGGGAAAAGCAATAGAAGGCAAGACAAAGCAAAGGGTCAAAGAAAGGCAAGGAAATGCAAGGCAAAAGGGCAAAGCAAGGCATGGCAAGGCAAGGCAAAAGGGCAAAGCAAGGAAAGGCAAAAGGACAAAGCAAATCAAGGCAAGACAAGGCAAAAGGCAAAGCAAGGCAAGGCAAGGCAAGGCTAAAAGGCATAACAAGGCAAGGCTAAAAGGCATAACAAGGCAAGGCAAGGCAAAAGGGCAAAGCAAAGCAAGGCAAGGCAAAAGAGCAAACCAAGTCAAGGCAAAAGAGCAAAGCAAGGCAAGGCAAGGCAAGTCAAAAGGGAAAGGAAGACAAGGCCAGGAAAGGCAAAGGGAAAAGCAAGACAAGGCAAGACAAGGCAAAAGGGCAAAGTAAGGCAATGCAAGGCAAAAGGGCAAAGCACGGCAAGGAAAGGCAAGGCAAAATACAAAACAAGGAAAGGCAAGTAAAAAGGGAAAGAAAGACAAGGCAAGGCAAGGAAAAAGAGCAAACCAAGGCAAGGCAAGGGAAGGCAAAAGGGCAAAGCAGGGCAAGGCAAGGAAAGGCAAATGGGTTAAGCAAGACAAGGCAATGAAAGACAATAGGGAAAGGAAGGCAAGGCAACGCAAAAGGGCAAAGCAAGGAAAGGCAAGGCAAAAGGGCACAGCAAGGCAAGGCAAGGCAAGGCAAGGCAAGGCAAGGCTAAAAGGCATAGCAAGGCAAGACAAGGCAAAAGGGCAAAGCAAGGCAAGGCAAGGCAAAAGGGCAAAGCAAGGAAAGGCAAGGCAAGGCAAAAAGCAATAGCAAGGTAATGCAATGCAAGGAAAAAGGGCAAAGCAAGGCAAGACAAGGCAAGGTAAAAGGGCAAAGCAAGGCAAGGCAATGAAAGGCGAAAGGGCAAAGCAGGTCAAGGCAAAAGGGCATAGCAATGCAAGGCAAAGCAATGCAAAAGGGCATAGCAAGGAAAGGCAAGGTAAGGCAAAGGCCAATGCAAGGCAAGGCAAAAGGACAAAGTAAGGCAAGGCAAGGGAAGGCAAAAGGGCAAAGCAGGGCAAGGCAAGGAACGGCAAATGGGTTAAGCAAGACAAGGCAATGAAAGACAATAGGGAAAGGAAGGCAAGGCAACGCAAAAGGGCAAAGCAAGGAAAGGCAAGGCAAAAGGGCAAAGCAAGGCAAGGCAAGGCAAGGCAAGGCTAAAAGGCATAGCAAGGGAAGACAAGGCAAAAGGGCAAAGCAAGGCAAGGCAAGGCAAGGCAAAAGGGCCAAGCAAGGCAAGCGAAGAAAAGGCAAAAGGGCAAGGTAAGGCAAGGAAAGGCAAGGGAAAAGGCAAAGCAAGGCAAGGCAAGTCAAGGCATATGGGCAAAGCAAGGCAAGGCAATGCAAGACAAAAGGGCAAAGAAAGGCAAGGCAAGTCAATAGGGCAAAGCAAGACAAGGCAAAGCAAGGCAAAAGGGTAAAATAAGACAAGGCAAGGCAAGGCAAAAATGAAGAGCAAGACAAGGCAAAACGGGAAAGCAAGGCAAGGCAATTCAATGCAAAAGAGCAAAGCAAGAAAAGCAAGGCAAGGCAAAAGGGCAAAGCAAGACAAAGCAAGGCAAGGCAAAAGGGCAAAGACTGGCAAGGCAAGGCAAGGAAAAATGGCGAAGCAACGTAAGGCAAAACGGCAAACCAAGGCAATGAAAGGCAAGGGAAAAGGGCAAAGCAAGGAAAGGCAAAGCAAGGCAAAAGAGGGCAAAGCAAGGCAAAGCAAGTCAAAGCAAGGCAAGGCGAGGAAAGGCAAAAACGCAAAGCAAGGCAAGGCAAGTAAATGCAAAAGAGAAAATCAAGGCACGGCAAGGCAAGGCAAAAGGGCAAAGCAAGGCAAGGCAAAAGGGCAAAGCAATGCAAGGCATCGCAATGCAAAAGGGCAAAGCAAGGCAAGGCAAGGTAAGGCAAAAGGGCAATGGAAGGAAAGGCAAATGGGCAAAGCAAGGCAAGGCAAGGCAAAAGGGCAAAGCAAAGCAAGGCAAGGCAAGTCAAAAGGGCAAAGCAATGCAAGGCAAGAAAAAGCAAAGGGGCAAAGAAAGGCAAAGCAAGACAAAGCAAAGGGGCAAAGAAAGGCAAGGCAAGGCAAGGCAGGGCTAAAAGGCATAGCAAGGCAAGAAAAAAGGGAAAAGCAATAGAAGGCAAGACAAAGCAAAGGGTCAAAGAAAGGCAAGGAAATGCAAGGCAAAAGGGCAAAGCAAGGCATGGCAAGGCAAGGCAAAAGGGCAAAGCAAGGAAAGGCAAAAGGACAAAGCAAATCAAGGCAAGACAAGGCAAAAGGCAAAGCAAGGCAAGGCAAGGCAAGGCTAAAAGGCATAACAAGGCAAGGCTAAAAGGCATAACAAGGCAAGGCAAGGCAAAAGGGCAAAGCAAGGCAAGGCAAGGCAAGGCAAAAGAGCAAACCAAGTCAAGGCAAAAGAGCAAAGCAAGGCAAGGCAAGGCAAGTCAAAAGGGAAAGGAAGACAAGGCCAGGAAAGGCCAAGGGAAAAGCAAGACAAGGCAAGACAAGGCAAAAGGGCAAAGTAAGGCAATGCAAGGCAAAAGGGCAAAGCACGGCAAGGAAAGGCAAGGCAAAATACAAAACAAGGAAAGGCAAGTAAAAAGGGAAAGCAAGACAAGGCAAGGCAAGGAAAAAGAGCAAACCAAGGCAAGGCAAGGGAAGGCAAATGGGTTAAGCAAGACAAGGCAATGAAAGACAATAGGGAAAGGAAGGCAAGGCAACGCAAAAGGGCAAAGCAAGGAAAGGCAAGGCAAAAGGGCAAAGCAAGGCAAGGCAAGGCAAGGCAAGGCAAGGCAAGGCTAAAAGGCATAGCAAGGCAAGACAAGGCAAAAGGGCAAAGCAAGGCAAGGCAAGGCAAGGCAATAGGGAAAAGAAGGCAAGGCAAGGCAAAAGGGCAAAACAAGGCAAGGCAAGGCAAAAGGGCAAAGCAAGGAAAGGCAAGGCAAGGCAAAAAGCAATAGCAAGGCAATGCAATGCAAGGAAAAAGGGCAAAGCAAGGCAAGACAAGGCAAGGTAAAAGGGCAAAGCAAGGCAAGGCAATGAAAGGCGAAAGGGCAAAGCAGGTCAAGGCAAAAGGGCATAGCAATGCAAGGCAAAGCAATGCAAAAGGGCATAGCAAGGAAAGGCAAGGTAAGGCAAAGGCCAATGCAAGGCAAGGCAAAAGGACAAAGTAAGGCAAGGCAAGGGAAGGCAAAAGGGCAAAGCAGGGCAAGGCAAGGAACGGCAAATGGGTTAAGCAAGACAAGGCAATGAAAGACAATAGGGAAAGGAAGGCAAGGCAACGCAAAAGGGCAAAGCAAGGAAAGGCAAGGCAAAAGGGCAAAGCAAGGCAAGGCAAGGCAAGGCAAGGCAAGGCTAAAAGGCATAGCAAGGGAAGACAAGGCAAAAGGGCAAAGCAAGGCAAGGCAAGGCAAGGCAAAAGGGCCAAGCAAGGCAAGCGAAGAAAAGGCAAAAGGGCAAGGTAAGGCAAGGAAAGGCAAGGGAAAAGGCAAAGCAAGGCAAGGCAAGTCAAGGCATATGGGCAAAGCAAGGCAAGGCAATGCAAGACAAAAGGGCAAAGAAAGGCAAGGCAAGTCAATAGGGCAAAGCAAGACAAGGCAAAGCAAGGCAAAAGGGTAAAATAAGACAAGGCAAGGCAAGGCAAAAATGAAGAGCAAGACAAGGCAAAACGGGAAAGCAAGGCAAGGCAATTCAATGCAAAAGAGCAAAGCAAGAAAAGCAAGGCAAGGCAAAAGGGCAAAGCAAGACAAAGCAAGGCAAGGCAAAAGGGCAAAGACTGGCAAGGCAAGGCAAGGAAAAATGGCGAAGCAACGTAAGGCAAAACGGCAAACCAAGGCAATGAAAGGCAAGGGAAAAGGGCAAAGCAAGGAAAGGCAAAGCAAGGCAAAAGAGGGCAAAGCAAGGCAAAGCAAGTCAAAGCAAGGCAAGGCGAGGAAAGGCAAAAACGCAAAGCAAGGCAAGGCAAGTAAATGCAAAAGAGAAAATCAAGGCACGGCAAGGCAAGGCAAAAGGGCAAAGCAAGGCAAGGCAAAAGGGCAAAGCAATGCAAGGCATCGCAATGCAAAAGGGCAAAGCAAGGCAAGGCAAGGTAAGGCAAAAGGGCAATGGAAGGAAAGGCAAATGGGCAAAGCAAGGCAAGGCAAGGCAAAAGGGCAAAGCAAAGCAAGGCAAGGCAAGTCAAAAGGGCAAAGCAATGCAAGGCAAGAAAAAGCAAAGGGGCAAAGAAAGGCAAAGCAAGACAAAGCAAAGGGGCAAAGAAAGGCAAGGCAAGGCAAGGCAGGGCTAAAAGGCATAGCAAGGCAAGAAAAAAGGGAAAAGCAATAGAAGGCAAGACAAAGCAAAGGGTCAAAGAAAGGCAAGGAAATGCAAGGCAAAAGGGCAAAGCAAGGCATGGCAAGGCAAGGCAAAAGGGCAAAGCAAGGAAAGGCAAAAGGACAAAGCAAATCAAGGCAAGACAAGGCAAAAGGCAAAGCAAGGCAAGGCAAGGCAAGGCTAAAAGGCATAACAAGGCAAGGCTAAAAGGCATAACAAGGCAAGGCAAGGCAAAAGGGCAAAGCAAGGCAAGGCAAGGCAAGGCAAAAGAGCAAACCAAGTCAAGGCAAAAGAGCAAAGCAAGGCAAGGCAAGGCAAGTCAAAAGGGAAAGGAAGACAAGGCCAGGAAAGGCCAAGGGAAAAGCAAGACAAGGCAAGACAAGGCAAAAGGGCAAAGTAAGGCAATGCAAGGCAAAAGGGCAAAGCACGGCAAGGAAAGGCAAGGCAAAATACAAAACAAGGAAAGGCAAGTAAAAAGGGAAAGCAAGACAAGGCAAGGCAAGGAAAAAGAGCAAACCAAGGCAAGGCAAGGGAAGGCAAATGGGTTAAGCAAGACAAGGCAATGAAAGACAATAGGGAAAGGAAGGCAAGGCAACGCAAAAGGGCAAAGCAAGGAAAGGCAAGGCAAAAGGGCAAAGCAAGGCAAGGCAAGGCAAGGCAAGGCAAGGCAAGGCAAGGCTAAAAGGCATAGCAAGGCAAGACAAGGCAAAAGGGCAAAGCAAGGCAAGGCAAGGCAAGGCAATAGGGAAAAGAAGGCAAGGCAAGGCAAAAGGGCAAAACAAGGCAAGGCAAGGCAAAAGGGCAAAGCAAGGAAAGGCAAGGCAAGGCAAAAAGCAATAGCAAGGCAATGCAATGCAAGGAAAAAGGGCAAAGCAAGGCAAGACAAGGCAAGGTAAAAGGGCAAAGCAAGGCAAGGCAATGAAAGGCGAAAGGGCAAAGCAGGTCAAGGCAAAAGGGCATAGCAATGCAAGGCAAAGCAATGCAAAAGGGCATAGCAAGGAAAGGCAAGGTAAGGCAAAGGCCAATGCAAGGCAAGGCAAAAGGACAAAGTAAGGCAAGGCAAGGGAAGGCAAAAGGGCAAAGCAGGGCAAGGCAAGGAACGGCAAATGGGTTAAGCAAGACAAGGCAATGAAAGACAATAGGGAAAGGAAGGCAAGGCAACGCAAAAGGGCAAAGCAAGGAAAGGCAAGGCAAAAGGGCAAAGCAAGGCAAGGCAAGGCAAGGCAAGGCAAGGCTAAAAGGCATAGCAAGGGAAGACAAGGCAAAAGGGCAAAGCAAGGCAAGGCAAGGCAAGGCAAAAGGGCCAAGCAAGGCAAGCGAAGAAAAGGCAAAAGGGCAAGGTAAGGCAAGGAAAGGCAAGGGAAAAGGCAAAGCAAGGCAAGGCAAGTCAAGGCATATGGGCAAAGCAAGGCAAGGCAATGCAAGACAAAAGGGCAAAGAAAGGCAAGGCAAGTCAATAGGGCAAAGCAAGACAAGGCAAAGCAAGGCAAAAGGGTAAAATAAGACAAGGCAAGGCAAGGCAAAAATGAAGAGCAAGACAAGGCAAAACGGGAAAGCAAGGCAAGGCAATTCAATGCAAAAGAGCAAAGCAAGAAAAGCAAGGCAAGGCAAAAGGGCAAAGCAAGACAAAGCAAGGCAAGGCAAAAGGGCAAAGACTGGCAAGGCAAGGCAAGGAAAAATGGCGAAGCAACGTAAGGCAAAACGGCAAACCAAGGCAATGAAAGGCAAGGGAAAAGGGCAAAGCAAGGAAAGGCAAAGCAAGGCAAAAGAGGGCAAAGCAAGGCAAAGCAAGTCAAAGCAAGGCAAGGCGAGGAAAGGCAAAAACGCAAAGCAAGGCAAGGCAAGTAAATGCAAAAGAGAAAATCAAGGCACGGCAAGGCAAGGCAAAAGGGCAAAGCAAGGCAAGGCAAAAGGGCAAAGCAATGTAAGGCATCGCAATGCAAAAGGGCAAAGCAAGGCAAGGCAAGGTAAGGCAAAAGGGCAATGGAAGGAAAGGCAAATGGGCAAAGCAAGGCAAGGCAAGGCAAAAGGGCAAAGCAAAGCAAGGCAAGGCAAGTCAAAAGGGCAAAGCAATGCAAGGCAAGAAAAAGCAAAGGGGCAAAGAAAGGCAAAGCAAGACAAAGCAAAGGGGCAAAGAAAGGCAAGGCAAGGCAAGGCAGGGCTAAAAGGCATAGCAAGGCAAGAAAAAAGGGAAAAGCAATAGAAGGCAAGACAAAGCAAAGGGTCAAAGAAAGGCAAGGAAATGCAAGGCAAAAGGGCAAAGCAAGGCATGGCAAGGCAAGGCAAAAGGGCAAAGCAAGGAAAGGCAAAAGGACAAAGCAAATCAAGGCAAGACAAGGCAAAAGGCAAAGCAAGGCAAGGCAAGGCAAGGCTAAAAGGCATAACAAGGCAAGGCTAAAAGGCATAAGAAGGCAAGGCAAGGCAAAAGGGCAAAGCAAGGCAAGGCAAGGCAAGGCAAAAGAGCAAACCAAGTCAAGGCAAAAGAGCAAAGCAAGGCAAGGCAAGGCAAGTCAAAAGGGAAAGGAAGACAAGGCCAGGAAAGGCCAAGGGAAAAGCAAGACAAGGCAAGACAAGGCAAAAGGGCAAAGTAAGGCAATGCAAGGCAAAAGGGCAAAGCACGGCAAGGAAAGGCAAGGCAAAATACAAAACAAGGAAAGGCAAGTAAAAAGGGAAAGCAAGACAAGGCAAGGCAAGGAAAAAGAGCAAACCAAGGCAAGGCAAGGGAAGGCAAATGGGTTAAGCAAGACAAGGCAATGAAAGACAATAGGGAAAGGAAGGCAAGGCAACGCAAAAGGGCAAAGCAAGGAAAGGCAAGGCAAAAGGGCAAAGCAAGGCAAGGCAAGGCAAGGCAAGGCAAGGCAAGGCTAAAAGGCATAGCAAGGCAAGACAAGGCAAAAGGGCAAAGCAAGGCAAGGCAAGGCAAGGCAATAGGGAAAAGAAGGCAAGGCAAGGCAAAAGGGCAAAACAAGGCAAGGCAAGGCAAAAGGGCAAAGCAAGGAAAGGCAAGGCAAGGCAAAAAGCAATAGCAAGGCAATGCAATGCAAGGAAAAAGGGCAAAGCAAGGCAAGACAAGGCAAGGTAAAAGGGCAAAGCAAGGCAAGGCAATGAAAGGCGAAAGGGCAAAGCAGGTCAAGGCAAAAGGGCATAGCAATGCAAGGCAAAGCAATGCAAAAGGGCATAGCAAGGAAAGGCAAGGTAAGGCAAAGGCCAATGCAAGGCAAGGCAAAAGGACAAAGTAAGGCAAGGCAAGGGAAGGCAAAAGGGCAAAGCAGGGCAAGGCAAGGAACGGCAAATGGGTTAAGCAAGACAAGGCAATGAAAGACAATAGGGAAAGGAAGGCAAGGCAACGCAAAAGGGCAAAGCAAGGAAAGGCAAGGCAAAAGGGCAAAGCAAGGCAAGGCAAGGCAAGGCAAGGCAAGGCTAAAAGGCATAGCAAGGGAAGACAAGGCAAAAGGGCAAAGCAAGGCAAGGCAAGGCAAGGCAAAAGGGCCAAGCAAGGCAAGCGAAGAAAAGGCAAAAGGGCAAGGTAAGGCAAGGAAAGGCAAGGGAAAAGGCAAAGCAAGGCAAGGCAAGTCAAGGCATATGGGCAAAGCAAGGCAAGGCAATGCAAGACAAAAGGGCAAAGAAAGGCAAGGCAAGTCAATAGGGCAAAGCAAGACAAGGCAAAGCAAGGCAAAAGGGTAAAATAAGACAAGGCAAGGCAAGGCAAAAATGAAGAGCAAGACAAGGCAAAACGGGAAAGCAAGGCAAGGCAATTCAATGCAAAAGAGCAAAGCAAGAAAAGCAAGGCAAGGCAAAAGGGCAAAGCAAGACAAAGCAAGGCAAGGCAAAAGGGCAAAGACTGGCAAGGCAAGGCAAGGAAAAATGGCGAAGCAACGTAAGGCAAAACGGCAAACCAAGGCAATGAAAGGCAAGGGAAAAGGGCAAAGCAAGGAAAGGCAAAGCAAGGCAAAAGAGGGCAAAGCAAGGCAAAGCAAGTCAAAGCAAGGCAAGGCGAGGAAAGGCAAAAACGCAAAGCAAGGCAAGGCAAGTAAATGCAAAAGAGAAAATCAAGGCACGGCAAGGCAAGGCAAAAGGGCAAAGCAAGGCAAGGCAAAAGGGCAAAGCAATGCAAGGCATCGCAATGCAAAAGGGCAAAGCAAGGCAAGGCAAGGTAAGGCAAAAGGGCAATGGAAGGAAAGGCAAATGGGCAAAGCAAGGCAAGGCAAGGCAAAAGGGCAAAGCAAAGCAAGGCAAGGCAAGTCAAAAGGGCAAAGCAATGCAAGGCAAGAAAAAGCAAAGGGGCAAAGAAAGGCAAAGCAAGACAAAGCAAAGGGGCAAAGAAAGGCAAGGCAAGGCAAGGCAGGGCTAAAAGGCATAGCAAGGCAAGAAAAAAGGGAAAAGCAATAGAAGGCAAGACAAAGCAAAGGGTCAAAGAAAGGCAAGGAAATGCAAGGCAAAAGGGCAAAGCAAGGCATGGCAAGGCAAGGCAAAAGGGCAAAGCAAGGAAAGGCAAAAGGACAAAGCAAATCAAGGCAAGACAAGGCAAAAGGCAAAGCAAGGCAAGGCAAGGCAAGGCTAAAAGGCATAACAAGGCAAGGCTAAAAGGCATAACAAGGCAAGGCAAGGCAAAAGGGCAAAGCAAGGCAAGGCAAGGCAAGGCAAAAGAGCAAACCAAGTCAAGGCAAAAGAGCAAAGCAAGGCAAGGCAAGGCAAGTCAAAAGGGAAAGGAAGACAAGGCCAGGAAAGGCAAAGGGAAAAGCAAGACAAGGTAAGACAAGGCAAAAGGGCAAAGTAAGGCAATGCAAGGCAAAAGGGCAAAGCACGGCAAGGAAAGGCAAGGCAAAATACAAAACAAGGAAAGGCAAGTAAAAAGGGAAAGCAAGACAAGGCAAGGCAAGGAAAAAGAGCAAACCAAGGCAAGGCAAGGGAAGGCAAAAGGGCAAAGCAGGGCAAGGCAAGGAAAGGCAAATGGGTTAAGCAAGACAAGGCAATGAAAGACAATAGGGAAAGGAAGGCAAGGCAACGCAAAAGGGCAAAGCAAGGAAAGGCAAGGCAAAAGGGCAAAGCAAGGCAAGGCAAGGCAAGGCAAGGCAAGGCAAGGCAAGGCTAAAAGGCATAGCAAGGCAAGACAAGGCAAAAGGGCAAAGCAAGGCAAGGCAAGGCAAGGCAATAGGGAAAAGAAGGCAAGGCAAGGCAAAAGGGCAAAACAAGGCAAGGCAAGGCAAAAGGGCAAAGCAAGGAAAGGCAAGGCAAGGCAAAAAGCAATAGCAAGGCAATGCAATGCAAGGAAAAAGGGCAAAGCAAGGCAAGACAAGGCAAGGTAAAAGGGCAAAGCAAGGCAAGGCAATGAAAGGCGAAAGGGCAAAGCAGGTCAAGGCAAAAGGGCATAGCAATGCAAGGCAAAGCAATGCAAAAGGGCATAGCAAGGAAAGGCAAGGTAAGGCAAAGGCCAATGCAAGGCAAGGCAAAAGGACAAAGTAAGGCAAGGCAAGGGAAGGCAAAAGGGCAAAGCAGGGCAAGGCAAGGAACGGCAAATGGGTTAAGCAAGACAAGGCAATGAAAGACAATAGGGAAAGGAAGGCAAGGCAACGCAAAAGGGCAAAGCAAGGAAAGGCAAGGCAAAAGGGCAAAGCAAGGCAAGGCAAGGCAAGGCAAGGCAAGGCTAAAAGGCATAGCAAGGGAAGACAAGGCAAAAGGGCAAAGCAAGGCAAGGCAAGGCAAGGCAAAAGGGCCAAGCAAGGCAAGCGAAGAAAAGGCAAAAGGGCAAGGTAAGGCAAGGAAAGGCAAGGGAAAAGGCAAAGCAAGGCAAGGCAAGTCAAGGCATATGGGCAAAGCAAGGCAAGGCAATGCAAGACAAAAGGGCAAAGAAAGGCAAGGCAAGTCAATAGGGCAAAGCAAGACAAGGCAAAGCAAGGCAAAAGGGTAAAATAAGACAAGGCAAGGCAAGGCAAAAATGAAGAGCAAGACAAGGCAAAACGGGAAAGCAAGGCAAGGCAATTCAATGCAAAAGAGCAAAGCAAGAAAAGCAAGGCAAGGCAAAAGGGCAAAGCAAGACAAAGCAAGGCAAGGCAAAAGGGCAAAGACTGGCAAGGCAAGGCAAGGAAAAATGGCGAAGCAACGTAAGGCAAAACGGCAAACCAAGGCAATGAAAGGCAAGGGAAAAGGGCAAAGCAAGGAAAGGCAAAGCAAGGCAAAAGAGGGCAAAGCAAGGCAAAGCAAGTCAAAGCAAGGCAAGGCGAGGAAAGGCAAAAACGCAAAGCAAGGCAAGGCAAGTAAATGCAAAAGAGAAAATCAAGGCACGGCAAGGCAAGGCAAAAGGGCAAAGCAAGGCAAGGCAAAAGGGCAAAGCAATGCAAGGCATCGCAATGCAAAAGGGCAAAGCAAGGCAAGGCAAGGTAAGGCAAAAGGGCAATGGAAGGAAAGGCAAATGGGCAAAGCAAGGCAAGGCAAGGCAAAAGGGCAAAGCAAAGCAAGGCAAGGCAAGTCAAAAGGGCAAAGCAATGCAAGGCAAGAAAAAGCAAAGGGGCAAAGAAAGGCAAAGCAAGACAAAGCAAAGGGGCAAAGAAAGGCAAGGCAAGGCAAGGCAGGGCTAAAAGGCATAGCAAGGCAAGAAAAAAGGGAAAAGCAATAGAAGGCAAGACAAAGCAAAGGGTCAAAGAAAGGCAAGGAAATGCAAGGCAAAAGGGCAAAGCAAGGCATGGCAATGCAAGGCAAAAGGGCAAAGCAAGGAAAGGCAAAAGGACAAAGCAAATCAAGGCAAGACAAGGCAAAAGGCAAAGCAAGGCAAGGCAAGGCAAGGCTAAAAGGCATAACAAGGCAAGGCTAAAAGGCATAACAAGGAAAGGCAAGGCAAAAGGGCAAAGCAAGGCAAGGCAAGGCAAGGCAAAAGAGCAAACCAAGTCAAGGCAAAAGAGCAAAGCAAGGCAAGGCAAGGCAAGTCAAAAGGGAAAGGAAGACAAGGCCAGGAAAGGCAAAGGGAAAAGCAAGACAAGGTAAGACAAGGCAAAAGGGCAAAGTAAGGCAATGCAAGGCAAAAGGGCAAAGCACGGCAAGGAAAGGCAAGGCAAAATACAAAACAAGGAAAGGCAAGTAAAAAGGGAAAGCAAGACAAGGCAAGGCAAGGAAAAAGAGCAAACCAAGGCAAGGCAAGGGAAGGCAAAAGGGCAAAGCAGGGCAAGGCAAGGAAAGGCAAATGGGTTAAGCAAGACAAGGCAATGAAAGACAATAGGGAAAGGAAGGCAAGGCAACGCAAAAGGGCAAAGCAAGGAAAGGCAAGGCAAGGCAAGGCAAGGCAAGGCTAAAAGGCATAGCAAGGCAAGACAAGGCAAAAGGGCAAAGCAAGGCAAGGCAAGGCAAGGCAATAGGGAAAAGAAGGCAAGGCAAGGCAAAAGGGCAAAACAAGGCAAGGCAAGGCAAAAGGGCAAAGCAAGGAAAGGCAAGGCAAGGCAAAAAGCAATAGCAAGGCAATGCAACGCAAGGAAAAAGGGCAAAGCAAGGCAAGACAAGGCAAGGTAAAAGGGCAAAGCAAGGCAAGGCAATGAAAGGCGAAAGGGCAAAGCAGGTCAAGGCAAAAGGGCATAGCAATGCAAGGCAAAGCAATGCAAAAGGGCATAGCAAGGAAAGGCAAGGTAAGGCAAAGGCCAATGCAAGGCAAGGCAAAAGGACAAAGTAAGGCAAGGCAAGGGAAGGCAAAAGGGCAAAGCAGGGCAAGGCAAGGAACGGCAAATGGGTTAAGCAAGACAAGGCAATGAAAGACAATAGGGAAAGGAAGGCAAGGCAACGCAAAAGGGCAAAGCAAGGAAAGGCAAGGCAAAAGGGCAAAGCAAGGCAAGGCAAGGCAAGGCAAGGCTAAAAGGCATAGCAAGGGAAGACAAGGCAAAAGGGCAAAGCAAGGCAAGGCAAGGCAAGGCAAAAGGGCCAAGCAAGGCAAGCGAAGAAAAGGCAAAAGGGCAAGGTAAGGCAAGAAAAGGCAAGGGAAAAGGCAAAGCAAGGCAAGGCAAGTCAAGGCATATGGGCAAAGCAAGGCAAGGCAATGCAAGACAAAAGGGCAAAGAAAGGCAAGGCAAGTCAATAGGGCAAAGCAAGACAAGGCAAAGCAAGGCAAAAGGGTAAAATAAGACAAGGCAAGGCAAGGCAAAAATGAAGAGCAAGACAAGGCAAAACGGGAAAGCAAGGCAAGGCAATTCAATGCAAAAGAGCAAAGCAAGAAAAGCAAGGCAAGGCAAAAGGGCAAAGCAAGACAAAGCAAGGCAAGGCAAAAGGGCAAAGACTGGCAAGGCAAGGCAAGGAAAAATGGCGAAGCAACGTAAGGCAAAACGGCAAACCAAGGCAATGAAAGGCAAGGGAAAAGGGCAAAGCAAGGAAAGGCAAAGCAAGGCAAAAGAGGGCAAAGCAAGGCAAAGCAAGTCAAAGCAAGGCAAGGCGAGGAAAGGCAAAAACGCAAAGCAAGGCAAGGCAAGTAAATGCAAAAGAGAAAATCAAGGCACGGCAAGGCAAGGCAAAAGGGCAAAGCAAGGCAAGGCAAAAGGGCAAAGCAATGCAAGGCATCGCAATGCAAAAGGGCAAAGCAAGGCAAGGCAAGGTAAGGCAAAAGGGCAATGGAAGGAAAGGCAAATGGGCAAAGCAAGGCAAGGCAAGGCAAAAGGGCAAAGCAAAGCAAGGCAAGGCAAGTCAAAAGGGCAAAGCAATGCAAGGCAAGAAAAAGCAAAGGGGCAAAGAAAGGCAAAGCAAGACAAAGCAAAGGGGCAAAGAAAGGCAAGGCAAGGCAAGGCAGGGCTAAAAGGCATAGCAAGGCAAGAAAAAAGGGAAAAGCAATAGAAGGCAAGACAAAGCAAAGGGTCAAAGAAAGGCAAGGAAATGCAAGGCAAAAGGGCAAAGCAAGGCATGGCAAGGCAAGGCAAAAGGGCAAAGCAAGGAAAGGCAAAAGGACAAAGCAAATCAAGGCAAGACAAGGCAAAAGGCAAAGCAAGGCAAGGCAAGGCAAGGCGAAAAGGCATAACAAGGCAAGGCTAAAAGGCATAACAAGGCAAGGCAAGGCAAAAGGGCAAAGCAAGGCAAGGCAAGGCAAGGCAAAAGAGCAAACCAAGTCAAGGCAAAAGAGCAAAGCAAGGCAAGGCAAGGCAAGTCAAAAGGGAAAGGAAGACAAGGCCAGGAAAGGCAAAGGGAAAAGCAAGACAAGGTAAGACAAGGCAAAAGGGCAAAGTAAGGCAATGCAAGGCAAAAGGGCAAAGCACGCCAAGGAAGGGCAAGGCAAAATACAAAACAAGGAAAGGCAAGTAAAAAGGGAAAGCAAGACAAGGCAAGGCAAGGAAAAAGAGCAAACCAAGGCAAGGCAAGGGAAGGCAAAAGGGCAAAGCAGGGCAAGGCAAGGAAAGGCAAATGGGTTAAGCAAGACAAGGCAATGAAAGACAATAGGGAAAGGAAGGCAAGGCAAGGCAAAAGGGCAAAGCAAGGAAAGGCAAGGCAAAAGGGCAAAGCAAGGCAAGGCAAGGCAAGGCAAGGCAAGGCTAAAAGGCATAGCAAGGCAAGACAAGGCAAAAGGGCAAAGCAAGGCAAGGCAAGGCAAGGCAATAGGGAAAAGAAGGCAAGGCAAGGCAAAAGGGCAAAACAAGGCAAGGCAAGGCAAAAGGGCAAAGCAAGGAAAGGCAAGGCAAGGCAAAAAGCAATAGCAAGGCAATGCAATGCAAGGAAAAAGGGCAAAGCAAGGCAAGACAAGGCAAGGTAAAAGGGCAAAGCAAGGCAAGGCAATGAAAGGCGAAAGGGCAAAGCAGGTCAAGGCAAAAGGGCATAGCAATGCAAGGCAAAGCAATGCAAAAGGGCATAGCAAGGAAAGGCAAGGTAAGGCAAAGGCCAATGCAAGGCAAGGCAAAAGGACAAAGTAAGGCAAGGCAAGGGAAGGCAAAAGGGCAAAGCAGGGCAAGGCAAGGAACGGCAAATGGGTTAAGCAAGACAAGGCAATGAAAGACAATAGGGAAAGGAAGGCAAGGCAACGCAAAAGGGCAAAGCAAGGAAAGGCAAGGCAAAAGGGCAAAGCAAGGCAAGGCAAGGCAAGGCAAGGCAAGGCAAGGCAAGGCTAAAAGGCATAGCAAGGCAAGACAAGGCAAAAGGGCAAAGCAAGGCAAGGCAAGGCAAGGCAATAGGGAAAAGAAGGCAAGGCAAGGCAAAAGGGCAAAACAAGGCAAGGCAAGGCAAAAGGGCAAAGCAAGGAAAGGCAAGGCAAGGCAAAAAGCAATAGCAAGGCAATGCAATGCAAGGAAAAAGGGCAAAGCAAGGCAAGACAAGGCAAGGTAAAAGGGCAAAGCAAGGCAAGGCAATGAAAGGCGAAAGGGCAAAGCAGGTCAAGGCAAAAGGGCATAGCAATGCAAGGCAAAGCAATGCAAAAGGGCATAGCAAGGAAAGGCAAGGTAAGGCAAAGGCCAATGCAAGGCAAGGCAAAAGGACAAAGTAAGGCAAGGCAAGGGAAGGCAAAAGGGCAAAGCAGGGCAAGGCAAGGAACGGCAAATGGGTTAAGCAAGACAAGGCAATGAAAGACAATAGGGAAAGGAAGGCAAGGCAACGCAAAAGGGCAAAGCAAGGAAAGGCAAGGCAAAAGGGCAAAGCAAGGCAAGGCAAGGCAAGGCAAGGCTAAAAGGCATAGCAAGGGAAGACAAGGCAAAAGGGCAAAGCAAGGCAAGGCAAGGCAAGGCAAAAGGGCCAAGCAAGGCAAGCGAAGAAAAGGCAAAAGGGCAAGGTAAGGCAAGGAAAGGCAAGGGAAAAGGCAAAGCAAGGCAAGGCAAGTCAAGGCATATGGGCAAAGCAAGGCAAGGCAATGCAAGACAAAAGGGCAAAGAAAGGCAAGGCAAGTCAATAGGGCAAAGCAAGACAAGGCAAAGCAAGGCAAAAGGGTAAAATAAGACAAGGCAAGGCAAGGCAAAAATGAAGAGCAAGACAAGGCAAAACGGGAAAGCAAGGCAAGGCAATTCAATGCAAAAGAGCAAAGCAAGAAAAGCAAGGCAAGGCAAAAGGGCAAAGCAAGACAAAGCAAGGCAAGGCAAAAGGGCAAAGACTGGCAAGGCAAGGCAAGGAAAAATGGCGAAGCAACGTAAGGCAAAACGGCCAAACCAAGGCAATGAAAGGCAAGGGAAAAGGGCAAAGCAAGGAAAGGCAAAGCAAGGCAAAAGAGGGCAAAACAAGGCAAAGCAAGTCAAAGCAAGGCAAGGCGAGGAAAGGCAAAAATACAAAGCAAGGCAAGGCAAGTAAATGCAAAAGAGAAAATCAAGGCACGGCAAGGCAAGGCAAAAGGGCAAAGCAAGGCAAGGCAAAAGGGCAAAGCAATGCAAGGCATCGCAATGCAAAAGGGCAAAGCAAGGCAAGGCAAGGTAAGGCAAAAGGGCAATGGAAGGAAAGGCAAATGGGCAAAGCAAGGCAAGGCAAAAGGGCAAAGCAAAGCAAGGCAAGGCAAGTCAAAAGGGCAAAGCAATGCAAGGCAAGAAAAAGCAAAGGGGCAAAGAAAGGCAAAGCAAGACAAAGCAAAGGGGCAAAGAAAGGCAAGGCAAGGCAAGGCAGGGCTAAAA
The DNA here is from genome assembly GCA_032206185.1 of Columba guinea. Taxonomy (NCBI): domain Eukaryota; kingdom Metazoa; phylum Chordata; class Aves; order Columbiformes; family Columbidae; genus Columba; species Columba guinea. The sequence goes on from JAVLUU010000334.1 coordinate 1,556,089, forward strand.
GGCATAGCAAGGCAAGAAAAAAGGGAAAAGCAATAGAAGGCAAGACAAAGCAAAGGGTCAAAGAAAGGCAAGGAAATGCAAGGCAAAAGGGCAAAGCAAGGCATGGCAAGGCAAGGCAAAAGGGCAAAGCAAGGAAAGGCAAAAGGACAAAGCAAATCAAGGCAAGACAAGGCAAAAGGCAAAGCAAGGCAAGGCAAGGCAAGGCTAAAAGGCATAACAAGGCAAGGCTAAAAGGCATAACAAGGCAAGGCAAGGCAAAAGGGCAAAGCAAGGCAAGGCAAGGCAAGGCAAAAGAGCAAACCAAGTCAAGGCAAAAGAGCAAAGCAAAACAAGGCAAGGCAAGTCAAAAGGGAAAGGAAGACAAGGCCAGGAAAGGCAAAGGGAAAAGCAAGACAAGGTAAGACAAGGCAAAAGGGCAAAGTAAGGCAATGCAAGGCAAAAGGGCAAAGCACGGCAAGGAAAGGCAAGGCAAAATACAAAACAAGGAAAGGCAAGTAAAAAGGGAAAGCAAGACAAGGCAAGGCAAGGAAAAAGAGCAAACCAAGGCAAGGCAAGGGAAGGCAAAAGGGCAAAGCAGGGCAAGGCAAGGAAAGGCAAATGGGTTAAGCAAGACAAGGCAATGAAAGACAATAGGGAAAGGAAGGCAAGGCAACGCAAAAGGGCAAAGCAAGGAAAGGCAAGGCAAAAGGGCAAAGCAAGGCAAGGCAAGGCAAGGCAAGGCAAGGCTAAAAGGCATAGCAAGGCAAGACAAGGCAAAAGGGCAAAGCAAGGCAAGGCAAGGCAAGGCAATAGGGAAAAGAAGGCAAGGCAAGGCAAAAGGGCAAAACAAGGCAAGGCAAGGCAAAAGGGCAAAGCAAGGAAAGGCAAGGCAAGGCAAAAAGCAATAGCAAGGCAATGCAATGCAAGGAAAAAGGGCAAAGCAAGGCAAGACAAGGCAAGGTAAAAGGGCAAAGCAAGGCAAGGCAATGAAAGGCGAAAGGGCAAAGCAGGTCAAGGCAAAAGGGCATAGCAATGCAAGGCAAAGCAATGCAAAAGGGCATAGCAAGGAAAGGCAAGGTAAGGCAAAGGCCAATGCAAGGCAAGGCAAAAGGACAAAGTAAGGCAAGGCAAGGGAAGGCAAAAGGGCAAAGCAGGGCAAGGCAAGGAACGGCAAATGGGTTAAGCAAGACAAGGCAATGAAAGACAATAGGGAAAGGAAGGCAAGGCAAAAAGCAATAGCAAGGCAATGCAATGCAAGGAAAAAGGGCAAAGCAAGGCAAGACAAGGCAAGGTAAAAGGGCAAAGCAAGGCAATGCAATGAAAGGCGAAAGGGCAAAGCAGGTCAAGGCAAAAGGGCATAGCAATGCAAGGCAAAGCAATGCAAAAGGGCATAGCAAGGAAAGGCAAGGTAAGGCAAAGGCCAATGCAAGGCAAGGCAAAAGGACAAAGTAAGGCAAGGCAAGGGAAGGCAAAAGGGCAAAGCAGGGCAAGGCAAGGAACGGCAAATGGGTTAAGCAAGACAAGGCAATGAAAGACAATAGGGAAAGGAAGGCAAGGCAACGCAAAAGGGCAAAGCAAGGAAAGGCAAGGCAAAAGGGCAAAGCAAGGCAAGGCAAGGCAAGGCTAAAAGGCATAGCAAGGGAAGACAAGGCAAAAGGGCAAAGCAAGGCAAGGCAAGGCAAGGCAAAAGGGCCAAGCAAGGCAAGCGAAGAAAAGGCAAAAGGGCAAGGTAAGGCAAGGAAAGGCAAGGGAAAAGGCAAAGCAAGGCAAGGCAAGTCAAGGCATATGGGCAAAGCAAGGCAAGGCAATGCAAGACAAAAGGGCAAAGAAAGGCAAGGCAAGTCAATAGGGCAAAGCAAGACAAGGCAAAGCAAGGCAAAAGGGTAAAATAAGACAAGGCAAGGCAAGGCAAAAATGAAGAGCAAGACAAGGCAAAACGGGAAAGCAAGGCAAGGCAATTCAATGCAAAAGAGCAAAGCAAGAAAAGCAAGGCAAGGCAAAAGGGCAAAGCAAGACAAAGCAAGGCAAGGCAAAAGGGCAAAGACTGGCAAGGCAAGGCAAGGAAAAATGGCGAAGCAACGTAAGGCAAAACGGCAAACCAAGGCAATGAAAGGCAAGGGAAAAGGGCAAAGCAAGGAAAGGCAAAGCAAGGCAAAAGAGGGCAAAGCAAGGCAAAGCAAGGCAAAGCAAGGCAAAGCAAGGCAAAGCAAGTCAAAGCAAGGCAAGGCGAGGAAAGGCAAAAACGCAAAGCAAGGCAAGGCAAGTAAATGCAAAAGAGAAAATCAAGGCACGGCAAGGCAAGGCAAAAGGGCAAAGCAAGGCAAGGCAAAAGGGCAAAGCAATGCAAGGCATCGCAATGCAAAAGGGCAAAGCAAGGCAAGGCAAGGTAAGGCAAAAGGGCAATGGAAGGAAAGGAAAATGCGCAAAGCAAGGCAAGGCAAAAGGGCAAAGCAAAGCAAGGCAAGGCAAGTCAAAAGGGCAAAGCAATGCAAGGCAAGAAAAAGCAAAGGGGCAAAGAAAGGCAAAGCAAGACAAAGCAAAGGGGCAAAGCAAGGCAAGTCAAGTCAAAAGGGCAAATCAATGCAAGGCAAGAAAAAGCAAAGGGGCAAAGAAAGGCAAAGCAAGACAAAGCAAAGGGGCAAAGAAAGGCAAGGCAAGGCAAGGCAGGGCTAAAAGGCATAGCAAGGCAAGAAAAAAGGGAAAAGCAATAGAAGGCAAGACAAAGCAAAGGGTCAAAGAAAGGCAAGGAAATGCAAGGCAAAAGGGCAAAGCAAGGCATGGCAAGGCAAGGCAAAAGGGCAAAGCAAGGAAAGGCAAAAGGACAAAGCAAATCAAGGCAAGACAAGGCAAAAGGCAAAGCAAGGCAAGGCAAGGCAAGGCTAAAAGGCATAACAAGGCAAGGCTAAAAGGCATAACAAGGCAAGGCAAGGCAAAAGGGCAAAGCAAGGCAAGGCAAGGCAAGGCAAAAGAGCAAACCAAGTCAAGGCAAAAGAGCAAAGCAAGGCAAGGCAAGGCAAGTCAAAAGGGAAAGGAAGACAAGGCCAGGAAAGGCAAAGGGAAAAGCAAGACAAGGTAAGACAAGGCAAAAGGGCAAAGTAAGGCAATGCAAGGCAAAAGGGCAAAGCACGGCAAGGAAAGGCAAGGCAAAATACAAAACAAGGAAAGGCAAGTAAAAAGGGAAAGCAAGACAAGGCAAGGCAAGGAAAAAGAGCAAACCAAGGCAAGGCAAGGGAAGGCAAAAGGGCAAAGCAGGGCAAGGCAAGGAAAGGCAAATGGGTTAAGCAAGACAAGGCAATGAAAGACAATAGGGAAAGGAAGGCAAGGCAACGCAAAAGGGCAAAGCAAGGAAAGGCAAGGCAAAAGGGCAAAGCAAGGCAAGGCAAGGCAAGGCAAGGCAAGGCTAAAAGGCATAGCAAGGCAAGACAAGGCAAAAGGGCAAAGCAAGGCAAGGCAAGGCAAGGCAATAGGGAAAAGAAGGCAAGGCAAGGCAAAAGGGCAAAACAAGGCAAGGCAAGGCAAAAGGGCAAAGCAAGGAAAGGCAAGGCAAGGCAAAAAGCAATAGCAAGGCAATGCAACGCAAGGAAAAAGGGCAAAGCAAGGCAAGACAAGGCAAGGTAAAAGGGCAAAGCAAGGCAAGGCAATGAAAGGCGAAAGGGCAAAGCAGGTCAAGGCAAAAGGGCATAGCAATGCAAGGCAAAGCAATGCAAAAGGGCATAGCAAGGAAAGGCAAGGTAAGGCAAAGGCCAATGCAAGGCAAGGCAAAAGGACAAAGTAAGGCAAGGCAAGGGAAGGCAAAAGGGCAAAGCAGGGCAAGGCAAGGAACGGCAAATGGGTTAAGCAAGACAAGGCAATGAAAGACAATAGGGAAAGGAAGGCAAGGCAACGCAAAAGGGCAAAGCAAGGAAAGGCAAGGCAAAAGGGCAAAGCAAGGCAAGGCAAGGCAAGGCAAGGCTAAAAGGCATAGCAAGGGAAGACAAGGCAAAAGGGCAAAGCAAGGCAAGGCAAGGCAAGGCAAAAGGGCCAAGCAAGGCAAGCGAAGAAAAGGCAAAAGGGCAAGGTAAGGCAAGAAAAGGCAAGGGAAAAGGCAAAGCAAGGCAAGGCAAGTCAAGGCATATGGGCAAAGCAAGGCAAGGCAATGCAAGACAAAAGGGCAAAGAAAGGCAAGGCAAGTCAATAGGGCAAAGCAAGACAAGGCAAAGCAAGGCAAAAGGGTAAAATAAGACAAGGCAAGGCAAGGCAAAAATGAAGAGCAAGACAAGGCAAAACGGGAAAGCAAGGCAAGGCAATTCAATGCAAAAGAGCAAAGCAAGAAAAGCAAGGCAAGGCAAAAGGGCAAAGCAAGACAAAGCAAGGCAAGGCAAAAGGGCAAAGACTGGCAAGGCAAGGCAAGGAAAAATGGCGAAGCAACGTAAGGCAAAACGGCAAACCAAGGCAATGAAAGGCAAGGGAAAAGGGCAAAGCAAGGAAAGGCAAAGCAAGGCAAAAGAGGGCAAAGCAAGGCAAAGCAAGTCAAAGCAAGGCAAGGCGAGGAAAGGCAAAAACGCAAAGCAAGGCAAGGCAAGTAAATGCAAAAGAGAAAATCAAGGCACGGCAAGGCAAGGCAAAAGGGCAAAGCAAGGCAAGGCAAAAGGGCAAAGCAATGCAAGGCATCGCAATGCAAAAGGGCAAAGCAAGGCAAGGCAAGGTAAGGCAAAAGGGCAATGGAAGGAAAGGCAAATGGGCAAAGCAAGGCAAGGCAAAAGGGCAAAGCAAAGCAAGGCAAGGCAAGTCAAAAGGGCAAAGCAATGCAAGGCAAGAAAAAGCAAAGGGGCAAAGAAAGGCAAAGCAAGACAAAGCAAAGGGGCAAAGAAAGGCAAGGCAAGGCAAGGCAGGGCTAAAAGGCATAGCAAGGCAAGAAAAAAGGGAAAAGCAATAGAAGGCAAGACAAAGCAAAGGGTCAAAGAAAGGCAAGGAAATGCAAGGCAAAAGGGCAAAGCAAGGCATGGCAAGGCAAGGCAAAAGGGCAAAGCAAGGAAAGGCAAAAGGACAAAGCAAATCAAGGCAAGACAAGGCAAAAGGCAAAGCAAGGCAAGGCAAGGCAAGGCTAAAAGGCATAACAAGGCAAGGCTAAAAGGCATAACAAGGCAAGGCAAGGCAAAAGGGCAAAGCAAGGCAAGGCAAGGCAAGGCAAAAGAGCAAACCAAGTCAAGGCAAAAGAGCAAAGCAAGGCAAGGCAAGGCAAGTCAAAAGGGAAAGGAAGACAAGGCCAGGAAAGGCAAAGGGAAAAGCAAGACAAGGTAAGACAAGGCAAAAGGGCAAAGTAAGGCAATGCAAGGCAAAAGGGCAAAGCACGGCAAGGAAAGGCAAGGCAAAATACAAAACAAGGAAAGGCAAGTAAAAAGGGAAAGCAAGACAAGGCAAGGCAAGGAAAAAGAGCAAACCAAGGCAAGGCAAGGGAAGGCAAAAGGGCAAAGCAGGGCAAGGCAAGGAAAGGCAAATGGGTTAAGCAAGACAAGGCAATGAAAGACAATAGGGAAAGGAAGGCAAGGCAACGCAAAAGGGCAAAGCAAGGAAAGGCAAGGCAAAAGGGCAAAGCAAGGCAAGGCAAGGCAAGGCAAGGCAAGGCTAAAAGGCATAGCAAGGCAAGACAAGGCAAAAGGGCAAAGCAAGGCAAGGCAAGGCAAGGCAATAGGGAAAAGAAGGCAAGGCAAGGCAAAAGGGCAAAACAAGGCAAGGCAAGGCAAAAGGGCAAAGCAAGGAAAGGCAAGGCAAGGCAAAAAGCAATAGCAAGGCAATGCAATGCAAGGAAAAAGGGCAAAGCAAGGCAAGACAAGGCAAGGTAAAAGGGCAAAGCAAGGCAAGGCAATGAAAGGCGAAAGGGCAAAGCAGGTCAAGGCAAAAGGGCATAGCAATGCAAGGCAAAGCAATGCAAAAGGGCATAGCAAGGAAAGGCAAGGTAAGGCAAAGGCCAATGCAAGGCAAGGCAAAAGGACAAAGTAAGGCAAGGCAAGGGAAGGCAAAAGGGCAAAGCAGGGCAAGGCAAGGAACGGCAAATGGGTTAAGCAAGACAAGGCAATGAAAGACAATAGGGAAAGGAAGGCAAGGCAAAAAGCAATAGCAAGGCAATGCAATGCAAGGAAAAAGGGCAAAGCAAGGCAAGACAAGGCAAGGTTAAAGGGCAAAGCAAGGCAAGGCAATGAAAGGCGAAAGGGCAAAGCAGGTCAAGGCAAAAGGGCATAGCAATGCAAGGCAAAGCAATGCAAAAGGGCATAGCAAGGAAAGGCAAGGTAAGGCAAAGGCCAATGCAAGGCAAGGCAAAAGGACAAAGTAAGGCAAGGCAAGGGAAGGCAAAAGGGCAAAGCAGGGCAAGGCAAGGAACGGCAAATGGGTTAAGCAAGACAAGGCAATGAAAGACAATAGGGAAAGGAAGGCAAGGCAACGCAAAAGGGCAAAGCAAGGAAAGGCAAGGCAAAAGGGCAAAGCAAGGCAAGGCAAGGCAAGGCAAGGCTAAAAGGCATAGCAAGGGAAGACAAGGCAAAAGGGCAAAGCAAGGCAAGGCAAGGCAAGGCAAAAGGGCCAAGCAAGGCAAGCGAAGAAAAGGCAAAAGGGCAAGGTAAGGCAAGGAAAGGCAAGGGAAAAGGCAAAGCAAGGCAAGGCAAGTCAAGGCATATGGGCAAAGCAAGGCAAGGCAATGCAAGACAAAAGGGCAAAGAAAGGCAAGGCAAGTCAATAGGGCAAAGCAAGACAAGGCAAAGCAAGGCAAAAGGGTAAAATAAGACAAGGCAAGGCAAGGCAAAAATGAAGAGCAAGACAAGGCAAAACGGGAAAGCAAGGCAAGGCAATTCAATGCAAAAGAGCAAAGCAAGAAAAGCAAGGCAAGGCAAAAGGGCAAAGCAAGACAAAGCAAGGCAAGGCAAAAGGGCAAAGACTGGCAAGGCAAGGCAAGGAAAAATGGCGAAGCAACGTAAGGCAAAACGGCAAACCAAGGCAATGAAAGGCAAGGGAAAAGGGCAAAGCAAGGAAAGGCAAAGCAAGGCAAAAGAGGGCAAAGCAAGGCAAAGCAAGTCAAAGCAAGGCAAGGCGAGGAAAGGCAAAAACGCAAAGCAAGGCAAGGCAAGTAAATGCAAAAGAGAAAATCAAGGCACGGCAAGGCAAGGCAAAAGGGCAAAGCAAGGCAAGGCAAAAGGGCAAAGCAATGCAAGGCATCGCAATGCAAAAGGGCAAAGCAAGGCAAGGCAAGGTAAGGCAAAAGGGCAATGGAAGGAAAGGCAAATGGGCAAAGCAAGGCAAGGCAAAAGGGCAAAGCAAAGCAAGGCAAGGCAAGTCAAAAGGGCAAAGCAATGCAAGGCAAGAAAAAGCAAAGGGGCAAAGAAAGGCAAAGCAAGACAAAGCAAAGGGGCAAAGCAAGGCAAGTCAAGTCAAAAGGGCAAAGCAATGCAAGGCAAGAAAAAGCAAAGGGGCAAAGAAAGGCAAAGCAAGACAAAGCAAAGGGGCAAAGAAAGGCAAGGCAAGGCAAGGCAGGGCTAAAAGGCATAGCAAGGCAAGGCAAGGCAAAAGGGCAAAGCAAGGAAAGGCAAGGCAAGGCAAAAAGCAATAGCAAGGCAATGCAATGCAAGGAAAAAGGGCAAAGCAAGGCAAGACGAGGGAAGGTAAAAGGGCAAAGCAAGGCAAGGCAAGGTAAGGCAAAAGGGCAATGGAAGGAAAGGCAAATGGGCAAAGCAAGGCAAGGCAAGGCAAGGCAAGGCTAAAAGGCATAGCAAGGGAAGACAAGGCAAAAGGGCAAAGCAAGGCAAGGCAAGGCAAGGCAAAAGGGCCAAGCAAGGCAAGCGAAGAAAAGGCAAAAGGGCAAGGTAAGGCAAGAAAAGGCAAGGGAAAAGGCAAAGCAAGGCAAGGCAAGTCAAGGCATATGGGCAAAGCAAGGCAAGGCAATGCAAGACAAAAGGGCAAAGAAAGGCAAGGCAAGTCAATAGGGCAAAGCAAGACAAGGCAAAGCAAGGCAAAAGGGTAAAATAAGACAAGGCAAGGCAAGGCAAAAATGAAGAGCAAGACAAGGCAAAACGGGAAAGCAAGGCAAGGCAATTCAATGCAAAAGAGCAAAGCAAGAAAAGCAAGGCAAGGCAAAAGGGCAAAGCAAGACAAAGCAAGGCAAGGCAAAAGGGCAAAGACTGGCAAGGCAAGGCAAGGAAAAATGGCGAAGCAACGTAAGGCAAAACGGCAAACCAAGGCAATGAAAGGCAAGGGAAAAGGGCAAAGCAAGGAAAGGCAAAGCAAGGCAAAAGAGGGCAAAGCAAGGCAAAGCAAGTCAAAGCAAGGCAAGGCGAGGAAAGGCAAAAACGCAAAGCAAGGCAAGGCAAGTAAATGCAAAAGAGAAAATCAAGGCACGGCAAGGCAAGGCAAAAGGGCAAAGCAAGGCAAGGCAAAAGGGCAAAGCAATGCAAGGCATCGCAATGCAAAAGGGCAAAGCAAGGCAAGGCAAGGTAAGGCAAAAGGGCAATGGAAGGAAAGGCAAATGGGCAAAGCAAGGCAAGGCAAAAGGGCAAAGCAAAGCAAGGCAAGGCAAGTCAAAAGGGCAAAGCAATGCAAGGCAAGAAAAAGCAAAGGGGCAAAGAAAGGCAAAGCAAGACAAAGCAAAGGGGCAAAGAAAGGCAAGGCAAGGCAAGGCAGGGCTAAAAGGCATAGCAAGGCAAGAAAAAAGGGAAAAGCAATAGAAGGCAAGACAAAGCAAAGGGTCAAAGAAAGGCAAGGAAATGCAAGGCAAAAGGGCAAAGCAAGGCATGGCAAGGCAAGGCAAAAGGGCAAAGCAAGGAAAGGCAAAAGGACAAAGCAAATCAAGGCAAGACAAGGCAAAAGGCAAAGCAAGGCAAGGCAAGGCAAGGCTAAAAGGCATAACAAGGCAAGGCTAAAAGGCATAACAAGGCAAGGCAAGGCAAAAGGGCAAAGCAAGGCAAGGCAAGGCAAGGCAAAAGAGCAAACCAAGTCAAGGCAAAAGAGCAAAGCAAGGCAAGGCAAGGCAAGTCAAAAGGGAAAGGAAGACAAGGCCAGGAAAGGCAAAGGGAAAAGCAAGACAAGGTAAGACAAGGCAAAAGGGCAAAGTAAGGCAATGCAAGGCAAAAGGGCAAAGCACGGCAAGGAAAGGCAAGGCAAAATACAAAACAAGGAAAGGCAAGTAAAAAGGGAAAGCAAGACAAGGCAAGGCAAGGAAAAAGAGCAAACCAAGGCAAGGCAAGGGAAGGCAAAAGGGCAAAGCAGGGCAAGGCAAGGAAAGGCAAATGGGTTAAGCAAGACAAGGCAATGAAAGACAATAGGGAAAGGAAGGCAAGGCAACGCAAAAGGGCAAAGCAAGGAAAGGCAAGGCAAAAGGGCAAAGCAAGGCAAGGCAAGGCAAGGCAAGGCTAAAAGGCATAGCAAGGGAAGACAAGGCAAAAGGGCAAAGCAAGGCAAGGCAAGGCAAGGCAAAAGGGCCAAGCAAGGCAAGCGAAGAAAAGGCAAAAGGGCAAGGTAAGGCAAGGAAAGGCAAGGGAAAAGGCAAAGCAAGGCAAGGCAAGTCAAGGCATATGGGCAAAGCAAGGCAAGGCAATGCAAGACAAAAGGGCAAAGAAAGGCAAGGCAAGTCAATAGGGCAAAGCAAGACAAGGCAAAGCAAGGCAAAAGGGTAAAATAAGACAAGGCAAGGCAAGGCAAAAATGAAGAGCAAGACAAGGCAAAACGGGAAAGCAAGGCAAGGCAATTCAATGCAAAAGAGCAAAGCAAGAAAAGCAAGGCAAGGCAAAAGGGCAAAGCAAGACAAAGCAAGGCAAGGCAAAAGGGCAAAGACTGGCAAGGCAAGGCAAGGAAAAATGGCGAAGCAACGTAAGGCAAAACGGCAAACCAAGGCAATGAAAGGCAAGGGAAAAGGGCAAAGCAAGGAAAGGCAAAGCAAGGCAAAAGAGGGCAAAGCAAGGCAAAGCAAGTCAAAGCAAGGCAAGGCGAGGAAAGGCAAAAACGCAAAGCAAGGCAAGGCAAGTAAATGCAAAAGAGAAAATCAAGGCACGGCAAGGCAAGGCAAAAGGGCAAAGCAAGGCAAGGCAAAAGGGCAAAGCAATGCAAGGCATCGCAATGCAAAAGGGCAAAGCAAGGCAAGGCAAGGTAAGGCAAAAGGGCAATGGAAGGAAAGGCAAATGGGCAAAGCAAGGCAAGGCAAAAGGGCAAAGCAAAGCAAGGCAAGGCAAGTCAAAAGGGCAAAGCAATGCAAGGCAAGAAAAAGCAAAGGGGCAAAGAAAGGCAAAGCAAGACAAAGCAAAGGGGCAAAGCAAGGCAAGTCAAGTCAAAAGGGCAAAGCAATGCAAGGCAAGAAAAAGCAAAGGGGCAAAGAAAGGCAAAGCAAGACAAAGCAAAGGGGCAAAGAAAGGCAAGGCAAGGCAAGGCAGGGCTAAAAGGCATAGCAAGGCAAGAAAAAAGGGAAAAGCAATAGAAGGCAAGACAAAGCAAAGGGTCAAAGAAAGGCAAGGAAATGCAAGGCAAAAGGGCAAAGCAAGGCATGGCAAGGCAAGGCAAAAGGGCAAAGCAAGGAAAGGCAAAAGGACAAAGCAAATCAAGGCAAGACAAGGCAAAAGGCAAAGCAAGGCAAGGCAAGGCAAGGCTAAAAGGCATAACAAGGCAAGGCTAAAAGGCATAACAAGGCAAGGCAAGGCAAAAGGGCAAAGCAAGGCAAGGCAAGGCAAGGCAAAAGAGCAAACCAAGTCAAGGCAAAAGAGCAAAGCAAGGCAAGGCAAGGCAAGTCAAAAGGGAAAGGAAGACAAGGCCAGGAAAGGCAAAGGGAAAAGCAAGACAAGGTAAGACAAGGCAAAAAGGGCAAAGTAAGGCAATGCAAGGCAAAAGGGCAAAGCACGGCAAGGAAAGGCAAGGCAAAATACAAAACAAGGAAAGGCAAGTAAAAAGGGAAAGCAAGACAAGGCAAGGCAACGAAAAAGAGCAAACCAAGGCAAGGCAAGGGAAGGCAAAAGGGCAAAGCAGGGCAAGGCAAGGAAAGGCAAATGGGTTAAGCAAGACAAGGCAATGAAAGACAATAGGGAAAGGAAGGCAAGGCAACGCAAAAGGGCAAAGCAAGGAAAGGCAAGGCAAAAGGGCAAAGCAAGGCAAGGCAAGGCAAGGCAAGGCAAGGCTAAAAGGCATAGCAAGGCAAGACAAGGCAAAAGGGCAAAGCAAGGCAAGGCAAGGCAAGGCAATAGGGAAAAGAAGGCAAGGCAAGGCAAAAGGGCAAAACAAGGCAAGGCAAGGCAAAAGGGCAAAGCAAGGAAAGGCAAGGCAAGGCAAAAAGCAATAGCAAGGCAATGCAATGCAAGGAAAAAGGGCAAAGCAAGGCAAGACAAGGCAAGGTAAAAGGGCAAAGCAAGGCAAGGCAATGAAAGGCGAAAGGGCAAAGCAGGTCAAGGCAAAAGGGCATAGCAATGCAAGGCAAAGCAATGCAAAAGGGCATAGCAAGGAAAGGCAAGGTAAGGCAAAGGCCAATGCAAGGCAAGGCAAAAGGACAAAGTAAGGCAAGGCAAGGGAAGGCAAAAGGGCAAAGCAGGGCAAGGCAAGGAACGGCAAATGGGTTAAGCAAGACAAGGCAATGAAAGACAATAGGGAAAGGAAGGCAAGGCAACGCAAAAGGGCAAAGCAAGGAAAGGCAAGGCAAAAGGGCAAAGCAAGGCAAGGCAAGGCAAGGCAAGGCTAAAAGGCATAGCAAGGGAAGACAAGGCAAAAGGGCAAAGCAAGGCAAGGCAAGGCAAGGCAAAAGGGCCAAGCAAGGCAAGCGAAGAAAAGGCAAAAGGGCAAGGTAAGGCAAGGAAAGGCAAGGGAAAAGGCAAAGCAAGGCAAGGCAAGTCAAGGCATATGGGCAAAGCAAGGCAAGGCAATGCAAGACAAAAGGGCAAAGAAAGGCAAGGCAAGTCAATAGGGCAAAGCAAGACAAGGCAAAGCAAGGCAAAAGGGTAAAATAAGACAAGGCAAGGCAAGGCAAAAATGAAGAGCAAGACAAGGCAAAACGGGAAAGCAAGGCAAGGCAATTCAATGCAAAAGAGCAAAGCAAGAAAAGCAAGGCAAGGCAAAAGGGCAAAGCAAGACAAAGCAAGGCAAGGCAAAAGGGCAAAGACTGGCAAGGCAAGGCAAGGAAAAATGGCGAAGCAACGTAAGGCAAAACGGCAAACCAAGGCAATGAAAGGCAAGGGAAAAGGGCAAAGCAAGGAAAGGCAAAGCAAGGCAAAAGAGGGCAAAGCAAGGCAAAGCAAGTCAAAGCAAGGCAAGGCGAGGAAAGGCAAAAAGGCATAGCAAGGCAAGACAAGGCAAAAGGGCAAAGCAAGGCAAGGCAAGGCAAGGCAATAGGGAAAAGAAGGCAAGGCAAGGCAAAAGGGCAAAACAAGGCAAGGCAAGGCAAAAGGGCAAAGCAAGGAAAGGCAAGGCAAGGCAAAAAGCAATAGCAAGGCAATGCAATGCAAGGAAAAAGGGCAAAGCAAGGCAAGACAAGGCAAGGTAAAAGGGCAAAGCAAGGCAAGGCAATGAAAGACGAAAGGGCAAAGCAGGTCAAGGCAAAAGGGCATAGCAATGCAAGGCAAAGCAATGCAAAAGGGCATAGCAAGGAAAGGCAAGGTAAGGCAAAGGCCAATGCAAGGCAAGGCAAAAGGACAAAGTAAGGCAAGGCAAGGGAAGGCAAAAGGGCAAAGCAGGGCAAGGCAAGGAACGGCAAATGGGTTAAGCAAGACAAGGCAATGAAAGACAATAGGGAAAGGAAGGCAAGGCAACGCAAAAGGGCAAAGCAAGGAAAGGCAAGTCAAAAGGGCAAAGCAAGGCAAGGCAAGGCAAGGCAAGGCTAAAAGGCATAGCAAGGGAAGACAAGGCAAAAGGGCAAAGCAAGGCAAGGCAAGGCAAGGCAAAAGGGCCAAGCAAGGCAAGCGAAGAAAAGGCAAAAGGGCAAGGTAAGGCAAGGAAAGGCAAGGGAAAAGGCAAAGCAAGGCAAGGCAAGTCAAGGCATATGGGCAAAGCAAGGCAAGGCAATGCAAGACAAAAGGGCAAAGAAAGGCAAGGCAAGTCAATAGGGCAAAGCAAGACAAGGCAAAGCAAGGCAAAAGGGTAAAATAAGACAAGGCAAGGCAAGGCAAAAATGAAGAGCAAGACAAGGCAAAACGGGAAAGCAAGGCAAGGCAATTCAATGCAAAAGAGCAAAGCAAGAAAAGCAAGGCAAGGCAAAAGGGCAAAGCAAGACAAAGCAAGGCAAGGCAAAAGGGCAAAGACTGGCAAGGCAAGGCAAGGAAAAATGGCGAAGCAACGTAAGGCAAAACGGCAAACCAAGGCAATGAAAGGCAAGGGAAAAGGGCAAAGCAAGGAAAGGCAAAGCAAGGCAAAAGAGGGCAAAGCAAGGCAAAGCAAGTCAAAGCAAGGCAAGGCGAGGAAAGGCAAAAACGCAAAGCAAGGCAAGGCAAGTAAATGCAAAAGAGAAAATCAAGGCACGGCAAGGCAAGGCAAAAGGGCAAAGCAAGGCAAGGCAAAAGGGCAAAGCAATGCAAGGCATCGCAATGCAAAAGGGCAAAGCAAGGCAAGGCAAGGTAAGGCAAAAGGGCAATGGAAGGAAAGGCAAATGGGCAAAGCAAGGCAAGGCAAAAGGGCAAAGCAAAGCAAGGCAAGGCAAGTCAAAAGGGCAAAGCAATGCAAGGCAAGAAAAAGCAAAGGGGCAAAGAAAGGCAAAGCAAGACAAAGCAAAGGGGCAAAGCAAGGCAAGTCAAGTCAAAAGGGCAAAGCAATGCAAGGCAAGAAAAAGCAAAGGGGCAAAGAAAGGCAAAGCAAGACAAAGCAAAGGGGCAAAGAAAGGCAAGGCAAGGCAAGGCAGGGCTAAAAGGCATAGCAAGGCAAGGCAAGGCAAAAGGGCAAAGCAAGGAAAGGCAAGGCAAGGCAAAAAGCAATAGCAAGGCAATGCAATGCAAGGAAAAAGGGCAAAGCAAGGCAAGACGAGGCAAGGTAAAAGGGCAAAGCAAGGCAAGGCAAGGTAAGGCAAAAGGGCAATGGAAGGAAAGGCAAATGGGCAAAGCAAGGCAAGGCAAGGCAAGGCAAGGCTTAAAGGCAGAGCAAGGGAAGACAAGGCAAAAGGGCAAAGCAAGGCAAGGCAAGGCAAGGCAAAAGGGCCAAGCAAGGCAAGCGAAGAAAAGGCAAAAGGGCAAGGTAAGGCAAGAAAAGGCAAGGGAAAAGGCAAAGCAAGGCAAGGCAAGTCAAGGCATATGGGCAAAGCAAGGCAAGGCAATGCAAGACAAAAGGGCAAAGAAAGGCAAGGCAAGTCAATAGGGCAAAGCAAGACAAGGCAAAGCAAGGCAAAAGGGTAAAATAAGACAAGGCAAGGCAAGGCAAAAATGAAGAGCAAGACAAGGCAAAACGGGAAAGCAAGGCAAGGCAATTCAATGCAAAAGAGCAAAGCAAGAAAAGCAAGGCAAGGCAAAAGGGCAAAGCAAGACAAAGCAAGGCAAGGCAAAAGGGCAAAGACTGGCAAGGCAAGGCAAGGAAAAATGGCGAAGCAACGTAAGGCAAAACGGCAAACCAAGGCAATGAAAGGCAAGGGAAAAGGGCAAAGCAAGGAAAGGCAAAGCAAGGCAAAAGAGGGCAAAGCAAGGCAAAGCAAGTCAAAGCAAGGCAAGGCGAGGAAAGGCAAAAACGCAAAGCAAGGCAAGGCAAGTAAATGCAAAAGAGAAAATCAAGGCACGGCAAGGCAAGGCAAAAGGGCAAAGCAAGGCAAGGCAAAAGGGCAAAGCAATGCAAGGCATCGCAATGCAAAAGGGCAAAGCAAGGCAAGGCAAGGTAAGGCAAAAGGGCAATGGAAGGAAAGGCAAATGGGCAAAGCAAGGCAAGGCAAAAGGGCAAAGCAAAGCAAGGCAAGGCAAGTCAAAAGGGCAAAGCAATGCAAGGCAAGAAAAAGCAAAGGGGCAAAGAAAGGCAAAGCAAGACAAAGCAAAGGGGCAAAGCAAGGCAAGTCAAGTCAAAAGGGCAAAGCAATGCAAGGCAAGAAAAAGCAAAGGGGCAAAGAAAGGCAAAGCAAGACAAAGCAAAGGGGCAAAGAAAGGCAAGGCAAGGCAAGGCAGGGCTAAAAGGCATAGCAAGGCAAGAAAAAAGGGAAAAGCAATAGAAGGCAAGACAAAGCAAAGGGTCAAAGAAAGGCAAGGAAATGCAAGGCAAAAGGGCAAAGCAAGGCATGGCAAGGCAAGGCAAAAGGGCAAAGCAAGGAAAGGCAAAAGGACAAAGCAAATCAAGGCAAGACAAGGCAAAAGGCAAAGCAAGGCAAGGCAAGGCAAGGCTAAAAGGCATAACAAGGCAAGGCTAAAAGGCATAACAAGGCAAGGCAAGGCAAAAGGGCAAAGCAAGGCAAGGCAAGGCAAGGCAAAAGAGCAAACCAAGTCAAGGCAAAAGAGCAAAGCAAGGCAAGGCAAGGCAAGTCAAAAGGGAAAGGAAGACAAGGCCAGGAAAGGCAAAGGGAAAAGCAAGACAAGGTAAGACAAGGCAAAAGGGCAAAGTAAGGCAATGCAAGGCAAAAGGGCAAAGCACGGCAAGGAAAGGCAAGGCAAAATACAAAACAAGGAAAGGCAAGTAAAAAGGGAAAGCAAGACAAGGCAAGGCAACGAAAAAGAGCAAACCAAGGCAAGGCAAGGGAAGGCAAAAGGGCAAAGCAGGGCAAGGCAAGGAAAGGCAAATGGGTTAAGCAAGACAAGGCAATGAAAGACAATAGGGAAAGGAAGGCAAGGCAACGCAAAAGGGCAAAGCAAGGAAAGGCAAGGCAAAAGGGCAAAGCAAGGCAAGGCAAGGCAAGGCAAGGCAAGGCTAAAAGGCATAGCAAGGCAAGACAAGGCAAAAGGGCAAAGCAAGGCAAGGCAAGGCAAGGCAATAGGGAAAAGAAGGCAAGGCAAGGCAAAAGGGCAAAACAAGGCAAGGCAAGGCAAAAGGGCAAAGCAAGGAAAGGCAAGGCAAGGCAAAAAGCAATAGCAAGGCAATGCAATGCAAGGAAAAAGGGCAAAGCAAGGCAAGACAAGGCAAGGTAAAAGGGCAAAGCAAGGCAAGGCAATGAAAGGCGAAAGGGCAAAGCAGGTCAAGGCAAAAGGGCATAGCAATGCAAGGCAAAGCAATGCAAAAGGGCATAGCAAGGAAAGGCAAGGTAAGGCAAAGGCCAATGCAAGGCAAGGCAAAAGGACAAAGTAAGGCAAGGCAAGGGAAGGCAAAAGGGCAAAGCAGGGCAAGGCAAGGAACGGCAAATGGGTTAAGCAAGACAAGGCAATGAAAGACAATAGGGAAAGGAAGGCAAGGCAACGCAAAAGGGCAAAGCAAGGAAAGGCAAGGCAAAAGGGCAAAGCAAGGCAAGGCAAGGCAAGGCAAGGCTAAAAGGCATAGCAAGGGAAGACAAGGCAAAAGGGCAAAGCAAGGCAAGGCAAGGCAAGGCAAAAGGGCCAAGCAAGGCAAGCGAAGAAAAGGCAAAAGGGCAAGGTAAGGCAAGGAAAGGCAAGGGAAAAGGCAAAGCAAGGCAAGGCAAGTCAAGGCATATGGGCAAAGCAAGGCAAGGCAATGCAAGACAAAAGGGCAAAGAAAGGCAAGGCAAGTCAATAGGGCAAAGCAAGACAAGGCAAAGCAAGGCAAAAGGGTAAAATAAGACAAGGCAAGGCAAGGCAAAAATGAAGAGCAAGACAAGGCAAAACGGGAAAGCAAGGCAAGGCAATTCAATGCAAAAGAGCAAAGCAAGAAAAGCAAGGCAAGGCAAAAGGGCAAAGCAAGACAAAGCAAGGCAAGGCAAAAGGGCAAAGACTGGCAAGGCAAGGCAAGGAAAAATGGCGAAGCAACGTAAGGCAAAACGGCAAACCAAGGCAATGAAAGGCAAGGGAAAAGGGCAAAGCAAGGAAAGGCAAAGCAAGGCAAAAGAGGGCAAAGCAAGGCAAAGCAAGTCAAAGCAAGGCAAGGCGAGGAAAGGCAAAAACGCAAAGCAAGGCAAGGCAAGTAAATGCAAAAGAGAAAATCAAGGCACGGCAAGGCAAGGCAAAAGGGCAAAGCAAGGCAAGGCAAAAGGGCAAAGCAATGCAAGGCATCGCAATGCAAAAGGGCAAAGCAAGGCAAGGCAAGGTAAGGCAAAAGGGCAATGGAAGGAAAGGCAAATGGGCAAAGCAAGGCAAGGCAAGGCAAAAGGGCAAAGCAATGCAAGGCAAGAAAAAGCAAAGGGGCAAAGAAAGGCAAAGCAAGACAAAGCAAAGGGGCAAAGAAAGGCAAGGCAAGGCAAGGCAGGGCTAAAAGGCATAGCAAGGCAAGAAAAAAGGGAAAAGCAATAGAAGGCAAGACAAAGCAAAGGGTCAAAGAAAGGCAAGGAAATGCAAGGCAAAAGGGCAAAGCAAGGCATGGCAAGGCAAGGCAAAAGGGCAAAGCAAGGAAAGGCAAAAGGACAAAGCAAATCAAGGCAAGACAAGGCAAAAGGCAAAGCAAGGCAAGGCAAGGCAAGGCTAAAAGGCATAACAAGGCAAGGCTAAAAGGCATAACAAGGCAAGGCAAGGCAAAAGGGCAAAGCAAGGCAAGGCAAGGCAAGGCAAAAGAGCAAACCAAGTCAAGGCAAAAGAGCAAAGCAAGGCAAGGCAAGGCAAGTCAAAAGGGAAAGGAAGACAAGGCCAGGAAAGGCAAAGGGAAAAGCAAGACAAGGTAAGACAAGGCAAAAGGGCAAAGTAAGGCAATGCAAGGCAAAAGGGCAAAGCACGGCAAGGAAAGGCAAGGCAAAATACAAAACAAGGAAAGGCAAGTAAAAAGGGAAAGCAAGACAAGGCAAGGCAAGGAAAAAGAGCAAACCAAGGCAAGGCAAGGGAAGGCAAAAGGGCAAAGCAGGGCAAGGCAAGGAAAGGCAAATGGGTTAAGCAAGACAAGGCAATGAAAGACAATAGGGAAAGGAAGGCAAGGCAACGCAAAAGGGCAAAGCAAGGAAAGGCAAGGCAAAAGGGCAAAGCAAGGCAAGGCAAGGCAAGGCAAGGCAAGGCTAAAAGGCATAGCAAGGCAAGACAAGGCAAAAGGGCAAAGCAAGGCAAGGCAAGGCAAGGCAATAGGGAAAAGAAGGCAAGGCAAGGCAAAAGGGCAAAACAAGGCAAGGCAAGGCAAAAGGGCAAAGCAAGGAAAGGCAAGGCAAGGCAAAAAGCAATAGCAAGGCAATGCAATGCAAGGAAAAAGGGCAAAGCAAGGCAAGACAAGGCAAGGTAAAAGGGCAAAGCAAGGCAAGGCAATGAAAGGCGAAAGGGCAAAGCAGGTCAAGGCAAAAGGGCATAGCAATGCAAGGCAAAGCAATGCAAAAGGGCATAGCAAGGAAAGGCAAGGTAAGGCAAAGGCCAATGCAAGGCAAGGCAAAAGGACAAAGTAAGGCAAGGCAAGGGAAGGCAAAAGGGCAAAGCAGGGCAAGGCAAGGAACGGCAAATGGGTTAAGCAAGACAAGGCAATGAAAGACAATAGGGAAAGGAAGGCAAGGCAACGCAAAAGGGCAAAGCAAGGAAAGGCAAGGCAAAAGGGCAAAGCAAGGCAAGGCAAGGCAAGGCAAGGCTAAAAGGCATAGCAAGGGAAGACAAGGCAAAAGGGCAAAGCAAGGCAAGGCAAGGCAAGGCAAAAGGGCCAAGCAAGGCAAGCGAAGAAAAGGCAAAAGGGCAAGGTAAGGCAAGGAAAGGCAAGGGAAAAGGCAAAGCAAGGCAAGGCAAGTCAAGGCATATGGGCAAAGCAAGGCAAGGCAATGCAAGACAAAAGGGCAAAGAAAGGCAAGGCAAGTCAATAGGGCAAAGCAAGACAAGGCAAAGCAAGGCAAAAGGGTAAAATAAGACAAGGCAAGGCAAGGCAAGGCAAAAATGAAGAGCAAGACAAGGCAAAACGGGAAAGCAAGGCAAGGCAATTCAATGCAAAAGAGCAAAGCAAGAAAAGCAAGGCAAGGCAAAAGGGCAAAGCAAGACAAAGCAAGGCAAGGCAAAAGGGCAAAGACTGGCAAGGCAAGGCAAGGAAAAATGGCGAAGCAACGTAAGGCAAAACGGCAAACCAAGGCAATGAAAGGCAAGGGAAAAGGGCAAAGCAAGGAAAGGCAAAGCAAGGCAAAAGAGGGCAAAACAAGGCAAAGCAAGTCAAAGCAAGGCAAGGCGAGGAAAGGCAAAAACGCAAAGCAAGGCAAGGCAAGTAAATGCAAAAGAGAAAATCAAGGCACGGCAAGGCAAGGCAAAAGGGCAAAGCAAGGCAAGGCAAAAGGGCAAAGCAATGCAAGGCATCGCAATGCAAAAGGGCAAAGCAAGGCAAGGCAAGGTAAGGCAAAAGGGCAATGGAAGGAAAGGCAAATGGGCAAAGCAAGGCAAGGCAAGGCAAAAGGGCAAAGCAAAGCAAGGCAAGGCAAGGCAAAAGGGCAAAGCAATGCAAGGCAAGAAAAAGCAAAGGGGCAAAGAAAGGCAAAGCAAGACAAAGCAAAGGGGCAAAGAAAGGCAAGGCAAGGCAAGGCAGGGCTAAAAGGCATAGCAAGGCAAGAAAAAAGGGAAAAGCAATAGAAGGCAAGACAAAGCAAAGGGTCAAAGAAAGGCAAGGAAATGCAAGGCAAAAGGGCAAAGCAAGGCATGGCAAGGCAAGGCAAAAGGGCAAAGCAAGGAAAGGCAAAAGGACAAAGCAAATCAAGGCAAGACAAGGCAAAAGGCAAAGCAAGGCAAGGCAAGGCAAGGCTAAAAGGCATAACAAGGCAAGGCTAAAAGGCATAACAAGGCAAGGCAAGGCAAAAGGGCAAAGCAAGGCAAGGCAAGGCAAGGCAAAAGAGCAAACCAAGTCAAGGCAAAAGAGCAAAGCAAGGCAAGGCAAGGCAAGTCAAAAGGGAAAGGAAGACAAGGCCAGGAAAGGCAAAGGGAAAAGCAAGACAAGGTAAGACAAGGCAAAAGGGCAAAGTAAGGCAATGCAAGGCAAAAGGGCAAAGCACGGCAAGGAAAGGCAAGGCAAAATACAAAACAAGGAAAGGCAAGTAAAAAGGGAAAGCAAGACAAGGCAAGGCAAGGAAAAAGAGCAAACCAAGGCAAGGCAAGGGAAGGCAAAAGGGCAAAGCAGGGCAAGGCAAGGAAAGGCAAATGGGTTAAGCAAGACAAGGCAATGAAAGACAATAGGGAAAGGAAGGCAAGGCAACGCAAAAGGGCAAAGCAAGGAAAGGCAAGGCAAAAGGGCAAAGCAAGGCAAGGCAAGGCAAGGCAAGGCAAGGCTAAAAGGCATAGCAAGGCAAGACAAGGCAAAAGGGCAAAGCAAGGCAAGGCAAGGCAAGGCAATAGGGAAAAGAAGGCAAGGCAAGGCAAAAGGGCAAAACAAGGCAAGGCAAGGCAAAAGGGCAAAGCAAGGAAAGGCAAGGCAAGGCAAAAAGCAATAGCAAGGCAATGCAATGCAAGGAAAAAGGGCAAAGCAAGGCAAGACAAGGCAAGGTAAAAGGGCAAAGCAAGGCAAGGCAATGAAAGGCGAAAGGGCAAAGCAGGTCAAGGCAAAAGGGCATAGCAATGCAAGGCAAAGCAATGCAAAAGGGCATAGCAAGGAAAGGCAAGGTAAGGCAAAGGCCAATGCAAGGCAAGGCAAAAGGACAAAGTAAGGCAAGGCAAGGGAAGGCAAAAGGGCAAAGCAGGGCAAGGCAAGGAACGGCAAATGGGTTAAGCAAGACAAGGCAATGAAAGACAATAGGGAAAGGAAGGCAAGGCAACGCAAAAGGGCAAAGCAAGGAAAGGCAAGGCAAAAGGACAAAGCAAGGCAAGGCAAGGCAAGGCAAGGCAAGGCTAAAAGGCATAGCAAGGGAAGACAAGGCAAAAGGGCAAAGCAAGGCAAGCGAAGAAAAGGCAAAAGGGCAAGGTAAGGCAAGGAAAGGCAAGGGAAAAGGCAAAGCAAGGCATGGTAAGTCAAGGCATATGGGCAAAGCAAGGCAAGGCAATGCAAGACAAAAGGGCAAAGAAAGGCAAGGCAAGTCAATAGGGCAAAGCAAGACAAGGCAAAGCAAGGCAAAAGGGTAAAATAAGACAAGGCAAGGCAAGGCAAAAATGAAGAGCAAGACAAGGCAAAACGGGAAAGCAAGGCAAGGCAATTCAATGCAAAAGAGCAAAGCAAGAAAAGCAAGGCAAGGCAAAAGGGCAAAGCAAGACAAAGCAAGGCAAGGCAAAAGGGCAAAGACTGGCAAGGCAAGGCAAGGAAAAATGGCGAAGCAACGTAAGGCAAAACGGCAAACCAAGGCAATGAAAGGCAAGGGAAAAGGGCAAAGCAAGGAAAGGCAAAGCAAGGCAAAAGAGGGCAAAACAAGGCAAAGCAAGTCAAAGCAAGGCAAGGCGAGGAAAGGCAAAAACGCAAAGCAAGGCAAGGCAAGTAAATGCAAAAGAGAAAATCAAGGCACGGCAAGGCAAGGCAAAAGGGCAAAGCAAGGCAAGGCAAAAGGGCAAAGCAATGCAAGGCATCGCAATGCAAAAGGGCAAAGCAAGGCAAGGCAAGGTAAGGCAAAAGGGCAATGGAAGGAAAGGCAAATGGGCAAAGCAAGGCAAGGCAAAAGGGCAAAGCAAAGCAAGGCAAGGCAAGTCAAAAGGGCAAAGCAATGCAAGGCAAGAAAAAGCAAAGGGGCAAAGAAAGGCAAAGCAAGACAAAGCAAAGGGGCAAAGAAAGGCAAGGCAAGGCAAGGCAGGGCTAAAAGGCATAGCAAGGCAAGAAAAAAGGGAAAAGCAATAGAAGGCAAGACAAAGCAAAGGGTCAAAGAAAGGCAAGGAAATGCAAGGCAAAAGGGCAAAGCAAGGCATGGCAAGGCAAGGCAAAAGGGCAAAGCAAGGAAAGGCAAAAGGACAAAGCAAATCAAGGCAAGACAAGGCAAAAGGCAAAGCAAGGCAAGGCAAGGCAAGGCTAAAAGGCATAACAAGGCAAGGCTAAAAGGCATAACAAGGCAAGGCAAGGCAAAAGGGCAAAGCAAGGCAAGGCAAGGCAAGGCAAAAGAGCAAACCAAGTCAAGGCAAAAGAGCAAAGCAAGGCAAGGCAAGGCAAGTCAAAAGGGAAAGGAAGACAAGGCCAGGAAAGGCAAAGGGAAAAGCAAGACAAGGTAAGACAAGGCAAAAGGGCAAAGTAAGGCAATGCAAGGCAAAAGGGCAAAGCACGGCAAGGAAAGGCAAGGCAAAATACAAAACAAGGAAAGGCAAGTAAAAAGGGAAAGCAAGACAAGGCAAGGCAAGGAAAAAGAG
Source organism: Columba guinea (assembly GCA_032206185.1). NCBI lineage: Eukaryota > Metazoa > Chordata > Aves > Columbiformes > Columbidae > Columba > Columba guinea. Next base: position 1,578,234 of record JAVLUU010000334.1, read on the forward strand.
CAAACCAAGGCAAGGCAAGGGAAGGCAAAAGGGCAAAGCAGGGCAAGGCAAGGAAAGGCAAATGGGTTAAGCAAGACAAGGCAATGAAAGACAATAGGGAAAGGAAGGCAAGGCAACGCAAAAGGGCAAAGCAAGGAAAGGCAAGGCAAAAGGGCAAAGCAAGGCAAGGCAAGGCAAGGCAAGGCAAGGCTAAAAGGCATAGCAAGGCAAGACAAGGCAAAAGGGCAAAGCAAGGCAAGGCAAGGCAAGGCAATAGGGAAAAGAAGGCAAGGCAAGGCAAAAGGGCAAAACAAGGCAAGGCAAGGCAAAAGGGCAAAGCAAGGAAAGGCAAGGCAAGGCAAAAAGCAATAGCAAGGCAATGCAATGCAAGGAAAAAGGGCAAAGCAAGGCAAGACAAGGCAAGGTAAAAGGGCAAAGCAAGGCAAGGCAATGAAAGGCGAAAGGGCAAAGCAGGTCAAGGCAAAAGGGCATAGCAATGCAAGGCAAAGCAATGCAAAAGGGCATAGCAAGGAAAGGCAAGGTAAGGCAAAGGCCAATGCAAGGCAAGGCAAAAGGACAAAGTAAGGCAAGGCAAGGGAAGGCAAAAGGGCAAAGCAGGGCAAGGCAAGGAACGGCAAATGGGTTAAGCAAGACAAGGCAATGAAAGACAATAGGGAAAGGAAGGCAAGGCAACGCAAAAGGGCAAAGCAAGGAAAGGCAAGGCAAAAGGGCAAAGCAAGGCAAGGCAAGGCAAGGCAAGGCTAAAAGGCATAGCAAGGGAAGACAAGGCAAAAGGGCAAAGCAAGGCAAGGCAAGGCAAAAGGGCCAAGCAAGGCAAGCGAAGAAAAGGCAAAAGGGCAAGGTAAGGCAAGAAAAGGCAAGGGAAAAGGCAAAGCAAGGCATGGTAAGTCAAGGCATATGGGCAAAGCAAGGCAAGGCAATGCAAGACAAAAGGGCAAAGAAAGGCAAGGCAAGTCAATAGGGCAAAGCAAGACAAGGCAAAGCAAGGCAAAAGGGTAAAATAAGACAAGGCAAGGCAAGGCAAAAATGAAGAGCAAGACAAGGCAAAACGGGAAAGCAAGGCAAGGCAATTCAATGCAAAAGAGCAAAGCAAGAAAAGCAAGGCAAGGCAAAAGGGCAAAGCAAGACAAAGCAAGGCAAGGCAAAAGGGCAAAGACTGGCAAGGCAAGGCAAGGCAAGGAAAAATGGCGAAGCAACGTAAGGCAAAACGGCAAACCAAGGCAATGAAAGGCAAGGGAAAAGGGCAAAGCAAGGAAAGGCAAAGCAAGGCAAAAGAGGGCAAAGCAAGGCAAAGCAAGTCAAAGCAAGGCAAGGCGAGGAAAGGCAAAAACGCAAAGCAAGGCAAGGCAAGTAAATGCAAAAGAGAAAATCAAGGCACGGCAAGGCAAGGCAAAAGGGCAAAGCAAGGCAAGGCAAAAGGGCAAAGCAATGCAAGGCATCGCAATGCAAAAGGGCAAAGCAAGGCAAGGCAAGGTAAGGCAAAAGGGCAATGGAAGGAAAGGCAAATGGGCAAAGCAAGGCAAGGCAAAAGGGCAAAGCAATGCAAGGCAAGAAAAAGCAAAGGGGCAAAGAAAGGCAAAGCAAGACAAAGCAAAGGGGCAAAGAAAGGCAAGGCAAGGCAAGGCAGGGCTAAAAGGCATAGCAAGGCAAGAAAAAAGGGAAAAGCAATAGAAGGCAAGACAAAGCAAAGGGTCAAAGAAAGGCAAGGAAATGCAAGGCAAAAGGGCAAAGCAAGGCATGGCAAGGCAAGGCAAAAGGGCAAAGCAAGGAAAGGCAAAAGGACAAAGCAAATCAAGGCAAGACAAGGCAAAAGGCAAAGCAAGGCAAGGCAAGGCAAGGCTAAAAGGCATAACAAGGCAAGGCTAAAAGGCATAACAAGGCAAGGCAAGGCAAAAGGGCAAAGCAAGGCAAGGCAAGGCAAGGCAAAAGAGCAAACCAAGTCAAGGCAAAAGAGCAAAGCAAGGCAAGGCAAGGCAAGTCAAAAGGGAAAGGAAGACAAGGCCAGGAAAGGCAAAGGGAAAAGCAAGACAAGGTAAGACAAGGCAAAAGGGCAAAGTAAGGCAATGCAAGGCAAAAGGGCAAAGCACGGCAAGGAAAGGCAAGGCAAAATACAAAACAAGGAAAGGCAAGTAAAAAGGGAAAGCAAGACAAGGCAAGGCAAGGAAAAAGAGCAAACCAAGGCAAGGCAAGGGAAGGCAAAAGGGCAAAGCAGGGCAAGGCAAGGAAAGGCAAATGGGTTAAGCAAGACAAGGCAATGAAAGACAATAGGGAAAGGAAGGCAAGGCAACGCAAAAGGGCAAAGCAAGGAAAGGCAAGGCAAAAGGGCAAAGCAAGGCAAGGCAAGGCAAGGCAAGGCAAGGCTAAAAGGCATAGCAAGGCAAGACAAGGCAAAAGGGCAAAGCAAGGCAAGGCAAGGCAAGGCAATAGGGAAAAGAAGGCAAGGCAAGGCAAAAGGGCAAAACAAGGCAAGGCAAGGCAAAAGGGCAAAGCAAGGAAAGGCAAGGCAAGGCAAAAAGCAATAGCAAGGCAATGCAATGCAAGGAAAAAGGGCAAAGCAAGGCAAGACAAGGCAAGGTAAAAGGGCAAAGCAAGGCAAGGCAATGAAAGGCGAAAGGGCAAAGCAGGTCAAGGCAAAAGGGCATAGCAATGCAAGGCAAAGCAATGCAAAAGGGCATAGCAAGGAAAGGCAAGGTAAGGCAAAGGCCAATGCAAGGCAAGGCAAAAGGACAAAGTAAGGCAAGGCAAGGGAAGGCAAAAGGGCAAAGCAGGGCAAGGCAAGGAACGGCAAATGGGTTAAGCAAGACAAGGCAATGAAAGACAATAGGGAAAGGAAGGCAAGGCAACGCAAAAGGGCAAAGCAAGGAAAGGCAAGGCAAAAGGGCAAAGCAAGGCAAGGCAAGGCAAGGCAAGGCTAAAAGGCATAGCAAGGGAAGACAAGGCAAAAGGGCAAAGCAAGGCAAGGCAAGGCAAGGCAAAAGGGCCAGGCAAGGCAAAAGGGCCAAGCAAGGCAAGCGAAGAAAAGGCAAAAGGGCAAGGTAAGGCAAGGAAAGGCAAGGGAAAAGGCAAAGCAAGGCAAGGCAAGTCAAGGCATATGGGCAAAGCAAGGCAAGGCAATGCAAGACAAAAGGGCAAAGAAAGGCAAGGCAAGTCAATAGGGCAAAGCAAGACAAGGCAAAGCAAGGCAAAAGGGTAAAATAAGACAAGGCAAGGCAAGGCAAAAATGAAGAGCAAGACAAGGCAAAACGGGAAAGCAAGGCAAGGCAATTCAATGCAAAAGAGCAAAGCAAGAAAAGCAAGGCAAGGCAAAAGGGCAAAGCAAGACAAAGCAAGGCAAGGCAAAAGGGCAAAGACTGGCAAGGCAAGGCAAGGAAAAATGGCGAAGCAACGTAAGGCAAAACGGCAAACCAAGGCAATGAAAGGCAAGGGAAAAGGGCAAAGCAAGGAAAGGCAAAGCAAGGCAAAAGAGGGCAAAGCAAGGCAAAGCAAGTCAAAGCAAGGCAAGGCGAGGAAAGGCAAAAACGCAAAGCAAGGCAAGGCAAGTAAATGCAAAAGAGAAAATCAAGGCACGGCAAGGCAAGGCAAAAGGGCAAAGCAAGGCAAGGCAAAAGGGCAAAGCAATGCAAGGCATCGCAATGCAAAAGGGCAAAGCAAGGCAAGGCAAGGTAAGGCAAAAGGGCAATGGAAGGAAAGGCAAATGGGCAAAGCAAGGCAAGGCAAGGCAAAAGGGCAAAGCAAAGCAAGGCAAGGCAAGTCAAAAGGGCAAAGCAATGCAAGGCAAGAAAAAGCAAAGGGGCAAAGAAAGGCAAAGCAAGACAAAGCAAAGGGGCAAAGAAAGGCAAGGCAAGGCAAGGCAGGGCTAAAAGGCATAGCAAGGCAAGAAAAAAGGGAAAAGCAATAGAAGGCAAGACAAAGCAAAGGGTCAAAGAAAGGCAAGGAAATGCAAGGCAAAAGGGCAAAGCAAGGCATGGCAAGGCAAGGCAAAAGGGCAAAGCAAGGAAAGGCAAAAGGACAAAGCAAATCAAGGCAAGACAAGGCAAAAGGCAAAGCAAGGCAAGGCAAGGCAAGGCTAAAAGGCATAACAAGGCAAGGCTAAAAGGCATAACAAGGCAAGGCAAGGCAAAAGGGCAAAGCAAGGCAAGGCAAGGCAAGGCAAAAGAGCAAACCAAGTCAAGGCAAAAGAGCAAAGCAAGGCAAGGCAAGGCAAGTCAAAAGGGAAAGGAAGACAAGGCCAGGAAAGGCAAAGGGAAAAGCAAGACAAGGTAAGACAAGGCAAAAGGGCAAAGTAAGGCAATGCAAGGCAAAAGGGCAAAGCACGGCAAGGAAAGGCAAGGCAAAATACAAAACAAGGAAAGGCAAGTAAAAAGGGAAAGCAAGACAAGGCAAGGCAAGGAAAAAGAGCAAACCAAGGCAAGGCAAGGGAAGGCAAAAGGGCAAAGCAGGGCAAGGCAAGGAAAGGCAAATGGGTTAAGCAAGACAAGGCAATGAAAGACAATAGGGAAAGGAAGGCAAGGCAACGCAAAAGGGCAAAGCAAGGAAAGGCAAGGCAAAAGGGCAAAGCAAGGCAAGGCAAGGCAAGGCAAGGCAAGGCTAAAAGACATAGCAAGGCAAGACAAGGCAAAAGGGCAAAGCAAGGCAAGGCAAGGCAAGGCAATAGGGAAAAGAAGGCAAGGCAAGGCAAAAGGGCAAAACAAGGCAAGGCAAGGCAAAAGGGCAAAGCAAGGAAAGGCAAGGCAAGGCAAAAAGCAATAGCAAGGCAATGCAATGCAAGGAAAAAGGGCAAAGCAAGGCAAGACAAGGCAAGGTAAAAGGGCAAAGCAAGGCAAGGCAATGAAAGGCGAAAGGGCAAAGCAGGTCAAGGCAAAAGGGCATAGCAATGCAAGGCAAAGCAATGCAAAAGGGCATAGCAAGGAAAGGCAGGTAAGGCAAAGGCCAATGCAAGGCAAGGCAAAAGGACAAAGTAAGGCAAGGCAAGGGAAGGCAAAAGGGCAAAGCAGGGCAAGGCAAGGAACGGCAAATGGGTTAAGCAAGACAAGGCAATGAAAGACAATAGGGAAAGGAAGGCAAGGCAACGCAAAAGGGCAAAGCAAGGAAAGGCAAGGCAAAAGGACAAAGCAAGGCAAGGCAAGGCAAGGCAAGGCAAGGCTAAAAGGCATAGCAAGGGAAGACAAGGCAAAAGGGCAAAGCAAGGCAAGCGAAGAAAAGGCAAAAGGGCAAGGTAAGGCAAGGAAAGGCAAGGGAAAAGGCAAAGCAAGGCATGGTAAGTCAAGGCATATGGGCAAAGCAAGGCAAGGCAATGCAAGACAAAAGGGCAAAGAAAGGCAAGGCAAGTCAATAGGGCAAAGCAAGACAAGGCAAAGCAAGGCAAAAGGGTAAAATAAGACAAGGCAAGGCAAGGCAAAAATGAAGAGCAAGACAAGGCAAAACGGGAAAGCAAGGCAAGGCAATTCAATGCAAAAGAGCAAAGCAAGAAAAGCAAGGCAAGGCAAAAGGGCAAAGCAAGACAAAGCAAGGCAAGGCAAAAGGGCAAAGACTGGCAAGGCAAGGCAAGGAAAAATGGCGAAGCAACGTAAGGCAAAACGGCAAACCAAGGCAATGAAAGGCAAGGGAAAAGGGCAAAGCAAGGAAAGGCAAAGCAAGGCAAAAGAGGGCAAAACAAGGCAAAGCAAGTCAAAGCAAGGCAAGGCGAGGAAAGGCAAAAACGCAAAGCAAGGCAAGGCAAGTAAATGCAAAAGAGAAAATCAAGGCACGGCAAGGCAAGGCAAAAGGGCAAAGCAAGGCAAGGCAAAAGGGCAAAGCAATGCAAGGCATCGCAATGCAAAAGGGCAAAGCAAGGCAAGGCAAGGTAAGGCAAAAGGGCAATGGAAGGAAAGGCAAATGGGCAAAGCAAGGCAAGGCAAAAGGGCAAAGCAAAGCAAGGCAAGGCAAGTCAAAAGGGCAAAGCAATGCAAGGCAAGAAAAAGCAAAGGGGCAAAGAAAGGCAAAGCAAGACAAAGCAAAGGGGCAAAGAAAGGCAAGGCAAGGCAAGGCAGGGCTAAAAGGCATAGCAAGGCAAGAAAAAAGGGAAAAGCAATAGAAGGCAAGACAAAGCAAAGGGTCAAAGAAAGGCAAGGAAATGCAAGGCAAAAGGGCAAAGCAAGGCATGGCAAGGCAAGGCAAAAGGGCAAAGCAAGGAAAGGCAAAAGGACAAAGCAAATCAAGGCAAGACAAGGCAAAAGGCAAAGCAAGGCAAGGCAAGGCAAGGCTAAAAGGCATAACAAGGCAAGGCTAAAAGGCATAACAAGGCAAGGCAAGGCAAAAGGGCAAAGCAAGGCAAGGCAAGGCAAGGCAAAAGAGCAAACCAAGTCAAGGCAAAAGAGCAAAGCAAGGCAAGGCAAGGCAAGTCAAAAGGGAAAGGAAGACAAGGCCAGGAAAGGCAAAGGGAAAAGCAAGACAAGGTAAGACAAGGCAAAAGGGCAAAGTAAGGCAATGCAAGGCAAAAGGGCAAAGCACGGCAAGGAAAGGCAAGGCAAAATACAAAACAAGGAAAGGCAAGTAAAAAGGGAAAGCAAGACAAGGCAAGGCAAGGAAAAAGAGCAAACCAAGGCAAGGCAAGGGAAGGCAAAAGGGCAAAGCAGGGCAAGGCAAGGAAAGGCAAATGGGTTAAGCAAGACAAGGCAATGAAAGACAATAGGGAAAGGAAGGCAAGGCAACGCAAAAGGGCAAAGCAAGGAAAGGCAAGGCAAAAGGGCAAAGCAAGGCAAGGCAAGGCAAGGCAAGGCAAGGCTAAAAGGCATAGCAAGGCAAGACAAGGCAAAAGGGCAAAGCAAGGCAAGGCAAGGCAAGGCAATAGGGAAAAGAAGGCAAGGCAAGGCAAAAGGGCAAAACAAGGCAAGGCAAGGCAAAAGGGCAAAGCAAGGAAAGGCAAGGCAAGGCAAAAAGCAATAGCAAGGCAATGCAATGCAAGGAAAAAGGGCAAAGCAAGGCAAGACAAGGCAAGGTAAAAGGGCAAAGCAAGGCAAGGCAATGAAAGGCGAAAGGGCAAAGCAGGTCAAGGCAAAAGGGCATAGCAATGCAAGGCAAAGCAATGCAAAAGGGCATAGCAAGGAAAGGCAAGGTAAGGCAAAGGCCAATGCAAGGCAAGGCAAAAGGACAAAGTAAGGCAAGGCAAGGGAAGGCAAAAGGGCAAAGCAGGGCAAGGCAAGGAACGGCAAATGGGTTAAGCAAGACAAGGCAATGAAAGACAATAGGGAAAGGAAGGCAAGGCAACGCAAAAGGGCAAAGCAAGGAAAGGCAAGGCAAAAGGGCAAAGCAAGGCAAGGCAAGGCAAGGCAAGGCTAAAAGGCATAGCAAGGGAAGACAAGGCAAAAGGGCAAAGCAAGGCAAGGCAAGGCAAAAGGGCCAAGCAAGGCAAGCGAAGAAAAGGCAAAAGGGCAAGGTAAGGCAAGAAAAGGCAAGGGAAAAGGCAAAGCAAGGCATGGTAAGTCAAGGCATATGGGCAAAGCAAGGCAAGGCAATGCAAGACAAAAGGGCAAAGAAAGGCAAGGCAAGTCAATAGGGCAAAGCAAGACAAGGCAAAGCAAGGCAAAAGGGTAAAATAAGACAAGGCAAGGCAAGGCAAAAATGAAGAGCAAGACAAGGCAAAACGGGAAAGCAAGGCAAGGCAATTCAATGCAAAAGAGCAAAGCAAGAAAAGCAAGGCAAGGCAAAAGGGCAAAGCAAGACAAAGCAAGGCAAGGCAAAAGGGCAAAGACTGGCAAGGCAAGGCAAGGCAAGGAAAAATGGCGAAGCAACGTAAGGCAAAACGGCAAACCAAGGCAATGAAAGGCAAGGGAAAAGGGCAAAGCAAGGAAAGGCAAAGCAAGGCAAAAGAGGGCAAAGCAAGGCAAAGCAAGTCAAAGCAAGGCAAGGCGAGGAAAGGCAAAAACGCAAAGCAAGGCAAGGCAAGTAAATGCAAAAGAGAAAATCAAGGCACGGCAAGGCAAGGCAAAAGGGCAAAGCAAGGCAAGGCAAAAGGGCAAAGCAATGCAAGGCATCGCAATGCAAAAGGGCAAAGCAAGGCAAGGCAAGGTAAGGCAAAAGGGCAATGGAAGGAAAGGCAAATGGGCAAAGCAAGGCAAGGCAAAAGGGCAAAGCAATGCAAGGCAAGAAAAAGCAAAGGGGCAAAGAAAGGCAAAGCAAGACAAAGCAAAGGGGCAAAGAAAGGCAAGGCAAGGCAAGGCAGGGCTAAAAGGCATAGCAAGGCAAGAAAAAAGGGAAAAGCAATAGAAGGCAAGACAAAGCAAAGGGTCAAAGAAAGGCAAGGAAATGCAAGGCAAAAGGGCAAAGCAAGGCATGGCAAGGCAAGGCAAAAGGGCAAAGCAAGGAAAGGCAAAAGGACAAAGCAAATCAAGGCAAGACAAGGCAAAAGGCAAAGCAAGGCAAGGCAAGGCAAGGCTAAAAGGCATAACAAGGCAAGGCTAAAAGGCATAACAAGGCAAGGCAAGGCAAAAGGGCAAAGCAAGGCAAGGCAAGGCAAGGCAAAAGAGCAAACCAAGTCAAGGCAAAAGAGCAAAGCAAGGCAAGGCAAGGCAAGTCAAAAGGGAAAGGAAGACAAGGCCAGGAAAGGCAAAGGGAAAAGCAAGACAAGGTAAGACAAGGCAAAAGGGCAAAGTAAGGCAATGCAAGGCAAAAGGGCAAAGCACGGCAAGGAAAGGCAAGGCAAAATACAAAACAAGGAAAGGCAAGTAAAAAGGGAAAGCAAGACAAGGCAAGGCAAGGAAAAAGAGCAAACCAAGGCAAGGCAAGGGAAGGCAAAAGGGCAAAGCAGGGCAAGGCAAGGAAAGGCAAATGGGTTAAGCAAGACAAGGCAATGAAAGACAATAGGGAAAGGAAGGCAAGGCAACGCAAAAGGGCAAAGCAAGGAAAGGCAAGGCAAAAGGGCAAAGCAAGGCAAGGCAAGGCAAGGCAAGGCAAGGCTAAAAGGCATAGCAAGGCAAGACAAGGCAAAAGGGCAAAGCAAGGCAAGGCAAGGCAAGGCAATAGGGAAAAGAAGGCAAGGCAAGGCAAAAGGGCAAAACAAGGCAAGGCAAGGCAAAAGGGCAAAGCAAGGAAAGGCAAGGCAAGGCAAAAAGCAATAGCAAGGCAATGCAATGCAAGGAAAAAGGGCAAAGCAAGGCAAGACAAGGCAAGGTAAAAGGGCAAAGCAAGGCAAGGCAATGAAAGGCGAAAGGGCAAAGCAGGTCAAGGCAAAAGGGCATAGCAATGCAAGGCAAAGCAATGCAAAAGGGCATAGCAAGGAAAGGCAAGGTAAGGCAAAGGCCAATGCAAGGCAAGGCAAAAGGACAAAGTAAGGCAAGGCAAGGGAAGGCAAAAGGGCAAAGCAGGGCAAGGCAAGGAACGGCAAATGGGTTAAGCAAGACAAGGCAATGAAAGACAATAGGGAAAGGAAGGCAAGGCAACGCAAAAGGGCAAAGCAAGGAAAGGCAAGGCAAAAGGGCAAAGCAAGGCAAGGCAAGGCAAGGCAAGGCTAAAAGGCATAGCAAGGGAAGACAAGGCAAAAGGGCAAAGCAAGGCAAGGCAAGGCAAGGCAAAAGGGCCAAGCAAGGCAAGCGAAGAAAAGGCAAAAGGGCAAGGTAAGGCAAGGAAAGGCAAGGGAAAAGGCAAAGCAAGGCAAGGCAAGTCAAGGCATATGGGCAAAGCAAGGCAAGGCAATGCAAGACAAAAGGGCAAAGAAAGGCAAGGCAAGTCAATAGGGCAAAGCAAGACAAGGCAAAGCAAGGCAAAAGGGTAAAATAAGACAAGGCAAGGCAAGGCAAAAATGAAGAGCAAGACAAGGCAAAACGGGAAAGCAAGGCAAGGCAATTCAATGCAAAAGAGCAAAGCAAGAAAAGCAAGGCAAGGCAAAAGGGCAAAGCAAGACAAAGCAAGGCAAGGCAAAAGGGCAAAGACTGGCAAGGCAAGGCAAGGAAAAATGGCGAAGCAACGTAAGGCAAAACGGCAAACCAAGGCAATGAAAGGCAAGGGAAAAGGGCAAAGCAAGGAAAGGCAAAGCAAGGCAAAAGAGGGCAAAGCAAGGCAAAGCAAGTCAAAGCAAGGCAAGGCGAGGAAAGGCAAAAACGCAAAGCAAGGCAAGGCAAGTAAATGCAAAAGAGAAAATCAAGGCACGGCAAGGCAAGGCAAAAGGGCAAAGCAAGGCAAGGCAAAAGGGCAAAGCAATGCAAGGCATCGCAATGCAAAAGGGCAAAGCAAGGCAAGGCAAGGTAAGGCAAAAGGGCAATGGAAGGAAAGGCAAATGGGCAAAGCAAGGCAAGGCAAGGCAAAAGGGCAAAGCAAAGCAAGGCAAGGCAAGTCAAAAGGGCAAAGCAATGCAAGGCAAGAAAAAGCAAAGGGGCAAAGAAAGGCAAAGCAAGACAAAGCAAAGGGGCAAAGAAAGGCAAGGCAAGGCAAGGCAGGGCTAAAAGGCATAGCAAGGCAAGAAAAAAGGGAAAAGCAATAGAAGGCAAGACAAAGCAAAGGGTCAAAGAAAGGCAAAGAAATGCAAGGCAAAAGGGCAAAGCAAGGCATGGCAAGGCAAGGCAAAAGGGCAAAGCAAGGAAAGGCAAAAGGACAAAGCAAATCAAGGCAAGACAAGGCAAAAGGCAAAGCAAGGCAAGGCAAGGCAAGGCTAAAAGGCATAACAAGGCAAGGCTAAAAGGCATAACAAGGCAAGGCAAGGCAAAAGGGCAAAGCAAGGCAAGGCAAGGCAAGGCAAAAGAGCAAACCAAGTCAAGGCAAAAGAGCAAAGCAAGGCAAGGCAAGGCAAGTCAAAAGGGAAAGGAAGACAAGGCCAGGAAAGGCAAAGGGAAAAGCAAGACAAGGTAAGACAAGGCAAAAGGGCAAAGTAAGGCAATGCAAGGCAAAAGGGCAAAGCACGGCAAGGAAAGGCAAGGCAAAATACAAAACAAGGAAAGGCAAGTAAAAAGGGAAAGCAAGACAAGGCAAGGCAAGGAAAAAGAGCAAACCAAGGCAAGGCAAGGGAAGGCAAAAGGGCAAAGCAGGGCAAGGCAAGGAAAGGCAAATGGGTTAAGCAAGACAAGGCAATGAAAGACAATAGGGAAAGGAAGGCAAGGCAACGCAAAAGGGCAAAGCAAGGAAAGGCAAGGCAAAAGGGCAAAGCAAGGCAAGGCAAGGCAAGGCAAGGCAAGGCTAAAAGACATAGCAAGGCAAGACAAGGCAAAAGGGCAAAGCAAGGCAAGGCAAGGCAAGGCAATAGGGAAAAGAAGGCAAGGCAAGGCAAAAGGGCAAAACAAGGCAAGGCAAGGCAAAAGGGCAAAGCAAGGAAAGGCAAGGCAAGGCAAAAAGCAATAGCAAGGCAATGCAATGCAAGGAAAAAGGGCAAAGCAAGGCAAGACAAGGCAAGGTAAAAGGGCAAAGCAAGGCAAGGCAATGAAAGGCGAAAGGGCAAAGCAGGTCAAGGCAAAAGGGCATAGCAATGCAAGGCAAAGCAATGCAAAAGGGCATAGCAAGGAAAGGCAAGGTAAGGCAAAGGCCAATGCAAGGCAAGGCAAAAGGACAAAGTAAGGCAAGGCAAGGGAAGGCAAAAGGGCAAAGCAGGGCAAGGCAAGGAACGGCAAATGGGTTAAGCAAGACAAGGCAATGAAAGACAATAGGGAAAGGAAGGCAAGGCAACGCAAAAGGGCAAAGCAAGGAAAGGCAAGGCAAAAGGGCAAAGCAAGGCAAGGCAAGGCAAGGCAAGGCTAAAAGGCATAGCAAGGGAAGACAAGGCAAAAGGGCAAAGCAAGGCAAGGCAAGGCAAAAGGGCCAAGCAAGGCAAGCGAAGAAAAGGCAAAAGGGCAAGGTAAGGCAAGAAAAGGCAAGGGAAAAGGCAAAGCAAGGCATGGTAAGTCAAGGCATATGGGCAAAGCAAGGCAAGGCAATGCAAGACAAAAGGGCAAAGAAAGGCAAGGCAAGTCAATAGGGCAAAGCAAGACAAGGCAAAGCAAGGCAAAAGGGTAAAATAAGACAAGGCAAGGCAAGGCAAAAATGAAGAGCAAGACAAGGCAAAACGGGAAAGCAAGGCAAGGCAATTCAATGCAAAAGAGCAAAGCAAGAAAAGCAAGGCAAGGCAAAAGGGCAAAGCAAGACAAAGCAAGGCAAGGCAAAAGGGCAAAGACTGGCAAGGCAAGGCAAGGAAAAATGGCGAAGCAACGTAAGGCAAAACGGCAAACCAAGGCAATGAAAGGCAAGGGAAAAGGGCAAAGCAAGGAAAGGCAAAGCAAGGCAAAAGAGGGCAAAGCAAGGCAAAGCAAGTCAAAGCAAGGCAAGGCGAGGAAAGGCAAAAACGCAAAGCAAGGCAAGGCAAGTAAATGCAAAAGAGAAAATCAAGGCACGGCAAGGCAAGGCAAAAGGGCAAAGCAAGGCAAGGCAAAAGGGCAAAGCAATGCAAGGCATCGCAATGCAAAAGGGCAAAGCAAGGCAAGGCAAGGTAAGGCAAAAGGGCAATGGAAGGAAAGGCAAATGGGCAAAGCAAGGCAAGGCAAAAGGGCAAAGCAATGCAAGGCAAGAAAAAGCAAAGGGGCAAAGAAAGGCAAAGCAAGACAAAGCAAAGGGGCAAAGAAAGGCAAGGCAAGGCAAGGCAGGGCTAAAAGGCATAGCAAGGCAAGAAAAAAGGGAAAAGCAATAGAAGGCAAGACAAAGCAAAGGGTCAAAGAAAGGCAAGGAAATGCAAGGCAAAAGGGCAAAGCAAGGCATGGCAAGGCAAGGCAAAAGGGCAAAGCAAGGAAAGGCAAAAGGGCAAAGCAAGGCATGGCAAGACAAGGCAAAAGGCAAAGCAAGGCAAGGCAAGGCAAGGCTAAAAGGCATAACAAGGCAAGGCTAAAAGGCATAACAAGGCAAGGCAAGGCAAAAGGGCAAAGCAAGGCAAGGCAAGGCAAGGCAAAAGAGCAAACCAAGTCAAGGCAAAAGAGCAAAGCAAGGCAAGGCAAGGCAAGTCAAAAGGGAAAGGAAGACAAGGCCAGGAAAGGCAAAGGGAAAAGCAAGACAAGGTAAGACAAGGCAAAAGGGCAAAGTAAGGCAATGCAAGGCAAAAGGGCAAAGCACGGCAAGGAAAGGCAAGGCAAAATACAAAACAAGGAAAGGCAAGTAAAAAGGGAAAGCAAGACAAGGCAAGGCAAGGAAAAAGAGCAAACCAAGGCAAGGCAAGGGAAGGCAAAAGGGCAAAGCAGGGCAAGGCAAGGAAAGGCAAATGGGTTAAGCAAGACAAGGCAATGAAAGACAATAGGGAAAGGAAGGCAAGGCAACGCAAAAGGGCAAAGCAAGGAAAGGCAAGGCAAGGCAAGGCAAGGCTAAAAGGCATAGCAAGGCAAGACAAGGCAAAAGGGCAAAGCAAGGCAAGGCAAGGCAAGGCAATAGGGAAAAGAAGGCAAGGCAAGGCAAAAGGGCAAAACAAGGCAAGGCAAGGCAAAAGGGCAAAGCAAGGAAAGGCAAGGCAAGGCAAAAAGCAATAGCAAGGCAATGCAATGCAAGGAAAAAGGGCAAAGCAAGGCAAGACAAGGCAAGGTAAAAGGGCAAAGCAAGGCAAGGCAATGAAAGGCGAAAGGGCAAAGCAGGTCAAGGCAAAAGGGCATAGCAATGCAAGGCAAAGCAATGCAAAAGGGCATAGCAAGGAAAGGCAAGGTAAGGCAAAGGCCAATGCAAGGCAAGGCAAAAGGACAAAGTAAGGCAAGGCAAGGGAAGGCAAAAGGGCAAAGCAGGGCAAGGCAAGGAACGGCAAATGGGTTAAGCAAGACAAGGCAATGAAAGACAATAGGGAAAGGAAGGCAAGGCAACGCAAAAGGGCAAAGCAAGGAAAGGCAAGGCAAAAGGGCAAAGCAAGGCAAGGCAAGGCAAGGCAAGGCTAAAAGGCATAGCAAGGGAAGACAAGGCAAAAGGGCAAAGCAAGGCAAGGCAAGGCAAGGCAAAAGGGCCAAGCAAGGCAAGCGAAGAAAAGGCAAAAGGGCAAGGTAAGGCAAGGAAAGGCAAGGGAAAAGGCAAAGCAAGGCAAGGCAAGTCAAGGCATATGGGCAAAGCAAGGCAAGGCAATGCAAGACAAAAGGGCAAAGAAAGGCAAGGCAAGTCAATAGGGCAAAGCAAGACAAGGCAAAGCAAGGCAAAAGGGTAAAATAAGACAAGGCAAGGCAAGGCAAAAATGAAGAGCAAGACAAGGCAAAACGGGAAAGCAAGGCAAGGCAATTCAATGCAAAAGAGCAAAGCAAGAAAAGCAAGGCAAGGCAAAAGGGCAAAGCAAGACAAAGCAAGGCAAGGCAAAAGGGCAAAGACTGGCAAGGCAAGGCAAGGAAAAATGGCGAAGCAACGTAAGGCAAAACGGCAAACCAAGGCAATGAAAGGCAAGGGAAAAGGGCAAAGCAAGGAAAGGCAAAGCAAGGCAAAAGAGGGCAAAGCAAGGCAAAGCAAGTCAAAGCAAGGCAAGGCGAGGAAAGGCAAAAACGCAAAGCAAGGCAAGGCAAGTAAATGCAAAAGAGAAAATCAAGGCACGGCAAGGCAAGGCAAAAGGGCAAAGCAAGGCAAGGCAAAAGGGAAAAGCAATGCAAGGCATCGCAATGCAAAAGGGCAAAGCAAGGCAAGGCAAGGTAAGGCAAAAGGGCAATGGAAGGAAAGGCAAATGGGCAAAGCAAGGCAAGGCAAAAGGGCAAAGCAAAGCAAGGCAAGGCAAGTCAAAAGGGCAAAGCAATGCAAGGCAAGAAAAAGCAAAGGGGCAAAGAAAGGCAAAGCAAGACAAAGCAAAGGGGCAAAGAAAGGCAAGGCAAGGCAAGGCAGGGCTAAAAGGCATAGCAAGGCAAGAAAAAAGGGAAAAGCAATAGAAGGCAAGACAAAGCAAAGGGTCAAAGAAAGGCAAGGAAATGCAAGGCAAAAGGGCAAAGCAAGGCATGGCAAGGCAAGGCAAAAGGGCAAAGCAAGGAAAGGCAAAAGGACAAAGCAAATCAAGGCAAGACAAGGCAAAAGGCAAAGCAAGGCAAGGCAAGGCAAGGCTAAAAGGCATAACAAGGCAAGGCTAAAAGGCATAACAAGGCAAGGCAAGGCAAAAGGGCAAAGCAAGGCAAGGCAAGGCAAGGCAAAAGAGCAAACCAAGTCAAGGCAAAAGAGCAAAGCAAGGCAAGGCAAGGCAAGTCAAAAGGGAAAGGAAGACAAGGCCAGGAAAGGCAAAGGGAAAAGCAAGACAAGGTAAGACAAGGCAAAAGGGCAAAGTAAGGCAATGCAAGGCAAAAGGGCAAAGCACGGCAAGGAAAGGCAAGGCAAAATACAAAACAAGGAAAGGCAAGTAAAAAGGGAAAGCAAGACAAGGCAAGGCAAGGAAAAAGAGCAAACCAAGGCAAGGCAAGGGAAGGCAAAAGGGCAAAGCAGGGCAAGGCAAGGAAAGGCAAATGGGTTAAGCAAGACAAGGCAATGAAAGACAATAGGGAAAGGAAGGCAAGGCAACGCAAAAGGGCAAAGCAAGGAAAGGCAAGGCAAAAGGGCAAAGCAAGGCAAGGCAAGGCAAGGCAAGGCAAGGCTAAAAGACATAGCAAGGCAAGACAAGGCAAAAGGGCAAAGCAAGGCAAGGCAAGGCAAGGCAATAGGGAAAAGAAGGCAAGGCAAGGCAAAAGGGCAAAACAAGGCAAGGCAAGGCAAAAGGGCAAAGCAAGGAAAGGCAAGGCAAGGCAAAAAGCAATAGCAAGGCAATGCAATGCAAGGAAAAAGGGCAAAGCAAGGCAAGACAAGGCAAGGTAAAAGGGCAAAGCAAGGCAAGGCAATGAAAGGCGAAAGGGCAAAGCAGGTCAAGGCAAAAGGGCATAGCAATGAAGGCAAAGCAATGCAAAAGGGCATAGCAAGGAAAGGCAAGGTAAGGCAAAGGCCAATGCAAGGCAAGGCAAAAGGACAAAGTAAGGCAAGGCAAGGGAAGGCAAAAGGGCAAAGCAGGGCAAGGCAAGGAAAGGCAAATGGGTTAAGCAAGACAAGGCAATGAAAGACAATAGGGAAAGGAAGGCAAGGCAACGCAAAAGGGCAAAGCAAGGAAAGGCAAGGCAAAAGGGCAAAGCAAGGCAAGGCAAGGCAAGGCAAGGCTAAAAGGCATAGCAAGGGAAGACAAGGCAAAAGGGCAAAGCAAGGCAAGCGAAGAAAAGGCAAAAGGGCAAGGTAAGGCAAGGAAAGGCAAGGGAAAAGGCAAAGCAAGGCAAGGCAAGTCAAGGCATATGGGCAAAGCAAGGCAAGGCAATGCAAGACAAAAGGGCAAAGAAAGGCAAGGCAAGTCAATAGGGCAAAGCAAGACAAGGCAAAGCAAGGCAAAAGGGTAAAATAAGACAAGGCAAGGCAAGGCAAAAATGAAGAGCAAGACAAGGCAAAACGGGAAAGCAAGGCAAGGCAATTCAATGCAAAAGAGCAAAGCAAGAAAAGCAAGGCAAGGCAAAAGGGCAAAGCAAGACAAAGCAAGGCAAGGCAAAAGGGCAAAGACTGGCAAGGCAAGGCAAGGAAAAATGGCGAAGCAACGTAAGGCAAAACGGCAAACCAAGGCAATGAAAGGCAAGGGAAAAGGGCAAAGCAAGGAAAGGCAAAGCAAGGCAAAAGAGGGCAAAGCAAGGCAAAGCAAGTCAAAGCAAGGCAAGGCGAGGAAAGGCAAAAACGCAAAGCAAGGCAAGGCAAGTAAATGCAAAAGAGAAAATCAAGGCACGGCAAGGCAAGGCAAAAGGGCAAAGCAAGGCAAGGCAAAAGGGCAAAGCAATGCAAGGCATCGCAATGCAAAAGGGCAAAGCAAGGCAAGGCAAGGTAAGGCAAAAGGGCAATGGAAGGAAAGGCAAATGGGCAAAGCAAGGCAAGGCAAGGCAAAAGGGCAAAGCAAAGCAAGGCAAGGCAAGTCAAAAGGGCAAAGCAATGCAAGGCAAGAAAAAGCAAAGGGGCAAAGAAAGGCAAAGCAAGACAAAGCAAAGGGGCAAAGAAAGGCAAGGCAAGGCAAGGCAGGGCTAAAAGGCATAGCAAGGCAAGAAAAAAGGGAAAAGCAATAGAAGGCAAGACAAAGCAAAGGGTCAAAGAAAGGCAAGGAAATGCAAGGCAAAAGGGCAAAGCAAGGCATGGCAAGGCAAGGCAAAAGGGCAAAGCAAGGAAAGGCAAAAGGACAAAGCAAATCAAGGCAAGACAAGGCAAAAGGCAAAGCAAGGCAAGGCAAGGCAAGGCTAAAAGGCATAACAAGGCAAGGCTAAAAGGCATAACAAGGCAAGGCAAGGCAAAAGGGCAAAGCAAGGCAAGGCAAGGCAAGGCAAAAGAGCAAACCAAGTCAAGGCAAAAGAGCAAAGCAAGGCAAGGCAAGGCAAGTCAAAAGGGAAAGGAAGACAAGGCCAGGAAAGGCAAAGGGAAAAGCAAGACAAGGTAAGACAAGGCAAAAGGGCAAAGTAAGGCAATGCAAGGCAAAAGGGCAAAGCACGGCAAGGAAAGGCAAGGCAAAATACAAAACAAGGAAAGGCAAGTAAAAAGGGAAAGCAAGACAAGGCAAGGCAAGGAAAAAGAGCAAACCAAGGCAAGGCAAGGGAAGGCAAAAGGGCAAAGCAGGGCAAGGCAAGGAAAGGCAAATGGGTTAAGCAAGACAAGGCAATGAAAGACAATAGGGAAAGGAAGGCAAGGCAACGCAAAAGGGCAAAGCAAGGAAAGGCAAGGCAAAAGGGCAAAGCAAGGCAAGGCAAGGCAAGGCAAGGCAAGGCTAAAAGGCATAGCAAGGCAAGACAAGGCAAAAGGGCAAAGCAAGGCAAGGCAAGGCAAGGCAATAGGGAAAAGAAGGCAAGGCAAGGCAAAAGGGCAAAACAAGGCAAGGCAAGGCAAAAGGGCAAAGCAAGGAAAGGCAAGGCAAGGCAAAAAGCAATAGCAAGGCAATGCAATGCAAGGAAAAAGGGCAAAGCAAGGCAAGACAAGGCAAGGTAAAAGGGCAAAGCAAGGCAAGGCAATGAAAGGCGAAAGGGCAAAGCAGGTCAAGGCAAAAGGGCATAGCAATGCAAGGCAAAGCAATGCAAAAGGGCATAGCAAGGAAAGGCAAGGTAAGGCAAAGGCCAATGCAAGGCAAGGCAAAAGGACAAAGTAAGGCAAGGCAAGGGAAGGCAAAAGGGCAAAGCAGGGCAAGGCAAGGAACGGCAAATGGGTTAAGCAAGACAAGGCAATGAAAGACAATAGGGAAAGGAAGGCAAGGCAACGCAAAAGGGCAAAGCAAGGAAAGGCAAGGCAAAAGGGCAAAGCAAGGCAAGGCAAGGCAAGGCAAGGCTAAAAGGCATAGCAAGGGAAGACAAGGCAAAAGGGCAAAGCAAGGCAAGGCAAGGCAAAAGGGCCAAGCAAGGCAAGCGAAGAAAAGGCAAAAGGGCAAGGTAAGGCAAGAAAAGGCAAGGGAAAAGGCAAAGCAAGGCAAGGTAAGTCAAGGCATATGGGCAAAGCAAGGCAAGGCAATGCAAGACAAAAGGGCAAAGAAAGGCAAGGCAAGTCAATAGGGCAAAGCAAGACAAGGCAAAGCAAGGCAAAAGGGTAAAATAAGACAAGGCAAGGCAAGGCAAAAATGAAGAGCAAGACAAGGCAAAACGGGAAAGCAAGGCAAGGCAATTCAATGCAAAAGAGCAAAGCAAGAAAAGCAAGGCAAGGCAAAAGGTCAAAGCAAGACAAAGCAAGGCAAGGCAAAAGGGCAAAGACTGGCAAGGCAAGGCAAGGAAAAATGGCGAAGCAACGTAAGGCAAAACGGCAAACCAAGGCAATGAAAGGCAAGGGAAAAGGGCAAAGCAAGGAAAGGCAAAGCAAGGCAAAAGAGGGCAAAGCAAGGCAAAGCAAGTCAAAGCAAGGCAAGGCGAGGAAAGGCAAAAACGCAAAGCAAGGCAAGGCAAGTAAATGCAAAAGAGAAAATCAAGGCACGGCAAGGCAAGGCAAAAGGGCAAAGCAAGGCAAGGCAAAAGGGCAAAGCAATGCAAGGCATCGCAATGCAAAAGGGTAAAGCAAGGCAAGGCAAGGTAAGGCAAAAGGGCAATGGAAGGAAAGGCAAATGGGCAAAGCAAGGCAAGGCAAGGCAAAAGGGCAAAGCAAAGCAAGGCAAGGCAAGTCAAAAGGGCAAAGCAATGCAAGGCAAGAAAAAGCAAAGGGGCAAAGAAAGGCAAAGCAAGACAAAGCAAAGGGGCAAAGAAAGGCAAGGCAAGGCAAGGCAGGGCTAAAAGGCATAGCAAGGCAAGAAAAAAGGGAAAAGCAATAGAAGGCAAGACAAAGCAAAGGGTCAAAGAAAGGCAAGGAAATGCAAGGCAAGACGGCAAAGCAAGGCATGGCAAGGCAAGGCAAAAGGGCAAAGCAAGGAAAGGCAAAAGGACAAAGCAAATCAAGGCAAGACAAGGCAAAAGGCAAAGCAAGGCAAGGCAAGGCAAGGCTAAAAGGCATAACAAGGCAAGGCTAAAAGGCATAACAAGGCAAGGCAAGGCAAAAGGGCAAAGCAAGGCAAGGCAAGGCAAGGCAAAAGAGCAAACCAAGTCAAGGCAAAAGAGCAAAGCAAGGCAAGGCAAGGCAAGTCAAAAGGGAAAGGAAGACAAGGCCAGGAAAGGCAAAGGGAAAAGCAAGACAAGGTAAGACAAGGCAAAAGGGCAAAGTAAGGCAATGCAAGGCAAAAGGGCAAAGCACGGCAAGGAAAGGCAAGGCAAAATACAAAACAAGGAAAGGCAAGTAAAAAGGGAAAGCAAGACAAGGCAAGGCAAGGAAAAAGAGCAAACCAAGGCAAGGCAAGGGAAGGCAAAAGGGCAAAGCAGGGCAAGGCAAGGAAAGGCAAATGGGTTAAGCAAGACAAGGCAATGAAAGACAATAGGGAAAGGAAGGCAAGGCAACGCAAAAGGGCAAAGCAAGGAAAGGCAAGGCAAAAGGGCAAAGCAAGGCAAGGCAAGGCAAGGCAAGGCAAGGCTAAAAGGCATAGCAAGGCAAGACAAGGCAAAAGGGCAAAGCAAGGCAAGGCAAGGCAAGGCAATAGGGAAAAGAAGGCAAGGCAAGGCAAAAGGGCAAAACAAGGCAAGGCAAGGCAAAAGGGCAAAGCAAGGAAAGGCAAGGCAAGGCAAAAAGCAATAGCAAGGCAATGCAATGCAAGGAAAAAGGGCAAAGCAAGGCAAGACAAGGCAAGGTAAAAGGGCAAAGCAAGGCAAGGCAATGAAAGGCGAAAGGGCAAAGCAGGTCAAGGCAAAAGGGCATAGCAATGCAAGGCAAAGCAATGCAAAAGGGCATAGCAAGGAAAGGCAAGGTAAGGCAAAGGCCAATGCAAGGCAAGGCAAAAGGACAAAGTAAGGCAAGGCAAGGGAAGGCAAAAGGGCAAAGCAGGGCAAGGCAAGGAACGGCAAATGGGTTAAGCAAGACAAGGCAATGAAAGACAATAGGGAAAGGAAGGCAAGGCAACGCAAAAGGGCAAAGCAAGGAAAGGCAAGGCAAAAGGGCAAAGCAAGGCAAGGCAAGGCAAGGCAAGGCTAAAAGGCATAGCAAGGGAAGACAAGGCAAAAGGGCAAAGCAAGGCAAGGCAAGGCAAAAGGGCAAAACAAGGCAAGCGAAGAAAAGGCAAAAGGGCAAGGTAAGGCAAGAAAATGCAAGGGAAAAGGCAAAGCAAGGCAAGGCAAGTCAAGGCATATGGGCAAAGCAAGGCAAGGCAATGCAAGACAAAAGGGCAAAGAAAGGCAAGGCAAGTCAATAGGGCAAAGCAAGACAAGGCAAAGCAAGGCAAAAGGGTAAAATAAGACAAGGCAAGGCAAGGCAAAAATGAAGAGCAAGACAAGGCAAAACGGGAAAGCAAGGCAAGGCAATTCAATGCAAAAGAGCAAAGCAAGAAAAGCAAGGCAAGGCAAAAGGGCAAAGCAAGACAAAGCAAGGCAAGGCAAAAGGGCAAAGACTGGCAAGGCAAGGCAAGGAAAAATGGCGAAGCAACGTAAGGCAAAACGGCAAACCAAGGCAATGAAAGGCAAGGGAAAAGGGCAAAGCAAGGAAAGGCAAAGCAAGGCAAAAGAGGGCAAAGCAAGGCAAAGCAAGGCAAGGCGAGGAAAGGCAAAAACGCAAAGCAAGGCAAGGCAAGTAAATGCAAAAGAGAAAATCAAGGCACGGCAAGGCAAGGCAAAAGGGCAAAGCAAGGCAAGGCAAAAGGGCAAAGCAATGCAAGGCATCGCAATGCAAAAGGGCAAAGCAAGGCAAGGCAAGGTAAGGCAAAAGGGCAATGGAAGGAAAGGCAAATGGGCAAAGCAAGGCAAGGTAAGGCAAAAGGGCAATGGAAGGAAAGGCAAATGGGCAAAGCAAGGCAAGGCAAGGCAAAAGGGCAAAGCAAAGCAAGGCAAGGCAAGTCAAAAGGGCAAAGCAATGCAAGGCAAGAAAAAGCAAAGGGGCAAAGAAAGGCAAAGCAAGACAAAGCAAAGGGGCAAAGAAAGGCAAGGCAAGGCAAGGCAGGGCTAAAAGGCATAGCAAGGCAAGAAAAAAGGGAAAAGCAATAGAAGGCAAGACAAAGCAAAGGGTCAAAGAAAGGCAAGGAAATGCAAGGCAAAAGGGCAAAGCAAGGCATGGCAAGGCAAGGCAAAAGGGCAAAGCAAGGAAAGGCAAAAGGACAAAGCAAATCAAGGCAAGACAAGGCAAAAGGCAAAGCAAGGCAAGGCAAGGCAAGGCTAAAAGGCATAACAAGGCAAGGCTAAAAGGCATAACAAGGCAAGGCAAGGCAAAAGGGCAAAGCAAGGCAAGGCAAGGCAAGGCAAAAGAGCAAACCAAGTCAAGGCAAAAGAGCAAAGCAAGGCAAGGCAAGGCAAGTCAAAAGGGAAAGGAAGACAAGGCCAGGAAAGGCAAAGGGAAAAGCAAGACAAGGTAAGACAAGGCAAAAGGGCAAAGTAAGGCAATGCAAGGCAAAAGGGCAAAGCACGGCAAGGAAAGGCAAGGCAAAATACAAAACAAGGAAAGGCAAGTAAAAAGGGAAAGCAAGACAAGGCAAGGCAAGGAAAAAGAGCAAACCAAGGCAAGGCAAGGGAAGGCAAAAGGGCAAAGCAGGGCAAGGCAAGGAAAGGCAAATGGGTTAAGCAAGACAAGGCAATGAAAGACAATAGGGAAAGGAAGGCAAGGCAACGCAAAAGGGCAAAGCAAGGAAAGGCAAGGCAAAAGGGCAAAGCAAGGCAAGGCAAGGCAAGGCAAGGCAAGGCTAAAAGGCATAGCAAGGCAAGACAAGGCAAAAGGGCAAAGCAAGGCAAGGCAAGGCAAGGCAATAGGGAAAAGAAGGCAAGGCAAGGCAAAAGGGCAAAACAAGGCAAGGCAAGGCAAAAGGGCAAAGCAAGGAAAGGCAAGGCAAGGCAAAAAGCAATAGCAAGGCAATGCAATGCAAGGAAAAAGGGCAAAGCAAGGCAAGACAAGGCAAGGTAAAAGGGCAAAGCAAGGCAAGGCAATGAAAGGCGAAAGGGCAAAGCAGGTCAAGGCAAAAGGGCATAGCAATGCAAGGCAAAGCAATGCAAAAGGGCATAGCAAGGAAAGGCGAGGTAAGGCAAAGGCCAATGCAAGGCAAGGCAAAAGGACAAAGTAAGGCAAGGCAAGGGAAGGCAAAAGGGCAAAGCAGGGCAAGGCAAGGAACGGCAAATGGGTTAAGCAAGACAAGGCAATGAAAGACAATAGGGAAAGGAAGGCAAGGCAACGCAAAAGGGCAAAGCAAGGAAAGGCAAGGCAAAAGGGCAAAGCAAGGCAAGGCAAGGCAAGGCAAGGCTAAAAGGCATAGCAAGGGAAGACAAGGCAAAAGGGCAAAGCAAGGCAAGGCAAGGCAAAAGGGCCAAGCAAGGCAAGCGAAGAAAAGGCAAAAGGGCAAGGTAAGGCAAGAAAAGGCAAGGGAAAAGGCAAAGCAAGGCAAGGTAAGTCAAGGCATATGGGCAAAGCAAGGCAAGGCAATGCAAGACAAAAGGGCAAAGAAAGGCAAGGCAAGTCAATAGGGCAAAGCAAGACAAGGCAAAGCAAGGCAAAAGGGTAAAATAAGACAAGGCAAGGCAAGGCAAAAATGAAGAGCAAGACAAGGCAAAACGGGAAAGCAAGGCAAGGCAATTCAATGCAAAAGAGCAAAGCAAGAAAAGCAAGGCAAGGCAAAAGGGCAAAGCAAGACAAAGCAAGGCAAGGCAAAAGGGCAAAGACTGGCAAGGCAAGGCAAGGAAAAATGGCGAAGCAACGTAAGGCAAAACGGCAAACCAAGGCAATGAAAGGCAAGGGAAAAGGGCAAAGCAAGGAAAGGCAAAGCAAGGCAAAAGAGGGCAAAGCAAGGCAAAGCAAGTCAAAGCAAGGCAAGGCGAGGAAAGGCAAAAACGCAAAGCAAGGCAAGGCAAGTAAATGCAAAAGAGAAAACCAAGGCACGGCAAGGCAAGGCAAAAGGGCAAAGCAAGGCAAGGCAAAAGGGCAAAGCAATGCAAGGCATCGCAATGCAAAAGGGTAAAGCAAGGCAAGGCAAGGTAAGGCAAAAGGGCAATGGAAGGAAAGGCAAATGGGCAAAGCAAGGCAAGGCAAGGCAAAAGGGCAAAGCAAAGCAAGGCAAGGCAAGTCAAAAGGGCAAAGCAATGCAAGGCAAGAAAAAGCAAAGGGGCAAAGAAAGGCAAAGCAAGACAAAGCAAAGGGGCAAAGAAAGGCAAGGCAAGGCAAGGCAGGGCTAAAAGGCATAGCAAGGCAAGAAAAAAGGGAAAAGCAATAGAAGGCAAGACAAAGCAAAGGGTCAAAGAAAGGCAAGGAAATGCAAGGCAAAAGGGCAAAGCAAGGCATGGCAAGGCAAGGCAAAAGGGCAAAGCAAGGAAAGGCAAAAGGACAAAGCAAATCAAGGCAAGACAAGGCAAAAGGCAAAGCAAGGCAAGGCAAGGCAAGGCTAAAAGGCATAACAAGGCAAGGCTAAAAGGCATAACAAGGCAAGGCAAGGCAAAAGGGCAAAGCAAGGCAAGGCAAGGCAAGGCAAAAGAGCAAACCAAGTCAAGGCAAAAGAGCAAAGCAAGGCAAGGCAAGGCAAGTCAAAAGGGAAAGGAAGACAAGGCCAGGAAAGGCAAAGGGAAAAGCAAGACAAGGTAAGACAAGGCAAAAGGGCAAAGTAAGGCAATGCAAGGCAAAAGGGCAAAGCACGGCAAGGAAAGGCAAGGCAAAATACAAAACAAGGAAAGGCAAGTAAAAAGGGAAAGCAAGACAAGGCAAGGCAAGGAAAAAGAGCAAACCAAGGCAAGGCAAGGGAAGGCAAAAGGGCAAAGCAGGGCAAGGCAAGGAAAGGCAAATGGGTTAAGCAAGACAAGGCAATGAAAGACAATAGGGAAAGGAAGGCAAGGCAACGCAAAAGGGCAAAGCAAGGAAAGGCAAGGCAAAAGGGCAAAGCAAGGCAAGGCAAGGCAAGGCAAGGCAAGGCTAAAAGGCATAGCAAGGCAAGACAAGGCAAAAGGGCAAAGCAAGGCAAGGCAAGGCAAGGCAATAGGGAAAAGAAGGCAAGGCAAGGCAAAAGGGCAAAACAAGGCAAGGCAAGGCAAAAGGGCAAAGCAAGGAAAGGCAAGGCAAGGCAAAAAGCAATAGCAAGGCAATGCAATGCAAGGAAAAAGGGCAAAGCAAGGCAAGACAAGGCAAGGTAAAAGGGCAAAGCAAGGCAAGGCAATGAAAGGCGAAAGGGCAAAGCAGGTCAAGGCAAAAGGGCATAGCAATGCAAGGCAAAGCAATGCAAAAGGGCATAGCAAGGAAAGGCAAGGTAAGGCAAAGGCCAATGCAAGGCAAGGCAAAAGGACAAAGTAAGGCAAGGCAAGGGAAGGCAAAAGGGCAAAGCAGGGCAAGGCAAGGAACGGCAAATGGGTTAAGCAAGACAAGGCAATGAAAGACAATAGGGAAAGGAAGGCAAGGCAACGCAAAAGGGCAAAGCAAGGAAAGGCAAGGCAAAAGGGCAAAGCAAGGCAAGGCAAGGCAAGGCAAGGCTAAAAGGCATAGCAAGGGAAGACAAGGCAAAAGGGCAAAGCAAGGCAAGGCAAGGCAAAAGGGCCAAGCAAGGCAAGCGAAGAAAAGGCAAAAGGGCAAGGTAAGGCAAGAAAATGCAAGGGAAAAGGCAAAGCAAGGCAAGGCAAGTCAAGGCATATGGGCAAAGCAAGGCAAGGCAATGCAAGACAAAAGGGCAAAGAAAGGCAAGGCAAGTCAATAGGGCAAAGCAAGACAAGGCAAAGCAAGGCAAAAGGGTAAAATAAGACAAGGCAAGGCAAGGCAAAAATGAAGAGCAAGACAAGGCAAAACGGGAAAGCAAGGCAAGGCAATTCAATGCAAAAGAGCAAAGCAAGAAAAGCAAGGCAAGGCAAAAGGGCAAAGCAAGACAAAGCAAGGCAAGGCAAAAGGGCAAAGACTGGCAAGGCAAGGCAAGGAAAAATGGCGAAGCAACGTAAGGCAAAACGGCAAACCAAGGCAATGAAAGGCAAGGGAAAAGGGCAAAGCAAGGAAAGGCAAAGCAAGGCAAAAGAGGGCAAAGCAAGGCAAAGCAAGGCAAGGCGAGGAAAGGCAAAAACGCAAAGCAAGGCAAGGCAAGTAAATGCAAAAGAGAAAATCAAGGCACGGCAAGGCAAGGCAAAAGGGCAAAGCAAGGCAAGGCAAAAGGGCAAAGCAATGCAAGGCATCGCAATGCAAAAGGGCAAAGCAAGGCAAGGCAAGGTAAGGCAAAAGGGCAATGGAAGGAAAGGCAAATGGGCAAAGCAAGGCAAGGCAAGGCAAAAGGGCAAAGCAAAGCAAGGCAAGGCAAGTCAAAAGGGCAAAGCAATGCAAGGCAAGAAAAAGCAAAGGGGCAAAGAAAGGCAAAGCAAGACAAAGCAAAGGGGCAAAGAAAGGCAAGGCAAGGCAAGGCAGGGCTAAAAGGCATAGCAAGGCAAGAAAAAAGGGAAAAGCAATAGAAGGCAAGACAAAGCAAAGGGTCAAAGAAAGGCAAGGAAATGCAAGGCAAAAGGGCAAAGCAAGGCATGGCAAGGCAAGGCAAAAGGGCAAAGCAAGGAAAGGCAAAAGGACAAAGCAAATCAAGGCAAGACAAGGCAAAAGGCAAAGCAAGGCAAGGCAAGGCAAGGCTAAAAGGCATAACAAGGCAAGGCTAAAAGGCATAACAAGGCAAGGCAAGGCAAAAGGGCAAAGCAAGGCAAGGCAAGGCAAGGCAAAAGAGCAAACCAAGTCAAGGCAAAAGAGCAAAGCAAGGCAAGGCAAGGCAAGTCAAAAGGGAAAGGAAGACAAGGCCAGGAAAGGCAAAGGGAAAAGCAAGACAAGGTAAGACAAGGCAAAAGGGCAAAGTAAGGCAATGCAAGGCAAAAGGGCAAAGCACGGCAAGGAAAGGCAAGGCAAAATACAAAACAAGGAAAGGCAAGTAAAAAGGGAAAGCAAGACAAGGCAAGGCAAGGAAAAAGAGCAAACCAAGGCAAGGCAAGGGAAGGCAAAAGGGCAAAGCAGGGCAAGGCAAGGAAAGGCAAATGGGTTAAGCAAGACAAGGCAATGAAAGACAATAGGGAAAGGAAGGCAAGGCAACGCAAAAGGGCAAAGCAAGGAAAGGCAAGGCAAAAGGGCAAAGCAAGGCAAGGCAAGGCAAGGCAAGGCAAGGCTAAAAGGCATAGCAAGGCAAGACAAGGCAAAAGGGCAAAGCAAGGCAAGGCAAGGCAAGGCAATAGGGAAAAGAAGGCAAGGCAAGGCAAAAGGGCAAAACAAGGCAAGGCAAGGCAAAAGGGCAAAGCAAGGAAAGGCAAGGCAAGGCAAAAAGCAATAGCAAGGCAATGCAATGCAAGGAAAAAGGGCAAAGCAAGGCAAGACAAGGCAAGGTAAAAGGGCAAAGCAAGGCAAGGCAATGAAAGGCGAAAGGGCAAAGCAGGTCAAGGCAAAAGGGCATAGCAATGCAAGGCAAAGCAATGCAAAAGGGCATAGCAAGGAAAGGCAAGGTAAGGCAAAGGCCAATGCAAGGCAAGGCAAAAGGACAAAGTAAGGCAAGGCAAGGGAAGGCAAAAGGGCAAAGCAGGGCAAGGCAAGGAACGGCAAATGGGTTAAGCAAGACAAGGCAATGAAAGACAATAGGGAAAGGAAGGCAAGGCAACGCAAAAGGGCAAAGCAAGGAAAGGCAAGGCAAAAGGGCAAAGCAAGGCAAGGCAAGGCAAGGCAAGGCTAAAAGGCATAGCAAGGGAAGACAAGGCAAAAGGGCAAAGCAAGGCAAGGCAAGGCAAAAGGGCCAAGCAAGGCAAGCGAAGAAAAGGCAAAAGGGCAAGGTAAGGCAAGAAAAGGCAAGGGAAAAGGCAAAGCAAGGCAAGGTAAGTCAAGGCATATGGGCAAAGCAAGGCAAGGCAATGCAAGACAAAAGGGCAAAGAAAGGCAAGGCAAGTCAATAGGGCAAAGCAAGACAAGGCAAAGCAAGGCAAAAGGGTAAAATAAGACAAGGCAAGGCAAGGCAAAAATGAAGAGCAAGACAAGGCAAAACGGGAAAGCAAGGCAAGGCAATTCAATGCAAAAGAGCAAAGCAAGAAAAGCAAGGCAAGGCAAAAGGTCAAAGCAAGACAAAGCAAGGCAAGGCAAAAGGGCAAAGACTGGCAAGGCAAGGCAAGGAAAAATGGCGAAGCAACGTAAGGCAAAACGGCAAACCAAGGCAATGAAAGGCAAGGGAAAAGGGCAAAGCAAGGAAAGGCAAAGCAAGGCAAAAGAGGGCAAAGCAAGGCAAAGCAAGTCAAAGCAAGGCAAGGCGAGGAAAGGCAAAAACGCAAAGCAAGGCAAGGCAAGTAAATGCAAAAGAGAAAATCAAGGCACGGCAAGGCAAGGCAAAAGGGCAAAGCAAGGCAAGGCAAAAGGGCAAAGCAATGCAAGGCATCGCAATGCAAAAGGGTAAAGCAAGGCAAGGCAAGGTAAGGCAAAAGGGCAATGGAAGGAAAGGCAAATGGGCAAAGCAAGGCAAGGCAAGGCAAAAGGGCAAAGCAAAGCAAGGCAAGGCAAGTCAAAAGGGCAAAGCAATGCAAGGCAAGAAAAAGCAAAGGGGCAAAGAAAGGCAAAGCAAGACAAAGCAAAGGGGCAAAGAAAGGCAAGGCAAGGCAAGGCAGGGCTAAAAGGCATAGCAAGGCAAGAAAAAAGGGAAAAGCAATAGAAGGCAAGACAAAGCAAAGGGTCAAAGAAAGGCAAGGAAATGCAAGGCAAAACGGCAAAGCAAGGCATGGCAAGGCAAGGCAAAAGGGCAAAGCAAGGAAAGGCAAAAGGACAAAGCAAATCAAGGCAAGACAAGGCAAAAGGCAAAGCAAGGCAAGGCAAGGCAAGGCTAAAAGGCATAACAAGGCAAGGCTAAAAGGCATAACAAGGCAAGGCAAGGCAAAAGGGCAAAGCAAGGCAAGGCAAGGCAAGGCAAAAGAGCAAACCAAGTCAAGGCAAAAGAGCAAAGCAAGGCAAGGCAAGGCAAGTCAAAAGGGAAAGGAAGACAAGGCCAGGAAAGGCAAAGGGAAAAGCAAGACAAGGTAAGACAAGGCAAAAGGGCAAAGTAAGGCAATGCAAGGCAAAAGGGCAAAGCACGGCAAGGAAAGGCAAGGCAAAATACAAAACAAGGAAAGGCAAGTAAAAAGGGAAAGCAAGACAAGGCAAGGCAAGGAAAAAGAGCAAACCAAGGCAAGGCAAGGGAAGGCAAAAGGGCAAAGCAGGGCAAGGCAAGGAAAGGCAAATGGGTTAAGCAAGACAAGGCAATGAAAGACAATAGGGAAAGGAAGGCAAGGCAACGCAAAAGGGCAAAGCAAGGAAAGGCAAGGCAAAAGGGCAAAGCAAGGCAAGGCAAGGCAAGGCAAGGCAAGGCTAAAAGGCATAGCAAGGCAAGACAAGGCAAAAGGGCAAAGCAAGGCAAGGCAAGGCAAGGCAATAGGGAAAAGAAGGCAAGGCAAGGCAAAAGGGCAAAACAAGGCAAGGCAAGGCAAAAGGGCAAAGCAAGGAAAGGCAAGGCAAGGCAAAAAGCAATAGCAAGGCAATGCAATGCAAGGAAAAAGGGCAAAGCAAGGCAAGACAAGGCAAGGTAAAAGGGCAAAGCAAGGCAAGGCAATGAAAGGCGAAAGGGCAAAGCAGGTCAAGGCAAAAGGGCATAGCAATGCAAGGCAAAGCAATGCAAAAGGGCATAGCAAGGAAAGGCGAGGTAAGGCAAAGGCCAATGCAAGGCAAGGCAAAAGGACAAAGTAAGGCAAGGCAAGGGAAGGCAAAAGGGCAAAGCAGGGCAAGGCAAGGAACGGCAAATGGGTTAAGCAAGACAAGGCAATGAAAGACAATAGGGAAAGGAAGGCAAGGCAACGCAAAAGGGCAAAGCAAGGAAAGGCAAGGCAAAAGGGCAAAGCAAGGCAAGGCAAGGCAAGGCAAGGAAAGGCTAAAAGGCATAGCAAGGGAAGACAAGGCAAAAGGGCAAAGCAAGGCAAGGCAAGGCAAAAGGGCCAAGCAAGGCAAGCGAAGAAAAGGCAAAAGGGCAAGGTAAGGCAAGGAAAGGCAAGGGAAAAGGCAAAGCAAGGCAAGGCAAGTCAAGGCATATGGGCAAAGCAAGGCAAGGCAATGCAAGACAAAAGGGCAAAGAAAGGCAAGGCAAGTCAATAGGGCAAAGCAAGACAAGGCAAAGCAAGGCAAAAGGGTAAAATAAGACAAGGCAAGGCAAGGCAAAAATGAAGAGCAAGACAAGGCAAAACGGGAAAGCAAGGCAAGGCAATTCAATGCAAAAGAGCAAAGCAAGAAAAGCAAGGCAAGGCAAAAGGGCAAAGCAAGACAAAGCAAGGCAAGGCAAAAGGGCAAAGACTGGCAAGGCAAGGCAAGGAAAAATGGCGAAGCAACGTAAGGCAAAACGGCAAACCAAGGCAATGAAAGGCAAGGGAAAAGGGCAAAGCAAGGAAAGGCAAAGCAAGGCAAAAGAGGGCAAAGCAAGTCAAAGCAAGGCAAGGCGAGGAAAGGCAAAAACGCAAAGCAAGGCAAGGCAAGTAAATGCAAAAGAGAAAATCAAGGCACGGCAAGGCAAGGCAAAAGGGCAAAGCAAGGCAAGGCAAAAGGGCAAAGCAATGCAAGGCATCGCAATGCAAAAGGGCAAAGCAAGGCAAGGCAAGGTAAGGCAAAAGGGCAATGGAAGGAAAGGCAAATGGGCAAAGCAAGGCAAGGCAAGGCAAAAGGGCAAAGCAAAGCAAGGCAAGGCAAGTCAAAAGGGCAAAGCAATGCAAGGCAAGAAAAAGCAAAGGGGCAAAGAAAGGCAAAGCAAGACAAAGCAAAGGGGCAAAGAAAGGCAAGGCAAGGCAAGGCAGGGCTAAAAGGCATAGCAAGGCAAGAAAAAAGGGAAAAGCAATAGAAGGCAAGACAAAGCAAAGGGTCAAAGAAAGGCAAGGAAATGCAAGGCAAAAGGGCAAAGCAAGGCATGGCAAGGCAAAGCAAAAGGGCAAAGCAAGGAAAGGCAAAAGGACAAAGCAAATCAAGGCAAGACAAGGCAAAAGGCAAAGCAAGGCAAGGCAAGGCAAGGCTAAAAGGCATAACAAGGCAAGGCTAAAAGGCATAACAAGGCAAGGCAAGGCAAAAGGGCAAAGCAAGGCAAGGCAAGGCAAGGCAAAAGAGCAAACCAAGTCAAGGCAAAAGAGCAAAGCAAGGCAAGGCAAGGCAAGTCAAAAGGGAAAGGAAGACAAGGCCAGGAAAGGCAAAGGGAAAAGCAAGACAAGGTAAGACAAGGCAAAAGGGCAAAGTAAGGCAATGCAAGGCAAAAGGGCAAAGCACGGCAAGGAAAGGCAAGGCAAAATACAAAACAAGGAAAGGCAAGTAAAAAGGGAAAGCAAGACAAGGCAAGGCAAGGAAAAAGAGCAAACCAAGGCAAGGCAAGGGAAGGCAAAAGGGCAAAGCAGGGCAAGGCAAGGAAAGGCAAATGGGTTAAGCAAGACAAGGCAATGAAAGACAATAGGGAAAGGAAGGCAAGGCAACGCAAAAGGGCAAAGCAAGGAAAGGCAAGGCAAAAGGGCAAAGCAAGGCAAGGCAAGGCAAGGCAAGGCAAGGCTAAAAGGCATAGCAAGGCAAGACAAGGCAAAAGGGCAAAGCAAGGCAAGGCAAGGCAAGGCAATAGGGAAAAGAAGGCAAGGCAAGGCAAAAGGGCAAAACAAGGCAAGGCAAGGCAAAAGGGCAAAGCAAGGAAAGGCAAGGCAAGGCAAAAAGCAATAGCAAGGCAATGCAATGCAAGGAAAAAGGGCAAAGCAAGGCAAGACAAGGCAAGGTAAAAGGGCAAAGCAAGGCAAGGCAATGAAAGGCGAAAGGGCAAAGCAGGTCAAGGCAAAAGGGCATAGCAATGCAAGGCAAAGCAATGCAAAAGGGCATAGCAAGGAAAGGCAAGGTAAGGCAAAGGCCAATGCAAGGCAAGGCAAAAGGACAAAGTAAGGCAAGGCAAGGGAAGGCAAAAGGGCAAAGCAGGGCAAGGCAAGGAACGGCAAATGGGTTAAGCAAGACAAGGCAATGAAAGACAATAGGGAAAGGAAGGCAAGGCAACGCAAAAGGGCAAAGCAAGGAAAGGCAAGGCAAAAGGGCAAAGCAAGGCAAGGCAAGGCAAGGCAAGGCTAAAAGGCATAGCAAGGGAAGACAAGGCAAAAGGGCAAAGCAAGGCAAGGCAAGGCAAGGCAAAAGGGCCAAGCAAGGCAAGCGAAGAAAAGGCAAAAGGGCAAGGTAAGGCAAGGAAAGGCAAGGGAAAAGGCAAAGCAAGGCAAGGCAAGTGAAGGCATATGGGCAAAGCAAGGCAAGGCAGTGCAAGACAAAAGGGCAAAGAAAGGCAAGGCAAGTCAATAGGGCAAAGCAAGACAAGGCAAAGCAAGGCAAAAGGGTAAAATAAGACAAGGCAAGGCAAGGCAAAAAATGAAGAGCAAGACAAGGCAAAACGGGAAAGCAAGGCAAGGCAATTCAATGCAAAAGAGCAAAGCAAGAAAAGCAAGGCAAGGCAAAAGGGCAAAGCAAGACAAAGCAAGGCAAGGCAAAAGGGCAAAGACTGGCAAGGCAAGGCAAGGAAAAATGGCGAAGCAACGTAAGGCAAAACGGCAAACCAAGGCAATGAAAGGCAAGGGAAAAGGGCAAAGCAAGGAAAGGCAAAGCAAGGCAAAAGAGGGCAAAGCAAGGCAAAGCAAGTCAAAGCAAGGCAAGGCGAGGAAAGGCAAAAACGCAAAGCAAGGCAAGGCAAGTAAATGCAAAAGAGAAAATCAAGGCACGGCAAGGCAAGGCAAAAGGGCAAAGCAAGGCAAGGCAAAAGGGCAAAGCAATGCAAGGCATCGCAATGCAAAAGGGCAAAGCAAGGCAAGGCAAGGTAAGGCAAAAGGGCAATGGAAGGAAAGGCAAATGGGCAAAGCAAGGCAAGGCAAGGCAAAAGGGCAAAGCAAAGCAAGGCAAGGCAAGTCAAAAGGGCAAAGCAATGCAAGGCAAGAAAAAGCAAAGGGGCAAAGAAAGGCAAAGCAAGACAAAGCAAAGGGGCAAAGAAAGGCAAGGCAAGGCAAGGCAGGGCTAAAAGGCATAGCAAGGCAAGAAAAAAGGGAAAAGCAATAGAAGGCAAGACAAAGCAAAGGGTCAAAGAAAGGCAAGGAAATGCAAGGCAAAAGGGCAAAGCAAGGCATGGCAAGGCAAGGCAAAAGGGCAAAGCAAGGAAAGGCAAAAGGACAAAGCAAATCAAGGCAAGACAAGGCAAAAGGCAAAGCAAGGCAAGGCAAGGCAAGGCTAAAAGGCATAACAAGGCAAGGCTAAAAGGCATAACAAGGCAAGGCAAGGCAAAAGGGCAAAGCAAGGCAAGGCAAGGCAAGGCAAAAGAGCAAACCAAGTCAAGGCAAAAGAGCAAAGCAAGGCAAGGCAAGGCAAGTCAAAAGGGAAAGGAAGACAAGGCCAGGAAAGGCAAAGGGAAAAGCAAGACAAGGTAAGACAAGGCAAAAGGGCAAAGTAAGGCAATGCAAGGCAAAAGGCCAAAGCACGGCAAGGAAAGGCAAGGCAAAATACAAAACAAGGAAAGGCAAGTAAAAAGGGAAAGCAAGACAAGGCAAGGCAAGGAAAAAGAGCAAACCAAGGCAAGGCAAGGGAAGGCAAAAGGGCAAAGCAGGGCAAGGCAAGGAAAGGCAAATGGGTTAAGCAAGACAAGGCAATGAAAGACAATAGGGAAAGGAAGGCAAGGCAACGCAAAAGGGCAAAGCAAGGAAAGGCAAGGCAAAAGGGCAAAGCAAGGCAAGGCAAGGCAAGGCAAGGCAAGGCTAAAAGGCATAGCAAGGCAAGACAAGGCAAAAGGGCAAAGCAAGGCAAGGCAAGGCAAGGCAATAGGGAAAAGAAGGCAAGGCAAGGCAAAAGGGCAAAACAAGGCAAGGCAAGGCAAAAGGGCAAAGCAAGGAAAGGCAAGGCAAGGCAAAAAGCAATAGCAAGGCAATGCAATGCAAGGAAAAAGGGCAAAGCAAGGCAAGACAAGGCAAGGTAAAAGGGCAAAGCAAGGCAAGGCAATGAAAGGCGAAAGGGCAAAGCAGGTCAAGGCAAAAGGGCATAGCAATGCAAGGCAAAGCAATGCAAAAGGGCATAGCAAGGAAAGGCAAGGTAAGGCAAAGGCCAATGCAAGGCAAGGCAAAAGGACAAAGTAAGGCAAGGCAAGGGAAGGCAAAAGGGCAAAGCAGGGCAAGGCAAGGAACGGCAAATGGGTTAAGCAAGACAAGGCAATGAAAGACAATAGGGAAAGGAAGGCAAGGCAACGCAAAAGGGCAAAGCAAGGAAAGGCAAGGCAAAAGGGCAAAGCAAGGCAAGGCAAGGCAAGGCAAGGCTAAAAGGCATAGCAAGGGAAGACAAGGCAAAAGGGCAAAGCAAGGCAAGGCAAGGCAAAAGGGCCAAGCAAGGCAAGCGAAGAAAAGGCAAAAGGGCAAGGTAAGGCAAGAAAATGCAAGGGAAAAGGCAAAGCAAGGCAAGGCAAGTCAAGGCATATGGGCAAAGCAAGGCAAGGCAATGCAAGACAAAAGGGCAAAGAAAGGCAAGGCAAGTCAATAGGGCAAAGCAAGACAAGGCAAAGCAAGGCAAAAGGGTAAAATAAGACAAGGCAAGGCAAGGCAAAAATGAAGAGCAAGACAAGGCAAAACGGGAAAGCAAGGCAAGGCAATTCAATGCAAAAGAGCAAAGCAAGAAAAGCAAGGCAAGGCAAAAGGGCAAAGCAAGACAAAGCAAGGCAAGGCAAAAGGGCAAAGACTGGCAAGGCAAGGCAAGGAAAAATGGCGAAGCAACGTAAGGCAAAACGGCAAACCAAGGCAATGAAAGGCAAGGGAAAAGGGCAAAGCAAGGAAAGGCAAAGCAAGGCAAAAGAGGGCAAAGCAAGGCAAAGCAAGGCAAGGCGAGGAAAGGCAAAAACGCAAAGCAAGGCAAGGCAAGTAAATGCAAAAGAGAAAATCAAGGCACGGCAAGGCAAGGCAAAAGGGCAAAGCAAGGCAAGGCAAAAGGGCAAAGCAATGCAAGGCATCGCAATGCAAAAGGGCAAAGCAAGGCAAGGCAAGGTAAGGCAAAAGGGCAATGGAAGGAAAGGCAAATGGGCAAAGCAAGGCAAGGCAAGGCAAAAGGGCAAAGCAAAGCAAGGCAAGGCAAGTCAAAAGGGCAAAGCAATGCAAGGCAAGAAAAAGCAAAGGGGCAAAGAAAGGCAAAGCAAGACAAAGCAAAGGGGCAAAGAAAGGCAAGGCAAGGCAAGGCAGGGCTAAAAGGCATAGCAAGGCAAGAAAAAAGGGAAAAGCAATAGAAGGCAAGACAAAGCAAAGGGTCAAAGAAAGGCAAGGAAATGCAAGGCAAAAGGGCAAAGCAAGGCATGGCAAGGCAAGGCAAAAGGGCAAAGCAAGGAAAGGCAAAAGGACAAAGCAAATCAAGGCAAGACAAGGCAAAAGGCAAAGCAAGGCAAGGCAAGGCAAGGCTAAAAGGCATAACAAGGCAAGGCTAAAAGGCATAACAAGGCAAGGCAAGGCAAAAGGGCAAAGCAAGGCAAGGCAAGGCAAGGCAAAAGAGCAAACCAAGTCAAGGCAAAAGAGCAAAGCAAGGCAAGGCAAGGCAAGTCAAAAGGGAAAGGAAGACAAGGCCAGGAAAGGCAAAGGGAAAAGCAAGACAAGGTAAGACAAGGCAAAAGGGCAAAGTAAGGCAATGCAAGGCAAAAGGGCAAAGCACGGCAAGGAAAGGCAAGGCAAAATACAAAACAAGGAAAGGCAAGTAAAAAGGGAAAGCAAGACAAGGCAAGGCAAGGAAAAAGAGCAAACCAAGGCAAGGCAAGGGAAGGCAAAAGGGCAAAGCAGGGCAAGGCAAGGAAAGGCAAATGGGTTAAGCAAGACAAGGCAATGAAAGACAATAGGGAAAGGAAGGCAAGGCAACGCAAAAGGGCAAAGCAAGGAAAGGCAAGGCAAAAGGGCAAAGCAAGGCAAGGCAAGGCAAGGCAAGGCAAGGCTAAAAGGCATAGCAAGGCAAGACAAGGCAAAAGGGCAAAGCAAGGCAAGGCAAGGCAAGGCAATAGGGAAAAGAAGGCAAGGCAAGGCAAAAGGGCAAAACAAGGCAAGGCAAGGCAAAAGGGCAAAGCAAGGAAAGGCAAGGCAAGGCAAAAAGCAATAGCAAGGCAATGCAATGCAAGGAAAAAGGGCAAAGCAAGGCAAGACAAGGCAAGGTAAAAGGGCAAAGCAAGGCAAGGCAATGAAAGGCGAAAGGGCAAAGCAGGTCAAGGCAAAAGGGCATAGCAATGCAAGGCAAAGCAATGCAAAAGGGCATAGCAAGGAAAGGCAAGGTAAGGCAAAGGCCAATGCAAGGCAAGGCAAAAGGACAAAGTAAGGCAAGGCAAGGGAAGGCAAAAGGGCAAAGCAGGGCAAGGCAAGGAACGGCAAATGGGTTAAGCAAGACAAGGCAATGAAAGACAATAGGGAAAGGAAGGCAAGGCAACGCAAAAGGGCAAAGCAAGGAAAGGCAAGGCAAAAGGGCAAAGCAAGGCAAGGCAAGGCAAGGCAAGGCTAAAAGGCATAGCAAGGCAAGACAAGGCAAAAGGGCAAAGCAAGGCAAGGCAAGGCAAGGCAATAGGGAAAAGAAGGCAAGGCAAGGCAAAAGGGCAAAACAAGGCAAGGCAAGGCAAAAGGGCAAAGCAAGGAAAGGCAAGGCAAGGCAAAAAGCAATAGCAAGGCAATGCAATGCAAGGAAAAAGGGCAAAGCAAGGCAAGACAAGGCAAGGTAAAAGGGCAAAGCAAGGCAAGGCAATGAAAGGCGAAAGGGCAAAGCAGGTCAAGGCAAAAGGGCATAGCAATGCAAGGCAAAGCAATGCAAAAGGGCATAGCAAGGAAAGGCAAGGTAAGGCAAAGGCCAATGCAAGGCAAGGCAAAAGGACAAAGTAAGGCAAGGCAAGGGAAGGCAAAAGGGCAAAGCAGGGCAAGGCAAGGAACGGCAAATGGGTTAAGCAAGACAAGGCAATGAAAGACAATAGGGAAAGGAAGGCAAGGCAACGCAAAAGGGCAAAGCAAGGAAAGGCAAGGCAAAAGGGCAAAGCA
Source organism: Columba guinea (assembly GCA_032206185.1). Taxonomy (NCBI): domain Eukaryota; kingdom Metazoa; phylum Chordata; class Aves; order Columbiformes; family Columbidae; genus Columba; species Columba guinea. The sequence continues at coordinate 1,614,626 of JAVLUU010000334.1, forward strand.
AGGCAAGGCAAGGCAAGGCAAGGCTAAAAGGCATAGCAAGGGAAGACAAGGCAAAAGGGCAAAGCAAGGCAAGGCAAGGCAAAAGGGCCAAGCAAGGCAAGCGAAGAAAAGGCAAAAGGGCAAGGTAAGGCAAGAAAATGCAAGGGAAAAGGCAAAGCAAGGCAAGGCAAGTCAAGGCATATGGGCAAAGCAAGGCAAGGCAATGCAAGACAAAAGGGCAAAGAAAGGCAAGGCAAGTCAATAGGGCAAAGCAAGACAAGGCAAAGCAAGGCAAAAGGGTAAAATAAGACAAGGCAAGGCAAGGCAAAAATGAAGAGCAAGACAAGGCAAAACGGGAAAGCAAGGCAAGGCAATTCAATGCAAAAGAGCAAAGCAAGAAAAGCAAGGCAAGGCAAAAGGGCAAAGCAAGACAAAGCAAGGCAAGGCAAAAGGGCAAAGACTGGCAAGGCAAGGCAAGGAAAAATGGCGAAGCAACGTAAGGCAAAACGGCAAACCAAGGCAATGAAAGGCAAGGGAAAAGGGCAAAGCAAGGAAAGGCAAAGCAAGGCAAAAGAGGGCAAAGCAAGGCAAAGCAAGGCAAGGCGAGGAAAGGCAAAAACGCAAAGCAAGGCAAGGCAAGTAAATGCAAAAGAGAAAATCAAGGCACGGCAAGGCAAGGCAAAAGGGCAAAGCAAGGCAAGGCAAAAGGGCAAAGCAATGCAAGGCATCGCAATGCAAAAGGGCAAAGCAAGGCAAGGCAAGGTAAGGCAAAAGGGCAATGGAAGGAAAGGCAAATGGGCAAAGCAAGGCAAGGCAAGGCAAAAGGGCAAAGCAAAGCAAGGCAAGGCAAGTCAAAAGGGCAAAGCAATGCAAGGCAAGAAAAAGCAAAGGGGCAAAGAAAGGCAAAGCAAGACAAAGCAAAGGGGCAAAGAAAGGCAAGGCAAGGCAAGGCAGGGCTAAAAGGCATAGCAAGGCAAGAAAAAAGGGAAAAGCAATAGAAGGCAAGACAAAGCAAAGGGTCAAAGAAAGGCAAGGAAATGCAAGGCAAAAGGGCAAAGCAAGGCATGGCAAGGCAAGGCAAAAGGGCAAAGCAAGGAAAGGCAAAAGGACAAAGCAAATCAAGGCAAGACAAGGCAAAAGGCAAAGCAAGGCAAGGCAAGGCAAGGCTAAAAGGCATAACAAGGCAAGGCTAAAAGGCATAACAAGGCAAGGCAAGGCAAAAGGGCAAAGCAAGGCAAGGCAAGGCAAGGCAAAAGAGCAAACCAAGTCAAGGCAAAAGAGCAAAGCAAGGCAAGGCAAGGCAAGTCAAAAGGGAAAGGAAGACAAGGCCAGGAAAGGCAAAGGGAAAAGCAAGACAAGGTAAGACAAGGCAAAAGGGCAAAGTAAGGCAATGCAAGGCAAAAGGGCAAAGCACGGCAAGGAAAGGCAAGGCAAAATACAAAACAAGGAAAGGCAAGTAAAAAGGGAAAGCAAGACAAGGCAAGGCAAGGAAAAAGAGCAAACCAAGGCAAGGCAAGGGAAGGCAAAAGGGCAAAGCAGGGCAAGGCAAGGAAAGGCAAATGGGTTAAGCAAGACAAGGCAATGAAAGACAATAGGGAAAGGAAGGCAAGGCAACGCAAAAGGGCAAAGCAAGGAAAGGCAAGGCAAAAGGGCAAAGCAAGGCAAGGCAAGGCAAGGCAAGGCAAGGCTAAAAGGCATAGCAAGGCAAGACAAGGCAAAAGGGCAAAGCAAGGCAAGGCAAGGCAAGGCAATAGGGAAAAGAAGGCAAGGCAAGGCAAAAGGGCAAAACAAGGCAAGGCAAGGCAAAAGGGCAAAGCAAGGAAAGGCAAGGCAAGGCAAAAAGCAATAGCAAGGCAATGCAATGCAAGGAAAAAGGGCAAAGCAAGGCAAGACAAGGCAAGGTAAAAGGGCAAAGCAAGGCAAGGCAATGAAAGGCGAAAGGGCAAAGCAGGTCAAGGCAAAAGGGCATAGCAATGCAAGGCAAAGCAATGCAAAAGGGCATAGCAAGGAAAGGCAAGGTAAGGCAAAGGCCAATGCAAGGCAAGGCAAAAGGACAAAGTAAGGCAAGGCAAGGGAAGGCAAAAGGGCAAAGCAGGGCAAGGCAAGGAACGGCAAATGGGTTAAGCAAGACAAGGCAATGAAAGACAATAGGGAAAGGAAGGCAAGGCAACGCAAAAGGGCAAAGCAAGGAAAGGCAAGGCAAAAGGGCAAAGCAAGGCAAGGCAAGGCAAGGCAAGGCTAAAAGGCATAGCAAGGGAAGACAAGGCAAAAGGGCAAAGCAAGGCAAGGCAAGGCAAAAGGGCCAAGCAAGGCAAGCGAAGAAAAGGCAAAAGGGCAAGGTAAGGCAAGAAAAGGCAAGGGAAAAGGCAAAGCAAGGCAAGGTAAGTCAAGGCATATGGGCAAAGCAAGGCAAGGCAATGCAAGACAAAAGGGCAAAGAAAGGCAAGGCAAGTCAATAGGGCAAAGCAAGACAAGGCAAAGCAAGGCAAAAGGGTAAAATAAGACAAGGCAAGGCAAGGCAAAAATGAAGAGCAAGACAAGGCAAAACGGGAAAGCAAGGCAAGGCAATTCAATGCAAAAGAGCAAAGCAAGAAAAGCAAGGCAAGGCAAAAGGTCAAAGCAAGACAAAGCAAGGCAAGGCAAAAGGGCAAAGACTGGCAAGGCAAGGCAAGGAAAAATGGCGAAGCAACGTAAGGCAAAACGGCAAACCAAGGCAATGAAAGGCAAGGGAAAAGGGCAAAGCAAGGAAAGGCAAAGCAAGGCAAAAGAGGGCAAAGCAAGGCAAAGCAAGTCAAAGCAAGGCAAGGCGAGGAAAGGCAAAAACGCAAAGCAAGGCAAGGCAAGTAAATGCAAAAGAGAAAATCAAGGCACGGCAAGGCAAGGCAAAAGGGCAAAGCAAGGCAAGGCAAAAGGGCAAAGCAATGCAAGGCATCGCAATGCAAAAGGGTAAAGCAAGGCAAGGCAAGGTAAGGCAAAAGGGCAATGGAAGGAAAGGCAAATGGGCAAAGCAAGGCAAGGCAAGGCAAAAGGGCAAAGCAAAGCAAGGCAAGGCAAGTCAAAAGGGCAAAGCAATGCAAGGCAAGAAAAAGCAAAGGGGCAAAGAAAGGCAAAGCAAGACAAAGCAAAGGGGCAAAGAAAGGCAAGGCAAGGCAAGGCAGGGCTAAAAGGCATAGCAAGGCAAGAAAAAAGGGAAAAGCAATAGAAGGCAAGACAAAGCAAAGGGTCAAAGAAAGGCAAGGAAATGCAAGGCAAAACGGCAAAGCAAGGCATGGCAAGGCAAGGCAAAAGGGCAAAGCAAGGAAAGGCAAAAGGACAAAGCAAATCAAGGCAAGACAAGGCAAAAGGCAAAGCAAGGCAAGGCAAGGCAAGGCTAAAAGGCATAACAAGGCAAGGCTAAAAGGCATAACAAGGCAAGGCAAGGCAAAAGGGCAAAGCAAGGCAAGGCAAGGCAAGGCAAAAGAGCAAACCAAGTCAAGGCAAAAGAGCAAAGCAAGGCAAGGCAAGGCAAGTCAAAAGGGAAAGGAAGACAAGGCCAGGAAAGGCAAAGGGAAAAGCAAGACAAGGTAAGACAAGGCAAAAGGGCAAAGTAAGGCAATGCAAGGCAAAAGGGCAAAGCACGGCAAGGAAAGGCAAGGCAAAATACAAAACAAGGAAAGGCAAGTAAAAAGGGAAAGCAAGACAAGGCAAGGCAAGGAAAAAGAGCAAACCAAGGCAAGGCAAGGGAAGGCAAAAGGGCAAAGCAGGGCAAGGCAAGGAAAGGCAAATGGGTTAAGCAAGACAAGGCAATGAAAGACAATAGGGAAAGGAAGGCAAGGCAACGCAAAAGGGCAAAGCAAGGAAAGGCAAGGCAAAAGGGCAAAGCAAGGCAAGGCAAGGCAAGGCAAGGCAAGGCTAAAAGGCATAGCAAGGCAAGACAAGGCAAAAGGGCAAAGCAAGGCAAGGCAAGGCAAGGCAATAGGGAAAAGAAGGCAAGGCAAGGCAAAAGGGCAAAACAAGGCAAGGCAAGGCAAAAGGGCAAAGCAAGGAAAGGCAAGGCAAGGCAAAAAGCAATAGCAAGGCAATGCAATGCAAGGAAAAAGGGCAAAGCAAGGCAAGACAAGGCAAGGTAAAAGGGCAAAGCAAGGCAAGGCAATGAAAGGCGAAAGGGCAAAGCAGGTCAAGGCAAAAGGGCATAGCAATGCAAGGCAAAGCAATGCAAAAGGGCATAGCAAGGAAAGGCGAGGTAAGGCAAAGGCCAATGCAAGGCAAGGCAAAAGGACAAAGTAAGGCAAGGCAAGGGAAGGCAAAAGGGCAAAGCAGGGCAAGGCAAGGAACGGCAAATGGGTTAAGCAAGACAAGGCAATGAAAGACAATAGGGAAAGGAAGGCAAGGCAACGCAAAAGGGCAAAGCAAGGAAAGGCAAGGCAAAAGGGCAAAGCAAGGCAAGGCAAGGCAAGGCAAGGCAAGGCTAAAAGGCATAGCAAGGGAAGACAAGGCAAAAGGGCAAAGCAAGGCAAGGCAAGGCAAAAGGGCCAAGCAAGGCAAGCGAAGAAAAGGCAAAAGGGCAAGGTAAGGCAAGGAAAGGCAAGGGAAAAGGCAAAGCAAGGCAAGGCAAGTCAAGGCATATGGGCAAAGCAAGGCAAGGCAATGCAAGACAAAAGGGCAAAGAAAGGCAAGGCAAGTCAATAGGGCAAAGCAAGACAAGGCAAAGCAAGGCAAAAGGGTAAAATAAGACAAGGCAAGGCAAGGCAAAAATGAAGAGCAAGACAAGGCAAAACGGGAAAGCAAGGCAAGGCAATTCAATGCAAAAGAGCAAAGCAAGAAAAGCAAGGCAAGGCAAAAGGGCAAAGCAAGACAAAGCAAGGCAAGGCAAAAGGGCAAAGACTGGCAAGGCAAGGCAAGGAAAAATGGCGAAGCAACGTAAGGCAAAACGGCAAACCAAGGCAATGAAAGGCAAGGGAAAAGGGCAAAGCAAGGAAAGGCAAAGCAAGGCAAAAGAGGGCAAAGCAAGGCAAAGCAAGTCAAAGCAAGGCAAGGCGAGGAAAGGCAAAAACGCAAAGCAAGGCAAGGCAAGTAAATGCAAAAGAGAAAATCAAGGCACGGCAAGGCAAGGCAAAAGGGCAAAGCAAGGCAAGGCAAAAGGGCAAAGCAATGCAAGGCATCGCAATGCAAAAGGGCAAAGCAAGGCAAGGCAAGGTAAGGCAAAAGGGCAATGGAAGGAAAGGCAAATGGGCAAAGCAAGGCAAGGCAAGGCAAAAGGGCAAAGCAAAGCAAGGCAAGGCAAGTCAAAAGGGCAAAGCAATGCAAGGCAAGAAAAAGCAAAGGGGCAAAGAAAGGCAAAGCAAGACAAAGCAAAGGGGCAAAGAAAGGCAAGGCAAGGCAAGGCAGGGCTAAAAGGCATAGCAAGGCAAGAAAAAAGGGAAAAGCAATAGAAGGCAAGACAAAGCAAAGGGTCAAAGAAAGGCAAGGAAATGCAAGGCAAAAGGGCAAAGCAAGGCATGGCAAGGCAAAGCAAAAGGGCAAAGCAAGGAAAGGCAAAAGGACAAAGCAAATCAAGGCAAGACAAGGCAAAAGGCAAAGCAAGGCAAGGCAAGGCAAGGCTAAAAGGCATAACAAGGCAAGGCTAAAAGGCATAACAAGGCAAGGCAAGGCAAAAGGGCAAAGCAAGGCAAGGCAAGGCAAGGCAAAAGAGCAAACCAAGTCAAGGCAAAAGAGCAAAGCAAGGCAAGGCAAGGCAAGTCAAAAGGGAAAGGAAGACAAGGCCAGGAAAGGCAAAGGGAAAAGCAAGACAAGGTAAGACAAGGCAAAAGGGCAAAGTAAGGCAATGCAAGGCAAAAGGGCAAAGCACGGCAAGGAAAGGCAAGGCAAAATACAAAACAAGGAAAGGCAAGTAAAAAGGGAAAGCAAGACAAGGCAAGGCAAGGAAAAAGAGCAAACCAAGGCAAGGCAAGGGAAGGCAAAAGGGCAAAGCAGGGCAAGGCAAGGAAAGGCAAATGGGTTAAGCAAGACAAGGCAATGAAAGACAATAGGGAAAGGAAGGCAAGGCAACGCAAAAGGGCAAAGCAAGGAAAGGCAAGGCAAAAGGGCAAAGCAAGGCAAGGCAAGGCAAGGCAAGGCAAGGCTAAAAGGCATAGCAAGGCAAGACAAGGCAAAAGGGCAAAGCAAGACAAGGCAAGGCAAGGCAATAGGGAAAAGAAGGCAAGGCAAGGCAAAAGGGCAAAACAAGGCAAGGCAAGGCAAAAGGGCAAAGCAAGGAAAGGCAAGGCAAGGCAAAAAGCAATAGCAAGGCAATGCAATGCAAGGAAAAAGGGCAAAGCAAGGCAAGACAAGGCAAGGTAAAAGGGCAAAGCAAGGCAAGGCAATGAAAGGCGAAAGGGCAAAGCAGGTCAAGGCAAAAGGGCATAGCAATGCAAGGCAAAGCAATGCAAAAGGGCATAGCAAGGAAAGGCAAGGTAAGGCAAAGGCCAATGCAAGGCAAGGCAAAAGGACAAAGTAAGGCAAGGCAAGGGAAGGCAAAAGGGCAAAGCAGGGCAAGGCAAGGAACGGCAAATGGGTTAAGCAAGACAAGGCAATGAAAGACAATAGGGAAAGGAAGGCAAGGCAACGCAAAAGGGCAAAGCAAGGAAAGGCAAGGCAAAAGGGCAAAGCAAGGCAAGGCAAGGCAAGGCAAGGCTAAAAGGCATAGCAAGGGAAGACAAGGCAAAAGGGCAAAGCAAGGCAAGGCAAGGCAAGGCAAAAGGGCCAAGCAAGGCAAGCGAAGAAAAGGCAAAAGGGCAAGGTAAGGCAAGGAAAGGCAAGGGAAAAGGCAAAGCAAGGCAAGGCAAGTGAAGGCATATGGGCAAAGCAAGGCAAGGCAGTGCAAGACAAAAGGGCAAAGAAAGGCAAGGCAAGTCAATAGGGCAAAGCAAGACAAGGCAAAGCAAGGCAAAAGGGTAAAATAAGACAAGGCAAGGCAAGGCAAAAAATGAAGAGCAAGACAAGGCAAAACGGGAAAGCAAGGCAAGGCAATTCAATGCAAAAGAGCAAAGCAAGAAAAGCAAGGCAAGGCAAAAGGGCAAAGCAAGACAAAGCAAGGCAAGGCAAAAGGGCAAAGACTGGCAAGGCAAGGCAAGGAAAAATGGCGAAGCAACGTAAGGCAAAACGGCAAACCAAGGCAATGAAAGGCAAGGGATAAGGGCAAAGCAAGGAAAGGCAAAGCAAGGCAAAAGAGGGCAAAGCAAGGCAAAGCAAGTCAAAGCAAGGCAAGGCGAGGAAAGGCAAAAACGCAAAGCAAGGCAAGGCAAGTAAATGCAAAAGAGAAAATCAAGGCACGGCAAGGCAAGGCAAAAGGGCAAAGCAAGGCAAGGCAAAAGGGCAAAGCAATGCAAGGCATCGCAATGCAAAAGGGCAAAGCAAGGCAAGGCAAGGTAAGGCAAAAGGGCAATGGAAGGAAAGGCAAATGGGCAAAGCAAGGCAAGGCAAGGCAAAAGGGCAAAGCAAAGCAAGGCAAGGCAAGTCAAAAGGGCAAAGCAATGCAAGGCAAGAAAAAGCAAAGGGGCAAAGAAAGGCAAAGCAAGACAAAGCAAAGGGGCAAAGAAAGGCAAGGCAAGGCAAGGCAGGGCTAAAAGGCATAGCAAGGCAAGAAAAAAGGGAAAAGCAATAGAAGGCAAGACAAAGCAAAGGGTCAAAGAAAGGCAAGGAAATGCAAGGCAAAAGGGCAAAGCAAGGCATGGCAAGGCAAGGCAAAAGGGCAAAGCAAGGAAAGGCAAAAGGACAAAGCAAATCAAGGCAAGACAAGGCAAAAGGCAAAGCAAGGCAAGGCAAGGCAAGGCTAAAAGGCATAACAAGGCAAGGCTAAAAGGCATAACAAGGCAAGGCAAGGCAAAAGGGCAAAGCAAGGCAAGGCAAGGCAAGGCAAAAGAGCAAACCAAGTCAAGGCAAAAGAGCAAAGCAAGGCAAGGCAAGGCAAGTCAAAAGGGAAAGGAAGACAAGGCCAGGAAAGGCAAAGGGAAAAGCAAGACAAGGTAAGACAAGGCAAAAGGGCAAAGTAAGGCAATGCAAGGCAAAAGGGCAAAGCACGGCAAGGAAAGGCAAGGCAAAATACAAAACAAGGAAAGGCAAGTAAAAAGGGAAAGCAAGACAAGGCAAGGCAAGGAAAAAGAGCAAACCAAGGCAAGGCAAGGGAAGGCAAAAGGGCAAAGCAGGGCAAGGCAAGGAAAGGCAAATGGGTTAAGCAAGACAAGGCAATGAAAGACAATAGGGAAAGGAAGGCAAGGCAACGCAAAAGGGCAAAGCAAGGAAAGGCAAGGCAAAAGGGCAAAGCAAGGCAAGGCAAGGCAAGGCAAGGCAAGGCTAAAAGGCATAGCAAGGCAAGACAAGGCAAAAGGGCAAAGCAAGACAAGGCAAGGCAAGGCAATAGGGAAAAGAAGGCAAGGCAAGGCAAAAGGGCAAAACAAGGCAAGGCAAGGCAAAAGGGCAAAGCAAGGAAAGGCAAGGCAAGGCAAAAAGCAATAGCAAGGCAATGCAATGCAAGGAAAAAGGGCAAAGCAAGGCAAGACAAGGCAAGGTAAAAGGGCAAAGCAAGGCAAGGCAATGAAAGGCGAAAGGGCAAAGCAGGTCAAGGCAAAAGGGCATAGCAATGCAAGGCAAAGCAATGCAAAAGGGCATAGCAAGGAAAGGCAAGGTAAGGCAAAGGCCAATGCAAGGCAAGGCAAAAGGACAAAGTAAGGCAAGGCAAGGGAAGGCAAAAGGGCAAAGCAGGGCAAGGCAAGGAAAGGCAAATGGGTTAAGCAAGACAAGGCAATGAAAGACAATAGGGAAAGGAAGGCAAGGCAACGCAAAAGGGCAAAGCAAGGAAAGGCAAGGCAAAAGGGCAAAGCAAGGCAAGGCAAGGCAAGGCAAGGCTAAAAGGCATAGCAAGGGAAGACAAGGCAAAAGGGCAAAGCAAGGCAAGCGAAGAAAAGGCAAAAGGGCAAGGTAAGGCAAGGAAAGGCAAGGGAAAAGGCAAGGAAAGGCAAGGCAAGTCAAGGCATATGGGCAAAGCAAGGCAAGGCAATGCAAGACAAAAGGGCAAAGAAAGGCAAGGCAAGTCAATAGAGCAAAGCAAGACAAGGCAAAGCAAGGCAAAAGGGTAAAATAAGACAAGGCAAGGCAAGGCAAAAATGAAGAGCAAGACAAGGCAAAACGGGAAAGCAAGGCAAGGCAATTCAATGCAAAAGAGCAAAGCAAGAAAAGCAAGCCAAGGCAAAAGGGCAAAGCAAGACAAAGCAAGGCAAGGCAAAAGGACAAAGACTGGCAAGGCAAGGTAAGGAAAAATGGCGAAGCAACGTAAGGCAAAACGGCAAACCAAGGCAATGAAAGGCAAGGGAAAAGGGCAAAGCAAGGAAAGGCAAAGCAAGGCAAAAGAGGGCAAAGCAAGGCAAAGCAAGTCAAAGCAAGTCAAAGCAAGGCAAGGCGAGGAAAGGCAAAAACGCAAAGCAAGGCAAGGCAAGTAAATGCAAAAGAGAAAATCAAGGCACGGCAAGGCAAGGCAAAAGGGCAAAGCAAGGCAAGGCAAAAGGGCAAAGCAATGCAAGGCATCGCAATGCAAAAGGGCAAAGCAAGGCAAGGCAAGGTAAGGCAAAAGGGCAATGGAAGGAAAGGCAAATGGGCAAATCAAGGCAAGGCAAAAGGGCAAAGCAAAGCAAGGCAAGGCAAGTCAAAAGGGCAAAGCAATGCAAGGCAAGAAAAAGCAAAGGGGCAAAGAAAGGCAAAGCAAGACAAAGCAAAGGGGCAAAGAAAGGCAAGGCAAGGCAAGGCAGGGCTAAAAGGCATAGCAAGGCAAGAAAAAAGGGAAAAGCAATAGAAGGCAAGACAAAGCAAAGGGTCAAAGAAAGGCAAGGAAATGCAAGGCAAAAGGGCAAAGCAAGGCATGGCAAGGCAAGGCAAAAGGGCAAAGCAAGGAAAGGCAAAAGGACAAAGCAAATCAAGGCAAGACAAGGCAAAAGGCAAAGCAAGGCAAGGCAAGGCAAGGCTAAAAGGCATAACAAGGCAAGGCTAAAAGGCATAACAAGGCAAGGCAAGGCAAAAGGGCAAAGCAAGGCAAGGCAAGGCAAGGCAAAAGAGCAAACCAAGTCAAGGCAAAAGAGCAAAGCAAGGCAAGGCAAGGCAAGTCAAAAGGGAAAGGAAGACAAGGCCAGGAAAGGCAAAGGGAAAAGCAAGACAAGGTAAGACAAGGCAAAAGGGCAAAGTAAGGCAATGCAAGGCAAAAGGGCAAAGCACGGCAAGGAAAGGCAAGGCAAAATACAAAACAAGGAAAGGCAAGTAAAAAGGGAAAGCAAGACAAGGCAAGGCAAGGAAAAAGAGCAAACCAAGGCAAGGCAAGGGAAGGCAAAAGGGCAAAGCAGGGCAAGGCAAGGAAAGGCAAATGGGTTAAGCAAGACAAGGCAATGAAAGACAATAGGGAAAGGAAGGCAAGGCAACGCAAAAGGGCAAAGCAAGGAAAGGCAAGGCAAAAGGGCAAAGCAAGGCAAGGCAAGGCAAGGCAAGGCAAGGCTAAAAGACATAGCAAGGCAAGACAAGGCAAAAGGGCAAAGCAAGGCAAGGCAAGGCAAGGCAATAGGGAAAAGAAGGCAAGGCAAGGCAAAAGGGCAAAACAAGGCAAGGCAAGGCAAAAGGGCAAAGCAAGGAAAGGCAAGGCAAGGCAAAAAGCAATAGCAAGGCAATGCAATGCAAGGAAAAAGGGCAAAGCAAGGCAAGACAAGGCAAGGTAAAAGGGCAAAGCAACGCAAGGCAATGAAAGGCGAAAGGGCAAAGCAGGTCAAGGCAAAAGGGCATAGCAATGCAAGGCAAAGCAATGCAAAAGGGCATAGCAAGGAAAGGCAAGGTAAGGCAAAGGCCAATGCAAGGCAAGGCAAAAGGACAAAGTAAGGCAAGGCAAGGGAAGGCAAAAGGGCAAAGCAGGGCAAGGCAAGGAACGGCAAATGGGTTAAGCAAGACAAGGCAATGAAAGACAATAGGGAAAGGAAGGCAAGGCAACGCAAAAGGGCAAAGCAAGGAAAGGCAAGGCAAAAGGGCAAAGCAAGGCAAGGCAAGGCAAGGCAAGGCTAAAAGGTATAGCAAGGGAAGACAAGGCAAAAGGGCAAAGCAAGGCAAGGCAAGGCAAGGCAAAAGGGCCAAGCAAGGCAAGCGAAGAAAAGGCAAAAGGGCAAGGTAAGGCAAGGAAAGGCAAGGGAAAAGGCAAAGCAAGGCAAGGCAAGTCAAGGCATATGGGCAAAGCAAGGCAAGGCAATGCAAGACAAAAGGGCAAAGAAAGGCAAGGCAAGTCAATAGGGCAAAGCAAGACAAGGCAAAGCAAGGCAAAAGGGTAAAATAAGACAAGGCAAGGCAAGGCAAAAATGAAGAGCAAGACAAGGCAAAACGGGAAAGCAAGGCAAGGCAATTCAATGCAAAAGAGCAAAGCAAGAAAAGCAAGGCAAGGCAAAAGGGCAAAGCAAGACAAAGCAAGGCAAGGCAAAAGGGCAAAGACTGGCAAGGCAAGGCAAGGAAAAATGGCGAAGCAACGTAAGGCAAAACGGCAAACCAAGGCAATGAAAGGCAAGGGAAAAGGGCAAAGCAAGGAAAGGCAAAGCAAGGCAAAAGAGGGCAAAGCAAGGCAAAGCAAGTCAAAGCAAGGCAAGGCGAGGAAAGGCAAAAACGCAAAGCAAGGCAAGGCAAGTAAATGCAAAAGAGAAAATCAAGGCACGGCAAGGCAAGGCAAAAGGGCAAAGCAAGGCAAGGCAAAAGGGCAAAGCAATGCAAGGCATCGCAATGCAAAAGGGCAAAGCAAGGCAAGGCAAGGTAAGGCAAAAGGGCAATGGAAGGAAAGGCAAATGGGCAAAGCAAGGCAAGGCAAGGCAAAAGGGCAAAGCAAAGCAAGGCAAGGCAAGTCAAAAGGGCAAAGCAATGCAAGGCAAGAAAAAGCAAAGGGGCAAAGAAAGGCAAAGCAAGACAAAGCAAAGGGGCAAAGAAAGGCAAGGCAAGGCAAGGCAGGGCTAAAAGGCATAGCAAGGCAAGAAAAAAGGGAAAAGCAATAGAAGGCAAGACAAAGCAAAGGGTCAAAGAAAGGCAAGGAAATGCAAGGCAAAAGGGCAAAGCAAGGCATGGCAAGGCAAGGCAAAAGGGCAAAGCAAGGAAAGGCAAAAGGACAAAGCAAATCAAGGCAAGACAAGGCAAAAGGCAAAGCAAGGCAAGGCAAGGCAAGGCTAAAAGGCATAACAAGGCAAGGCTAAAAGGCATAACAAGGCAAGGCAAGGCAAAAGGGCAAAGCAAGGCAAGGCAAGGCAAGGCAAAAGAGCAAACCAAGTCAAGGCAAAAGAGCAAAGCAAGGCAAGGCAAGGCAAGTCAAAAGGGAAAGGAAGACAAGGCCAGGAAAGGCAAAGGGAAAAGCAAGACAAGGTAAGACAAGGCAAAAGGGCAAAGTAAGGCAATGCAAGGCAAAAGGGCAAAGCACAGCAAGGAAAGGCAAGGCAAAATACAAAACAAGGAAAGGCAAGTAAAAAGGGAAAGCAAGACAAGGCAAGGCAAGGAAAAAGAGCAAACCAAGGCAAGGCAAGGGAAGGCAAAAGGGCAAAGCAGGGCAAGGCAAGGAAAGGCAAATGGGTTAAGCAAGACAAGGCAATGAAAGACAATAGGGAAAGGAAGGCAAGGCAACGCAAAAGGGCAAAGCAAGGAAAGGCAAGGCAAAAGGGCAAAGCAAGGCAAGGCAAGGCAAGGCAAGGCAAGGCTAAAAGGCATAGCAAGGCAAGACAAGGCAAAAGGGCAAAGCAAGACAAGGCAAGGCAAGGCAATAGGGAAAAGAAGGCAAGGCAAGGCAAAAGGGCAAAACAAGGCAAGGCAAGGCAAAAGGGCAAAGCAAGGAAAGGCAAGGCAAGGCAAAAAGCAATAGCAAGGCAATGCAATGCAAGGAAAAAGGGCAAAGCAAGGCAAGACAAGGCAAGGTAAAAGGGCAAAGCAAGGCAAGGCAATGAAAGGCGAAAGGGCAAAGCAGGTCAAGGCAAAAGGGCATAGCAATGCAAGGCAAAGCAATGCAAAAGGGCATAGCAAGGAAAGGCAAGGTAAGGCAAAGGCCAATGCAAGGCAAGGCAAAAGGACAAAGTAAGGCAAGGCAAGGGAAGGCAAAAGGGCAAAGCAGGGCAAGGCAAGGAAAGGCAAATGGGTTAAGCAAGACAAGGCAATGAAAGACAATAGGGAAAGGAAGGCAAGGCAACGCAAAAGGGCAAAGCAAGGAAAGGCAAGGCAAAAGGGCAAAGCAAGGCAAGGCAAGGCAAGGCAAGGCTAAAAGGCATAGCAAGGGAAGACAAGGCAAAAGGGCAAAGCAAGGCAAGCGAAGAAAAGGCAAAAGGGCAAGGTAAGGCAAGGAAAGGCAAGGGAAAAGGCAAAGCAAGGCAAGGCAAGTCAAGGCATATGGGCAAAGCAAGGCAAGGCAATGCAAGACAAAAGGGCAAAGAAAGGCAAGGCAAGTCAATAGGGCAAAGCAAGACAAGGCAAAGCAAGGCAAAAGAGTAAAATAAGACAAGGCAAGGCAAGGCAAAAATGAAGAGCAAGACAAGGCAAAACGGGAAAGCAAGGCAAGGCAATTCAATGCAAAAGAGCAAAGCAAGAAAAGCAAGGCAAGGCAAAAGGGCAAAGCAAGACAAAGCAAGGCAAGGCAAAAGGGCAAAGACTGGCAAGGCAAGGCAAGGAAAAATGGCGAAGCAACGTAAGGCAAAACGGCAAACCAAGGCAATGAAAGGCAAGGGAAAAGGGCAAAGCAAGGAAAGGCAAAGCAAGGCAAAAGAGGGCAAAGCAAGGCAAAGCAAGTCAAAGCAAGGCAAGGCGAGGAAAGGCAAAAACGCAAAGCAAGGCAAGGCAAGTAAATGCAAAAGAGAAAATCAAGGCACGGCAAGGCAAGGCAAAAGGGCAAAGCAAGGCAAGGCAAAAGGGCAAAGCAATGCAAGGCATCGCAATGCAAAAGGGCAAAGCAAGGCAAGGCAAGGTAAGGCAAAAGGGCAATGGAAGGAAAGGCAAATGGGCAAAGCAAGGCAAGGCAAAAGGGCAAAGCAAAGCAAGGCAAGGCAAGTCAAAAGGGCAAAGCAATGCAAGGCAAGAAAAAGCAAAGGGGCAAAGAAAGGCAAAGCAAGACAAAGCAAAGGGGCAAAGAAAGGCAAGGCAAGGCAAGGCAGGGCTAAAAGGCATAGCAAGGCAAGAAAAAAGGGAAAAGCAATAGAAGGCAAGACAAAGCAAAGGGTCAAAGAAAGGCAAGGAAATGCAAGGCAAAAGGGCAAAGCAAGGCATGGCAAGGCAAGGCAAAAGGGCAAAGCAAGGAAAGGCAAAAGGACAAAGCAAATCAAGGCAAGACAAGGCAAAAGGCAAAGCAAGGCAAGGCAAGGCAAGGCTAAAAGGCATAACAAGGCAAGGCTAAAAGGCATAACAAGGCAAGGCAAGGCAAAAGGGCAAAGCAAGGCAAGGCAAGGCAAGGCAAAAGAGCAAACCAAGTCAAGGCAAAAGAGCAAAGCAAGGCAAGGCAAGGCAAGTCAAAAGGGAAAGGAAGACAAGGCCAGGAAAGGCAAAGGGAAAAGCAAGACAAGGTAAGACAAGGCAAAAGGGCAAAGTAAGGCAATGCAAGGCAAAAGGGCAAAGCACGGCAAGGAAAGGCAAGGCAAAATACAAAACAAGGAAAGGCAAGTAAAAAGGGAAAGCAAGACAAGGCAAGGCAAGGAAAAAGAGCAAACCAAGGCAAGGCAAGGGAAGGCAAAAGGGCAAAGCAGGGCAAGGCAAGGAAAGGCAAATGGGTTAAGCAAGACAAGGCAATGAAAGACAATAGGGAAAGGAAGGCAAGGCAACGCAAAAGGGCAAAGCAAGGAAAGGCAAGGCAAAAGGGCAAAGCAAGGCAAGGCAAGGCAAGGCAAGGCAAGGCTAAAAGACATAGCAAGGCAAGACAAGGCAAAAGGGCAAAGCAAGGCAAGGCAAGGCAAGGCAATAGGGAAAAGAAGGCAAGGCAAGGCAAAAGGGCAAAACAAGGCAAGGCAAGGCAAAAGGGCAAAGCAAGGAAAGGCAAGGCAAGGCAAAAAGCAATAGCAAGGCAATGCAATGCAAGGAAAAAGGGCAAAGCAAGGCAAGACAAGGCAAGGTAAAAGGGCAAAGCAAGGCAAGGCAATGAAAGGCAAAAGGGCAAAGCAGGTCAAGGCAAAAGGGCATAGCAATGCAAGGCAAAGCAATGCAAAAGGGCATAGCAAGGAAAGGCAAGGTAAGGCAAAGGCCAATGCAAGGCAAGGCAAAAGGACAAAGTAAGGCAAGGCAAGGGAAGGCAAAAGGGCAAAGCAGGGCAAGGCAAGGAACGGCAAATGGGTTAAGCAAGACAAGGCAATGAAAGACAATAGGGAAAGGAAGGCAAGGCAACGCAAAAGGGCAAAGCAAGGAAAGGCAAGGCAAAAGGGCAAAGCAAGGCAAGGCAAGGCAAGGCAAGGCTAAAAGGTATAGCAAGGGAAGACAAGGCAAAAGGGCAAAGCAAGGCAAGGCAAGGCAAGGCAAAAGGGCCAAGCAAGGCAAGCGAAGAAAAGGCAAAAGGGCAAGGTAAGGCAAGGAAAGGCAAGGGAAAAGGCAAAGCAAGGCAAGGCAAGTCAAGGCATATGGGCAAAGCAAGGCAAGGCAATGCAAGACAAAAGGGCAAAGAAAGGCAAGGCAAGTCAATAGGGCAAAGCAAGACAAGGCAAAGCAAGGCAAAAGGGTAAAATAAGACAAGGCAAGGCAAGGCAAAAATGAAGAGCAAGACAAGGCAAAACGGGAAAGCAAGGCAAGGCAATTCAATGCAAAAGAGCAAAGCAAGAAAAGCAAGGCAAGGCAAAAGGGCAAAGCAAGACAAAGCAAGGCAAGGCAAAAGGGCAAAGACTGGCAAGGCAAGGCAAGGAAAAATGGCGAAGCAACGTAAGGCAAAACGGCAAACCAAGGCAATGAAAGGCAAGGGAAAAGGGCAAAGCAAGGAAAGGCAAAGCAAGGCAAAAGAGGGCAAAGCAAGGCAAAGCAAGTCAAAGCAAGGCAAGGCGAGGAAAGGCAAAAACGCAAAGCAAGGCAAGGCAAGTAAATGCAAAAGAGAAAATCAAGGCACGGCAAGGCAAGGCAAAAGGGCAAAGCAAGGCAAGGCAAAAGGGCAAAGCAATGCAAGGCATCGCAATGCAAAAGGGCAAAGCAAGGCAAGGCAAGGTAAGGCAAAAGGGCAATGGAAGGAAAGGCAAATGGGCAAAGCAAGGCAAGGCAAAAGGGCAAAGCAAAGCAAGGCAAGGCAAGTCAAAAGGGCAAAGCAATGCAAGGCAAGAAAAAGCAAAGGGGCAAAGAAAGGCAAAGCAAGACAAAGCAAAGGGGCAAAGAAAGGCAAGGCAAGGCAAGGCAGGGCTAAAAGGCATAGCAAGGCAAGAAAAAAGGGAAAAGCAATAGAAGGCAAGACAAAGCAAAGGGTCAAAGAAAGGCAAGGAAATGCAAGGCAAAAGGGCAAAGCAAGGCATGGCAAGGCAAGGCAAAATGGCAAAGCAAGGAAAGGCAAAAGGACAAAGCAAATCAAGGCAAGACAAGGCAAAAGGCAAAGCAAGGCAAGGCAAGGCAAGGCTAAAAGGCATAACAAGGCAAGGCTAAAAGGCATAACAAGGCAAGGCAAAGGCAAAAGGGCAAAGCAAGGCAAGGCAAGGCAAGGCAAAAGAGCAAACCAAGTCAAGGCAAAAGAGCAAAGCAAGGCAAGGCAAGGCAAGTCAAAAGGGAAAGGAAGACAAGGCCAGGAAAGGCAAAGGGAAAAGCAAGACAAGGTAAGACAAGGCAAAAGGGCAAAGTAAGGCAATGCAAGGCAAAAGGGCAAAGCACGGCAAGGAAAGGCAAGGCAAAATACAAAACAAGGAAAGGCAAGTAAAAAGGGAAAGCAAGACAAGGCAAGGCAAGGAAAAAGAGCAAACCAAGGCAAGGCAAGGGAAGGCAAAAGGGCAAAGCAGGGCAAGGCAAGGAAAGGCAAATGGGTTAAGCAAGACAAGGCAATGAAAGACAATAGGGAAAGGAAGGCAAGGCAACGCAAAAGGGCAAAGCAAGGAAAGGCAAGGCAAAAGGGCAAAGCAAGGCAAGGCAAGGCAAGGCAAGGCAAGGCTAAAAGACATAGCAAGGCAAGACAAGGCAAAAGGGCAAAGCAAGGCAAGGCAAGGCAAGGCAATAGGGAAAAGAAGGCAAGGCAAGGCAAAAGGGCAAAACAAGGCAAGGCAAGGCAAAAGGGCAAAGCAAGGAAAGGCAAGGCAAGGCAAAAAGCAATAGCAAGGCAATGCAATGCAAGGAAAAAGGGCAAAGCAAGGCAAGACAAGGCAAGGTAAAAGGGCAAAGCAAGGCAAGGCAATGAAAGGCGAAAGGGCAAAGCAGGTCAAGGCAAAAGGGCATAGCAATGCAAGGCAAAGCAATGCAAAAGGGCATAGCAAGGAAAGGCAAGGTAAGGCAAAGGCCAATGCAAGGCAAGGCAAAAGGACAAAGTAAGGCAAGGCAAGGGAAGGCAAAAGGGCAAAGCAGGGCAAGGCAAGGAACGGCAAATGGGTTAAGCAAGACAAGGCAATGAAAGACAATAGGGAAAGGAAGGCAAGGCAACGCAAAAGGGCAAAGCAAGGAAAGGCAAGGCAAAAGGGCAAAGCAAGGCAAGGCAAGGCAAGGCAAGGCTAAAAGGTATAGCAAGGGAAGACAAGGCAAAAGGGCAAAGCAAGGCAAGGCAAGGCAAGGCAAAAGGGCCAAGCAAGGCAAGCGAAGAAAAGGCAAAAGGGCAAGGTAAGGCAAGGAAAGGCAAGGGAAAAGGCAAAGCAAGGCAAGGCAAGTCAAGTCATATGGGCAAAGCAAGGCAAGGCAATGCATGACAAAAGGGCAAAGAAAGGCAAGGCAAGTCAATAGGGCAAAGCAAGACAAGGCAAAGCAAGGCAAAAGGGTAAAATAAGACAAGGCAAGGCAAGGCAAAAATGAAGAGCAAGACAAGGCAAAACGGGAAAGCAAGGCAAGGCAATTCAATGCAAAAGAGCAAAGCAAGAAAAGCAAGGCAAGGCAAAAGGGCAAAGCAAGACAAAGCAAGGCAAGGCAAAAGGGCAAAGACTGGCAAGGCAAGGCAAGGAAAAATGGCGAAGCAACGTAAGGCAAAACGGCAAACCAAGGCAATGAAAGGCAAGGGAAAAGGGCAAAGCAAGGAAAGGCAAAGCAAGGCAAAAGAGGGCAAAGCAAGGCAAAGCAAGTCAAAGCAAGGCAAGGCGAGGAAAGGCAAAAACGCAAAGCAAGGCAAGGCAAGTAAATGCAAAAGAGAAAATCAAGGCACGGCAAGGCAAGGCAAAAGGGCAAAGCAAGGCAAGGCAAAAGGGCAAAGCAATGCAAGGCATCGCAATGCAAAAGGGCAAAGCAAGGCAAGGCAAGGTAAGGCAAAAGGGCAATGGAAGGAAAGGCAAATGGGCAAAGCAAGGCAAGGCAAAAGGGCAAAGCAAAGCAAGGCAAGGCAAGTCAAAAGGGCAAAGCAATGCAAGGCAAGAAAAAGCAAAGGGGCAAAGAAAGGCAAAGCAAGACAAAGCAAAGGGGCAAAGAAAGGCAAGGCAAGGCAAGGCAGGGCTAAAAGGCATAGCAAGGCAAGAAAAAAGGGAAAAGCAATAGAAGGCAAGACAAAGCAAAGGGTCAAAGAAAGGCAAGGAAATGCAAGGCAAAAGGGCAAAGCAAGGCATGGCAAGGCAAGGCAAAAGGGCAAAGCAAGGAAAGGCAAAAGGACAAAGCAAATCAAGGCAAGACAAGGCAAAAGGCAAAGCAAGGCAAGGCAAGGCAAGGCTAAAAGGCATAACAAGGCAAGGCTAAAAGGCATAACAAGGCAAGGCAAGGCAAAAGGGCAAAGCAAGGCAAGGCAAGGCAAGGCAAAAGAGCAAACCAAGTCAAGGCAAAAGAGCAAAGCAAGGCAAGGCAAGGCAAGTCAAAAGGGAAAGGAAGACAAGGCCAGGAAAGGCAAAGGGAAAGGGAAAAGCAAGACAAGGTAAGACAAGGCAAAAGGGCAAAGTAAGGCAATGCAAGGCAAAAGGGCAAAGCACGGCAAGGAAAGGCAAGGCAAAATACAAAACAAGGAAAGGCAAGTAAAAAGGGAAAGCAAGACAAGGCAAGGCAAGGAAAAAGAGCAAACCAAGGCAAGGCAAGGGAAGGCAAAAGGGCAAAGCAGGGCAAGGCAAGGAAAGGCAAATGGGTTAAGCAAGACAAGGCAATGAAAGACAATAGGGAAAGGAAGGCAAGGCAACGCAAAAGGGCAAAGCAAGGAAAGGCAAGGCAAAAGGGCAAAGCAAGGCAAGGCAAGGCAAGGCAAGGCAAGGCTAAAAGGCATAGCAAGGCAAGACAAGGCAAAAGGGCAAAGCAAGGCAAGGCAAGGCAAGGCAATAGGGAAAAGAAGGCAAGGCAAGGCAAAAGGGCAAAACAAGGCAAGGCAAGGCAAAAGGGCAAAGCAAGGAAAGGCAAGGCAAGGCAAAAAGCAATAGCAAGGCAATGCAATGCAAGGAAAAAGGGCAAAGCAAGGCAAGACAAGGCAAGGTAAAAGGGCAAAGCAAGGCAAGGCAATGAAAGGCGAAAGGGCAAAGCAGGTCAAGGCAAAAGGGCATAGCAATGCAAGGCAAAGCAATGCAAAAGGGCATAGCAAGGAAAGGCAAGGTAAGGCAAAGGCCAATGCAAGGCAAGGCAAAAGGACAAAGTAAGGCAAGGCAAGGGAAGGCAAAAGGGCAAAGCAGGGCAAGGCAAGGAAAGGCAAATGGGTTAAGCAAGACAAGGCAATGAAAGACAATAGGGAAAGGAAGGCAAGGCAACGCAAAAGGGCAAAGCAAGGAAAGGCAAGGCAAAAGGGCAAAGCAAGGCAAGGCAAGGCAAGGCAAGGCTAAAAGGCATAGCAAGGGAAGACAAGGCAAAAGGGCAAAGCAAGGCAAGCGAAGAAAAGGCAAAAGGGCAAGGTAAGGCAAGGAAAGGCAAGGGAAAAGGCAAAGCAAGGCAAGGCAAGTCAAGGCATATGGGCAAAGCAAGGCAAGGCAATGCAAGACAAAAGGGCAAAGAAAGGCAAGGCAAGTCAATAGGGCAAAGCAAGACAAGGCAAAGCAAGGCAAAAGGGTAAAATAAGACAAGGCAAGGCAAGGCAAAAATGAAGAGCAAGACAAGGCAAAACGGGAAAGCAAGGCAAGGCAATTCAATGCAAAAGAGCAAAGCAAGAAAAGCAAGGCAAGGCAAAAGGGCAAAGCAAGACAAAGCAAGGCAAGGCAAAAGGGCAAAGACTGGCAAGGCAAGGCAAGGAAAAATGGCGAAGCAACGTAAGGCAAAACGGCAAACCAAGGCAATGAAAGGCAAGGGAAAAGGGCAAAGCAAGGAAAGGCAAAGCAAGGCAAAAGAGGGCAAAGCAAGGCAAAGCAAGTCAAAGCAAGGCAAGGCGAGGAAAGGCAAAAACGCAAAGCAAGGCAAGGCAAGTAAATGCAAAAGAGAAAATCAAGGCACGGCAAGGCAAGGCAAAAGGGCAAAGCAAGGCAAGGCAAAAGGGCAAAGCAATGCAAGGCATCGCAATGCAAAAGGGCAAAGCAAGGCAAGGCAAGGTAAGGCAAAAGGGCAATGGAAGGAAAGGCAAATGGGCAAAGCAAGGCAAGGCAAAAGGGCAAAGCAAAGCAAGGCAAGGCAAGTCAAAAGGGCAAAGCAATGCAAGGCAAGAAAAAGCAAAGGGGCAAAGAAAGGCAAAGCAAGACAAAGCAAAGGGGCAAAGAAAGGCAAGGCAAGGCAAGGCAGGGCTAAAAGGCATAGCAAGGCAAGAAAAAAGGGAAAAGCAATAGAAGGCAAGACAAAGCAAAGGGTCAAAGAAAGGCAAGGAAATGCAAGGCAAAAGGGCAAAGCAAGGCATGGCAAGGCAAGGCAAAAGGGCAAAGCAAGGAAAGGCAAAAGGACAAAGCAAATCAAGGCAAGACAAGGCAAAAGGCAAAGCAAGGCAAGGCAAGGCAAGGCTAAAAGGCATAACAAGGCAAGGCTAAAAGGCATAACAAGGCAAGGCAAGGCAAAAGGGCAAAGCAAGGCAAGGCAAGGCAAGGCAAAAGAGCAAACCAAGGCAAGGCAAGGGAAGGCAAAAGGGCAAAGCAGGGCAAGGCAAGGAAAGGCAAATGGGTTAAGCAAGACAAGGCAATGAAAGACAATAGGGAAAGGAAGGCAAGGCAACGCAAAAGGGCAAAGCAAGGAAAGGCAAGGCAAAAGGGCAAAGCAAGGCAAGACAAGGCAAGGCAAGGCAAGGCTAAAAGGCATAGCAAGGCAAGACAAGGCAAAAGGGCAAAGCAAGGCAAGGCAAGGCAATAGGGAAAAGAAGGCAAGGCAAGGCAAAAGGGCAAAACAAGGCAAGGCAAGGCAAAAGGGCAAAGCAAGGAAAGGCAAGGCAAGGCAAAAAGCAATAGCAAGGCAATGCAATGCAAGGAAAAAGGGCAAAGCAAGGCAAGACAAGGCAAGGTAAAAGGGCAAAGCAAGGCAAGGCAATGAAAGGCGAAAGGGCAAAGCAGGTCAAGGCAAAAGGGCATAGCAATGCAAGGCAAAGCAATGCAAAAGAGCATAGCAAGGAAAGGCAAGGTAAGGCAAAGGCCAATGCAAGGCAAGGCAAAAGGACAAAGTAAGGCAAGGCAAGGGAAGGCAAAAGGGCAAAGCAGGGCAAGGCAAGGAACGGCAAATGGGTTAAGCAAGACAAGGCAATGAAAGACAATAGGGAAAGGAAGGCAAGGCAACGCAAAAGGGCAAAGCAAGGAAAGGCAAGGCAAAAGGGCAAAGCAAGGCAAGGCAAGGCAAGGCAAGGCTAAAAGGCATAGCAAGGGAAGACAAGGCAAAAGGGCAAAGCAAGGCAAGGCAAGGCAAGGCAAAAGGGCCAAGCAAGGCAAGCGAAGAAAAGGCAAAAGGGCAAGGTAAGGCAAGGAAAGGCAAGGGAAAAGGCAAAGCAAGGCAAGGCAAGTCAAGGCATATGGGCAAAGCAAGGCAAGGCAATGCATGACAAAAGGGCAAAGAAAGGCAAGGCAAGTCAATAGGGCAAAGCAAGACAAGGCAAAGCAAGGCAAAAGGGTAAAATAAGACAAGGCAAGGCAAAAATGAAGAGCAAGACAAGGCAAAACGGGAAAGCAAGGCAAGGCAATTCAATACAAAAGAGCAAAGCAAGAAAAGCAAGGCAAGGCAAAAGGGCAAAGCAAGACAAAGCAAGGCAAGGCAAAAGGGCAAAGACTGGCAAGGCAAGGCAAGGAAAAATGGCGAAGCAACGTAAGGCAAAACGGCAAACCAAGGCAATGAAAGGCAAGGGAAAAGGGCAAAGCAAGGAAAGGCAAAGCAAGGCAAAAGAGGGCAAAGCAAGGCAAAGCAAGTCAAAGCAAGGCAAGGCGAGGAAAGGCAAAAACGCAAAGCAAGGCAAGGCAAGTAAATGCAAAAGAGAAAATCAAGGCACGGCAAGGCAAGGCAAAAGGGCAAAGCAAGGCAAGGCAAAAGGGCAAAGCAATGCAAGGCATCGCAATGCAAAAGGGCAAAGCAAGGCAAGGCAAGGTAAGGCAAAAGGGCAATGGAAGGAAAGGCAAATGGGCAAAGCAAGGCAAGGCAAAAGGGCAAAGCAAAGCAAGGCAAGGCAAGTCAAAAGGGCAAAGCAATGCAAGGCAAGAAAAAGCAAAGGGGCAAAGAAAGGCAAAGCAAGACAAAGCAAAGGGGCAAAGAAAGGCAAGGCAAGGCAAGGCAGGGCTAAAAGGCATAGCAAGGCAAGAAAAAAGGGAAAAGCAATAGAAGGCAAGACAAAGCAAAGGGTCAAAGAAAGGCAAGGAAATGCAAGGCAAAAGGGCAAAGCAAGGCATGGCAAGGCAAGGCAAAAGGGCAAAGCAAGGAAAGGCAAAAGGACAAAGCAAATCAAGGCAAGACAAGGCAAAAGGCAAAGCAAGGCAAGGCAAGGCAAGGCTAAAAGGCATAACAAGGCAAGGCTAAAAGGCATAACAAGGCAAGGCAAGGCAAAAGGGCAAAGCAAGGCAAGGCAAGGCAAGGCAAAAGAGCAAACCAAGTCAAGGCAAAAGAGCAAAGCAAGGCAAGGCAAGGCAAGTCAAAAGGGAAAGGAAGACAAGGCCAGGAAAGGCAAAGGGAAAAGCAAGACAAGGTAAGACAAGGCAAAAGGGCAAAGTAAGGCAATGCAAGGCAAAAGGCCAAAGCACGGCAAGGAAAGGCAAGGCAAAATACAAAACAAGGAAAGGCAAGTAAAAAGGGAAAGCAAGACAAGGCAAGGCAAGGAAAAAGAGCAAACCAAGGCAAGGCAAGGGAAGGCAAAAGGGCAAAGCAGGGCAAGGCAAGGAAAGGCAAATGGGTTAAGCAAGACAAGGCAATGAAAGACAATAGGGAAAGGAAGGCAAGGCAACGCAAAAGGGCAAAGCAAGGAAAGGCAAGGCAAAAGGGCAAAGCAAGGCAAGGCAAGGCAAGGCAAGGCAAGGCTAAAAGGCATAGCAAGGCAAGACAAGGCAAAAGGGCAAAGCAAGGCAAGGCAAGGCAATAGGGAAAAGAAGGCAAGGCAAGGCAAAAGGGCAAAACAAGGCAAGGCAAGGCAAAAGGGCAAAGCAAGGAAAGGCAAGGCAAGGCAAAAAGCAATAGCAAGGCAATGCAATGCAAGGAAAAAGGGCAAAGCAAGGCAAGACAAGGCAAGGTAAAAGGGCAAAGCAAGGCAAGGCAATGAAAGGCGAAAGGGCAAAGCAGGTCAAGGCAAAAGGGCATAGCAATGCAAGGCAAAGCAATGCAAAAGAGCATAGCAAGGAAAGGCAAGGTAAGGCAAAGGCCAATGCAAGGCAAGGCAAAAGGACAAAGTAAGGCAAGGCAAGGGAAGGCAAAAGGGCAAAGCAGGGCAAGGCAAGGAACGGCAAATGGGTTAAGCAAGACAAGGCAATGAAAGACAATAGGGAAAGGAAGGCAAGGCAACGCAAAAGGGCAAAGCAAGGAAAGGCAAGGCAAAAGGGCAAAGCAAGGCAAGGCAAGGCAAGGCAAGGCTAAAAGGCATAGCAAGGGAAGACAAGGCAAAAGGGCAAAGCAAGGCAAGGCAAGGCAAGGCAAAAGGGCCAAGCAAGGCAAGCGAAGAAAAGGCAAAAGGGCAAGGTAAGGCAAGGAAAGGCAAGGGAAAAGGCAAAGCAAGGCAAGGCAAGTCAAGTCATATGGGCAAAGCAAGGCAAGGCAATGCATGACAAAAGGGCAAAGAAAGGCAAGGCAAGTCAATAGGGCAAAGCAAGACAAGGCAAAGCAAGGCAAAAGGGTAAAATAAGACAAGGCAAGGCAAGGCAAAAATGAAGAGCAAGACAAGGCAAAACGGGAAAGCAAGGCAAGGCAATTCAATGCAAAAGAGCAAAGCAAGAAAAGCAAGGCAAGGCAAAAGGGCAAAGCAAGACAAAGCAAGGCAAGGCAAAAGGGCAAAGACTGGCAAGGCAAGGCAAGGAAAAATGGCGAAGCAACGTAAGGCAAAACGGCAAACCAAGGCAATGAAAGGCAAGGGAAAAGGGCAAAGCAAGGAAAGGCAAAGCAAGGCAAAAGAGGGCAAAGCAAGGCAAAGCAAGTCAAAGCAAGGCAAGGCGAGGAAAGGCAAAAACGCAAAGCAAGGCAAGGCAAGTAAATGCAAAAGAGAAAATCAAGGCACGGCAAGGCAAGGCAAAAGGGCAAAGCAAGGCAAGGCAAAAGGGCAAAGCAATGCAAGGCATCGCAATGCAAAAGGGCAAAGCAAGGCAAGGCAAGGTAAGGCAAAAGGGCAATGGAAGGAAAGGCAAATGGGCAAAGCAAGGCAAGGCAAAAGGGCAAAGCAAAGCAAGGCAAGGCAAGTCAAAAGGGCAAAGCAATGCAAGGCAAGAAAAAGCAAAGGGGCAAAGAAAGGCAAAGCAAGACAAAGCAAAGGGGCAAAGAAAGGCAAGGCAAGGCAAGGCAGGGCTAAAAGGCATAGCAAGGCAAGAAAAAAGGGAAAAGCAATAGAAGTCAAGACAAAGCAAAGGGTCAAAGAAAGGCAAGGAAATGCAAGACAAAAGGGCAAAGCAAGGCATGGCAAGGCAAGGCAAAAGGGCAAAGCAAGGAAAGGCAAAAGGACAAAGCAAATCAAGGCAAGACAAGGCAAAAGGCAAAGCAAGGCAAGGCAAGGCAAGGCTAAAAGGCATAACAAGGCAAGGCTAAAAGGCATAACAAGGCAAGGCAAGGCAAAAGGGCAAAGCAAGGCAAGGCAAGGCAAGGCAAAAGAGCAAACCAAGTCAAGGCAAAAGAGCAAAGCAAGGCAAGGCAAGGCAAGTCAAAAGGGAAAGGAAGACAAGGCCAGGAAAGGCAAAGGGAAAAGCAAGACAAGGTAAGACAAGGCAAAAGGGCAAAGTAAGGCAATGCAAGGCAAAAGGGCAAAGCACGGCAAGGAAAGGCAAGGCAAAATACAAAACAAGGAAAGGCAAGTAAAAAGGGAAAGCAAGACAAGGCAAGGCAAGGAAAAAGAGCAAACCAAGGCAAGGCAAGGGAAGGCAAAAGGGCAAAGCAGGGCAAGGCAAGGAAAGGCAAATGGGTTAAGCAAGACAAGGCAATGAAAGACAATAGGGAAAGGAAGGCAAGGCAACGCAAAAGGGCAAAGCAAGGAAAGGCAAGGCAAAAGGGCAAAGCAAGGCAAGGCAAGGCAAGGCAAGGCAAGGCTAAAAGGCATAGCAAGGCAAGACAAGGCAAAAGGGCAAAGCAAGACAAGGCAAGGCAAGGCAATAGGGAAAAGAAGGCAAGGCAAGGCAAAAGGGCAAAACAAGGCAAGGCAAGGCAAAAGGGCAAAGCAAGGAAAGGCAAGGCAAGGCAAAAAGCAATAGCAAGGCAATGCAATGCAAGGAAAAAGGGCAAAGCAAGGCAAGACAAGGCAAGGTAAAAGGGCAAAGCAAGGCAAGGCAATGAAAGGCGAAAGGGCAAAGCAGGTCAAGGCAAAAGGGCATAGCAATGCAAGGCAAAGCAATGCAAAAGGGCATAGCAAGGAAAGGCAAGGTAAGGCAAAGGCCAATGCAAGGCAAGGCAAAAGGACAAAGTAAGGCAAGGCAAGGGAAGGCAAAAGGGCAAAGCAGGGCAAGGCAAGGAAAGGCAAATGGGTTAAGCAAGACAAGGCAATGAAAGACAATAGGGAAAGGAAGGCAAGGCAACGCAAAAGGGCAAAGCAAGGAAAGGCAAGGCAAAAGGGCAAAGCAAGGCAAGGCAAGGCAAGGCAAGGCTAAAAGGCATAGCAAGGGAAGACAAGGCAAAAGGGCAAAGCAAGGCAAGGCAAGGCAAGGCAAAAGGGCAAGGTAAGGCAAGGAAAGGCAAGGGAAAAGGCAAAGCAAGGCAAGGCAAGTCAAGGCATATGGGCAAAGCAAGGCATGGCAATGCAAGACAAAAGGGCAAAGCAAGGAAAGGCAAAAGGACAAAGCAAATCAAGGCAAGACAAGGCAAAAGGCAAAGCAAGGCAAGCGAAGAAAAGGCAAAAGGGCAAGGTAAGGCAAGGAAAGGCAAGGGAAAAGGCAAAGCAAGGCAAGGCAAGTCAAGGCATATGGGCAAAGCAAGGCAAGGCAATGCAAGACAAAAGGGCAAAGAAAGGCAAGGCAAGTCAATAGGGCAAAGCAAGACAAGGCAAAGCAAGGCAAAAGGGTAAAATAAGACAAGGCAAGGCAAGGCAAAAATGAAGAGCAAGACAAGGCAAAACGGGAAAGCAAGGCAAGGCAATTCAATGCAAAAGAGCAAAGCAAGAAAAGCAAGGCAAGGCAAAAGGGCAAAGCAAGACAAAGCAAGGCAAGGCAAAAGGGCAAAGACTGGCAAGGCAAGGCAAGGAAAAATGGCGAAGCAACGTAAGGCAAAACGGCAAACCAAGGCAATGAAAGGCAAGGGAAAAGGGCAAAGCAAGGAAAGGCAAAGCAAGGCAAAAGAGGGCAAAGCAAGGCAAAGCAAGTCAAAGCAAGGCAAGGCGAGGAAAGGCAAAAACGCAAAGCAAGGCAAGGCAAGTAAATGCAAAAGAGAAAATCAAGGCACGGCAAGGCAAGGCAAAAGGGCAAAGCAAGGCAAGGCAAAAGGGCAAAGCAATGCAAGGCATCGCAATGCAAAAGGGCAAAGCAAGGCAAGGCAAGGTAAGGCAAAAGGGCAATGGAAGGAAAGGCAAATGGGCAAAGCAAGGCAAGGCAAAAGGGCAAAGCAAAGCAAGGCAAGGCAAGTCAAAAGGGCAAAGCAATGCAAGGCAAGAA
This sequence comes from Columba guinea, assembly GCA_032206185.1. NCBI lineage: Eukaryota > Metazoa > Chordata > Aves > Columbiformes > Columbidae > Columba > Columba guinea. Next base: position 1,641,766 of record JAVLUU010000334.1, read on the forward strand.
AAAGCAAAGGGGCAAAGAAAGGCAAAGCAAGACAAAGCAAAGGGGCAAAGAAAGGCAAGGCAAGGCAAGGCAGGGCTAAAAGGCATAGCAAGGCAAGAAAAAAGGGAAAAGCAATAGAAGGCAAGACAAAGCAAAGGGTCAAAGAAAGGCAAGGAAATGCAAGGCAAAAGGGCAAAGCAAGGCATGGCAAGGCAAGGCAAAAGGGCAAAGCAAGGAAAGGCAAAAGGACAAAGCAAATCAAGGCAAGACAAGGCAAAAGGCAAAGCAAGGCAAGGCAAGGCAAGGCTAAAAGGCATAACAAGGCAAGGCTAAAAGGCATAACAAGGCAAGGCAAGGCAAAAGGGCAAAGCAAGGCAAGGCAAGGCAAGGCAAAAGAGCAAACCAAGGCAAGGCAAGGGAAGGCAAAAGGGCAAAGCAGGGCAAGGCAAGGAAAGGCAAATGGGTTAAGCAAGACAAGGCAATGAAAGACAATAGGGAAAGGAAGGCAAGGCAACGCAAAAGGGCAAAGCAAGGAAAGGCAAGGCAAAAGGGCAAAGCAAGGCAAGGCAAGGCAAGGCAAGGCAAGGCTAAAAGGCATAGCAAGGCAAGACAAGGCAAAAGGGCAAAGCAAGGCAAGGCAAGGCAATAGGGAAAAGAAGGCAAGGCAAGGCAAAAGGGCAAAACAAGGCAAGGCAAGGCAAAAGGGCAAAGCAAGGAAAGGCAAGGCAAGGCAAAAAGCAATAGCAAGGCAATGCAATGCAAGGAAAAAGGGCAAAGCAAGGCAAGACAAGGCAAGGTAAAAGGGCAAAGCAAGGCAAGGCAATGAAAGGCGAAAGGGCAAAGCAGGTCAAGGCAAAAGGGCATAGCAATGCAAGGCAAAGCAATGCAAAAGAGCATAGCAAGGAAAGGCAAGGTAAGGCAAAGGCCAATGCAAGGCAAGGCAAAAGGACAAAGTAAGGCAAGGCAAGGGAAGGCAAAAGGGCAAAGCAGGGCAAGGCAAGGAACGGCAAATGGGTTAAGCAAGACAAGGCAATGAAAGACAATAGGGAAAGGAAGGCAAGGCAACGCAAAAGGGCAAAGCAAGGAAAGGCAAGGCAAAAGGGCAAAGCAAGGCAAGGCAAGGCAAGGCAAGGCTAAAAGGCATAGCAAGGGAAGACAAGGCAAAAGGGCAAAGCAAGGCAAGGCAAGGCAAGGCAAAAGGGCCAAGCAAGGCAAGCGAAGAAAAGGCAAAAGGGCAAGGTAAGGCAAGGAAAGGCAAGGGAAAAGGCAAAGCAAGGCAAGGCAAGTCAAGGCATATGGGCAAAGCAAGGCAAGGCAATGCATGACAAAAGGGCAAAGAAAGGCAAGGCAAGTCAATAGGGCAAAGCAAGACAAGGCAAAGCAAGGCAAAAGGGTAAAATAAGACAAGGCAAGGCAAAAATGAAGAGCAAGACAAGGCAAAACGGGAAAGCAAGGCAAGGCAATTCAATACAAAAGAGCAAAGCAAGAAAAGCAAGGCAAGGCAAAAGGGCAAAGCAAGACAAAGCAAGGCAAGGCAAAAGGGCAAAGACTGGCAAGGCAAGGCAAGGAAAAATGGCGAAGCAACGTAAGGCAAAACGGCAAACCAAGGCAATGAAAGGCAAGGGAAAAGGGCAAAGCAAGGAAAGGCAAAGCAAGGCAAAAGAGGGCAAAGCAAGGCAAAGCAAGTCAAAGCAAGGCAAGGCGAGGAAAGGCAAAAACGCAAAGCAAGGCAAGGCAAGTAAATGCAAAAGAGAAAATCAAGGCACGGCAAGGCAAGGCAAAAGGGCAAAGCAAGGCAAGGCAAAAGGGCAAAGCAATGCAAGGCATCGCAATGCAAAAGGGCAAAGCAAGGCAAGGCAAGGTAAGGCAAAAGGGCAATGGAAGGAAAGGCAAATGGGCAAAGCAAGGCAAGGCAAAAGGGCAAAGCAAAGCAAGGCAAGGCAAGTCAAAAGGGCAAAGCAATGCAAGGCAAGAAAAAGCAAAGGGGCAAAGAAAGGCAAAGCAAGACAAAGCAAAGGGGCAAAGAAAGGCAAGGCAAGGCAAGGCAGGGCTAAAAGGCATAGCAAGGCAAGAAAAAAGGGAAAAGCAATAGAAGGCAAGACAAAGCAAAGGGTCAAAGAAAGGCAAGGAAATGCAAGGCAAAAGGGCAAAGCAAGGCATGGCAAGGCAAGGCAAAAGGGCAAAGCAAGGAAAGGCAAAAGGACAAAGCAAATCAAGGCAAGACAAGGCAAAAGGCAAAGCAAGGCAAGGCAAGGCAAGGCTAAAAGGCATAACAAGGCAAGGCTAAAAGGCATAACAAGGCAAGGCAAGGCAAAAGGGCAAAGCAAGGCAAGGCAAGGCAAGGCAAAAGAGCAAACCAAGTCAAGGCAAAAGAGCAAAGCAAGGCAAGGCAAGGCAAGTCAAAAGGGAAAGGAAGACAAGGCCAGGAAAGGCAAAGGGAAAAGCAAGACAAGGTAAGACAAGGCAAAAGGGCAAAGTAAGGCAATGCAAGGCAAAAGGCCAAAGCACGGCAAGGAAAGGCAAGGCAAAATACAAAACAAGGAAAGGCAAGTAAAAAGGGAAAGCAAGACAAGGCAAGGCAAGGAAAAAGAGCAAACCAAGGCAAGGCAAGGGAAGGCAAAAGGGCAAAGCAGGGCAAGGCAAGGAAAGGCAAATGGGTTAAGCAAGACAAGGCAATGAAAGACAATAGGGAAAGGAAGGCAAGGCAACGCAAAAGGGCAAAGCAAGGAAAGGCAAGGCAAAAGGGCAAAGCAAGGCAAGGCAAGGCAAGGCAAGGCAAGGCTAAAAGGCATAGCAAGGCAAGACAAGGCAAAAGGGCAAAGCAAGGCAAGGCAAGGCAATAGGGAAAAGAAGGCAAGGCAAGGCAAAAGGGCAAAACAAGGCAAGGCAAGGCAAAAGGGCAAAGCAAGGAAAGGCAAGGCAAGGCAAAAAGCAATAGCAAGGCAATGCAATGCAAGGAAAAAGGGCAAAGCAAGGCAAGACAAGGCAAGGTAAAAGGGCAAAGCAAGGCAAGGCAATGAAAGGCGAAAGGGCAAAGCAGGTCAAGGCAAAAGGGCATAGCAATGCAAGGCAAAGCAATGCAAAAGAGCATAGCAAGGAAAGGCAAGGTAAGGCAAAGGCCAATGCAAGGCAAGGCAAAAGGACAAAGTAAGGCAAGGCAAGGGAAGGCAAAAGGGCAAAGCAGGGCAAGGCAAGGAACGGCAAATGGGTTAAGCAAGACAAGGCAATGAAAGACAATAGGGAAAGGAAGGCAAGGCAACGCAAAAGGGCAAAGCAAGGAAAGGCAAGGCAAAAGGGCAAAGCAAGGCAAGGCAAGGCAAGGCAAGGCTAAAAGGCATAGCAAGGGAAGACAAGGCAAAAGGGCAAAGCAAGGCAAGGCAAGGCAAGGCAAAAGGGCCAAGCAAGGCAAGCGAAGAAAAGGCAAAAGGGCAAGGTAAGGCAAGGAAAGGCAAGGGAAAAGGCAAAGCAAGGCAAGGCAAGTCAAGTCATATGGGCAAAGCAAGGCAAGGCAATGCATGACAAAAGGGCAAAGAAAGGCAAGGCAAGTCAATAGGGCAAAGCAAGACAAGGCAAAGCAAGGCAAAAGGGTAAAATAAGACAAGGCAAGGCAAGGCAAAAATGAAGAGCAAGACAAGGCAAAACGGGAAAGCAAGGCAAGGCAATTCAATGCAAAAGAGCAAAGCAAGAAAAGCAAGGCAAGGCAAAAGGGCAAAGCAAGACAAAGCAAGGCAAGGCAAAAGGGCAAAGACTGGCAAGGCAAGGCAAGGAAAAATGGCGAAGCAACGTAAGGCAAAACGGCAAACCAAGGCAATGAAAGGCAAGGGAAAAGGGCAAAGCAAGGAAAGGCAAAGCAAGGCAAAAGAGGGCAAAGCAAGGCAAAGCAAGTCAAAGCAAGGCAAGGCGAGGAAAGGCAAAAACGCAAAGCAAGGCAAGGCAAGTAAATGCAAAAGAGAAAATCAAGGCACGGCAAGGCAAGGCAAAAGGGCAAAGCAAGGCAAGGCAAAAGGGCAAAGCAATGCAAGGCATCGCAATGCAAAAGGGCAAAGCAAGGCAAGGCAAGGTAAGGCAAAAGGGCAATGGAAGGAAAGGCAAATGGGCAAAGCAAGGCAAGGCAAAAGGGCAAAGCAAAGCAAGGCAAGGCAAGTCAAAAGGGCAAAGCAATGCAAGGCAAGAAAAAGCAAAGGGGCAAAGAAAGGCAAAGCAAGACAAAGCAAAGGGGCAAAGAAAGGCAAGGCAAGGCAAGGCAGGGCTAAAAGGCATAGCAAGGCAAGAAAAAAGGGAAAAGCAATAGAAGTCAAGACAAAGCAAAGGGTCAAAGAAAGGCAAGGAAATGCAAGGCAAAACGGCAAAGCAAGGCATGGCAAGGCAAGGCAAAAGGGCAAAGCAAGGAAAGGCAAAAGGACAAAGCAAATCAAGGCAAGACAAGGCAAAAGGCAAAGCAAGGCAAGGCAAGGCAAGGCTAAAAGGCATAACAAGGCAAGGCTAAAAGGCATAACAAGGCAAGGCAAGGCAAAAGGGCAAAGCAAGGCAAGGCAAGGCAAGGCAAAAGAGCAAACCAAGTCAAGGCAAAAGAGCAAAGCAAGGCAAGGCAAGGCAAGTCAAAAGGGAAAGGAAGACAAGGCCAGGAAAGGCAAAGGGAAAAGCAAGACAAGGTAAGACAAGGCAAAAGGGCAAAGTAAGGCAATGCAAGGCAAAAGGGCAAAGCACGGCAAGGAAAGGCAAGGCAAAATACAAAACAAGGAAAGGCAAGTAAAAAGGGAAAGCAAGACAAGGCAAGGCAAGGAAAAAGAGCAAACCAAGGCAAGGCAAGGGAAGGCAAAAGGGCAAAGCAGGGCAAGGCAAGGAAAGGCAAATGGGTTAAGCAAGACAAGGCAATGAAAGACAATAGGGAAAGGAAGGCAAGGCAACGCAAAAGGGCAAAGCAAGGAAAGGCAAGGCAAAAGGGCAAAGCAAGGCAAGGCAAGGCAAGGCAAGGCAAGGCTAAAAGGCATAGCAAGGCAAGACAAGGCAAAAGGGCAAAGCAAGACAAGGCAAGGCAAGGCAATAGGGAAAAGAAGGCAAGGCAAGGCAAAAGGGCAAAACAAGGCAAGGCAAGGCAAAAGGGCAAAGCAAGGAAAGGCAAGGCAAGGCAAAAAGCAATAGCAAGGCAATGCAATGCAAGGAAAAAGGGCAAAGCAAGGCAAGACAAGGCAAGGTAAAAGGGCAAAGCAAGGCAAGGCAATGAAAGGCGAAAGGGCAAAGCAGGTCAAGGCAAAAGGGCATAGCAATGCAAGGCAAAGCAATGCAAAAGGGCATAGCAAGGAAAGGCAAGGTAAGGCAAAGGCCAATGCAAGGCAAGGCAAAAGGACAAAGTAAGGCAAGGCAAGGGAAGGCAAAAGGGCAAAGCAGGGCAAGGCAAGGAAAGGCAAATGGGTTAAGCAAGACAAGGCAATGAAAGACAATAGGGAAAGGAAGGCAAGGCAACGCAAAAGGGCAAAGCAAGGAAAGGCAAGGCAAAAGGGCAAAGCAAGGCAAGGCAAGGCAAGGCAAGGCTAAAAGGCATAGCAAGGGAAGACAAGGCAAAAGGGCAAAGCAAGGCAAGGCAAGGCAAGGCAAAAGGGCAAGGTAAGGCAAGGAAAGGCAAGGGAAAAGGCAAAGCAAGGCAAGGCAAGTCAAGGCATATGGGCAAAGCAAGGCATGGCAATGCAAGACAAAAGGGCAAAGAAAGGCAAGGCAAGTCAATAGGGCAAAGCAAGACAAGGCAAAGCAAGGCAAAAGGGTAAAATAAGACAAGGCAAGGCAAGGCAAAAATGAAGAGCAAGACAAGGCAAAACGGGAAAGCAAGGCAAGGCAATTCAATGCAAAAGAGCAAAGCAAGAAAAGCAAGGCAAGGCAAAAGGGCAAAGCAAGACAAAGCAAGGCAAGGCAAAAGGGCAAAGACTGGCAAGGCAAGGCAAGGAAAAATGGCGAAGCAACGTAAGGCAAAACGGCAAACCAAGGCAATGAAAGGCAAGGGAAAAGGGCAAAGCAAGGAAAGGCAAAGCAAGGCAAAAGAGGGCAAAGCAAGGCAAAGCAAGTCAAAGCAAGGCAAGGCGAGGAAAGGCAAAAACGCAAAGCAAGGCAAGGCAAGTAAATGCAAAAGAGAAAATCAAGGCACGGCAAGGCAAGGCAAAAGGGCAAAGCAAGGCAAGGCAAAAGGGCAAAGCAATGCAAGGCATCGCAATGCAAAAGGGCAAAGCAAGGCAAGGCAAGGTAAGGCAAAAGGGCAATGGAAGGAAAGGCAAATGGGCAAAGCAAGGCAAGGCAAAAGGGCAAAGCAAAGCAAGGCAAGGCAAGTCAAAAGGGCAAAGCAATGCAAGGCAAGAAAAAGCAAAGGGGCAAAGAAAGGCAAAGCAAGACAAAGCAAAGGGGCAAAGAAAGGCAAGGCAAGGCAAGGCAGGGCTAAAAGGCATAGCAAGGCAAGAAAAAAGGGAAAAGCAATAGAAGGCAAGACAAAGCAAAGGGTCAAAGAAAGGCAAGGAAATGCAAGGCAAAAGGGCAAAGCAAGGCATGGCAAGGCAAGGCAAAAGGGCAAAGCAAGGAAAGGCAAAAGGACAAAGCAAATCAAGGCAAGACAAGGCAAAAGGCAAAGCAAGGCAAGGCAAGGCAAGGCTAAAAGGCATAACAAGGCAAGGCTAAAAGGCATAACAAGGCAAGGCAAGGCAAAAGGGCAAAGCAAGGCAAGGCAAGGCAAGGCAAAAGAGCAAACCAAGGCAAGGCAAGGGAAGGCAAAAGGGCAAAGCAGGGCAAGGCAAGGAAAGGCAAATGGGTTAAGCAAGACAAGGCAATGAAAGACAATAGGGAAAGGAAGGCAAGGCAACGCAAAAGGGCAAAGCAAGGAAAGGCAAGGCAAAAGGGCAAAGCAAGGCAAGGCAAGGCAAGGCAAGGCAAGGCTAAAAGGCATAGCAAGGCAAGACAAGGCAAAAGGGCAAAGCAAGGCAAGGCAAGGCAATAGGGAAAAGAAGGCAAGGCAAGGCAAAAGGGCAAAACAAGGCAAGGCAAGGCAAAAGGGCAAAGCAAGGAAAGGCAAGGCAAGGCAAAAAGCAATAGCAAGGCAATGCAATGCAAGGAAAAAGGGCAAAGCAAGGCAAGACAAGGCAAGGTAAAAGGGCAAAGCAAGGCAAGGCAATGAAAGGCGAAAGGGCAAAGCAGGTCAAGGCAAAAGGGCATAGCAATGCAAGGCAAAGCAATGCAAAAGAGCATAGCAAGGAAAGGCAAGGTAAGGCAAAGGCCAATGCAAGGCAAGGCAAAAGGACAAAGTAAGGCAAGGCAAGGGAAGGCAAAAGGGCAAAGCAGGGCAAGGCAAGGAACGGCAAATGGGTTAAGCAAGACAAGGCAATGAAAGACAATAGGGAAAGGAAGGCAAGGCAACGCAAAAGGGCAAAGCAAGGAAAGGCAAGGCAAAAGGGCAAAGCAAGGCAAGGCAAGGCAAGGCAAGGCTAAAAGGCATAGCAAGGGAAGACAAGGCAAAAGGGCAAAGCAAGGCAAGGCAAGGCAAGGCAAAAGGGCCAAGCAAGGCAAGCGAAGAAAAGGCAAAAGGGCAAGGTAAGGCAAGGAAAGGCAAGGGAAAAGGCAAAGCAAGGCAAGGCAAGTCAAGGCATATGGGCAAAGCAAGGCAAGGCAATGCATGACAAAAGGGCAAAGAAAGGCAAGGCAAGTCAATAGGGCAAAGCAAGACAAGGCAAAGCAAGGCAAAAGGGTAAAATAAGACAAGGCAAGGCAAAAATGAAGAGCAAGACAAGGCAAAACGGGAAAGCAAGGCAAGGCAATTCAATACAAAAGAGCAAAGCAAGAAAAGCAAGGCAAGGCAAAAGGGCAAAGCAAGACAAAGCAAGGCAAGGCAAAAGGGCAAAGACTGGCAAGGCAAGGCAAGGAAAAATGGCGAAGCAACGTAAGGCAAAACGGCAAACCAAGGCAATGAAAGGCAAGGGAAAAGGGCAAAGCAAGGAAAGGCAAAGCAAGGCAAAAGAGGGCAAAGCAAGGCAAAGCAAGTCAAAGCAAGGCAAGGCGAGGAAAGGCAAAAACGCAAAGCAAGGCAAGGCAAGTAAATGCAAAAGAGAAAATCAAGGCACGGCAAGGCAAGGCAAAAGGGCAAAGCAAGGCAAGGCAAAAGGGCAAAGCAATGCAAGGCATCGCAATGCAAAAGGGCAAAGCAAGGCAAGGCAAGGTAAGGCAAAAGGGCAATGGAAGGAAAGGCAAATGGGCAAAGCAAGGCAAGGCAAAAGGGCAAAGCAAAGCAAGGCAAGGCAAGTCAAAAGGGCAAAGCAATGCAAGGCAAGAAAAAGCAAAGGGGCAAAGAAAGGCAAAGCAAGACAAAGCAAAGGGGCAAAGAAAGGCAAGGCAAGGCAAGGCAGGGCTAAAAGGCATAGCAAGGCAAGAAAAAAGGGAAAAGCAATAGAAGGCAAGACAAAGCAAAGGGTCAAAGAAAGGCAAGGAAATGCAAGGCAAAAGGGCAAAGCAAGGCATGGCAAGGCAAGGCAAAAGGGCAAAGCAAGGAAAGGCAAAAGGACAAAGCAAATCAAGGCAAGACAAGGCAAAAGGCAAAGCAAGGCAAGGCAAGGCAAGGCTAAAAGGCATAACAAGGCAAGGCTAAAAGGCATAACAAGGCAAGGCAAGGCAAAAGGGCAAAGCAAGGCAAGGCAAGGCAAGGCAAAAGAGCAAACCAAGTCAAGGCAAAAGAGCAAAGCAAGGCAAGGCAAGGCAAGTCAAAAGGGAAAGGAAGACAAGGCCAGGAAAGGCAAAGGGAAAAGCAAGACAAGGTAAGACAAGGCAAAAGGGCAAAGTAAGGCAATGCAAGGCAAAAGGCCAAAGCACGGCAAGGAAAGGCAAGGCAAAATACAAAACAAGGAAAGGCAAGTAAAAAGGGAAAGCAAGACAAGGCAAGGCAAGGAAAAAGAGCAAACCAAGGCAAGGCAAGGGAAGGCAAAAGGGCAAAGCAGGGCAAGGCAAGGAAAGGCAAATGGGTTAAGCAAGACAAGGCAATGAAAGACAATAGGGAAAGGAAGGCAAGGCAACGCAAAAGGGCAAAGCAAGGAAAGGCAAGGCAAAAGGGCAAAGCAAGGCAAGGCAAGGCAAGGCAAGGCAAGGCTAAAAGGCATAGCAAGGCAAGACAAGGCAAAAGGGCAAAGCAAGGCAAGGCAAGGCAAGGCAATAGGGAAAAGAAGGCAAGGCAAGGCAAAAGGGCAAAACAAGGCAAGGCAAGGCAAAAGGGCAAAGCAAGGAAAGGCAAGGCAAGGCAAAAAGCAATAGCAAGGCAATGCAACGCAAGGAAAAAGGGCAAAGCAAGGCAAGACAAGGCAAGGTAAAAGGGCAAAGCAAGGCAAGGCAATGAAAGGCGAAAGGGCAAAGCAGGTCAAGGCAAAAGGGCATAGCAATGCAAGGCAAAGCAATGCAAAAGGGCATAGCAAGGAAAGGCAAGGTAAGGCAAAGGCCAATGCAAGGCAAGGCAAAAGGACAAAGTAAGGCAAGGCAAGGGAAGGCAAAAGGGCAAAGCAGGGCAAGGCAAGGAAAGGCAAATGGGTTAAGCAAGACAAGGCAATGAAAGACAATAGGGAAAGGAAGGCAAGGCAACGCAAAAGGGCAAAGCAAGGAAAGGCAAGGCAAAAGGGCAAAGCAAGGCAAGGCAAGGCAAGGCAAGGCTAAAAGGCATAGCAAGGGAAGACAAGGCAAAAGGGCAAAGCAAGGCAAGGCAAGGCAAGGAAAAATGGCGAAGCAATGTAAGGCAAAACGGCCAAACCAAGGCAATGAAAGGCAAGGGAAAAGGGCAAAGCAAGGAAAGGCAAAGCAAGGCAAAAGAGGGCAAAGCAAGGCAAAGCAAGTCAAAGCAAGGCAAGGCGAGGAAAGGCAAAAACGCCAAGCAAGGCAAGGCAAGTAAATGCAAAAGAGAAAATCAAGGCACGGCAAGGCAAGGCAAAAGGGCAAAGCAAGGCAAGGCAAAAGGGCAAAGCAATGCAAGGCATCGCAATGCAAAAGGGCAAAGCAAGGCAAGGCAAGGTAAGGCAAAAGGGCAATGGAAGGAAAGGCAAATGGGCAAAGCAAGGCAAGGCAAGGCAAAAGGGCAAAGCAAAGCAAGGCAAGGCAAGTCAAAAGGGCAAAGCAATGCAAGGCAAGAAAAAGCAAAGGGGCAAAGAAAGGCAAAGCAAGACAAAGCAAAGGGGCAAAGAAAGGCAAGGCAAGGCAAGGCAGGGCTAAAAGGCATAGCAAGGCAAGAAAAAAGGGAAAAGCAATAGAAGGCAAGAAAAAGCAAAGGGGCAAAGAAAGGCAAAGCAAGACAAAGCAAAGGGGCAAAGAAAGGCAAGGCAAGGCAAGGCAGGGCTAAAAGGCATAGCAAGGCAAGAAAAAAGGGAAAAGCAATAGAAGGCAAGACAAAGCAAAGGGTCAAAGAAAGGCAAGGAAATGCAAGGCAAAAGGGCAAAGCAAGGTATGGCAAGGCAAGGCAAAAGGGCAAAGCAAGGAAAGGCAAAAGGACAAAGCAAATCAAGGCAAGACAAGGCAAAAGGCAAAGCAAGGCAAGGCAAGGCAAGGCTAAAAGGCATAACAAGGCAAGGCTAAAAGGCATAACAAGGCAAGGCAAGGCAAAAGGGCAAAGCAAGGCAAGGCAAGGCAAGGCAAAAGAGCAAACCAAGTCAAGGCAAAAGAGCAAAGCAAGGCAAGGCAAGGCAAGTCAAAAGGGAAAGGAAGACAAGGCCAGGAAAGGCAAAGGGAAAAGCAAGACAAGGTAAGACAAGGCAAAAGGGCAAAGTAAGGCAATGCAAGGCAAAAGGCCAAAGCACGGCAAGGAAAGGCAAGGCAAAATACAAAACAAGGAAAGGCAAGTAAAAAGGGAAAGCAAGACAAGGCAAGGCAAGGAAAAAGAGCAAACCAAGGCAAGGCAAGGGAAGGCAAAAGGGCAAAGCAGGGCAAGGCAAGGAAAGGCAAATGGGTTAAGCAAGACAAGGCAATGAAAGACAATAGGGAAAGGAAGGCAAGGCAACGCAAAAGGGCAAAGCAAGGAAAGGCAAGGCAAAAGGGCAAAGCAAGGCAAGGCAAGGCAAGGCAAGGCAAGGCTAAAAGGCATAGCAAGGCAAGACAAGGCAAAAGGGCAAAGCAAGGCAAGGCAAGGCAAGGCAATAGGGAAAAGAAGGCAAGGCAAGGCAAAAGGGCAAAACAAGGCAAGGCAAGGCAAAAGGGCAAAGCAAGGAAAGGCAAGGCAAGGCAAAAAGCAATAGCAAGGCAATGCAACGCAAGGAAAAAGGGCAAAGCAAGGCAAGACAAGGCAAGGTAAAAGGGCAAAGCAAGGCAAGGCAATGAAAGGCGAAAGGGCAAAGCAGGTCAAGGCAAAAGGGCATAGCAATGCAAGGCAAAGCAATGCAAAAGGGCATAGCAAGGAAAGGCAAGGTAAGGCAAAGGCCAATGCAAGGCAAGGCAAAAGGACAAAGTAAGGCAAGGCAAGGGAAGGCAAAAGGGCAAAGCAGGGCAAGGCAAGGAAAGGCAAATGGGTTAAGCAAGACAAGGCAATGAAAGACAATAGGGAAAGGAAGGCAAGGCAACGCAAAAGGGCAAAGCAAGGAAAGGCAAGGCAAAAGGGCAAAGCAAGGCAAGGCAAGGCAAGGCAAGGCTAAAAGGCATAGCAAGGGAAGACAAGGCAAAAGGGCAAAGCAAGGCAAGGCAAGGCAAGGAAAAATGGCGAAGCAATGTAAGGCAAAACGGCCAAACCAAGGCAATGAAAGGCAAGGGAAAAGGGCAAAGCAAGGAAAGGCAAAGCAAGGCAAAAGAGGGCAAAGCAAGGCAAAGCAAGTCAAAGCAAGGCAAGGCGAGGAAAGGCAAAAACGCCAAGCAAGGCAAGGCAAGTAAATGCAAAAGAGAAAATCAAGGCACGGCAAGGCAAGGCAAAAGGGCAAAGCAAGGCAAGGCAAAAGGGCAAAGCAATGCAAGGCATCGCAATGCAAAAGGGCAAAGCAAGGCAAGGCAAGGTAAGGCAAAAGGGCAATGGAAGGAAAGGCAAATGGGCAAAGCAAGGCAAGGCAAGGCAAAAGGGCAAAGCAAAGCAAGGCAAGGCAAGTCAAAAGGGCAAAGCAATGCAAGGCAAGAAAAAGCAAAGGGGCAAAGAAAGGCAAAGCAAGACAAAGCAAAGGGGCAAAGAAAGGCAAGGCAAGGCAAGGCAGGGCTAAAAGGCATAGCAAGGCAAGAAAAAAGGGAAAAGCAATAGAAGGCAAGAAAAAGCAAAGGGGCAAAGAAAGGCAAAGCAAGACAAAGCAAAGGGGCAAAGAAAGGCAAGGCAAGGCAAGGCAGGGCTAAAAGGCATAGCAAGGCAAGAAAAAAGGGAAAAGCAATAGAAGGCAAGACAAAGCAAAGGGTCAAAGAAAGGCAAGGAAATGCAAGGCAAAAGGGCAAAGCAAGGCATGGCAAGGCAAGGCAAAAGGGCAAAGCAAGGAAAGGCAAAAGGACAAAGCAAATCAAGGCAAGACAAGGCAAAAGGCAAAGCAAGGCAAGGCAAGGCAAGGCTAAAAGGCATAACAAGGCAAGGCTAAAAGGCATAACAAGGCAAGGCAAGGCAAAAGGGCAAAGCAAGGCAAGGCAAGGCAAGACAAAAGAGCAAACCAAGTCAAGGCAAAAGAGCAAAGCAAGGCAAGGCAAGGCAAGTCAAAAGGGAAAGGAAGACAAGGCCAGGAAAGGCAAAGGGAAAAGCAAGACAAGGTAAGACAAGGCAAAAGGGCAAAGTAAGGCAATGCAAGGCAAAAGGGCAAAGCACGGCAAGGAAAGGCAAGGCAAAATACAAAACAAGGAAAGGCAAGTAAAAAGGGAAAGCAAGACAAGACAAGGCAAGGAAAAAGAGCAAACCAAGGCAAGGCAAGGGAAGGCAAAAGGGCAAAGCAGGGCAAGGCAAGGAAAGGCAAATGGGTTAAGCAAGACAAGGCAATGAAAGACAATAGGGAAAGGAAGGCAAGGCAACGCAAAAGGGCAAAGCAAGGAAAGGCAAGGCAAAAGGGCAAAGCAAGGCAAGGCAAGGCAAGGCAAGGCAAGGCTAAAAGACATAGCAAGGCAAGACAAGGCAAAAGGGCAAAGCAAGGCAAGGCAAGGCAAGGCAATAGGGAAAAGAAGGCAAGGCAAGGCAAAAGGGCAAAACAAGGCAAGGCAAGGCAAAAGGGCAAAGCAAGGAAAGGCAAGGCAAGGCAAAAAGCAATAGCAAGGCAATGCAATGCAAGGAAAAAGGGCAAAGCAAGGCAAGACAAGGCAAGGTAAAAGGGCAAAGCAAGGCAAGGCAATGAAAGGCGAAAGGGCAAAGCAGGTCAAGGCAAAAGGGCATAGCAATGCAAGGCAAAGCAATGCAAAAGGGCATAGCAAGGAAAGGCAAGGTAAGGCAAAGGCCAATGCAAGGCAAGGCAAAAGGACAAAGTAAGGCAAGGCAAGGGAAGGCAAAAGGGCAAAGCAGGGCAAGGCAAGGAACGGCAAATGGGTTAAGCAAGACAAGGCAATGAAAGACAATAGGGAAAGGAAGGCAAGGCAACGCAAAAGGGCAAAGCAAGGAAAGGCAAGGCAAAAGGGCAAAGCAAGGCAAGGCAAGGCAAGGCAAGGCTAAAAGGCATAGCAAGGGAAGACAAGGCAAAAGGGCAAAGCAAGGCAAGGCAAGGCAAGGCAAAAGGGCCAAGCAAGGCAAGCGAAGAAAAGGCAAAAGGGCAAGGTAAGGCAAGGAAAGGCAAGGGAAAAGGCAAAGCAAGGCAAGGCAAGTCAAGGCATATGGGCAAAGCAAGGCAAGGCAATGCATGACAAAAGGGCAAAGAAAGGCAAGGCAAGTCAATAGGGCAAAGCAAGACAAGGCAAAGCAAGGCAAAAGGGTAAAATAAGACAAGGCAAGGCAAGGCAAAAATGAAGAGCAAGACAAGGCAAAACGGGAAAGCAAGGCAAGGCAATTCAATGCAAAAGAGCAAAGCAAGAAAAGCAAGGCAAGGCAAAAGGGCAAAGTAAGACAAAGCAAGGCAAGGCAAAAGGGCAAAGACTGGCAAGGCAAGGCAAGGAAAAATGCCGAAGCAACGTAAGGCAAAACGGCAAACCAAGGCAATGAAAGGCAAGGGAAAAGGGCAAAGCAAGGAAAGGCAAAGCAAGGCAAAAGAGGGCAAAGCAAGGCAAAGCAAGTCAAAGCAAGGCAAGGCGAGGAAAGGCAAAAACGCAAAGCAAGGCAAGGCAAGTAAATGCAAAAGAGAAAATCAAGGCACGGCAAGGCAAGGCAAAAGGGCAAAGCAAGGCAAGGCAAAAGGGCAAAGCAATGCAAGGCATCGCAATGCAAAAGGGCAAAGCAAGGCAAGGCAAGGTAAGGCAAAAGGGCAATGGAAGGAAAGGCAAATGGGCAAAGCAAGGCAAGGCAAGGCAAAAGGGCAAAGCAAAGCAAGGCAAGGCAAGTCAAAAGGGCAAAGCAATGCAAGGCAAGAAATAGCAAAGGGGCAAAGAAAGGCAAAGCAAGACAAAGCAAAGGGGCAAAGAAAGGCAAGGCAAGGCAAGGCAGGGCTAAAAGGCATAGCAAGGCAAGAAAAAAGGGAAAAGCAATAGAAGGCAAGACAAAGCAAAGGGTCAAAGAAAGGCAAGGAAATGCAAGGCAAAAGGGCAAAGCAAGGCATGGCAAGGCAAGGCAAAAGGGCAAAGCAAGGAAAGGCAAAAGGACAAAGCAAATCAAGGCAAGACAAGGCAAAAGGCAAAGCAAGGCAAGGCAAGGCAAGGCTAAAAGGCATAACAAGGCAAGGCTAAAAGGCATAACAAGGCAAGGCAAGGCAAAAGGGCAAAGCAAGGCAAGGCAAGGCAAGGCAAAAGAGCAAATCAAGTCAAGGCAAAAGAGCAAAGCAAGGCAAGGCAAGGCAAGTCAAAAGGGAAAGGAAGACAAGGCCAGGAAAGGCAAAGGGAAAAGCAAGACAAGGTAAGACAAGGCAAAAGGGCAAAGTAAGGCAATGCAAGGCAAAAGGGCAAAGCACGGCAAGGAAAGGCAAGGCAAAATACAAAACAAGGAAAGGCAAGTAAAAAGGGAAAGCAAGACAAGGCAAGGCAAGGAAAAAGAGCAAACCAAGGCAAGGCAAGGGAAGGCAAAAGGGCAAAGCAGGGCAAGGCAAGGAAAGGCAAATGGGTTAAGCAAGACAAGGCAATGAAAGACAATAGGGAAAGGAAGGCAAGGCAACGCAAAAGGGCAAAGCAAGGAAAGGCAAGGCAAAAGGGCAAAGCAAGGCAAGGCAAGGCAAGGCAAGGCTAAAAGGCATAGCAAGGCAAGACAAGGCAAAAGGGCAAAGCAAGGCAAGGCAAGGCAAGGCAATAGGGAAAAGAAGGCAAGGCAAGGCAAAAGGGCAAAGCAAGGAAAGGCAAGGCAAGGCAAAAAGCAATAGCAAGGCAATGCAATGCAAGGAAAAAGGGCAAAGCAAGGCAAGACAAGGCAAGGTAAAAGGGCAAAGCAAGGCAAGGCAATGAAAGGCGAAAGGGCAAAGCAGGTCAAGGCAAAAGGGCATAGCAATGCAAGGCAAAGCAATGCAAAAGGGCATAGCAAGGAAAGGCAAGGCAAGGCAAAAGAGCAAACCAAGTCAAGGCAAAAGGACAAAGTAAGGCAAGGCAAGGGAAGGCAAAAGGGCAAAGCAGGGCAAGGCAAGGAACGGCAAATGGGTTAAGCAAGACAAGGCAATGAAAGACAATAGAGAAAGGAAGGCAAGGCAACGCAAAAGGGCAAAGCAAGGCAAGGCAAGGCAAAAGGGCAAAGCAAGGCAAGGCAAGGCAATGCAAGGCTAAAAGGCATAGCAAGGGAAGACAAGGCAAAAGGGCAAAGCAAGGCAAGGCAAGGCAAGGCAAAAGGGCCAAGCAAGGCAAGCGAAGAAAAGGCAAAAGGGCAAGGTAAGGCAAGGAAAGGCAAGGGAAAAGGCAAAGCAAGGCAAGGCAAGTCAAGGCATATGGGCAAAGCAAGCCAAGGCAATGCATGACAAAAGGGCAAAGAAAGGCAAGGCAAGTCAATAGGGCAAAGCAAGACAAGGCAAAGCAAGGCAAAAGGGTAAAATAAGACAAGGCAAGGCAAAAATGAAGAGCAAGACAAGGCAAAACGGGAAAGCAAGGCAAGGCAATTCAATGCAAAAGAGCAAAGCAAGAAAAGCAAGGCAAGGCAAAAGGGCAAAGCAAGACAAAGCAAGGCAAGGCAAAAGGGCAAAGACTGGCAAGGCAAGGAAAGGAAAAATGGCGAAGCAACGTAAGGCAAAACGGCAAACCAAGGCAATGAAAGGCAAGGGAAAAGGGCAAAGCAAGGAAAGGCAAAGCAAGGCAAAAGAGGGCAAAGCAAGGCAAAGCAAGTCAAAGCAAGGCAAGGCGAGGAAAGGCAAAAACGCAAAGTAAGGCAAGGCATGTAAATGCAAAAGAGAAAATCAAGGCACGGCAAGGTAAGGCAAAAGGGCAAAGCAAGGCAAGGCAAAAGGGCAAAGCAATGCAAGGCATCGCAATGCAAAAGGGCAAAGCAAGGCAAGGCAAGGTAAGGCAAAAGGGCAATGGAAGGAAAGGCAAATGGGCAAAGCAAGGCAAGGCAAGGCAAAAGGGCAAAGCAAAGCAAGGCAAGGCAAGTCAAAAGGGCAAAGCAATGCAAGGCAAGAAAAAGCAAAGGGGCAAAGAAAGGCAAAGCAAGACAAAGCAAAGGGGCAAAGAAAGGCAAGGCAAGGCAAGGCAGGGCTAAAAGGCATAGCAAGGCAAGAAAAAAGGGAAAAGCAATAGAAGGCAAGACAAAGCAAAGGGTCAAAGAAAGGCAAGGAAATGCAAGGCAAAACGGCAAAGCAAGGCATGGCAAGGCAAGGCAAAAGGGCAAAGCAAGGAAAGGCAAAAGGACAAAGCAAATCAAGGCAAGACAAGGCAAAAGGCAAAGCAAGGCAAGGCAAGGCAAGGCTAAAAGGCATAACAAGGCAAGGCTAAAAGGCATAACAAGGCAAGGCAAGGCAAAAGGGCAAAGCAAGGCAAGGCAAGGCAAGGCAAAAGAGCAAACCAAGTCAAGGCAAAAGAGCAAAGCAAGGCAAGGCAAGGCAAGTCAAAAGGGAAAGGAAGACAAGGCCAGGAAAGGCAAAGGGAAAAGCAAGACAAGGTAAGACAAGGCAAAAGGGCAAAGTAAGGCAATGCAAGGCAAAAGGGCAAAGCACGGCAAGGAAAGGCAAGGCAAAATACAAAACAAGGAAAGGCAAGTAAAAAGGGAAAGCAAGACAAAGCAAGGCAAGGAAAAAGAGCAAACCAAGGCAAGGCAAGGGAAGGCAAAAGGGCAAAGCAGGGCAAGGCAAGGAAAGGCAAATGGGTTAAGCAAGACAAGGCAATGAAAGACAATAGGGAAAGGAAGGCAAGGCAACGCAAAAGGGCAAAGCAAGGAAAGGCAAGGCAAAAGGGCAAAGCAAGGCAAGGCAAGGCAAGGCAAGGCAAGGCTAAAAGGCATAGCAAGGCAAGACAAGGCAAAAGGGCAAAGCAAGGCAAGGCAAGGCAAGGCAATAAGGGAAAAGAAGGCAAGGCAAGGCAAAAGGGCAAAACAAGGCAAGGCAAGGCAAAAGGGCAAAGCAAGGAAAGGCAAGGCAAGGCAAAAAGCAATAGCAAGGCAATGCAATGCAAGGAAAAAGGGCAAAGCAAGGCAAGACAAGGCAAGGTAAAAGGGCAAAGCAAGGCAAGGCAATGAAAGGCGAAAGGGCAAAGCAGGTCAAGGCAAAAGGGCATAGCAATGCAAGGCAAAGCAATGCAAAAGGGCATAGCAAGGAAAGGCAAGGTAAGGCAAAGGCCAATGCAAGGCAAGGCAAAAGGACAAAGTAAGGCAAGGCAAGGGAAGGCAAAAGGGCAAAGCAGGGCAAGGCAAGGAACGGCAAATGGGTTAAGCAAGACAAGGCAATGAAAGACAATAGGGAAAGGAAGGCAAGGCAATGCAAAAGGGCAAAGCAAGGAAAGGCAAGGCAAAAGGGCAAAGCAAGGCAAGGCAAGGCAAGGCAAGGCTAAAAGGCATAGCAAGGGAAGACAAGGCAAAAGGGCAAAGCAAGGCAAGGCAAGGCAAGGCAAAAGGGCCAAGCAAGGCAAGCGAAGAAAAGGCAAAAGGGCAAGGTAAGGCAAGGAAAGGCAAGGGAAAAGGCAAAGCAAGGCAAGGCAAGTCAAGGCATATGGGCAAAGCAAGGCAAGGCAGTGCAAGACAAAAGGGCAAAGAAAGGCAAGGCAAGTCAATAGGGCAAAGCAAGACAAGGCAAAGCAAGGCAAAAGGGTAAAATAAGACAAGGCAAGGCAAGGCAAAAATGAAGAGCAAGACAAGGCAAAACGGGAAAGCAAGGCAAGGCAATTCAATGCAAAAGAGCAAAGCAAGAAAAGCAAGGCAAGGCAAAAGGGCAAAGCAAGACAAAGCAAGGCAAGGCAAAAGGGCAAAGACTGGCAAGGCAAGGCAAGGAAAAATGGCGAAGCAACGTAAGGCAAAACGGCAAACCAAGGCAATGAAAGGCAAGGGAAAAGGGCAAAGCAAGGAAAGGCAAAGCAAGGCAAAAGAGGGCAAAGCAAGGCAAAGCAAGTCAAAGCAAGGCAAGGCGAGGAAAGGCAAAAACGCAAAGCAAGGCAAGGCAAGTAAATGCAAAAGAGAAAATCAAGGCACGGCAAGGCAAGGCAAAAGGGCAAAGCAAGGCAAGGCAAAAGGGCAAAGCAATGCAAGGCATCGCAATGCAAAAGGGCAAAGCAAGGCAAGGCAAGGTAAGGCAAAAGGGCAATGGAAGGAAAGGCAAATGGGCAAAGCAAGGCAAGGCAAGGCAAAAGGGCAAAGCAAAGCAAGGCAAGGCAAGTCAAAAGGGCAAAGCAATGCAAGGCAAGAAATAGCAAAGGGGCAAAGAAAGGCAAAGCAAGACAAAGCAAAGGGGCAAAGAAAGGCAAGGCAAGGCAAGGCAGGGCTAAAAGGCATAGCAAGGCAAGAAAAAAGGGAAAAGCAATAGAAGGCAAGACAAAGCAAAGGGTCAAAGAAAGGCAAGGAAATGCAAGGCAAAAGGGCAAAGCAAGGCATGGCAAGGCAAGGCAAAAGGGCAAAGCAAGGAAAGGCAAAAGGACAAAGCAAATCAAGGCAAGACAAGGCAAAAGGCAAAGCAAGGCAAGGCAAGGCAAGGCTAAAAGGCATAACAAGGCAAGGCTAAAAGGCATAACAAGGCAAGGCAAGGCAAAAGGGCAAAGCAAGGCAAGGCAAGGCAAGGCAAAAGAGCAAATCAAGTCAAGGCAAAAGAGCAAAGCAAGGCAAGGCAAGGCAAGTCAAAAGGGAAAGGAAGACAAGGCCAGGAAAGGCAAAGGGAAAAGCAAGACAAGGTAAGACAAGGCAAAAGGGCAAAGTAAGGCAATGCAAGGCAAAAGGGCAAAGCACGGCAAGGAAAGGCAAGGCAAAATACAAAACAAGGAAAGGCAAGTAAAAAGGGAAAGCAAGACAAGGCAAGGCAAGGAAAAAGAGCAAACCAAGGCAAGGCAAGGGAAGGCAAAAGGGCAAAGCAGGGCAAGGCAAGGAAAGGCAAATGGGTTAAGCAAGACAAGGCAATGAAAGACAATAGGGAAAGGAAGGCAAGGCAACGCAAAAGGGCAAAGCAAGGAAAGGCAAGGCAAAAGGGCAAAGCAAGGCAAGGCAAGGCAAGGCAAGGCTAAAAGGCATAGCAAGGCAAGACAAGGCAAAAGGGCAAAGCAAGGCAAGGCAAGGCAAGGCAATAGGGAAAAGAAGGCAAGGCAAGGCAAAAGGGCAAAGCAAGGAAAGGCAAGGCAAGGCAAAAAGCAATAGCAAGGCAATGCAATGCAAGGAAAAAGGGCAAAGCAAGGCAAGACAAGGCAAGGTAAAAGGGCAAAGCAAGGCAAGGCAATGAAAGGCGAAAGGGCAAAGCAGGTCAAGGCAAAAGGGCATAGCAATGCAAGGCAAAGCAATGCAAAAGGGCATAGCAAGGAAAGGCAAGGCAAGGCAAAAGAGCAAACCAAGTCAAGGCAAAAGGACAAAGTAAGGCAAGGCAAGGGAAGGCAAAAGGGCAAAGCAGGGCAAGGCAAGGAACGGCAAATGGGTTAAGCAAGACAAGGCAATGAAAGACAATAGAGAAAGGAAGGCAAGGCAACGCAAAAGGGCAAAGCAAGGCAAGGCAAGGCAAAAGGGCAAAGCAAGGCAAGGCAAGGCAATGCAAGGCTAAAAGGCATAGCAAGGGAAGACAAGGCAAAAGGGCAAAGCAAGGCAAGGCAAGGCAAGGCAAAAGGGCCAAGCAAGGCAAGCGAAGAAAAGGCAAAAGGGCAAGGTAAGGCAAGGAAAGGCAAGGGAAAAGGCAAAGCAAGGCAAGGCAAGTCAAGGCATATGGGCAAAGCAAGCCAAGGCAATGCATGACAAAAGGGCAAAGAAAGGCAAGGCAAGTCAATAGGGCAAAGCAAGACAAGGCAAAGCAAGGCAAAAGGGTAAAATAAGACAAGGCAAGGCAAAAATGAAGAGCAAGACAAGGCAAAACGGGAAAGCAAGGCAAGGCAATTCAATGCAAAAGAGCAAAGCAAGAAAAGCAAGGCAAGGCAAAAGGGCAAAGCAAGACAAAGCAAGGCAAGGCAAAAGGGCAAAGACTGGCAAGGCAAGGCAAGGAAAAATGGCGAAGCAACGTAAGGCAAAACGGCAAACCAAGGCAATGAAAGGCAAGGGAAAAGGGCAAAGCAAGGAAAGGCAAAGCAAGGCAAAAGAGGGCAAAGCAAGGCAAAGCAAGTCAAAGCAAGGCAAGGCGAGGAAAGGCAAAAACGCAAAGCAAGGCAAGGCAAGTAAATGCAAAAGAGAAAATCAAGGCACGGCAAGGCAAGGCAAAAGGGGAAAGCAAGGCAAGGCAAAAGGGCAAAGCAATGCAAGGCATCGCAATGCAAAAGGGCAAAGCAAGGCAAGGCAAGGTAAGGCAAAAGGGCAATGGAAGGAAAGGCAAATGGGCAAAGCAAGGCAAGGCAAGGCAAAAGGGCAAAGCAAAGCAAGGCAAGGCAAGTCAAAAGGGCAAAGCAATGCAAGGCAAGAAAAAGCAAAGGGGCAAAGAAAGGCAAAGCAAGACAAAGCAAAGGGGCAAAGAAAGGCAAGGCAAGGCAAGGCAGGGCTAAAAGGCATAGCAAGGCAAGAAAAAAGGGAAAAGCAATAGAAGGCAAGACAAAGCAAAGGGTCAAAGAAAGGCAAGGAAATGCAAGGCAAAAGGGCAAAGCAAGGCATGGCAAGGCAAGGCAAAAGGGCAAAGCAAGGAAAGGCAAAAGGACAAAGCAAATCAAGGCAAGACAAGGCAAAAGGCAAAGCAAGGCAAGGCAAGGCAAGGCTAAAAGGCATAACAAGGCAAGGCTAAAAGGCATAACAAGGCAAGGCAAGGCAAAAGGGCAAAGCAAGGCAAGGCAAGGCAAGGCAAAAGAGCAAATCAAGTCAAGGCAAA
The DNA here is from genome assembly GCA_032206185.1 of Columba guinea. NCBI lineage: Eukaryota > Metazoa > Chordata > Aves > Columbiformes > Columbidae > Columba > Columba guinea. Next base: position 1,663,119 of record JAVLUU010000334.1, read on the forward strand.
AGAGCAAAGCAAGGCAAGGCAAGGCAAGTCAAAAGGGAAAGGAAGACAAGGCCAGGAAAGGCAAAGGGAAAAGCAAGACAAGGTAAGACAAGGCAAAAGGGCAAAGTAAGGCAATGCAAGGCAAAAGGGCAAAGCACGGCAAGGAAAGGCAAGGCAAAATACAAAACAAGGAAAGGCAAGTAAAAAGGGAAAGCAAGACAAGGCAAGGCAAGGAAAAAGAGCAAACCAAGGCAAGGCAAGGGAAGGCAAAAGGGCAAAGCAGGGCAAGGCAAGGAAAGGCAAATGGGTTAAGCAAGACAAGGCAATGAAAGACAATAGGGAAAGGAAGGCAAGGCAACGCAAAAGGGCAAAGCAAGGAAAGGCAAGGCAAAAGGGCAAAGCAAGGCAAGGCAAGGCAAGGCAAGGCTAAAAGGCATAGCAAGGCAAGACAAGGCAAAAGGGCAAAGCAAGGCAAGGCAAGGCAAGGCAATAGGGAAAAGAAGGCAAGGCAAGGCAAAAGGGCATAGCAAGGAAAGGCAAGGCAAGGCAAAAAGCAATAGCAAGGCAATGCAATGCAAGGAAAAAGGGCAAAGCAAGGCAAGACAAGGCAAGGTAAAAGGGCAAAGCAAGGCAAGGCAATGAAAGGCGAAAGGGCAAAGCAGGTCAAGGCAAAAGGGCATAGCAATGCAAGGCAAAGCAATGCAAAAGGGCATAGCAAGGAAAGGCAAGGCAAGGCAAAAGAGCAAACCAAGTCAAGGCAAAAGGACAAAGTAAGGCAAGGCAAGGGAAGGCAAAAGGGCAAAGCAGGGCAAGGCAAGGAACGGCAAATGGGTTAAGCAAGACAAGGCAATGAAAGACAATAGAGAAAGGAAGGCAAGGCAACGCAAAAGGGCAAAGCAAGGCAAGGCAAGGCAAAAGGGCAAAGCAAGGCAAGGCAAGGCAATGCAAGGCTAAAAGGCATAGCAAGGGAAGACAAGGCAAAAGGGCAAAGCAAGGCAAGGCAAGGCAAGGCAAAAGGGCCAAGCAAGGCAAGCGAAGAAAAGGCAAAAGGGCAAGGTAAGGCAAGGAAAGGCAAGGGAAAAGGCAAAGCAAGGCAAGGCAAGTCAAGGCATATGGGCAAAGCAAGCCAAGGCAATGCATGACAAAAGGGCAAAGAAAGGCAAGGCAAGTCAATAGGGCAAAGCAAGACAAGGCAAAGCAAGGCAAAAGGGTAAAATAAGACAAGGCAAGGCAAAAATGAAGAGCAAGACAAGGCAAAACGGGAAAGCAAGGCAAGGCAATTCAATGCAAAAGAGCAAAGCAAGAAAAGCAAGGCAAGGCAAAAGGGCAAAGCAAGACAAAGCAAGGCAAGGCAAAAGGGCAAAGACTGGCAAGGCAAGGCAAGGAAAAATGGCGAAGCAACGTAAGGCAAAACGGCAAACCAAGGCAATGAAAGGCAAGGGAAAAGGGCAAAGCAAGGAAAGGCAAAGCAAGGCAAAAGAGGGCAAAGCAAGGCAAAGCAAGTCAAAGCAAGGCAAGGCGAGGAAAGGCAAAAACGCAAAGCAAGGCAAGGCAAGTAAATGCAAAAGAGAAAATCAAGGCACGGCAAGGCAAGGCAAAAGGGGAAAGCAAGGCAAGGCAAAAGGGCAAAGCAATGCAAGGCATCGCAATGCAAAAGGGCAAAGCAAGGCAAGGCAAGGTAAGGCAAAAGGGCAATGGAAGGAAAGGCAAATGGGCAAAGCAAGGCAAGGCAAGGCAAAAGGGCAAAGCAAAGCAAGGCAAGGCAAGTCAAAAGGGCAAAGCAATGCAAGGCAAGAAAAAGCAAAGGGGCAAAGAAAGGCAAAGCAAGACAAAGCAAAGGGGCAAAGAAAGGCAAGGCAAGGCAAGGCAGGGCTAAAAGGCATAGCAAGGCAAGAAAAAAGGGAAAAGCAATAGAAGGCAAGACAAAGCAAAGGGTCAAAGAAAGGCAAGGAAATGCAAGGCAAAAGGGCAAAGCAAGGCATGGCAAGGCAAGGCAAAAGGGCAAAGCAAGGAAAGGCAAAAGGACAAAGCAAATCAAGGCAAGACAAGGCAAAAGGCAAAGCAAGGCAAGGCAAGGCAAGGCTAAAAGGCATAACAAGGCAAGGCTAAAAGGCATAACAAGGCAAGGCAAGGCAAAAGGGAAAGCAAGACAAGGCAAGGCAAGGAAAAAGAGCAAACCAAGGCAAGGCAAGGGAAGGCAAAAGGGCAAAGCAGGGCAAGGCAAGGAAAGGCAAATGGGTTAAGCAAGACAAGGCAATGAAAGACAATAGGGAAAGGAAGGCAAGGCAACGCAAAAGGGCAAAGCAAGGAAAGGCAAGGCAAAAGGGCAAAGCAAGGCAAGGCAAGGCAAGGCAAGGCAAGGCTAAAAGGCATAGCAAGGCAAGACAAGGCAAAAGGGCAAAGCAAGGCAAGGCAAGGCAATAGGGAAAAGAAGGCAAGGCAAGGCAAAAGGGCAAAACAAGGCAAGGCAAGGCAAAAGGGCAAAGCAAGGAAAGGCAAGGCAAGGCAAAAAGCAATAGCAAGGCAATGCAATGCAAGGAAAAAGGGCAAAGCAAGGCAAGACAAGGCAAGGTAAAAGGGCAAAGCAAGGCAAGGCAATGAAAGGCGAAAGGGCAAAGCAGGTCAAGGCAAAAGGGCATAGCAATGCAAGGCAAAGCAATGCAAAAGAGCATAGCAAGGAAAGGCAAGGTAAGGCAAAGGCCAATGCAAGGCAAGGCAAAAGGACAAAGTAAGGCAAGGCAAGGGAAGGCAAAAGGGCAAAGCAGGGCAAGGCAAGGAACGGCAAATGGGTTAAGCAAGACAAGGCAATGAAAGACAATAGGGAAAGGAAGGCAAGGCAACGCAAAAGGGCAAAGCAAGGCAAGGCAAGTCAAAAGGGCAAAGCAATGCAAGGCAAGAAAAAGCAAAGGGGCAAAGAAAGGCAAAGCAAGACAAAGCAAAGGGGCAAAGAAAGGCAAGGCAAGGCAAGGCAGGGCTAAAAGGCATAGCAAGGCAAGAAAAAAGGGAAAAGCAATAGAAGGCAAGACAAAGCAAAGGGTCAAAGAAAGGCAAGGAAATGCAAGGCAAAAGGGCAAAGCAAGGCATGGCAAGGCAAGGCAAAAGGGCAAAGCAAGGAAAGGCAAAAGGACAAAGCAAATCAAGGCAAGACAAGGCAAAAGGCAAAGCAAGGCAAGGCAAGGCAAGGCTAAAAGGCATAACAAGGCAAGGCTAAAAGGCATAACAAGGCAAGGCAAGGCAAAAGGGAAAGCAAGACAAGGCAAGGCAAGGAAAAAGAGCAAACCAAGGCAAGGCAAGGGAAGGCAAAAGGGCAAAGCAGGGCAAGGCAAGGAAAGGCAAATGGGTTAAGCAAGACAAGGCAATGAAAGACAATAGGGAAAGGAAGGCAAGGCAATGCAAAAGGGCAAAGCAAGGAAAGGCAAGGCAAAAGGGCAAAGCAAGGCAAGGCAAGGCAAGGCAAGGCAAGGCTAAAAGGCATAGCAAGGCAAGACAAGGCAAAAGGGCAAAGCAAGGCAAGGCAAGGCAATAGGGAAAAGAAGGCAAGGCAAGGCAAAAGGGCAAAACAAGGCAAGGCAAGGCAAAAGGGCAAAGCAAGGAAAGGCAAGGCAAGGCAAAAAGCAATAGCAAGGCAATGCAATGCAAGGAAAAAGGGCAAAGCAAGGCAAGACAAGGCAAGGTAAAAGGGCAAAGCAAGGCAAGGCAATGAAAGGCGAAAGGGCAAAGCAGGTCAAGGCAAAAGGGCATAGCAATGCAAGGCAAAGCAATGCAAAAGAGCATAGCAAGGAAAGGCAAGGTAAGGCAAAGGCCAATGCAAGGCAAGGCAAAAGGACAAAGTAAGGCAAGGCAAGGGAAGGCAAAAGGGCAAAGCAGGGCAAGGCAAGGAACGGCAAATGGGTTAAGCAAGACAAGGCAATGAAAGACAATAGGGAAAGGAAGGCAAGGCAACGCAAAAGGGCAAAGCAAGGAAAGGCAAGGCAAAAGGGCAAAGCAAGGCAAGGCAAGGCAAGGCAAGGCTAAAAGGCATAGCAAGGGAAGACAAGGCAAAAGGGCAAAGCAAGGCAAGGCAAGGCAAGGCAAAAGGGCCAAGCAAGGCAAGCGAAGAAAAGGCAAAAGGGCAAGGTAAGGCAAGGAAAGGCAAGGGAAAAGGCAAAGCAAGGCAAGGCAAGTCAAGGCATATGGGCAAAGCAAGGCAAGGCAATGCATGACAAAAGGGCAAAGAAAGGCAAGGCAAGTCAATAGGGCAAAGCAAGACAAGGCAAAGCAAGGCAAAAGGGTAAAATAAGACAAGGCAAGGCAAAAATGAAGAGCAAGACAAGGCAAAACGGGAAAGCAAGGCAAGGCTATTCAATGCAAAAGAGCAAAGCAAGAAAAGCAAGGCAAGGCAAAAGGGCAAAGCAAGACAAAGCAAGGCAAGGCAAAAGGGCAAAGACTGGCAAGGCAAGGCAAGGAAAAATGCCGAAGCAACGTAAGGCAAAACGGCAAACCAAGGCAATGAAAGGCAAGGGAAAAGGGCAAAGCAAGGAAAGGCAAAGCAAGGCAAAAGAGGGCAAAGCAAGGCAAAGCAAGTCAAAGCAAGGCAAGGCGAGGAAAGGCAAAAACGCAAAGCAAGGCAAGGCAAGTAAATGCAAAAGAGAAAATCAAGGCACGGCAAGGCAAGGCAAAAGGGCAAAGCAAGGCAAGGCAAATGGGCAAAGCAAGGCAAGGCAAGGCAAAAGGGCAAAGCAAAGCAAGGCAAGGCAAGTCAAAAGGGCAAAGCAATGCAAGGCAAGAAATAGCAAAGGGGCAAAGAAAGGCAAAGCAAGACAAAGCAAAGGGGCAAAGAAAGGCAAGGCAAGGCAAGGCAGGGCTAAAAGGCATAGCAAGGCAAGAAAAAAGGGAAAAGCAATAGAAGGCAAGACAAAGCAAAGGGTCAAAGAAAGGCAAGGAAATGCAAGGCAAAAGGGCAAAGCAAGGCATGGCAAGGCAAGGCAAAAGGGCAAAGCAAGGAAAGGCAAAAGGACAAAGCAAATCAAGGCAAGACAAGGCAAAAGGCAAAGCAAGGCAAGGCAAGGCAAGGCTAAAAGGCATAACAAGGCAAGGCTAAAAGGCATAACAAGGCAAGGCAAGGCAAAAGGGCAAAGCAAGGCAAGGCAAGGCAAGGCAAAAGAGCAAATCAAGTCAAGGCAAAAGAGCAAAGCAAGGCAAGGCAAGGCAAGTCAAAAGGGAAAGGAAGACAAGGCCAGGAAAGGCAAAGGGAAAAGCAAGACAAGGTAAGACAAGGCAAAAGGGCAAAGTAAGGCAATGCAAGGCAAAAGGGCAAAGCACGGCAAGGAAAGGCAAGGCAAAATACAAAACAAGGAAAGGCAAGTAAAAAGGGAAAGCAAGACAAGGCAAGGCAAGGAAAAAGAGCAAACCAAGGCAAGGCAAGGGAAGGCAAAAGGGCAAAGCAGGGCAAGGCAAGGAAAGGCAAATGGGTTAAGCAAGACAAGGCAATGAAAGACAATAGGGAAAGGAAGGCAAGGCAACGCAAAAGGGCAAAGCAAGGAAAGGCAAGGCAAAAGGGCAAAGCAAGGCAAGGCAAGGCAAGGCAAGGCTAAAAGGCATAGCAAGGCAAGACAAGGCAAAAGGGCAAAGCAAGGCAAGGCAAGGCAAGGCAATAGGGAAAAGAAGGCAAGGCAAGGCAAAAGGGCAAAGCAAGGAAAGGCAAGGCAAGGCAAAAAGCAATAGCAAGGCAATGCAATGCAAGGAAAAAGGGCAAAGCAAGGCAAGACAAGGCAAGGTAAAAGGGCAAAGCAAGGCAAGGCAATGAAAGGCGAAAGGGCAAAGCAGGTCAAGGCAAAAGGGCATAGCAATGCAAGGCAAAGCAATGCAAAAGGGCATAGCAAGGAAAGGCAAGGCAAGGCAAAAGAGCAAACCAAGTCAAGGCAAAAGGACAAAGTAAGGCAAGGCAAGGGAAGGCAAAAGGGCAAAGCAGGGCAAGGCAAGGAACGGCAAATGGGTTAAGCAAGACAAGGCAATGAAAGACAATAGAGAAAGGAAGGCAAGGCAACGCAAAAGGGCAAAGCAAGGCAAGGCAAGGCAAAAGGGCAAAGCAAGGCAAGGCAAGGCAATGCAAGGCTAAAAGGCATAGCAAGGGAAGACAAGGCAAAAGGGCAAAGCAAGGCAAGGCAAGGCAAGGCAAAAGGGCCAAGCAAGGCAAGCGAAGAAAAGGCAAAAGGGCAAGGTAAGGCAAGGAAAGGCAAGGGAAAAGGCAAAGCAAGGCAAGGCAAGTCAAGGCATATGGGCAAAGCAAGCCAAGGCAATGCATGACAAAAGGGCAAAGAAAGGCAAGGCAAGTCAATAGGGCAAAGCAAGACAAGGCAAAGCAAGGCAAAAGGGTAAAATAAGACAAGGCAAGGCAAAAATGAAGAGCAAGACAAGGCAAAACGGGAAAGCAAGGCAAGGCAATTCAATGCAAAAGAGCAAAGCAAGAAAAGCAAGGCAAGGCAAAAGGGCAAAGCAAGACAAAGCAAGGCAAGGCAAAAGGGCAAAGACTGGCAAGGCAAGGAAAGGAAAAATGGCGAAGCAACGTAAGGCAAAACGGCAAACCAAGGCAATGAAAGGCAAGGGAAAAGGGCAAAGCAAGAAAAGGCAAAGCAAGGCAAAAGAGGGCAAAGCAAGGCAAAGCAAGTCAAAGCAAGGCAAGGCGAGGAAAGGCAAAAACGCCAAGCAAGGCAAGGCAAGTAAATGCAAAAGAGAAAATCAAGGCACGGCAAGGCAAGGCAAAAGGGCAAAGCAAGGCAAGGCAAAAGGGCAAAGCAATGCAAGGCATCGCAATGCAAAAGGGCAAAGCAAGGCAAGGCAAGGTAAGGCAAAAGGGCAATGGAAGGAAAGGCAAATGGGCAAAGCAAGGCAAGGCAAGGCAAAAGGGCAAAGCAAAGCAAGGCAAGGCAAGTCAAAAGGGCAAAGCAATGCAAGGCAAGAAAAAGCAAAGGGGCAAAGAAAGGCAAAGCAAGACAAAGCAAAGGGGCAAAGAAAGGCAAGGCAAGGCAAGGCAGGGCTAAAAGGCATAGCAAGGCAAGAAAAAAGGGAAAAGCAATAGAAGGCAAGACAAAGCAAAGGGTCAAAGAAAGGCAAGGAAATGCAAGGCAAAAGGGCAAAGCAAGGCATGGCAAGGCAAGGCAAAAGGGCAAAGCAAGGAAAGGCAAAAGGACAAAGCAAATCAAGGCAAGACAAGGCAAAAGGCAAAGCAAGGCAAGGCAAGGCAAGGCTAAAAGGCATAACAAGGCAAGGCTAAAAGGCATAACAAGGCAAGGCAAGGCAAAAGGGCAAAGCAAGGCAAGGCAAGGCAAGGCAAAAGAGCAAACCAAGTCAAGGCAAAAGAGCAAAGCAAGGCAAGGCAAGGCAAGTCAAAAGGGAAAGGAAGACAAGGCCAGGAAAGGCAAAGGGAAAAGCAAGACAAGGTAAGACAAGGCAAAAGGGCAAAGTAAGGCAATGCAAGGCAAAAGGGCAAAGCACGGCAAGGAAAGGCAAGGCAAAATACAAAACAAGGAAAGGCAAGTAAAAAGGGAAAGCAAGACAAAGCAAGGCAAGGAAAAAGAGCAAACCAAGGCAAGGCAAGGGAAGGCAAAAGGGCAAAGCAGGGCAAGGCAAGGAAAGGCAAATGGGTTAAGCAAGACAAGGCAATGAAAGACAATAGGGAAAGGAAGGCAAGGCAACGCAAAAGGGCAAAGCAAGGAAAGGCAAGGCAAAAGGGCAAAGCAAGGCAAGGCAAGGCAAGGCAAGGCAAGGCTAAAAGGCATAGCAAGGCAAGACAAGGCAAAAGGGCAAAGCAAGGCAAGGCAAGGCAAGGCAATAAGGGAAAAGAAGGCAAGGCAAGGCAAAAGGGCAAAACAAGGCAAGGCAAGGCAAAAGGGCAAAGCAAGGAAAGGCAAGGCAAGGCAAAAAGCAATAGCAAGGCAATGCAATGCAAGGAAAAAGGGCAAAGCAAGGCAAGACAAGGCAAGGTAAAAGGGCAAAGCAAGGCAAGGCAATGAAAGGCGAAAGGGCAAAGCAGGTCAAGGCAAAAGGGCATAGCAATGCAAGGCAAAGCAATGCAAAAGGGCATAGCAAGGAAAGGCAAGGCAAGGCAAAAGAGCAAACCAATTCAAGGCAAAAGGACAAAGTAAGGCAAGGCAAGGGAAGGCAAAAGGGCAAAGCAGGGCAAGGCAAGGAACGGCAAATGGGTTAAGCAAGACAAGGCAATGAAAGACAATAGGGAAAGGAAGGCAAGGCAACGCAAAAGGGCAAAGCAAGGAAAGGCAAGGCAAAAGGGCAAAGCAAGGCAAGGCAAGGCAAGGCAAGGCTAAAAGGCATAGCAAGGGAAGACAAGGCAAAAGGGCAAAGCAAGGCAAGGCAAGGCAAGGCAAAAGGGCCAAGGAAGGCAAGCGAAGAAAAGGCGAAAGGGCAAGGTAAGGCAAGGAAAGGCAAGGGAAAAGGCAAAGCAAGGCAAGGCAAGTCAAGGCATATGGGCAAAGCAAGGCAAGGCAATGCATGACAAAAGGGCAAAGAAAGGCAAGGCAAGTCAATAGGGCAAAGCAAGACAAGGCAAAGCAAGGCAAAAGGGTAAAATAAGACAAGGCAAGGCAAGGCAAAAATGAAGAGCAAGACAAGGCAAAACGGGAAAGCAAGGCAAGGCAATTCAATGCAAAAGAGCAAAGCAAGAAAAGCAAGGCAAGGCAAAAGGGCAAAGCAAGACAAAGCAAGGCAAGGCAAAAAGCAATAGCAAGGCAATGCAATGCAAGGAAAAAGGGCAAAGCAAGGCAAGACAAGGCAAGGTAAAAGGGCAAAGCAAGGCAAGGCAATGAAAGGCGAAAGGGCAAAGCAGGTCAAGGCAAAAGGGCATAGCAATGCAAGGCAAAGCAATGCAAAAGGGCATAGCAAGGAAAGGCAAGGTAAGGCAAAGGCCAATGCAAGGCAAGGCAAAAGGACAAAGTAAGGCAAGGCAAGGGAAGGCAAAAGGGCAAAGCAGGGCAAGGCAAGGAAAGGCAAATGGGTTAAGCAAGACAAGGCAATGAAAGACAATAGGGAAAGGAAGGCAAGGCAACGCAAAAGGGCAAAGCAAGGAAAGGCAAGGCAAAAGGGCAAAGCAAGGCAAGGCAAGGCAAGGCAAGGCTAAAAGGCATAGCAAGGGAAGACAAGGCAAAAGGGCAAAGCAAGGCAAGGCAAGGCAAGGAAAAATGGCGAAGCAACGTAAGGCAAAACGGCAAACCAAGGCAATGAAAGGCAAGGGAAAAGGGCAAAGCAAGGAAAGGCAAAGCAAGGCAAAAGAGGGCAAAGCAAGGCAAAGCAAGTCAAAGCAAGGCAAGGCGAGGAAAGGCAAAAACGCCAAGCAAGGCAAGGCAAGTAAATGCAAAAGAGAAAATCAAGGCACGGCAAGGCAAGGCAAAAGGGCAAAGCAAAACAAGGCAAAAGGGCAAAGCAATGCAAGGCATCGCAATGCAAAAGGGCAAAGCAAGGCAAGGCAAGGTAAGGCAAAAGGGCAATGGAAGGAAAGGCAAATGGGCAAAGCAAGGCAAAGCAAGGCAAAAGGGCAAAGCAAAGCAAGGCAAGGCAAGTCAAAAGGGCAAAGCAATGCAAGGCAAGAAAAAGCAAAGGGGCAAAGAAAGGCAAAGCAAGACAAAGCAAAGGGGCAAAGAAAGGCAAGGCAAGGCAAGGCAGGGCTAAAAGGCATAGCAAGGCAAGAAAAAAGGGAAAAGCAATAGAAGGCAAGACAAAGCAAAGGGTCAAAGAAAGGCAAGGAAATGCAAGGCAAAAGGGCAAAGCAAGGCATGGCAAGGCAAGGCAAAAGGGCAAAGCAAGGAAAGGCAAAAGGACAAAGCAAATCAAGGCAAGACAAGGCAAAAGGCAAAGCAAGGCAAGGCAAGGCAAGGCTAAAAGGCATAACAAGGCAAGGCTAAAAGGCATAACAAGGCAAGGCAAGGCAAAAGGGCAAAGCAAGGCAAGGCAAGGCAAGGCAAAAGAGCAAACCAAGTCAAGGCAAAAGAGCAAAGCAAGGCAAGGCAAGGCAAGTCAAAAGGGAAAGGAAGACAAGGCCAGGAAAGGCAAAGGGAAAAGCAAGACAAGGTAAGACAAGGCAAAAGGGCAAAGTAAGGCAATGCAAGGCAAAAGGGCAAAGCACGGCAAGGAAAGGCAAGGCAAAATACAAAACAAGGAAAGGCAAGTAAAAAGGGAAAGCAAGACAAGACAAGGCAAGGAAAAAGAGCAAACCAAGGCAAGGCAAGGGAAGGCAAAAGGGCAAAGCAGGGCAAGGCAAGGAACGGCAAATGGGTTAAGCAAGACAAGGCAATGAAAGACAATAGGGAAAGGAAGGCAAGGCAACGCAAAAGGGCAAAGCAAGGAAAGGCAAGGCAAAAGGGCAAAGCAAGGCAAGGCAAGGCAAGGCAAGGCTAAAAGACATAGCAAGGCAAGACAAGGCAAAAGGGCAAAGCAAGGCAAGGCAAGGCAAGGCAATAGGGAAAAGAAGGCAAGGCAAGGCAAGGCAGGGCTAAAATGCATAGCAAGGCAAGAAAAAAGGGAAAAGCAATAGAAGGCAAGACAAAGCAAAGGGTCAAAGAAAGGCAAGGAAATGCAAGGCAAAAGGGCAAAGCAAGGCATGGCAAGGCAAGGCAAAAGGGCAAAGCAAGGAAAGGCAAAAGGACAAAGCAAATCAAGGCAAGACAAGGCAAAAGGCAAAGCAAGGCAAGGCAAGGCAAGGCTAAAAGGCATAACAAGGCAAGGCTAAAAGGCATAACAAGGCAAGGCAAGGCAAAAGGGAAAGCAAGACAAGGCAAGGCAAGGAAAAAGAGCAAACCAAGGCAAGGCAAGGGAAGGCAAAAGGGCAAAGCAGGGCAAGGCAAGGAAAGGCAAATGGGTTAAGCAAGACAAGGCAATGAAAGACAATAGGGAAAGGAAGGCAAGGCAACGCAAAAGGGCAAAGCAAGGAAAGGCAAGGCAAAAGGGCAAAGCAAGGCAAGGCAAGGCAAGGCAAGGCAAGGCTAAAAGGCATAGCAAGGCAAGACAAGGCAAAAGGGCAAAGCAAGGCAAGGCAAGGCAATAGGGAAAAGAAGGCAAGGCAAGGCAAAAGGGCAAAACAAGGCAAGGGAAGGCAAAAGGGCAAAGCAAGGAAAGGCAAGGCAAGGCAAAAAGCAATAGCAAGGCAATGCAATGCAAGGAAAAAGGGCAAAGCAAGGCAAGACAAGGCAAGGTAAAAGGGCAAAGCAAGGCAAGGCAATGAAAGGCGAAAGGGCAAAGCAGGTCAAGGCAAAAGGGCATAGCAATGCAAGGCAAAGCAATGCAAAAGAGCATAGCAAGGAAAGGCAAGGTAAGGCAAAGGCCAATGCAAGGCAAGGCAAAAGGACAAAGTAAGGCAAGGCAAGGGAAGGCAAAAGGGCAAAGCAGGGCAAGGCAAGGAACGGCAAATGGGTTAAGCAAGACAAGGCAATGAAAGACAATAGGGAAAGGAAGGCAAGGCAACGCAAAAGGGCAAAGCAAGGAAAGGCAAGGCAAAAGGGCAAAGCAAGGCAAGGCAAGGCAAGGCAAGGCTAAAAGGCATAGCAAGGGAAGACAAGGCAAAAGGGCAAAGCAAGGCAAGGCAAGGCAAGGCAAAAGGGCCAAGCAAGGCAAGCGAAGAAAAGGCAAAAGGGCAAGGTAAGGCAAGGAAAGGCAAGGGAAAAGGCAAAGCAAGGCAAGGCAAGTCAAGGCATATGGGCAAAGCAAGGCAAGGCAATGCATGACAAAAGGGCAAAGAAAGGCAAGGCAAGTCAATAGGGCAAAGCAAGACAAGGCAAAGCAAGGCAAAAGGGTAAAATAAGACAAGGCAAGGCAAAAATGAAGAGCAAGACAAGGCAAAACGGGAAAGCAAGGCAAGGCTATTCAATGCAAAAGAGCAAAGCAAGAAAAGCAAGGCAAGGCAAAAGGGCAAAGCAAGACAAAGCAAGGCAAGGCAAAAGGGCAAAGACTGGCAAGGCAAGGCAAGGAAAAATGCCGAAGCAACGTAAGGCAAAACGGCAAACCAAGGCAATGAAAGGCAAGGGAAAAGGGCAAAGCAAGGAAAGGCAAAGCAAGGCAAAAGAGGGCAAAGCAAGGCAAAGCAAGTCAAAGCAAGGCAAGGCGAGGAAAGGCAAAAACGCAAAGCAAGGCAAGGCAAGTAAATGCAAAAGAGAAAATCAAGGCACGGCAAGGCAAGGCAAAAGGGCAAAGCAAGGCAAGGCAAATGGGCAAAGCAAGGCAAGGCAAGGCAAAAGGGCAAAGCAAAGCAAGGCAAGGCAAGTCAAAAGGGCAAAGCAATGCAAGGCAAGAAATAGCAAAGGGGCAAAGAAAGGCAAAGCAAGACAAAGCAAAGGGGCAAAGAAAGGCAAGGCAAGGCAAGGCAGGGCTAAAAGGCATAGCAAGGCAAGAAAAAAGGGAAAAGCAATAGAAGGCAAGACAAAGCAAAGGGTCAAAGAAAGGCAAGGAAATGCAAGGCAAAAGGGCAAAGCAAGGCATGGCAAGGCAAGGCAAAAGGGCAAAGCAAGGAAAGGCAAAAGGACAAAGCAAATCAAGGCAAGACAAGGCAAAAGGCAAAGCAAGGCAAGGCAAGGCAAGGCTAAAAGGCATAACAAGGCAAGGCTAAAAGGCATAACAAGGCAAGGCAAGGCAAAAGGGCAAAGCAAGGCAAGGCAAGGCAAGGCAAAAGAGCAAATCAAGTCAAGGCAAAAGAGCAAAGCAAGGCAAGGCAAGGCAAGTCAAAAGGGAAAGGAAGACAAGGCCAGGAAAGGCAAAGGGAAAAGCAAGACAAGGTAAGACAAGGCAAAAGGGCAAAGTAAGGCAATGCAAGGCAAAAGGGCAAAGCACGGCAAGGAAAGGCAAGGCAAAATACAAAACAAGGAAAGGCAAGTAAAAAGGGAAAGCAAGACAAGGCAAGGCAAGGAAAAAGAGCAAACCAAGGCAAGGCAAGGGAAGGCAAAAGGGCAAAGCAGGGCAAGGCAAGGAAAGGCAAATGGGTTAAGCAAGACAAGGCAATGAAAGACAATAGGGAAAGGAAGGCAAGGCAACGCAAAAGGGCAAAGCAAGGAAAGGCAAGGCAAAAGGGCAAAGCAAGGCAAGGCAAGGCAAGGCAAGGCTAAAAGGCATAGCAAGGCAAGACAAGGCAAAAGGGCAAAGCAAGGCAAGGCAAGGCAAGGCAATAGGGAAAAGAAGGCAAGGCAAGGCAAAAGGGCAAAGCAAGGAAAGGCAAGGCAAGGCAAAAAGCAATAGCAAGGCAATGCAATGCAAGGAAAAAGGGCAAAGCAAGGCAAGACAAGGCAAGGTAAAAGGGCAAAGCAAGGCAAGGCAATGAAAGGCGAAAGGGCAAAGCAGGTCAAGGCAAAAGGGCATAGCAATGCAAGGCAAAGCAATGCAAAAGGGCATAGCAAGGAAAGGCAAGGCAAGGCAAAAGAGCAAACCAAGTCAAGGCAAAAGGACAAAGTAAGGCAAGGCAAGGGAAGGCAAAAGGGCAAAGCAGGGCAAGGCAAGGAACGGCAAATGGGTTAAGCAAGACAAGGCAATGAAAGACAATAGAGAAAGGAAGGCAAGGCAACGCAAAAGGGCAAAGCAAGGCAAGGCAAGGCAAAAGGGCAAAGCAAGGCAAGGCAAGGCAATGCAAGGCTAAAAGGCATAGCAAGGGAAGACAAGGCAAAAGGGCAAAGCAAGGCAAGGCAAGGCAAGGCAAAAGGGCCAAGCAAGGCAAGCGAAGAAAAGGCAAAAGGGCAAGGTAAGGCAAGGAAAGGCAAGGGAAAAGGCAAAGCAAGGCAAGGCAAGTCAAGGCATATGGGCAAAGCAAGCCAAGGCAATGCATGACAAAAGGGCAAAGAAAGGCAAGGCAAGTCAATAGGGCAAAGCAAGACAAGGCAAAGCAAGGCAAAAGGGTAAAATAAGACAAGGCAAGGCAAAAATGAAGAGCAAGACAAGGCAAAACGGGAAAGCAAGGCAAGGCAATTCAATGCAAAAGAGCAAAGCAAGAAAAGCAAGGCAAGGCAAAAGGGCAAAGCAAGACAAAGCAAGGCAAGGCAAAAGGGCAAAGACTGGCAAGGCAAGGAAAGGAAAAATGGCGAAGCAACGTAAGGCAAAACGGCAAACCAAGGCAATGAAAGGCAAGGGAAAAGGGCAAAGCAAGAAAAGGCAAAGCAAGGCAAAAGAGGGCAAAGCAAGGCAAAGCAAGTCAAAGCAAGGCAAGGCGAGGAAAGGCAAAAACGCCAAGCAAGGCAAGGCAAGTAAATGCAAAAGAGAAAATCAAGGCACGGCAAGGCAAGGCAAAAGGGCAAAGCAAGGCAAGGCAAAAGGGCAAAGCAATGCAAGGCATCGCAATGCAAAAGGGCAAAGCAAGGCAAGGCAAGGTAAGGCAAAAGGGCAATGGAAGGAAAGGCAAATGGGCAAAGCAAGGCAAGGCAAGGCAAAAGGGCAAAGCAAAGCAAGGCAAGGCAAGTCAAAAGGGCAAAGCAATGCAAGGCAAGAAAAAGCAAAGGGGCAAAGAAAGGCAAAGCAAGACAAAGCAAAGGGGCAAAGAAAGGCAAGGCAAGGCAAGGCAGGGCTAAAAGGCATAGCAAGGCAAGAAAAAAGGGAAAAGCAATAGAAGGCAAGACAAAGCAAAGGGTCAAAGAAAGGCAAGGAAATGCAAGGCAAAAGGGCAAAGCAAGGCATGGCAAGGCAAGGCAAAAGGGCAAAGCAAGGAAAGGCAAAAGGACAAAGCAAATCAAGGCAAGACAAGGCAAAAGGCAAAGCAAGGCAAGGCAAGGCAAGGCTAAAAGGCATAACAAGGCAAGGCTAAAAGGCATAACAAGGCAAGGCAAGGCAAAAGGGCAAAGCAAGGCAAGGCAAGGCAAGGCAAAAGAGCAAACCAAGTCAAGGCAAAAGAGCAAAGCAAGGCAAGGCAAGGCAAGTCAAAAGGGAAAGGAAGACAAGGCCAGGAAAGGCAAAGGGAAAAGCAAGACAAGGTAAGACAAGGCAAAAGGGCAAAGTAAGGCAATGCAAGGCAAAAGGGCAAAGCACGGCAAGGAAAGGCAAGGCAAAATACAAAACAAGGAAAGGCAAGTAAAAAGGGAAAGCAAGACAAAGCAAGGCAAGGAAAAAGAGCAAACCAAGGCAAGGCAAGGGAAGGCAAAAGGGCAAAGCAGGGCAAGGCAAGGAAAGGCAAATGGGTTAAGCAAGACAAGGCAATGAAAGACAATAGGGAAAGGAAGGCAAGGCAACGCAAAAGGGCAAAGCAAGGAAAGGCAAGGCAAAAGGGCAAAGCAAGGCAAGGCAAGGCAAGGCAAGGCAAGGCTAAAAGGCATAGCAAGGCAAGACAAGGCAAAAGGGCAAAGCAAGGCAAGGCAAGGCAAGGCAATAAGGGAAAAGAAGGCAAGGCAAGGCAAAAGGGCAAAACAAGGCAAGGCAAGGCAAAAGGGCAAAGCAAGGAAAGGCAAGGCAAGGCAAAAAGCAATAGCAAGGCAATGCAATGCAAGGAAAAAGGGCAAAGCAAGGCAAGACAAGGCAAGGTAAAAGGGCAAAGCAAGGCAAGGCAATGAAAGGCGAAAGGGCAAAGCAGGTCAAGGCAAAAGGGCATAGCAATGCAAGGCAAAGCAATGCAAAAGGGCATAGCAAGGAAAGGCAAGGCAAGGCAAAAGAGCAAACCAATTCAAGGCAAAAGGACAAAGTAAGGCAAGGCAAGGGAAGGCAAAAGGGCAAAGCAGGGCAAGGCAAGGAACGGCAAATGGGTTAAGCAAGACAAGGCAATGAAAGACAATAGGGAAAGGAAGGCAAGGCAACGCAAAAGGGCAAAGCAAGGAAAGGCAAGGCAAAAGGGCAAAGCAAGGCAAGGCAAGGCAAGGCAAGGCTAAAAGGCATAGCAAGGGAAGACAAGGCAAAAGGGCAAAGCAAGGCAAGGCAAGGCAAGGCAAAAGGGCCAAGGAAGGCAAGCGAAGAAAAGGCGAAAGGGCAAGGTAAGGCAAGGAAAGGCAAGGGAAAAGGCAAAGCAAGGCAAGGCAAGTCAAGGCATATGGGCAAAGCAAGGCAAGGCAATGCATGACAAAAGGGCAAAGAAAGGCAAGGCAAGTCAATAGGGCAAAGCAAGACAAGGCAAAGCAAGGCAAAAGGGTAAAATAAGACAAGGCAAGGCAAGGCAAAAATGAAGAGCAAGACAAGGCAAAACGGGAAAGCAAGGCAAGGCAATTCAATGCAAAAGAGCAAAGCAAGAAAAGCAAGGCAAGGCAAAAGGGCAAAGCAAGACAAAGCAAGGCAAGGCAAAAAGCAATAGCAAGGCAATGCAATGCAAGGAAAAAGGGCAAAGCAAGGCAAGACAAGGCAAGGTAAAAGGGCAAAGCAAGGCAAGGCAATGAAAGGCGAAAGGGCAAAGCAGGTCAAGGCAAAAGGGCATAGCAATGCAAGGCAAAGCAATGCAAAAGGGCATAGCAAGGAAAGGCAAGGTAAGGCAAAGGCCAATGCAAGGCAAGGCAAAAGGACAAAGTAAGGCAAGGCAAGGGAAGGCAAAAGGGCAAAGCAGGGCAAGGCAAGGAAAGGCAAATGGGTTAAGCAAGACAAGGCAATGAAAGACAATAGGGAAAGGAAGGCAAGGCAACGCAAAAGGGCAAAGCAAGGAAAGGCAAGGCAAAAGGGCAAAGCAAGGCAAGGCAAGGCAAGGCAAGGCTAAAAGGCATAGCAAGGGAAGACAAGGCAAAAGGGCAAAGCAAGGCAAGGCAAGGCAAGGAAAAATGGCGAAGCAACGTAAGGCAAAACGGCAAACCAAGGCAATGAAAGGCAAGGGAAAAGGGCAAAGCAAGGAAAGGCAAAGCAAGGCAAAAGAGGGCAAAGCAAGGCAAAGCAAGTCAAAGCAAGGCAAGGCGAGGAAAGGCAAAAACGCCAAGCAAGGCAAGGCAAGTAAATGCAAAAGAGAAAATCAAGGCACGGCAAGGCAAGGCAAAAGGGCAAAGCAAAACAAGGCAAAAGGGCAAAGCAATGCAAGGCATCGCAATGCAAAAGGGCAAAGCAAGGCAAGGCAAGGTAAGGCAAAAGGGCAATGGAAGGAAAGGCAAATGGGCAAAGCAAGGCAAAGCAAGGCAAAAGGGCAAAGCAAAGCAAGGCAAGGCAAGTCAAAAGGGCAAAGCAATGCAAGGCAAGAAAAAGCAAAGGGGCAAAGAAAGGCAAAGCAAGACAAAGCAAAGGGGCAAAGAAAGGCAAGGCAAGGCAAGGCAGGGCTAAAAGGCATAGCAAGGCAAGAAAAAAGGGAAAAGCAATAGAAGGCAAGACAAAGCAAAGGGTCAAAGAAAGGCAAGGAAATGCAAGGCAAAAGGGCAAAGCAAGGCATGGCAAGGCAAGGCAAAAGGGCAAAGCAAGGAAAGGCAAAAGGACAAAGCAAATCAAGGCAAGACAAGGCAAAAGGCAAAGCAAGGCAAGGCAAGGCAAGGCTAAAAGGCATAACAAGGCAAGGCTAAAAGGCATAACAAGGCAAGGCAAGGCAAAAGGGCAAAGCAAGGCAAGGCAAGGCAAGGCAAAAGAGCAAACCAAGTCAAGGCAAAAGAGCAAAGCAAGGCAAGGCAAGGCAAGTCAAAAGGGAAAGGAAGACAAGGCCAGGAAAGGCAAAGGGAAAAGCAAGACAAGGTAAGACAAGGCAAAAGGGCAAAGTAAGGCAATGCAAGGCAAAAGGGCAAAGCACGGCAAGGAAAGGCAAGGCAAAATACAAAACAAGGAAAGGCAAGTAAAAAGGGAAAGCAAGACAAGACAAGGCAAGGAAAAAGAGCAAACCAAGGCAAGGCAAGGGAAGGCAAAAGGGCAAAGCAGGGCAAGGCAAGGAACGGCAAATGGGTTAAGCAAGACAAGGCAATGAAAGACAATAGGGAAAGGAAGGCAAGGCAACGCAAAAGGGCAAAGCAAGGAAAGGCAAGGCAAAAGGGCAAAGCAAGGCAAGGCAAGGCAAGGCAAGGCTAAAAGACATAGCAAGGCAAGACAAGGCAAAAGGGCAAAGCAAGGCAAGGCAAGGCAAGGCAATAGGGAAAAGAAGGCAAGGCAAGGCAAAAGGGCAAAACAAGGCAAGGCAAGGCAAAAGGGCAAAGCAAGGAAAGGCAAGGCAAGGCAAAAAGCAATAGCAAGGCAATGCAATGCAAGGAAAAAGGGCAAAGCAAGGCAAGACAAGGCAAGGTAAAAGGGCAAAGCAAGGCAAGGCAATGAAAGGCGAAAGGGCAAAGCAGGTCAAGGCAAAAGGGCATAGCAATGCAAGGCAAAGCAATGCAAAAGGGCATAGCAAGGAAAGGCAAGGTAAGGCAAAGGCCAATGCAAGGCAAGGCAAAAGGACAAAGTAAGGCAAGGCAAGGGAAGGCAAAAGGGCAAAGCAGGGCAAGGCAAGGAACGGCAAATGGGTTAAGCAAGACAAGGCAATGAAAGACAATAGGGAAAGGAAGGCAAGGCAACGCAAAAGGGCAAAGCAAGGAAAGGCAAGGCAAAAGGGCAAAGCAAGGCAAGGCAAGGCAAGGCAAGGCTAAAAGGCATAGCAAGGGAAGACAAGGCAAAAGGGCAAAGCAAGGCAAGGCAAGGCAAGGCAAAAGGGCCAAGCAAGGCAAGCGAAGAAAAGGCAAAAGGGCAAGGTAAGGCAAGGAAAGGCAAGGGAAAAGGCAAAGCAAGGCAAGGCAAGTCAAGGCATATGGGCAAAGCAAGGCAAGGCAATGCAAGACAAAAGGGCAAAGAAAGGCAAGGCAAGTCAATAGGGCAAAGCAAGACAAGGCAAAGCAAGGCAAAAGGGTAAAATAAGACAAGGCAAGGCAAGGCAAAAATGAAGAGCAAGACAAGGCAAAACGGGAAAGCAAGGCAAGGCAATTCAATGCAAAAGAGCAAAGCAAGAAAAGCAAGGCAAGGCAAAAGGGCAAAGCAAGACAAAGCAAGGCAAGGCAAAAGGGCAAAGACTGGCAAGGCAAGGCAAGGAAAAATGGCGAAGCAACGTAAGGCAAAACGGCAAACCAAGGCAATGAAAGGCAAGGGAAAAGGGCAAAGCAAGGAAAGGCAAAGCAAGGCAAAAGAGGGCAAAGCAAGGCAAAGCAAGTCAAAGCAAGGCAAGGCGAGGAAAGGCAAAAACGCAAAGCAAGGCAAGGCAAGTAAATGCAAAAGAGAAAATCAAGGCACGGCAAGGCAAGGCAAAAGGGCAAAGCAAGGCAAGGCAAATGGGCAAAGCAAGGCAAGGCAAGGCAAAAGGGCAAAGCAAAGCAAGGCAAGGCAAGTCAAAAGGGCAAAGCAATGCAAGGCAAGAAATAGCAAAGGGGCAAAGAAAGGCAAAGCAAGACAAAGCAAAGGGGCAAAGAAAGGCAAGGCAAGGCAAGGCAGGGCTAAAAGGCATAGCAAGGCAAGAAAAAAGGGAAAAGCAATAGAAGGCAAGACAAAGCAAAGGGTCAAAGAAAGGCAAGGAAATGCAAGGCAAAAGGGCAAAGCAAGGCATGGCAAGGCAAGGCAAAAGGGCAAAGCAAGGAAAGGCAAAAGGACAAAGCAAATCAAGGCAAGACAAGGCAAAAGGCAAAGCAAGGCAAGGCAAGGCAAGGCTAAAAGGCATAACAAGGCAAGGCTAAAAGGCATAACAAGGCAAGGCAAGGCAAAAGGGCAAAGCAAGGCAAGGCAAGGCAAGGCAAAAGAGCAAATCAAGTCAAGGCAAAAGAGCAAAGCAAGGCAAGGCAAGGCAAGTCAAAAGGGAAAGGAAGACAAGGCCAGGAAAGGCAAAGGGAAAAGCAAGACAAGGTAAGACAAGGCAAAAGGGCAAAGTAAGGCAATGCAAGGCAAAAGGGCAAAGCACGGCAAGGAAAGGCAAGGCAAAATACAAAACAAGGAAAGGCAAGTAAAAAGGGAAAGCAAGACAAGGCAAGGCAAGGAAAAAGAGCAAACCAAGGCAAGGCAAGGGAAGGCAAAAGGGCAAAGCAGGGCAAGGCAAGGAAAGGCAAATGGGTTAAGCAAGACAAGGCAATGAAAGACAATAGGGAAAGGAAGGCAAGGCAACGCAAAAGGGCAAAGCAAGGAAAGGCAAGGCAAAAGGGCAAAGCAAGGCAAGGCAAGGCAAGGCAAGGCTAAAAGGCATAGCAAGGCAAGACAAGGCAAAAGGGCAAAGCAAGGCAAGGCAAGGCAAGGCAATAGGGAAAAGAAGGCAAGGCAAGGCAAAAGGGCAAAGCAAGGAAAGGCAAGGCAAGGCAAAAAGCAATAGCAAGGCAATGCAATGCAAGGAAAAAGGGCAAAGCAAGGCAAGACAAGGCAAGGTAAAAGGGCAAAGCAAGGCAAGGCAATGAAAGGCGAAAGGGCAAAGCAGGTCAAGGCAAAAGGGCATAGCAATGCAAGGCAAAGCAATGCAAAAGGGCATAGCAAGGAAAGGCAAGGCAAGGCAAAAGAGCAAACCAAGTCAAGGCAAAAGGACAAAGTAAGGCAAGGCAAGGGAAGGCAAAAGGGCAAAGCAGGGCAAGGCAAGGAACGGCAAATGGGTTAAGCAAGACAAGGCAATGAAAGACAATAGAGAAAGGAAGGCAAGGCAACGCAAAAGGGCAAAGCAAGGCAAGGCAAGGCAAAAGGGCAAAGCAAGGCAAGGCAAGGCAAGGCAAGGCTAAAAGGCATAGCAAGGGAAGACAAGGCAAAAGGGCAAAGCAAGGCAAGGCAAGGCAAGGCAAAAGGGCCAAGCAAGGCAAGCGAAGAAAAGGCAAAAGGGCAAGGTAAGGCAAGGAAAGGCAAGGGAAAAGGCAAAGCAAGGCAAGGCAAGTCAAGGCATATGGGCAAAGCAAGCCAAGGCAATGCATGACAAAAGGGCAAAGAAAGGCAAGGCAAGTCAATAGGGCAAAGCAAGACAAGGCAAAGCAAGGCAAAAGGGTAAAATAAGACAAGGCAAGGCAAAAATGAAGAGCAAGACAAGGCAAAACGGGAAAGCAAGGCAAGGCAATTCAATGCAAAAGAGCAAAGCAAGAAAAGCAAGGCAAGGCAAAAGGGCAAAGCAAGACAAAGCAAGGCAAGGCAAAAGGGCAAAGACTGGCAAGGCAAGGAAAGGAAAAATGGCGAAGCAACGTAAGGCAAAACGGCAAACCAAGGCAATGAAAGGCAAGGGAAAAGGGCAAAGCAAGAAAAGGCAAAGCAAGGCAAAAGAGGGCAAAGCAAGGCAAAGCAAGTCAAAGCAAGGCAAGGCGAGGAAAGGCAAAAACGCAAAGCAAGGCAAGGCAAGTAAATGCAAAAGAGAAAATCAAGGCACGGCAAGGCAAGGCAAAAGGGCAAAGCAAGGCAAGGCAAAAGGGCAAAGCAATGCAAGGCATCGCAATGCAAAAGGGCAAAGCAAGGCAAGGCAAGGTAAGGCAAAAGGGCAATGGAAGGAAAGGCAAATGGGCAAAGCAAGGCAAGGCAAGGCAAAAGGGCAAAGCAAAGCAAGGCAAGGCAAGTCAAAAGGGCAAAGCAATGCAAGGCAAGAAAAAGCAAAGGGGCAAAGAAAGGCAAAGCAAGACAAAGCAAAGGGGCAAAGAAAGGCAAGGCAAGGCAAGGCAGGGCTAAAAGGCATAGCAAGGCAAGAAAAAAGGGAAAAGCAATAGAAGGCAAGACAAAGCAAAGGGTCAAAGAAAGGCAAGGAAATGCAAGGCAAAAGGGCAAAGCAAGGCATGGCAAGGCAAGGCAAAAGGGCAAAGCAAGGAAAGGCAAAAGGACAAAGCAAATCAAGGCAAGACAAGGCAAAAGGCAAAGCAAGGCAAGGCAAGGCAAGGCTAAAAGGCATAACAAGGCAAGGCTAAAAGGCATAACAAGGCAAGGCAAGGCAAAAGGGCAAAGCAAGGCAAGGCAAGGCAAGGCAAAAGAGCAAACCAAGTCAAGGCAAAAGAGCAAAGCAAGGCAAGGCAAGGCAAGTCAAAAGGGAAAGGAAGACAAGGCCAGGAAAGGCAAAGGGAAAAGCAAGACAAGGTAAGACAAGGCAAAAGGGCAAAGTAAGGCAATGCAAGGCAAAAGGGCAAAGCACGGCAAGGAAAGGCAAGGCAAAATACAAAACAAGGAAAGGCAAGTAAAAAGGGAAAGCAAGACAAAGCAAGGCAAGGAAAAAGAGCAAACCAAGGCAAGGCAAGGGAAGGCAAAAGGGCAAAGCAGGGCAAGGCAAGGAAAGGCAAATGGGTTAAGCAAGACAAGGCAATGAAAGACAATAGGGAAAGGAAGGCAAGGCAACGCAAAAGGGCAAAGCAAGGAAAGGCAAGGCAAAAGGGCAAAGCAAGGCAAGGCAAGGCAAGGCAAGGCAAGGCTAAAAGGCATAGCAAGGCAAGACAAGGCAAAAGGGCAAAGCAAGGCAAGGCAAGGCAAGGCAATAAGGGAAAAGAAGGCAAGGCAAGGCAAAAGGGCAAAACAAGGCAAGGCAAGGCAAAAGGGCAAAGCAAGGAAAGGCAAGGCAAGGCAAAAAGCAATAGCAAGGCAATGCAATGCAAGGAAAAAGGGCAAAGCAAGGCAAGACAAGGCAAGGTAAAAGGGCAAAGCAAGGCAAGGCAATGAAAGGCGAAAGGGCAAAGCAGGTCAAGGCAAAAGGGCATAGCAATGCAAGGCAAAGCAATGCAAAAGGGCATAGCAAGGAAAGGCAAGGCAAGGCAAAAGAGCAAACCAAGTCAAGGCAAAAGGACAAAGTAAGGCAAGGCAAGGGAAGGCAAAAGGGCAAAGCAGGGCAAGGCAAGGAACGGCAAATGGGTTAAGCAAGACAAGGCAATGAAAGACAATAGGGAAAGGAAGGCAAGGCAACGCAAAAGGGCAAAGCAAGGAAAGGCAAGGCAAAAGGGCAAAGCAAGGCAAGGCAAGGCAAGGCAAGGCTAAAAGGCATAGCAAGGGAAGACAAGGCAAAAGGGCAAAGCAAGGCAAGGCAAGGCAAGGCAAAAGGGCCAAGGAAGGCAAGCGAAGAAAAGGCGAAAGGGCAAGGTAAGGCAAGGAAAGGCAAGGGAAAAGGCAAATCAAGGCAAGGCAAGTCAAGGCATATGGGCAATGCAAGGCAAGGCAATGCATGACAAAAGGGCAAAGAAAGGCAAGGCAAGTCAATAGGGCAAAGCAAGACAAGGCAAAGCAAGGCAAAAGGGTAAAATAAGACAAGGCAAGGCAAGGCAAAAATGAAGAGCAAGACAAGGCAAAACGGGAAAGCAAGGCAAGGCAATTCAATGCAAAAGAGCAAAGCAAGAAAAGCAAGGCAAGGCAAAAGGGCAAAGCAAGACAAAGCAAGGCAAGGCAAAAAGCAATAGCAAGGCAATGCAATGCAAGGAAAAAGGGCAAAGCAAGGCAAGACAAGGCAAGGTAAAAGGGCAAAGCAAGGCAAGGCAATGAAAGGCGAAAGGGCAAAGCAGGTCAAGGCAAAAGGGAATAGCAATGCAAGGCAAAGCAATGCAAAAGGGCATAGCAAGGAAAGGCAAGGTAAGGCAAAGGCCAATGCAAGGCAAGGCAAAAGGACAAAGTAAGGCAAGGCAAGGGAAGGCAAAAGGGCAAAGCAGGGCAAGGCAAGGAAAGGCAAATGGGTTAAGCAAGACAAGGCAATGAAAGACAATAGGGAAAGGAAGGCAAGGCAACGCAAAAGGGCAAAGCAAGGAAAGGCAAGGCAAAAGGGCAAAGCAAGGCAAGGCAAGGCAAGGCAAGGCTAAAAGGCATAGCAAGGGAAGACAAGGCAAAAGGGCAAAGCAAGGCAAGGCAAGGCAAGGAAAAATGGCGAAGCAACGTAAGGCAAAACGGCAAACCAAGGCAATGAAAGGCAAGGGAAAAGGGCAAAGCAAGGAAAGGCAAAGCAAGGCAAAAGAGGGCAAAGCAAGGCAAAGCAAGTGAAAGCAAGGCAAGGCGAGGAAAGGCAAAAACGCCAAGCAAGGCAAGGCAAGTAAATGCAAAAGAGAAAATCAAGGCACGGCAAGGCAAGGCAAAAGGGCAAAGCAAAACAAGGCAAAAGGGCAAAGCAATGCAAGGCATCGCAATGCAAAAGGGCAAAGCAAGGCAAGGCAAGGTAAGGCAAAAGGGCAATGGAAGGAAAGGCAAATGGGCAAAGCAAGGCAAAGCAAGGCAAAAGGGCAAAGCAAAGCAAGGCAAGGCAAGTCAAAAGGGCAAAGCAATGCAAGGCAAGAAAAAGCAAAGGGGCAAAGAAAGGCAAAGCAAGACAAAGCAAAGGGGCAAAGAAAGGCAAGGCAAGGCAAGGCAGGGCTAAAAGGCATAGCAAGGCAAGAAAAAAGGGAAAAGCAATAGAAGGCAAGACAAAGCAAAGGGTCAAAGAAAGGCAAGGAAATGCAAGGCAAAAGGGCAAAGCAAGGCATGGCAAGGCAAGGCAAAAGGGCAAAGCAAGGAAAGGCAAAAGGACAAAGCAAATCAAGGCAAGACAAGGCAAAAGGCAAAGCAAGGCAAGGCAAGGCAAGGCTAAAAGGCATAACAAGGCAAGGCTAAAAGGCATAACAAGGCAAGGCAAGGCAAAAGGGCAAAGCAAGGCAAGGCAAGGCAAGGCAAAAGAGCAAACCAAGTCAAGGCAAAAGAGCAAAGCAAGGCAAGGCAAGGCAAGTCAAAAGGGAAAGGAAGACAAGGCCAGGAAAGGCAAAGGGAAAAGCAAGACAAGGTAAGACAACGCAAAAGGGCAAAGTAAGGCAATGCAAGGCAAAAGGGCAAAGCACGGCAAGGAAAGGCAAGGCAAAATACAAAACAAGGAAAGGCAAGTAAAAAGGGAAAGCAAGACAAGACAAGGCAAGGAAAAAGAGCAAACCAAGGCAAGGCAAGGGAAGGCAAAAGGGCAAAGCAGGGCAAGGCAAGGAACGGCAAATGGGTTAAGCAAGACAAGGCAATGAAAGACAATAGGGAAAGGAAGGCAAGGCAACGCAAAAGGGCAAAGCAAGGAAAGGCAAGGCAAAAGGGCAAAGCAAGGCAAGGCAAGGCAAGGCAAGGCTAAAAGACATAGCAAGGCAAGACAAGGCAAAAGGGCAAAGCAAGGCAAGGCAAGGCAAGGCAATAGGGAAAAGAAGGCAAGGCAAGGCAAAAGGGCAAAACAAGGCAAGGCAAGGCAAAA
Source organism: Columba guinea (assembly GCA_032206185.1). Classification (NCBI taxonomy): domain Eukaryota; kingdom Metazoa; phylum Chordata; class Aves; order Columbiformes; family Columbidae; genus Columba; species Columba guinea. Next base: position 1,688,035 of record JAVLUU010000334.1, read on the forward strand.
GGGCAAAGCAAGGAAAGGCAAGGCAAGGCAAAAAGCAATAGCAAGGCAATGCAATGCAAGGAAAAAGGGCAAAGCAAGGCAAGACAAGGCAAGGTAAAAGGGCAAAGCAAGGCAAGGCAATGAAAGGCGAAAGGGCAAAGCAGGTCAAGGCAAAAGGGCATAGCAATGCAAGGCAAAGCAATGCAAAAGGGCATAGCAAGGAAAGGCAAGGTAAGGCAAAGGCCAATGCAAGGCAAGGCAAAAGGACAAAGTAAGGCAAGGCAAGGGAAGGCAAAAGGGCAAAGCAGGGCAAGGCAAGGAACGGCAAATGGGTTAAGCAAGACAAGGCAATGAAAGACAATAGGGAAAGGAAGGCAAGGCAACGCAAAAGGGCAAAGCAAGGAAAGGCAAGGCAAAAGGGCAAAGCAAGGCAAGGCAAGGCAAGGCAAGGCTAAAAGGCATAGCAAGGGAAGACAAGGCAAAAGGGCAAAGCAAGGCAAGGCAAGGCAAGGCAAAAGGGCCAAGCAAGGCAAGCGAAGAAAAGGCAAAAGGGCAAGGTAAGGCAAGGAAAGGCAAGGGAAAAGGCAAAGCAAGGCAAGGCAAGTCAAGGCATATGGGCAAAGCAAGGCAAGGCAATGCAAGACAAAAGGGCAAAGAAAGGCAAGGCAAGTCAATAGGGCAAAGCAAGACAAGGCAAAGCAAGGCAAAAGGGTAAAATAAGACAAGGCAAGGCAAGGCAAAAATGAAGAGCAAGACAAGGCAAAACGGGAAAGCAAGGCAAGGCAATTCAATGCAAAAGAGCAAAGCAAGAAAAGCAAGGCAAGGCAAAAGGGCAAAGCAAGACAAAGCAAGGCAAGGCAAAAGGGCAAAGACTGGCAAGGCAAGGCAAGGAAAAATGGCGAAGCAACGTAAGGCAAAACGGCAAACCAAGGCAATGAAAGGCAAGGGAAAAGGGCAAAGCAAGGAAAGGCAAAGCAAGGCAAAAGAGGGCAAAGCAAGGCAAAGCAAGTCAAAGCAAGGCAAGGCGAGGAAAGGCAAAAACGCAAAGCAAGGCAAGGCAAGTAAATGCAAAAGAGAAAATCAAGGCACGGCAAGGCAAGGCAAAAGGGGAAAGCAAGGCAAGGCAAAAGGGCAAAGCAATGCAAGGCATCGCAATGCAAAAGGGCAAAGCAAGGCAAGGCAAGGTAAGGCAAAAGGGCAATGGAAGGAAAGGCAAATGGGCAAAGCAAGGCAAGGCAAGGCAAAAGGGCAAAGCAAAGCAAGGCAAGGCAAGTCAAAAGGGCAAAGCAATGCAAGGCAAGAAAAAGCAAAGGGGCAAAGAAAGGCAAAGCAAGACAAAGCAAAGGGGCAAAGAAAGGCAAGGCAAGGCAAGGCAGGGCTAAAAGGCATAGCAAGGCAAGAAAAAAGGGAAAAGCAATAGAAGGCAAGACAAAGCAAAGGGTCAAAGAAAGGCAAGGAAATGCAAGGCAAAAGGGCAAAGCAAGGCATGGCAAGGCAAGGCAAAAGGGCAAAGCAAGGAAAGGCAAAAGGACAAAGCAAATCAAGGCAAGACAAGGCAAAAGGCAAAGCAAGGCAAGGCAAGGCAAGGCTAAAAGGCATAACAAGGCAAGGCTAAAAGGCATAACAAGGCAAGGCAAGGCAAAAGGGAAAGCAAGACAAGGCAAGGCAAGGAAAAAGAGCAAACCAAGGCAAGGCAAGGGAAGGCAAAAGGGCAAAGCAGGGCAAGGCAAGGAAAGGCAAATGGGTTAAGCAAGACAAGGCAATGAAAGACAATAGGGAAAGGAAGGCAAGGCAACGCAAAAGGGCAAAGCAAGGAAAGGCAAGGCAAAAGGGCAAAGCAAGGCAAGGCAAGGCAAGGCAAGGCAAGGCTAAAAGGCATAGCAAGGCAAGACAAGGCAAAAGGGCAAAGCAAGGCAAGGCAAGGCAATAGGGAAAAGAAGGCAAGGCAAGGCAAAAGGGCAAAACAAGGCAAGGCAAGGCAAAAGGGCAAAGCAAGGAAAGGCAAGGCAAGGCAAAAAGCAATAGCAAGGCAATGCAATGCAAGGAAAAAGGGCAAAGCAAGGCAAGACAAGGCAAGGTAAAAGGGCAAAGCAAGGCAAGGCAATGAAAGGCGAAAGGGCAAAGCAGGTCAAGGCAAAAGGGCATAGCAATGCAAGGCAAAGCAATGCAAAAGAGCATAGCAAGGAAAGGCAAGGTAAGGCAAAGGCCAATGCAAGGCAAGGCAAAAGGACAAAGTAAGGCAAGGCAAGGGAAGGCAAAAGGGCAAAGCAGGGCAAGGCAAGGAACGGCAAATGGGTTAAGCAAGACAAGGCAATGAAAGACAATAGGGAAAGGAAGGCAAGGCAACGCAAAAGGGCAAAGCAAGGAAAGGCAAGGCAAAAGGGCAAAGCAAGGCAAGGCAAGGCAAGGCAAGGCTAAAAGGCATAGCAAGGGAAGACAAGGCAAAAGGGCAAAGCAAGGCAAGGCAAGGCAAGGCAAAAGGGCCAAGCAAGGCAAGCGAAGAAAAGGCAAAAGGGCAAGGTAAGGCAAGGAAAGGCAAGGGAAAAGGCAAAGCAAGGCAAGGCAAGTCAAGGCATATGGGCAAAGCAAGGCAAGGCAATGCATGACAAAAGGGCAAAGAAAGGCAAGGCAAGTCAATAGGGCAAAGCAAGACAAGGCAAAGCAAGGCAAAAGGGTAAAATAAGACAAGGCAAGGCAAAAATGAAGAGCAAGACAAGGCAAAACGGGAAAGCAAGGCAAGGCAATTCAATGCAAAAGAGCAAAGCAAGAAAAGCAAGGCAAGGCAAAAGGGCAAAGCAAGACAAAGCAAGGCAAGGCAAAAGGGCAAAGACTGGCAAGGCAAGGCAAGGAAAAATGGCGAAGCAACGTAAGGCAAAACGGCAAACCAAGGCAATGAAAGGCAAGGGAAAAGGGCAAAGCAAGGAAAGGCAAAGCAAGGCAAAAGAGGGCAAAGCAAGGCAAAGCAAGTCAAAGCAAGGCAAGGCGAGGAAAGGCAAAAACGCAAAGCAAGGCAAGGCAAGTAAATGCAAAAGAGAAAATCAAGGCACGGCAAGGCAAGGCAAAAGGGCAAAGCAAGGCAAGGCAAAAGGGCAAAGCAATGCAAGGCATCGCAATGCAAAAGGGCAAAGCAAGGCAAGGCAAGGTAAGGCAAAAGGGCAATGGAAGGAAAGGCAAATGGGCAAAGCAAGGCAAGGCAAAAGGGCAAAGCAAAGCAAGGCAAGGCAAGTCAAAAGGGCAAAGCAATGCAAGGCAAGAAAAAGCAAAGGGGCAAAGAAAGGCAAAGCAAGACAAAGCAAAGGGGCAAAGAAAGGCAAGGCAAGGCAAGGCAGGGCTAAAAGGCATAGCAAGGCAAGAAAAAAGGGAAAAGCAATAGAAGGCAAGACAAAGCAAAGGGTCAAAGAAAGGCAAGGCAAGGCAAGGCTAAAAGGCATAACAAGGCAAGGCTAAAAGGCATAACAAGGCAAGGCAAGGCAAAAGGGCAAAGCAAGGCAAGGCAAGGCAAGGCAAAAGAGCAAACCAAGTCAAGGCAAAAGAGCAAAGCAAGGCAAGGCAAGGCAAGTCAAAAGGGAAAGGAAGACAAGGCCAGGAAAGGCAAAGGGAAAAGCAAGACAAGGTAAGACAAGGCAAAAGGGCAAAGTAAGGCAATGCAAGGCAAAAGGGCAAAGCACGGCAAGGAAAGGCAAGGCAAAATACAAAACAAGGAAAGGCAAGTAAAAAGGGAAAGCAAGACAAGGCAAGGCAAGGAAAAAGAGCAAACCAAGGCAAGGCAAGGGAAGGCAAAAGGGCAAAGCAGGGCAAGGCAAGGAAAGGCAAATGGGTTAAGCAAGACAAGGCAATGAAAGACAATAGGGAAAGGAAGGCAAGGCAACGCAAAAGGGCAAAGCAAGGAAAGGCAAGGCAAAAGGGCAAAGCAAGGCAAGGCAAGGCAAGGCAAGGCAAGGCTAAAAGGCATAGCAAGGCAAGACAAGGCAAAAGGGCAAAGCAAGGCAAGGCAAGGCAAGGCAATAGGGAAAAGAAGGCAAGGCAAGGCAAAAGGGCAAAACAAGGCAAGGCAAGGCAAAAGGGCAAAGCAAGGAAAGGCAAGGCAAGGCAAAAAGCAATAGCAAGGCAATGCAATGCAAGGAAAAAGGGCAAAGCAAGGCAAGACAAGGCAAGGTAAAAGGGCAAAGCAAGGCAAGGCAATGAAAGGCGAAAGGGCAAAGCAGGTCAAGGCAAAAGGGCATAGCAATGCAAGGCAAAGCAATGCAAAACGGCATAGCAAGGAAAGGCAAGGTAAGGCAAAGGCCAATGCAAGGCAAGGCAAAAGGACAAAGTAAGGCAAGGCAAGGGAAGGCAAAAGGGCAAAGCAGGGCAAGGCAAGGAAAGGCAAATGGGTTAAGCAAGACAAGGCAATGAAAGACAATAGGGAAAGGAAGGCAAGGCAACGCAAAAGGGCAAAGCAAGGAAAGGCAAGGCAAAAGGGCAAAGCAAGGCAAGGCAAGGCAAGGCAAGGCTAAAAGGCATAGCAAGGGAAGACAAGGCAAAAGGGCAAAGCAAGGCAAGGCAAGGCAAGGAAAAATGGCGAAGCAACGTAAGGCAAAACGGCCAAACCAAGGCAATGAAAGGCAAGGGAAAAGGGCAAAGCAAGGAAAGGCAAAGCAAGGCAAAAGAGGGCAAAGCAAGGCAAAGCAAGTCAAAGCAAGGCAAGGCGAGGAAAGGCAAAAACGCCAAGCAAGGCAAGGCAAGTAAATGCAAAAGAGAAAATCAAGGCACGGCAAGGCAAGGCAAAAGGGCAAAGCAAGGCAAGGCAAAAGGGCAAAGCAATGCAAGGCATCGCAATGCAAAAGGGCAAAGCAAGGCAAGGCAAGGTAAGGCAAAAGGGCAATGGAAGGAAAGGCAAATGGGCAAAGCAAGGCAAAGCAAGGCAAAAGGGCAAAGCAAAGCAAGGCAAGGCAAGTCAAAAGGGCAAAGCAATGCAAGGCAAGAAAAAGCAAAGGGGCAAAGAAAGGCAAAGCAAGACAAAGCAAAGGGGCAAAGAAAGGCAAGGCAAGGCAAGGCAGGGCTAAAAGGCATAGCAAGGCAAGAAAAAAGGGAAAAGCAATAGAAGGCAAGACAAAGCAAAGGGTCAAAGAAAGGCAAGGAAATGCAAGGCAAAAGGGCAAAGCAAGGCATGGCAAGGCAAGGCAAAAGGGCAAAGCAAGGAAAGGCAAAAGGACAAAGCAAATCAAGGCAAGACAAGGCAAAAGGCAAAGCAAGGCAAGGCAAGGCAAGGCTAAAAGGCATAACAAGGCAAGGCTAAAAGGCATAACAAGGCAAGGCAAGGCAAAAGGGCAAAGCAAGGCAAGGCAAGGCAAGGCAAAAGAGCAAACCAAGTCAAGGCAAAAGAGCAAAGCAAGGCAAGGCAAGGCAAGTCAAAAGGGAAAGGAAGACAAGGCCAGGAAAGGCAAAGGGAAAAGCAAGACAAGGTAAGACAAGGCAAAAGGGCAAAGTAAGGCAATGCAAGGCAAAAGGGCAAAGCACGGCAAGGAAAGGCAAGGCAAAATACAAAACAAGGAAAGGCAAGTAAAAAGGGAAAGCAAGACAAGACAAGGCAAGGAAAAAGAGCAAACCAAGGCAAGGCAAGGGAAGGCAAAAGGGCAAAGCAGGGCAAGGCAAGGAACGGCAAATGGGTTAAGCAAGACAAGGCAATGAAAGACAATAGGGAAAGGAAGGCAAGGCAACGCAAAAGGGCAAAGCAAGGAAAGGCAAGGCAAAAGGGCAAAGCAAGGCAAGGCAAGGCAAGGCAAGGCTAAAAGACATAGCAAGGCAAGACAAGGCAAAAGGGCAAAGCAAGGCAAGGCAAGGCAAGGCAATAGGGAAAAGAAGGCAAGGCAAGGCAAAAGGGCAAAACAAGGCAAGGCAAGGCAAAAGGGCAAAGCAAGGAAAGGCAAGGCAAGGCAAAAAGCAATAGCAAGGCAATGCAATGCAAGGAAAAAGGGCAAAGCAAGGCAAGACAAGGCAAGGTAAAAGGGCAAAGCAAGGCAAGGCAATGAAAGGCGAAAGGGCAAAGCAGGTCAAGGCAAAAGGGCATAGCAATGCAAGGCAAAGCAATGCAAAAGGGCATAGCAAGGAAAGGCAAGGTAAGGCAAAGGCCAATGCAAGGCAAGGCAAAAGGACAAAGTAAGGCAAGGCAAGGGAAGGCAAAAGGGCAAAGCAGGGCAAGGCAAGGAACGGCAAATGGGTTAAGCAAGACAAGGCAATGAAAGACAATAGGGAAAGGAAGGCAAGGCAACGCAAAAGGGCAAAGCAAGGAAAGGCAAGGCAAAAGGGCAAAGCAAGGCAAGGCAAGGCAAGGCAAGGCTAAAAGGCATAGCAAGGGAAGACAAGGCAAAAGGGCAAAGCAAGGCAAGGCAAGGCAAGGCAAAAGGGCCAAGCAAGGCAAGCGAAGAAAAGGCAAAAGGGCAAGGTAAGGCAAGGAAAGGCAAGGGAAAAGGCAAAGCAAGGCAAGGCAAGTCAAGGCATATGGGCAAAGCAAGGCAAGGCAATGCAAGACAAAAGGGCAAAGAAAGGCAAGGCAAGTCAATAGGGCAAAGCAAGACAAGGCAAAGCAAGGCAAAAGGGTAAAATAAGACAAGGCAAGGCAAGGCAAAAATGAAGAGCAAGACAAGGCAAAACGGGAAAGCAAGGCAAGGCAATTCAATGCAAAAGAGCAAAGCAAGAAAAGCAAGGCAAGGCAAAAGGGCAAAGCAAGACAAAGCAAGGCAAGGCAAAAGGGCAAAGACTGGCAAGGCAAGGCAAGGAAAAATGGCGAAGCAACGTAAGGCAAAACGGCAAACCAAGGCAATGAAAGGCAAGGGAAAAGGGCAAAGCAAGGAAAGGCAAAGCAAGGCAAAAGAGGGCAAAGCAAGGCAAAGCAAGTCAAAGCAAGGCAAGGCGAGGAAAGGCAAAAACGCAAAGCAAGGCAAGGCAAGTAAATGCAAAAGAGAAAATCAAGGCACGGCAAGGCAAGGCAAAAGGGCAAAGCAAGGCAAGGCAAAAGGGCAAAGCAATGCAAGGCATCGCAATGCAAAAGGGCAAAGCAAGGCAAGGCAAGGTAAGGCAAAAGGGCAATGGAAGGAAAGGCAAATGGGCAAAGCAAGGCAAGGCAAGGCAAAAGGGCAAAGCAAAGCAAGGCAAGGCAAGTCAAAAGGGCAAAGCAATGCAAGGCAAGAAATAGCAAAGGGGCAAAGAAAGGCAAAGCAAGACAAAGCAAAGGGGCAAAGAAAGGCAAGGCAAGGCAAGGCAGGGCTAAAAGGCATAGCAAGGCAAGAAAAAAGGGAAAAGCAATAGAAGGCAAGACAAAGCAAAGGGTCAAAGAAAGGCAAGGAAATGCAAGGCAAAAGGGCAAAGCAAGGCATGGCAAGGCAAGGCAAAAGGGCAAAGCAAGGAAAGGCAAAAGGACAAAGCAAATCAAGGCAAGACAAGGCAAAAGGCAAAGCAAGGCAAGGCAAGGCAAGGCTAAAAGGCATAACAAGGCAAGGCAAGGCAAAAGGGCAAAGCAAGGCAAGGCAAGGCAAGGCAAAAGAGCAAACCAAGTCAAGGCAAAAGAGCAAAGCAAGGCAAGGCAAGGCAAGTCAAAAGGGAAAGGAAGACAAGGCCAGGAAAGGCAAAGGGAAAAGCAAGACAAGGTAAGACAAGGCAAAAGGGCAAAGTAAGGCAATGCAAGGCAAAAGGGCAAAGCACGGCAAGGAAAGGCAAGGCAAAATACAAAACAAGGAAAGGCAAGTAAAAAGGGAAAGCAAGACAAGGCAAGGCAAGGAAAAAGAGCAAACCAAAGCAAGGCAAGGGAAGGCAAAAGGGCAAAGCAGGGCAAGGCAAGGAAAGGCAAATGGGTTAAGCAAGACAAGGCAATGAAAGACAATAGGGAAAGGAAGGCAAGGCAACGCAAAAGGGCAAAGCAAGGAAAGGCAAGGCAAAAGGGCAAAGCAAGGCAAGGCAAGGCAAGGCAAGGCAAGGCTAAAAGGCATAGCAAGGCAAGACAAGGCAAAAGGGCAAAGCAAGGCAAGGCAAGGCAAGGCAATAGGGAAAAGAAGGCAAGGCAAGGCAAAAGGGCAAAACAAGGCAAGGCAAGGCAAAAGGGCAAAGCAAGGAAAGGCAAGGCAAGGCAAAAAGCAATAGCAAGGCAATGCAATGCAAGGAAAAAGGGCAAAGCAAGGCAAGACAAGGCAAGGTAAAAGGGCAAAGCAAGGCAAGGCAATGAAAGGCGAAAGGGCAAAGCAGGTCAAGGCAAAAGGGCATAGCAATGCAAGGCAAAGCAATGCAAAAGGGCATAGCAAGGAAAGGCAAGGTAAGGCAAAGGCCAATGCAAGGCAAGGCAAAAGGACAAAGTAAGGCAAGGCAAGGGAAGGCAAAAGGGCAAAGCAGGGCAAGGCAAGGAACGGCAAATGGGTTAAGCAAGACAAGGCAATGAAAGACAATAGGGAAAGGAAGGCAAGGCAACGCAAAAGGGCAAAGCAAGGAAAGGCAAGGCAAAAGGGCAAAGCAAGGCAAGGCAAGGCAAGGCAAGGCTAAAAGGCATAGCAAGGGAAGACAAGGCAAAAGGGCAAAGCAAGGCAAGGCAAGGCAAGGCAAAAGGGCCAAGCAAGGCAAGCGAAGAAAAGGCAAAAGGGCAAGGTAAGGCAAGGAAAGGCAAGGGAAAAGGCAAAGCAAGGCAAGGCAAGTCAAGGCATATGGGCAAAGCAAGGCAAGGCAATGCAAGACAAAAGGGCAAAGAAAGGCAAGGCAAGTCAATAGGGCAAAGCAAGACAAGGCAAAGCAAGGCAAAAGGGTAAAATAAGACAAGGCAAGGCAAGGCAAAAATGAAGAGCAAGACAAGGCAAAACGGGAAAGCAAGGCAAGGCAATTCAATGCAAAAGAGCAAAGCAAGAAAAGCAAGGCAAGGCAAAAGGGCAAAGCAAGACAAAGCAAGGCAAGGCAAAAGGGCAAAGACTGGCAAGGCAAGGCAAGGAAAAATGGCGAAGCAACGTAAGGCAAAACGGCAAACCAAGGCAATGAAAGGCAAGGGAAAAGGGCAAAGCAAGGAAAGGCAAAGCAAGGCAAAAGAGGGCAAAGCAAGGCAAAGCAAGTCAAAGCAAGGCAAGGCGAGGAAAGGCAAAAACGCAAAGCAAGGCAAGGCAAGTAAATGCAAAAGAGAAAATCAAGGCACGGCAAGGCAAGGCAAAAGGGCAAAGCAAGGCAAGGCAAAAGGGCAAAGCAATGCAAGGCATCGCAATGCAAAAGGGCAAAGCAAGGCAAGGCAAGGTAAGGCAAAAGGGCAATGGAAGGAAAGGCAAATGGGCAAAGCAAGGCAAGGCAAGGCAAAAGGGCAAAGCAAAGCAAGGCAAGGCAAGTCAAAAGGGCAAAGCAATGCAAGGCAAGAAAAAGCAAAGGGGCAAAGAAAGGCAAAGCAAGACAAAGCAAAGGGGCAAAGAAAGGCAAGGCAAGGCAAGGCAGGGCTAAAAGGCATAGCAAGGCAAGAAAAAAGGGAAAAGCAATAGAAGGCAAGACAAAGCAAAGGGTCAAAGAAAGGCAAGGAAATGCAAGGCAAAAGGGCAAAGCAAGGCATGGCAAGGCAAGGCAAAAGGGCAAAGCAAGAAAAGGCAAAAGGACAAAGCAAATCAAGGCAAGACAAGGCAAAAGGCAAAGCAAGGCAAGGCAAGGCAAGGCTAAAAGGCATAACAAGGCAAGGCAAGGCAAAAGGGCAAAGCAAGGCAAGGCAAGGCAAGGCAAAAGAGCAAACCAAGTCAAGGCAAAAGAGCAAAGCAAGGCAATGCAAGGCAAAAGGGCAAAGCACGGCAAGGAAAGGCAAGGCAAAATACAAAACAAGGAAAGGCAAGTAAAAAGGGAAAGCAAGACAAGGCAAGGCAAGGAAAAAGAGCAAACCAAGGCAAGGCAAGGGAAGGCAAAAGGGCAAAGCAGGGCAAGGCAAGGAAAGGCAAATGGGTTAAGCAAGACAAGGCAATGAAAGACAATAGGGAAAGGAAGGCAAGGCAACGCAAAAGGGCAAAGCAAGGAAAGGCAAGGCAAAAGGGCAAAGCAAGGCAAGGCAAGGCAAGGCAAGGCAAGGCTAAAAGGCATAGCAAGGCAAGACAAGGCAAAAGGGCAAAGCAAGGCAAGGCAAGGCAAGGCAATAGGGAAAAGAAGGCAAGGCAAGGCAAAAGGGCAAAACAAGGCAAGGCAAGGCAAAAGGGCAAAGCAAGGAAAGGCAAGGCAAGGCAAAAAGCAATAGCAAGGCAATGCAATGCAAGGAAAAAGGGCAAAGCAAGGCAAGACAAGGCAAGGTAAAAGGGCAAAGCAAGGCAAGGCAATGAAAGGCGAAAGGGCAAAGCAGGTCAAGGCAAAAGGGCATAGCAATGCAAGGCAAAGCAATGCAAAAGGGCATAGCAAGGAAAGGCAAGGTAAGGCAAAGGCCAATGCAAGGCAAGGCAAAAGGACAAAGTAAGGCAAGGCAAGGGAAGGCAAAAGGGCAAAGCAGGGCAAGGCAAGGAAAGGCAAATGGGTTAAGCAAGACAAGGCAATGAAAGACAATAGGGAAAGGAAGGCAAGGCAACGCAAAAGGGCAAAGCAAGGAAAGGCAAGGCAAAAGGGCAAAGCAAGGCAAGGCAAGGCAAGGCAAGGCTAAAAGGCATAGCAAGGGAAGACAAGGCAAAAGGGCAAAGCAAGGCAAGGCAAGGCAAGGCAAAAGGGCCAAGCAAGGCAAGCGAAGAAAAGGCAAAAGGGCAAGGTAAGGCAAGGAAAGGCAAGGGAAAAGGCAAAGCAAGGCAAGGCAAGTCAAGGCATATGGGCAAAGCAAGGCAAGGCAATGCAAGACAAAAGGGCAAAGAAAGGCAAGGCAAGTCAATAGGGCAAAGCAAGACAAGGCAAAGCAAGGCAAAAGGGTAAAATAAGACAAGGCAAGGCAAGGCAAAAATGAAGAGCAAGACAAGGCAAAACGGGAAAGCAAGGCAAGGCAATTCAATGCAAAAGAGCAAAGCAAGAAAAGCAAGGCAAGGCAAAAGGGCAAAGCAAGACAAAGCAAGGCAAGGCAAAAGGGCAAAGACTGGCAAGGCAAGGCAAGGAAAAATGGCGAAGCAACGTAAGGCAAAACGGCAAACCAAGGCAATGAAAGGCAAGGGAAAAGGGCAAAGCAAGGAAAGGCAAAGCAAGGCAAAAGAGGGCAAAGCAAGGCAAAGCAAGTCAAAGCAAGGCAAGGCGAGGAAAGGCAAAAACGCAAAGCAAGGCAAGGCAAGTAAATGCAAAAGAGAAAATCAAGGCACGGCAAGGCAAGGCAAAAGGGCAAAGCAAGGCAAGGCAAAAGGGCAAAGCAATGCAAGGCATCGCAATGCAAAAGGGCAAAGCAAGGCAAGGCAAGGTAAGGCAAAAGGGCAATGGAAGGAAAGGCAAATGGGCAAAGCAAGGCAAGGCAAGGCAAAAGGGCAAAGCAAAGCAAGGCAAGGCAAGTCAAAAGGGCGAAGCAATGCAAGGCAAGAAATAGCAAAGGGGCAAAGAAAGGCAAAGCAAGACAAAGCAAAGGGGCAAAGAAAGGCAAGGCAAGGCAAGGCAGGGCTAAAAGGCATAGCAAGGCAAGAAAAAAGGGAAAAGCAATAGAAGGCAAGACAAAGCAAAGGGTCAAAGAAAGGCAAGGAAATGCAAGGCAAAAGGGCAAAGCAAGGCATGGCAAGGCAAGGCAAAAGGGCAAAGCAAGGAAAGGCAAAAGGACAAAGCAAATCAAGGCAAGACAAGGCAAAAGGCAAAGCAAGGCAAGGCAAGGCAAGGCTAAAAGGCATAACAAGGCAAGGCAAGGCAAAAGGGCAAAGCAAGGCAAGGCAAGGCAAGGCAAAAGAGCAAACCAAGTCAAGGCAAAAGAGCAAAGCAAGGCAAGGCAAGGCAAGTCAAAAGGGAAAGGAAGACAAGGCCAGGAAAGGCAAAGGGAAAAGCAAGACAAGGTAAGACAAGGCAAAAGGGCAAAGTAAGGCAATGCAAGGCAAAAGGGCAAAGCACGGCAAGGAAAGGCAAGGCAAAATACAAAACAAGGAAAGGCAAGTAAAAAGGGAAAGCAAGACAAGGCAAGGCAAGGAAAAAGAGCAAACCAAGGCAAGGCAAGGGAAGGCAAAAGGGCAAAGCAGGGCAAGGCAAGGAAAGGCAAATGGGTTAAGCAAGACAAGGCAATGAAAGACAATAGGGAAAGGAAGGCAAGGCAACGCAAAAGGGCAAAGCAAGGAAAGGCAAGGCAAAAGGGCATAGCAAGGCAAGACAAGGCAAAAGGGCAAAGCAAGGCAAGGCAAGGCAAGGCAATAGGGAAAAGAAGGCAAGGCAAGGCAAAAGGGCAAAACAAGGCAAGGCAAGGCAAAAGGGCAAAGCAAGGAAAGGCAAGGCAAGGCAAAAAGCAATAGCAAGGCAATGCAATGCAAGGAAAAAGGGCAAAGCAAGGCAAGACAAGGCAAGGTAAAAGGGCAAAGCAAGGCAAGGCAATGAAAGGCGAAAGGGCAAAGCAGGTCAAGGCAAAAGGGCATAGCAATGCAAGGCAAAGCAATGCAAAAGGGCATAGCAAGGAAAGGCAAGGTAAGGCAAAGGCCAATGCAAGGCAAGGCAAAAGGACAAAGTAAGGCAAGGCAAGGGAAGGCAAAAGGGCAAAGCAGGGCAAGGCAAGGAACGGCAAATGGGTTAAGCAAGACAAGGCAATGAAAGACAATAGGGAAAGGAAGGCAAGGCAACGCAAAAGGGCAAAGCAAGGAAAGGCAAGGCAAAAGGGCAAAGCAAGGCAAGGCAAGGCAAGGCAAGGCTAAAAGGCATAGCAAGGGAAGACAAGGCAAAAGGGCCAAGCAAGGCAAGCGAAGAAAAGGCAAAAGGGCAAGGTAAGGCAAGGAAAGGCAAGGGAAAAGGCAAAGCAAGGCAAGGCAAGTCAAGGCATATGGGCAAAGCAAGGCAAGGCAATGCAAGACAAAAGGGCAAAGAAAGGCAAGGCAAGTCAATAGGGCAAAGCAAGACAAGGCAAAGCAAGGCAAAAGGGTAAAATAAGACAAGGCAAGGCAAAAATGAAGAGCAAGACAAGGCAAAACGGGAAAGCAAGGCAAGGCAGTTCAATGCAAAAGAGCAAAGCAAGAAAAGCAAGGCAAGGCAAAAGGGCAAAGCAAGACAAAGCAAGGCAAGGCAAAAGGGCAAAGACTGGCAAGGCAAGGCAAGGAAAAATGGCGAAGCAACGTAAGGCAAAACGGCAAACCAAGGCAATGAAAGGCAAGGGAAAAGGGCAAAGCAAGGAAAGGCAAAGCAAGGCAAAAGAGGGCAAAGCAAGGCAAAGCAAGTCAAAGCAAGGCAAGGCGAGGAAAGGCAAAAACGCAAAGCAAGGCAAGGCAAGTAAATGCAAAAGAGAAAATCAAGGCACGGCAAGGCAAGGCAAAAGGGCAAAGCAAGGCAAGGCAAAAGGGCAAAGCAATGCAAGGCATCGCACTGCAAAAGGGCAAGGCAAGGCAAGGCATATGGGCAAAGCAAGGCAAGGCAAAAGGGCAAAGCAATGCAAGGCATCGCAATGCAAAAGGGCAAAGCAAGGCAAGGCAAGGTAAGGCAAAAGGGCAATGGAAGGAAAGGCAAATGGGCAAAGCAAGGCAAGGCAAGGCAAAACGGCAAAGCAAAGCAAGGCAAGGCAAGACAAAAGGGCAAAGCAATGCAAGGCAAGAAATAGCAAAGGGGCAAAGAAAGGCAAAGCAAGACAAAGCAAAGGGGCAAAGAAAGGCAAGGCAAGGCAAGGCAGGGCTAAAAGGCATAGCAAGGCAAGAAAAAAGGGAAAAGCAATAGAAGGCAAGACAAAGCAAAGGGTCAAAGAAAGGCAAGGAAATGCAAGGCAAAAGGGCAAAGCAAGGCATGGCAAGGCAAGGCAAAAGGGCAAAGCAAGGAAAGGCAAAAGGACAAAGCAAATCAAGGCAAGACAAGGCAAAAGGCAAAGCAAGGCAAGGCAAGGCAAGGCTAAAAGGCATAACAAGGCAAGGCAAGGCAAAAGGGCAAAGCAAGGCAAGGCAAGGCAAGGCAAAAGAGCAAACCAAGTCAAGGCAAAAGAGCAAAGCAAGGCAAGGCAAGGCAAGTCAAAAGGGAAAGGAAGACAAGGCCAGGAAAGGCAAAGGGAAAAGCAAGACAAGGTAAGACAAGGCAAAAGGGCAAAGTAAGGCAATGCAAGGCAAAAGGGCAAAGCACGGCAAGGAAAGGCAAGGCAAAATACAAAACAAGGAAAGGCAAGTAAAAAGGGAAAGCAAGACAAGGCAAGGCAAGGAAAAAGAGCAAACCAAGGCAAGGCAAGGGAAGGCAAAAGGGCAAAGCAGGGCAAGGCAAGGAAAGGCAAATGGGTTAAGCAAGACAAGGCAATGAAAGACAATAGGGAAAGGAAGGCAAGGCAACGCAAAAGGGCAAAGCAAGGAAAGGCAAGGCAAAAGGGCAAAGCAAGGCAAGGCAAGGCAAGGCAAGGCAAGGCTAAAAGGCATAGCAAGGCAAGACAAGGCAAAAGGGCAAAGCAAGGCAAGGCAAGGCAAGGCAATAGGGAAAAGAAGGCAAGGCAAGGCAAAAGGGCAAAACAAGGCAAGGCAAGGCAAAAGGGCAAAGCAAGGAAAGGCAAGGCAAGGCAAAAAGCAATAGCAAGGCAATGCAATGCAAGGAAAAAGGGCAAAGCAAGGCAAGACAAGGCAAGGTAAAAGGGCAAAGCAAGGCAAGGCAATGAAAGGCGAAAGGGCAAAGCAGGTCAAGGCAAAAGGGCATAGCAATGCAAGGCAAAGCAATGCAAAAGGGCATAGCAAGGAAAGGCAAGGTAAGGCAAAGGCCAATGCAAGGCAAGGCAAAAGGACAAAGTAAGGCAAGGCAAGGGAAGGCAAAAGGGCAAAGCAGGGCAAGGCAAGGAACGGCAAATGGGTTAAGCAAGACAAGGCAATGAAAGACAATAGGGAAAGGAAGGCAAGGCAACGCAAAAGGGCAAAGCAAGGAAAGGCAAGGCAAAAGGGCAAAGCAAGGCAAGGCAAGGCAAGGCAAGGCTAAAAGGCATAGCAAGGGAAGACAAGGCAAAAGGGCCAAGCAAGGCAAGCGAAGAAAAGGCAAAAGGGCAAGGTAAGGCAAGGAAAGGCAAGGGAAAAGGCAAAGCAAGGCAAGGCAAGTCAAGGCATATGGGCAAAGCAAGGCAAGGCAATGCAAGACAAAAGGGCAAAGAAAGGCAAGGCAAGTCAATAGGGCAAAGCAAGACAAGGCAAAGCAAGGCAAAAGGGTAAAATAAGACAAGGCAAGGCAAAAATGAAGAGCAAGACAAGGCAAAACGGGAAAGCAAGGCAAGGCAATTCAATGCAAAAGAGCAAAGCAAGAAAAGCAAGGCAAGGCAAAAGGGCAAAGCAAGACAAAGCAAGGCAAGGCAAAAGGGCAAAGACTGGCAAGGCAAGGCAAGGAAAAATGGCGAAGCAACGTAAGGCAAAACGGCAAACCAAGGCAATGAAAGGCAAGGGAAAAGGGCAAAGCAAGGAAAGGCAAAGCAAGGCAAAAGAGGGCAAAGCAAGGCAAAGCAAGTCAAAGCAAGGCAAGGCGAGGAAAGGCAAAAACGCAAAGCAAGGCAAGGCAAGTAAATGCAAAAGAGAAAATCAAGGCACGGCAAGGCAAGGCAAAAGGGCAAAGCAAGGCAAGGCAAAAGGGCAAAGCAATGCAAGGCATCGCAATGCAAATGGGCAAAGCAAGGCAAGGCAAGGTAAGGCAAAAGGGCAATGGAAGGAAAGGCAAATGGGCAAAGCAAGGCAAGGCAAAAGGGCAAAGCAAAGCAAGGCAAGGCAAGTCAAAAGGGCAAAGCAATGCAAGGCAAGAAAAAGCAAAGGGGCAAAGAAAGGCAAAGCAAGACAAAGCAAAGGGGCAAAGAAAGGCAAGGCAAGGCAAGGCAGGGCTAAAAGGCATAGCAAGGCAAGAAAAAAGGGAAAAGCAATAGAAGGCAAGACAAAGCAAAGGGTCAAAGAAAGGCAAGGAAATGCAAGGCAAAAGGGCAAAGCAAGGCATGGCAAGGCAAGGCAAAAGGGCAAAGCAAGGAAAGGCAAAAGGACAAAGCAAATCAAGGCAAGACAAGGCAAAAGGCAAAGCAAGGCAAGGCAAGGCAAGGCTAAAAGGCATAACAAGGCAAGGCTAAAAGGCATAACAAGGCAAGGCAAGGCAAAAGGGCAAAGCAAGGCAAGGCAAGGCAAGGCAAAAGAGCAAACCAAGTCAAGGCAAAAGAGCAAAGCAAGGCAAGGCAAGGCAAGTCAAAAGGGAAAGGAAGACAAGGCCAGGAAAGGCAAAGGGAAAAGCAAGACAAGGTAAGACAAGGCAAAAGGGCAAAGTAAGGCAATGCAAGGCAAAAGGGCAAAGCACGGCAAGGAAAGGCAAGGCAAAATACAAAACAAGGAAAGGCAAGTAAAAAGGGAAAGCAAGACAAGGCAAGGCAAGGAAAAAGAGCAAACCAAGGCAAGGCAAGGGAAGGCAAAAGGGCAAAGCAGGGCAAGGCAAGGAAAGGCAAATGGGTTAAGCAAGACAAGGCAATGAAAGACAATAGGGAAAGGAAGGCAAGGCAACGCAAAAGGGCAAAGCAAGGAAAGGCAAGGCAAAAGGGCAAAGCAAGGCAAGGCAAGGCAAGGCAAGGCAAGGCTAAAAGGCATAGCAAGGCAAGACAAGGCAAAAGGGCAAAGCAAGGCAAGGCAAGGCAAGGCAATAGGGAAAAGAAGGCAAGGCAAGGCAAAAGGGCAAAACAAGGCAAGGCAAGGCAAAAGGGCAAAGCAAGGAAAGGCAAGGCAAGGCAAAAAGCAATAGCAAGGCAATGCAATGCAAGGAAAAAGGGCAAAGCAAGGCAAGACAAGGCAAGGTAAAAGGGCAAAGCAAGGCAAGGCAATGAAAGGCGAAAGGGCAAAGCAGGTCAAGGCAAAAGGGCATAGCAATGCAAGGCAAAGCAATGCAAAAGGGCATAGCAAGGAAAGGCAAGGTAAGGCAAAGGCCAATGCAAGGCAAGGCAAAAGGACAAAGTAAGGCAAGGCAAGGGAAGGCAAAAGGGCAAAGCAGGGCAAGGCAAGGAAAGGCAAATGGGTTAAGCAAGACAAGGCAATGAAAGACAATAGGGAAAGGAAGGCAAGGCAACGCAAAAGGGCAAAGCAAGGAAAGGCAAGGCAAAAGGGCAAAGCAAGGCAAGGCAAGGCAAGGCAAGGCTAAAAGGCATAGCAAGGGAAGACAAGGCAAAAGGGCAAAGCAAGGCAAGGCAAGGCAAGGCAAAAGGGCCAAGCAAGGCAAGCGAAGAAAAGGCAAAAGGGCAAGGTAAGGCAAGGAAAGGCAAGGGAAAAGGCAAAGCAAGGCAAGGCAAGTCAAGGCATATGGGCAAAGCAAGGCAAGGCAATGCAAGACAAAAGGGCAAAGAAAGGCAAGGCAAGTCAATAGGGCAAAGCAAGACAAGGCAAAGCAAGGCAAAAGGGTAAAATAAGACAAGGCAAGGCAAGGCAAAAATGAAGAGCAAGACAAGGCAAAACGGGAAAGCAAGGCAAGGCAATTCAATGCAAAAGAGCAAAGCAAGAAAAGCAAGGCAAGGCAAAAGGGCAAAGCAAGACAAAGCAAGGCAAGGCAAAAGGGCAAAGACTGGCAAGGCAAGGCAAGGAAAAATGGCGAAGCAACGTAAGGCAAAACGGCAAACCAAGGCAATGAAAGGCAAGGGAAAAGGGCAAAGCAAGGAAAGGCAAAGCAAGGCAAAAGAGGGCAAAGCAAGGCAAAGCAAGTCAAAGCAAGGCAAGGCGAGGAAAGGCAAAAACGCAAAGCAAGGCAAGGCAAGTAAATGCAAAAGAGAAAATCAAGGCACGGCAAGGCAAGGCAAAAGGGCAAAGCAAGGCAAGGCAAAAGGGCAAAGCAATGCAAGGCATCGCAATGCAAAAGGGCAAAGCAAGGCAAGGCAAGGTAAGGCAAAAGGGCAATGGAAGGAAAGGCAAATGGGCAAAGCAAGGCAAGGCAAGGCAAAAGGGCAAAGCAAAGCAAGGCAAGGCAAGTCAAAAGGGCAAAGCAATGCAAGGCAAGAAATAGCAAAGGGGCAAAGAAAGGCAAAGCAAGACAAAGCAAAGGGGCAAAGAAAGGCAAGGCAAGGCAAGGCAGGGCTAAAAGGCATAGCAAGGCAAGAAAAAAGGGAAAAGCAATAGAAGGCAAGACAAAGCAAAGGGTCAAAGAAAGGCAAGGAAATGCAAGGCAAAAGGGCAAAGCAAGGCATGGCAAGGCAAGGCAAAAGGGCAAAGCAAGGAAAGGCAAAAGGACAAAGCAAATCAAGGCAAGACAAGGCAAAAGGCAAAGCAAGGCAAGGCAAGGCAAGGCTAAAAGGCATAACAAGGCAAGGCTAAAAGGCATAACAAGGCAAGGCAAGGCAAAAGGGCAAAGCAAGGCAAGGCAAGGCAAGGCAAAAGAGCAAACCAAGTCAAGGCAAAAGAGCAAAGCAAGGCAAGGCAAGGCAAGTCAAAAGGGAAAGGAAGACAAGGCCAGGAAAGGCAAAGGGAAAAGCAAGACAAGGTAAGACAAGGCAAAAGGGCAAAGTAAGGCAATGCAAGGCAAAAGGGCAAAGCACGGCAAGGAAAGGCAAGGCAAAATACAAAACAAGGAAAGGCAAGTAAAAAGGGAAAGCAAGACAAGGCAAGGCAAGGAAAAAGAGCAAACCAAGGCAAGGCAAGGGAAGGCAAAAGGGCAAAGCAGGGCAAGGCAAGGAAAGGCAAATGGGTTAAGCAAGACAAGGCAATGAAAGACAATAGGGAAAGGAAGGCAAGGCAACGCAAAAGGGCAAAGCAAGGAAAGGCAAGGCAAAAGGGCAAAGCAAGGCAAGGCAAGGCAAGGCAAGGCAAGGCTAAAAGGCATAGCAAGGCAAGACAAGGCAAAAGGGCAAAGCAAGGCAAGGCAAGGCAAGGCAATAGGGAAAAGAAGGCAAGGCAAGGCAAAAGGGCAAAACAAGGCAAGGCAAGGCAAAAGGGCAAAGCAAGGAAAGGCAAGGCAAGGCAAAAAGCAATAGCAAGGCAATGCAATGCAAGGAAAAAGGGCAAAGCAAGGCAAGACAAGGCAAGGTAAAAGGGCAAAGCAAGGCAAGGCAATGAAAGGCGAAAGGGCAAAGCAGGTCAAGGCAAAAGGGCATAGCAATGCAAGGCAAAGCAATGCAAAAGGGCATAGCAAGGAAAGGCAAGGTAAGGCAAAGGCCAATGCAAGGCAAGGCAAAAGGACAAAGTAAGGCAAGGCAAGGGAAGGCAAAAGGGCAAAGCAGGGCAAGGCAAGGAACGGCAAATGGGTTAAGCAAGACAAGGCAATGAAAGACAATAGGGAAAGGAAGGCAAGGCAACGCAAAAGGGCAAAGCAAGGAAAGGCAAGGCAAAAGGGCAAAGCAAGGCAAGGCAAGGCAAGGCAAGGCTAAAAGGCATAGCAAGGGAAGACAAGGCAAAAGGGCCAAGCAAGGCAAGCGAAGAAAAGGCAAAAGGGCAAGGTAAGGCAAGGAAAGGCAAGGGAAAAGGCAAAGCAAGGCAAGGCAAGTCAAGGCATATGGGCAAAGCAAGGCAAGGCAATGCAAGACAAAAGGGCAAAGAAAGGCAAGGCAAGTCAATAGGGCAAAGCAAGACAAGGCAAAGCAAGGCAAAAGGGTAAAATAAGACAAGGCAAGGCAAAAATGAAGAGCAAGACAAGGCAAAACGGGAAAGCAAGGCAAGGCAATTCAATGCAAAAGAGCAAAGCAAGAAAAGCAAGGCAAGGCAAAAGGGCAAAGCAAGACAAAGCAAGGCAAGGCAAAAGGGCAAAGACTGGCAAGGCAAGGCAAGGAAAAATGGCGAAGCAACGTAAGGCAAAACGGCAAACCAAGGCAATGAAAGGCAAGGGAAAAGGGCAAAGCAAGGAAAGGCAAAGCAAGGCAAAAGAGGGCAAAGCAAGGCAAAGCAAGTCAAAGCAAGGCAAGGCGAGGAAAGGCAAAAACGCAAAGCAAGGCAAGGCAAGTAAATGCAAAAGAGAAAATCAAGGCACGGCAAGGCAAGGCAAAAGGGCAAAGCAAGGCAAGGCAAAAGGGCAAAGCAATGCAAGGCATCGCAATGCAAAAGGGCAAAGCAAGGCAAGGCAAGGTAAGGCAAAAGGGCAATGGAAGGAAAGGCAAATGGGCAAAGCAAGGCAAGGCAAGGCAAAAGGGCAAAGCAAAGCAAGGCAAGGCAAGTCAAAAGGGCAAAGCAATGCAAGGCAAGAAAAAGCAAAGGGGCAAAGAAAGGCAAAGCAAGACAAAGCAAAGGGGCAAAGAAAGGCAAGGCAAGGCAAGGCAGGGCTAAAAGGCATAGCAAGGCAAGAAAAAAGGGAAAAGCAATAGAAGGCAAGACAAAGCAAAGGGTCAAAGAAAGGCAAGGAAATGCAAGGCAAAACGGCAAAGCAAGGCATGGCAAGGCAAGGCAAAAGGGCAAAGCAAGGAAAGGCAAAAGGACAAAGCAAATCAAGGCAAGACAAGGCAAAAGGCAAAGCAAGGCAAGGCAAGGCAAGGCTAAAAGGCATAACAAGGCAAGGCTAAAAGGCATAACAAGGCAAGGCAAGGCAAAAGGGCAAAGCAAGGCAAGGCAAGGCAAGGCAAAAGAGCAAACCAAGTCAAGGCAAAAGAGCAAAGCAAGGCAAGGCAAGGCAAGTCAAAAGGGAAAGGAAGACAAGGCCAGGAAAGGCAAAGGGAAAAGCAAGACAAGGTAAGACAAGGCAAAAGGGCAAAGTAAGGCAATGCAAGGCAAAAGGGCAAAGCACAGCAAGGAAAGGCAAGGCAAAATACAAAACAAGGAAAGGCAAGTAAAAAGGGAAAGCAAGACAAGGCAAGGCAAGGAAAAAGAGCAAACCAAGGCAAGGCAAGGGAAGGCAAAAGGGCAAAGCAGGGCAAGGCAAGGAAAGGCAAATGGGTTAAGCAAGACAAGGCAATGAAAGACAATAGGGAAAGGAAGGCAAGGCAACGCAAAAGGGCAAAGCAAGGAAAGGCAAGGCAAAAGGGCAAAGCAAGGCAAGGCAAGGCAAGGCAAGGCAAGGCTAAAAGGCATAGCAAGGCAAGACAAGGCAAAAGGGCAAAGCAAGGCAAGGCAAGGCAAGGCAATAGGGAAAAGAAGGCAAGGCAAGGCAAAAGGGCAAAACAAGGCAAGGCAAGGCAAAAGGGCAAAGCAAGGAAAGGCAAGGCAAGGCAAAAAGCAATAGCAAGGCAATGCAATGCAAGGAAAAAGGGCAAAGCAAGGCAAGACAAGGCAAGGTAAAAGGGCAAAGCAAGGCAAGGCAATGAAAGGCGAAAGGGCAAAGCAGGTCAAGGCAAAAGGGCATAGCAATGCAAGGCAAAGCAATGCAAAAGGGCATAGCAAGGAAAGGCAAGGTAAGGCAAAGGCCAATGCAAGGCAAGGCAAAAGGACAAAGTAAGGCAAGGCAAGGGAAGGCAAAAGGGCAAAGCAGGGCAAGGCAAGGAACGGCAAATGGGTTAAGCAAGACAAGGCAATGAAAGACAATAGGGAAAGGAAGGCAAGGCAACGCAAAAGGGCAAAGCAAGGAAAGACAAGGCAAAAGGGCAAAGCAAGGCAAGGCAAGGCAAGGCAAAAGGGCCAAGCAAGGCAAGCGAAGAAAAGGCAAAAGGGCAAGGTAAGGCAAGGAAAGGCAAGGGAAAAGGCAAAGCAAGGCAAGGCAAGTCAAGGCATATGGGCAAAGCAAGGCAAGGCAATGCAAGACAAAAGGGCAAAGAAAGGCAAGGCAAGTCAATAGGGCAAAGCAAGACAAGGCAAAGCAAGGCAAAAGGGTAAAATAAGACAAGGCAAGGCAAGGCAAAAATGAAGAGCAAGACAAGGCAAAACGGGAAAGCAAGGCAAGGCAATTCAATGCAAAAGAGCAAAGCAAGAAAAGCAAGGCAAGGCAAAAGGGCAAAGCAAGACAAAGCAAGGCAAGGCAAAAGGGCAAAGACTGGCAAGGCAAGGCAAGGAAAAATGGCGAAGCAACGTAAGGCAAAACGGCAAACCAAGGCAATGAAAGGCAAGGGAAAAGGGCAAAGCAAGGAAAGGCAAAGCAAGGCAAAAGAGGGCAAAGCAAGGCAAAGCAAGTCAAAGCAAGGCAAGGCGAGGAAAGGCAAAAACGCAAAGCAAGGCAAGGCAAGTAAATGCAAAAGAGAAAATCAAGGCACGGCAAGGCAAGGCAAAAGGGCAAAGCAAGGCAAGGCAAAAGGGCAAAGCAATGCAAGGCATCGCAATGCAAAAGGGCAAAGCAAGGCAAGGCAAGGCAAGGCAAAAGGGCAATGGAAGGAAAGGCAAATGGGCAAAGCAAGGCAAGGCAAAAGGGCAAAGCAAAGCAAGGCAAGGCAAGTCAAAAGGGCAAAGCAATGCAAGGCAAGAAAAAGCAAAGGGGCAAAGAAAGGCAAAGCAAGACAAAGCAAAGGGGCAAAGAAAGGCAAGGCAAGGCAAGGCAGGGCTAAAAGGCATAGCAAGGCAAGAAAAAAGGGAAAAGCAATAGAAGGCAAGACAAAGCAAAGGGTCAAAGAAAGGCAAGGAAATGCAAGGCAAAACGGCAAAGCAAGGCATGGCAAGGCAAGGCAAAAGGGCAAAGCAAGGAAAGGCAAAAGGACAAAGCAAATCAAGGCAAGACAAGGCAAAAGGCAAAGCAAGGCAAGGCAAGGCAAGGCTAAAAGGCATAACAAGGCAAGGCTAAAAGGCATAACAAGGCAAGGCAAGGCAAAAGGGCAAAGCAAGGCAAGGCAAGGCAAGGCAAAAGAGCAAACCAAGTCAAGGCAAAAGAGCAAAGCAAGGCAAGGCAAGGCAAGTCAAAAGGGAAAGGAAGACAAGGCCAGGAAAGGCAAAGGGAAAAGCAAGACAAGGTAAGACAAGGCAAAAGGGCAAAGTAAGGCAATGCAAGGCAAAAGGGCAAAGCACGGCAAGGAAAGGCAAGGCAAAATACAAAACAAGGAAAGGCAAGTAAAAAGGGAAAGCAAGACAAGGCAAGGCAAGGAAAAAGAGCAAACCAAGGCAAGGCAAGGGAAGGCAAAAGGGCAAAGCAGGGCAAGGCAAGGAAAGGCAAATGGGTTAAGCAAGACAAGGCAATGAAAGACAATAGGGAAAGGAAGGCAAGGCAACGCAAAAGGGCAAAGCAAGGAAAGGCAAGGCAAAAGGGCAAAGCAAGGCAAGGCAAGGCAAGACAAGGCAAGGCTAAAAGACATAGCAAGGCAAGACAAGGCAAAAGGGCAAAGCAAGGCAAGGCAAGGCAAGGCAATAGGGAAAAGAAGGCAAGGCAAGGCAAAAGGGCAAAACAAGGCAAGGCAAGGCAAAAGGGCAAAGCAAGGAAAGGCAAGGCAAGGCAAAAAGCAATAGCAAGGCAATGCAATGCAAGGAAAAAGGGCAAAGCAAGGCAAGACAAGGCAAGGTAAAAGGGCAAAGCAAGGCAAGGCAATGAAAGGCGAAAGGGCAAAGCAGGTCAAGGCAAAAGGGCATAGCAATGCAAGGCAAAGCAATGCAAAAGGGCATAGCAAGGAAAGGCAAGGTAAGGCAAAGGCCAATGCAAGGCAAGGCAAAAGGACAAAGTAAGGCAAGGCAAGGGAAGGCAAAAGGGCAAAGCAGGGCAAGGCAAGGAACGGCAAATGGGTTAAGCAAGACAAGGCAATGAAAGACAATAGGGAAAGGAAGGCAAGGCAACGCAAAAGGGCAAAGCAAGGAAAGACAAGGCAAAAGGGCAAAGCAAGGCAAGGCAAGGCAAGGCAAAAGGGCCAAGCAAGGCAAGCGAAGAAAAGGCAAAAGGGCAAGGTAAGGCAAGGAAAGGCAAGGGAAAAGGCAAAGCAAGGCAAGGCAAGTCAAGGCATATGGGCAAAGCAAGGCAAGGCAATGCAAGACAAAAGGGCAAAGAAAGGCAAGGCAAGTCAATAGGGCAAAGCAAGACAAGGCAAAGCAAGGCAAAAGGGTAAAATAAGACAAGGCAAGGCAAGGCAAAAATGAAGAGCAAGACAAGGCAAAACGGGAAAGCAAGGCAAGGCAATTCAATGCAAAAGAGCAAAGCAAGAAAAGCAAGGCAAGGCAAAAGGGCAAAGCAAGACAAAGCAAGGCAAGGCAAAAGGGCAAAGACTGGCAAGGCAAGGCAAGGAAAAATGGCGAAGCAACGTAAGGCAAAACGGCAAACCAAGGCAATGAAAGGCAAGGGAAAAGGGCAAAGCAAGGAAAGGCAAAGCAAGGCAAAAGAGGGCAAAGCAAGGCAAAGCAAGTCAAAGCAAGGCAAGGCGAGGAAAGGCAAAAACGCAAAGCAAGGCAAGGCAAGTAAACGCAAAAGAGAAAATCAAGGCACGGCAAGGCAAGGCAAAAGGGCAAAGCAAGGCAAGGCAAAAGGGCAAAGCAATGCAAGGCATCGCAATGCAAAAGGGCAAAGCAAGGCAAGGCAAGGTAAGGCAAAAGGGCAATGGAAGGAAAGGCAAATGGGCAAAGCAAGGCAAGGCAAGGCAAAAGGGCAAAGCAAAGCAAGGCAAGGCTAGTCAAAAGGGCAAAGCAATGCAAGGCAAGAAAAAGCAAAGGGGCAAAGAAAGGCAAAGCAAGACAAAGCAAAGGGGCAAAGAAAGGCAAGGCAAGGCAAGGCAGGGCTAAAAGGCATAGCAAGGCAAGAAAAAAGGGAAAAGCAATAGAAGGCAAGACAAAGCAAAGGGTCAAAGAAAGGCAAGGAAATGCAAGGCAAAAGGGCAAAGCAAGGCATGGCAAGGCAAGGCAAAAGGGCAAAGCAAGGAAAGGCAAAAGGACAAAGCAAATCAAGGCAAGACAAGGCAAAAGGCAAAGCAAGGCAAGGCAAGGCAAGGCTAAAAGGCATAACAAGGCAAGGCTAAAAGGCATAACAAGGCAAGGCAAGGCAAAAGGGCAAAGCAAGGCAAGGCAAGGCAAGGCAAAAGAGCAAACCAAGTCAAGGCAAAAGAGCAAAGCAAGGCAAGGCAAGGCAAGTCAAAAGGGAAAGGAAGACAAGGCCAGGAAAGGCAAAGGGAAAAGCAAGACAAGGTAAGACAAGGCAAAAGGGCAAAGTAAGGCAATGCAAGGCAAAAGGGCAAAGCACGGCAAGGAAAGGCAAGGCAAAATACAAAACAAGGAAAGGCAAGTAAAAAGGGAAAGCAAGACAAGGCAAGGCAAGGAAAAAGAGCAAATCAAGGCAAGGCAAGGGAAGGCAAAAGGGCAAAGCAGGGCAAGGCAAGGAAAGGCAAATGGGTTAAGCAAGACAAGGCAATGAAAGACAATAGGGAAAGGAAGGCAAGGCAACGCAAAAGGGCAAAGCAAGGAAAGGCAAGGCAAAAGGGCAAAGCAAGGCAAGGCAAGGCAAGGCAAGGCAAGGCTAAAAGGCATAGCAAGGCAAGACAAGGCAAAAGGGCAAAGCAAGGCAAGGCAAGGCAAGGCAATAGGGAAAAGAAGGCAAGGCAAGGCAAAAGGGCAAAACAAGGCAAGGCAAGGCAAAAGGGCAAAGCAAGGAAAGGCAAGGCAAGGCAAAAAGCAATAGCAAGGCAATGCAATGCAAGGAAAAAGGGCAAAGCAAGGCAAGACAAGGCAAGGTAAAAGGGCAAAGCAAGGCAAGGCAATGAAAGGCGAAAGGGCAAAGCAGGTCAAGGCAAAAGGGCATAGCAATGCAAGGCAAAGCAATGCAAAAGGGCATAGCAAGGAAAGGCAAGGTAAGGCAAAGGCCAATGCAAGGCAAGGCAAAAGGACAAAGTAAGGCAAGGCAAGGGAAGGCAAAAGGGCAAAGCAGGGCAAGGCAAGGAACGGCAAATGGGTTAAGCAAGACAAGGCAATGAAAGACAATAGGGAAAGGAAGGCAAGGCAACGCAAAAGGGCAAAGCAAGGAAAGGCAAGGCAAAAGGGCAAAGCAAGGCAAGGCAAGGCAAGGCTAAAAGGCATAGCAAGGGAAGACAAGGCAAAAGGGCAAAGCAAGGCAAGGCAAGGCAAGGCAAAAGGGCCAAGCAAGGCAAGCGAAGAAAAGGCAAAAGGGCAAGGCAACGCAAGGAAAGGCAAGGGAAAAGGCAAAGCAAGGCAAGGCAAGGCAAGGGAAGGCTAAAAGGCATAGCAAGGGAAGACAAGGCAAAAGGGCAAAGCAAGGCAAGGCAAGGCAAGGCAAAAGGGCCAAGCAAGGCAAGCGAAGAAAAGGCAAAAGGGCAAGGTAAGGCAAGGAAAGGCAAGGGAAAAGGCAAAGCAAGGCAAGGCAAGTCAAGGCATATGGGCAAAGCAAGGCAAGGCAATGCAAGACAAAAGGGCAAAGAAAGGCAAGGCAAGTCAATAGGGCAAAGCAAGACAAGGCAAAGCAAGGCAAAAGGGTAAAATAAGACAAGGCAAGGCAAGGCAAAAATGAAGAGCAAGACAAGGCAAAACGGGAAAGCAAGGCAAGGCAATTCAATGCAAAAGAGCAAAGCAAGAAAAGCAAGGCAAGGCAAAAGGGCAAAGCAAGACAAAGCAAGGCAAGGCAAAAGGGCAAAGACTGGCAAGGCAAGGCAAGGAAAAATGGCGAAGCAACGTAAGGCAAAACGGCAAACCAAGGCAATGAAAGGCAAGGGAAAAGGGCAAAGCAAGGAAAGGCAAAGCAAGGCAAAAGAGGGCAAAGCAAGGCAAAGCAAGTCAAAGCAAGGCAAGGCGAGGAAAGGCAAAAACGCAAAGCAAGGCAAGGCAAGTAAATGCAAAAGAGAAAATCAAGGCACGGCAAGGCAAGGCAAAAGGGCAAAGCAAGGCAAGGCAAAAGGGCAAAGCAATGCAAGGCATCGCAATGCAAAAGGGCAAAGCAAGGCAAGGCAAGGCAAGGCAAAAGGGCAATGGAAGGAAAGGCAAATGGGCAAAGCAAGGCAAGGCAAAAGGGCAAAGCAAAGCAAGGCAAGGCAAGTCAAAAGGGCAAAGCAATGCAAGGCAAGAAAAAGCAAAGGGGCAAAGAAAGGCAAAGCAAGACAAAGCAAAGGGGCAAAGAAAGGCAAGGCAAGGCAAGGCAGGGCTAAAAGGCATAGCAAGGCAAGAAAAAAGGGAAAAGCAATAGAAGGCAAGACAAAGCAAAGGGTCAAAGAAAGGCAAGGAAATGCAAGGCAAAAGGGCAAAGCAAGGCATGGCAAGGCAAGGCAAAAGGGCAAAGCAAGGAAAGGCAAAAGGACAAAGCAAATCAAGGCAAGACAAGGCAAAAGGCAAAGCAAGGCAAGGCAAGGCAAGGCTAAAAGGCATAACAAGGCAAGGCTAAAAGGCATAACAAGGCAAGGCAAGGCAAAAGGGCAAAGCAAGGCAAGGCAAGGCAAGGCAAAAGAGCAAACCAAGTCAAGGCAAAAGAGCAAAGCAAGGCAAGGCAAGGCAAGTCAAAAGGGAAAGGAAGACAAGGCCAGGAAAGGCAAAGGGAAAAGCAAGACAAGGTAAGACAAGGCAAAAGGGCAAAGTAAGGCAATGCAAGGCAAAAGGGCAAAGCACGGCAAGGAAAGGCAAGGCAAAATACAAAACAAGGAAAGGCAAGTAAAAAGGGAAAGCAAGACAAGGCAAGGCAAGGAAAAAGAGCAAACCAAGGCAAGGCAAGGGAAGGCAAAAGGGCAAAGCAGGGCAAGGCAAGGAAAGGCAAATGGGTTAAGCAAGACAAGGCAATGAAAGACAATAGGGAAAGGAAGGCAAGGCAACGCAAAAGGGCAAAGCAAGGAAAGGCAAGGCAAAAGGGCAAAGCAAGGCAAGGCAAGGCAAGACAAGGCAAGGCTAAAAGACATAGCAAGGCAAGACAAGGCAAAAGGGCAAAGCAAGGCAAGGCAAGGCAAGGCAATAGGGAAAAGAAGGCAAGGCAAGGCAAAAGGGCAAAACAAGGCAAGGCAAGGCAAAAGGGCAAAGCAAGGAAAGGCAAGGCAAGGCAAAAAGCAATAGCAAGGCAATGCAATGCAAGGAAAAAGGGCAAAGCAAGGCAAGACAAGGCAAGGTAAAAGGGCAAAGCAAGGCAAGGCAATGAAAGGCGAAAGGGCAAAGCAGGTCAAGGCAAAAGGGCATAGCAATGCAAGGCAAAGCAATGCAAAAGGGCATAGCAAGGAAAGGCAAGGTAAGGCAAAGGCCAATGCAAGGCAAGGCAAAAGGACAAAGTAAGGCAAGGCAAGGGAAGGCAAAAGGGCAAAGCAGGGCAAGGCAAGGAACGGCAAATGGGTTAAGCAAGACAAGGCAATGAAAGACAATAGGGAAAGGAAGGCAAGGCAACGCAAAAGGGCAAAGCAAGGAAAGGCAAGGCAAAAGGGCAAAGCAAGGCAAGGCAAGGCAAGGCTAAAAGGCATAGCAAGGGAAGACAAGGCAAAAGGGCAAAGCAAGGCAAGGCAAGGCAAGGCAAAAGGGCCAAGCAAGGCAAGCGAAGAAAAGGCAAAAGGGCAAGGCAACGCAAGGAAAGGCAAGGGAAAAGGCAAAGCAAGGCAAGGCAAGGCAAGGGAAGGCTAAAAGGCATAGCAAGGGAAGACAAGGCAAAAGGGCAAAGCAAGGCAAGGCAAGGCAAGGCAAAAGGGCCAAGCAAGGCAAGCGAAGAAAAGGCAAAAGGGCAAGGTAAGGCAAGGAAAGGCAAGGGAAAAGGCAAAGCAAGGCAAGGCAAGTCAAGGCATATGGGCAAAGCAAGGCAAGGCAATGCAAGACAAAAGGGCAAAGAAAGGCAAGGCAAGTCAATAGGGCAAAGCAAGACAAGGCAAAGCAAGGCAAAAGGGTAAAATAAGACAAGGCAAGGCAAGGCAAAAATGAAGAGCAAGACAAGGCAAAACGGGAAAGCAAGGCAAGGCAATTCAATGCAAAAGAGCAAAGCAAGAAAAGCAAGGCAAGGCAAAAGGGCAAAGCAAGACAAAGCAAGGCAAGGCAAAAGGGCAAAGACTGGCAAGGCAAGGCAAGGAAAAATGGCGAAGCAACGTAAGGCAAAACGGCAAACCAAGGCAATGAAAGGCAAGGGAAAAGGGCAAAGCAAGGAAAGGCAAAGCAAGGCAAAAGAGGGCAAAGCAAGGCAAAGCAAGTCAAAGCAAGGCAAGGCGAGGAAAGGCAAAAACGCAAAGCAAGGCAAGGCAAGTAAACGCAAAAGAGAAAATCAAGGCACGGCAAGGCAAGGCAAAAGGGCAAAGCAAGGCAAGGCAAAAGGGCAAAGCAATGCAAGGCATCGCAATGCAAAAGGGCAAAGCAAGGCAAGGCAAGGTAAGGCAAAAGGGCAATGGAAGGAAAGGCAAATGGGCAAAGCAAGGCAAGGCAAGGCAAAAGGGCAAAGCAAAGCAAGGCAAGGCAAGTCAAAAGGGCAAAGCAATGCAAGGCAAGAAAAAGCAAAGGGGCAAAGAAAGGCAAAGCAAGACAAAGCAAAGGGGCAAAGAAAGGCAAGGCAAGGCAAGGCAGGGCTAAAAGGCATAGCAAGGCAAGAAAAAAGGGAAAAGCAATAGAAGGCAAGACAAAGCAAAGGGTCAAAGAAAGGCAAGGAAATGCAAGGCAAAAGGGCAAAGCAAGGCATGGCAAGGCAAGGCAAAAGGGCAAAGCAAGGAAAGGCAAAAGGACAAAGCAAATCAAGGCAAGACAAGGC
This sequence comes from Columba guinea, assembly GCA_032206185.1. Lineage (NCBI taxonomy): Eukaryota > Metazoa > Chordata > Aves > Columbiformes > Columbidae > Columba > Columba guinea. The sequence goes on from JAVLUU010000334.1 coordinate 1,717,432, forward strand.
AAAAGGCAAAGCAAGGCAAGGCAAGGCAAGGCTAAAAGGCATAACAAGGCAAGGCTAAAAGGCATAACAAGGCAAGGCAAGGCAAAAGGGCAAAGCAAGGCAAGGCAAGGCAAGGCAAAAGAGCAAACCAAGTCAAGGCAAAAGAGCAAAGCAAGGCAAGGCAAGGCAAGTCAAAAGGGAAAGGAAGACAAGGCCAGGAAAGGCAAAGGGAAAAGCAAGACAAGGTAAGACAAGGCAAAAGGGCAAAGTAAGGCAATGCAAGGCAAAAGGGCAAAGCACGGCAAGGAAAGGCAAGGCAAAATACAAAACAAGGAAAGGCAAGTAAAAAGGGAAAGCAAGACAAGGCAAGGCAAGGAAAAAGAGCAAATCAAGGCAAGGCAAGGGAAGGCAAAAGGGCAAAGCAGGGCAAGGCAAGGAAAGGCAAATGGGTTAAGCAAGACAAGGCAATGAAAGACAATAGGGAAAGGAAGGCAAGGCAACGCAAAAGGGCAAAGCAAGGAAAGGCAAGGCAAAAGGGCAAAGCAAGGCAAGGCAAGGCAAGGCAAGGCAAGGCTAAAAGGCATAGCAAGGCAAGACAAGGCAAAAGGGCAAAGCAAGGCAAGGCAAGGCAAGGCAATAGGGAAAAGAAGGCAAGGCAAGGCAAAAGGGCAAAACAAGGCAAGGCAAGGCAAAAGGGCAAAGCAAGGAAAGGCAAGGCAAGGCAAAAAGCAATAGCAAGGCAATGCAATGCAAGGAAAAAGGGCAAAGCAAGGCAAGACAAGGCAAGGTAAAAGGGCAAAGCAAGGCAAGGCAATGAAAGGCGAAAGGGCAAAGCAGGTCAAGGCAAAAGGGCATAGCAATGCAAGGCAAAGCAATGCAAAAGGGCATAGCAAGGAAAGGCAAGGTAAGGCAAAGGCCAATGCAAGGCAAGGCAAAAGGACAAAGTAAGGCAAGGCAAGGGAAGGCAAAAGGGCAAAGCAGGGCAAGGCAAGGAACGGCAAATGGGTTAAGCAAGACAAGGCAATGAAAGACAATAGGGAAAGGAAGGCAAGGCAACGCAAAAGGGCAAAGCAAGGAAAGGCAAGGCAAAAGGGCAAAGCAAGGCAAGGCAAGGCAAGGCTAAAAGGCATAGCAAGGGAAGACAAGGCAAAAGGGCAAAGCAAGGCAAGGCAAGGCAAGGCAAAAGGGCCAAGCAAGGCAAGCGAAGAAAAGGCAAAAGGGCAAGGCAACGCAAGGAAAGGCAAGGGAAAAGGCAAAGCAAGGCAAGGCAAGGCAAGGGAAGGCTAAAAGGCATAGCAAGGGAAGACAAGGCAAAAGGGCAAAGCAAGGCAAGGCAAGGCAAGGCAAAAGGGCCAAGCAAGGCAAGCGAAGAAAAGGCAAAAGGGCAAGGTAAGGCAAGGAAAGGCAAGGGAAAAGGCAAAGCAAGGCAAGGCAAGTCAAGGCATATGGGCAAAGCAAGGCAAGGCAATGCAAGACAAAAGGGCAAAGAAAGGCAAGGCAAGTCAATAGGGCAAAGCAAGACAAGGCAAAGCAAGGCAAAAGGGTAAAATAAGACAAGGCAAGGCAAGGCAAAAATGAAGAGCAAGACAAGGCAAAACGGGAAAGCAAGGCAAGGCAATTCAATGCAAAAGAGCAAAGCAAGAAAAGCAAGGCAAGGCAAAAGGGCAAAGCAAGACAAAGCAAGGCAAGGCAAAAGGGCAAAGACTGGCAAGGCAAGGCAAGGAAAAATGGCGAAGCAACGTAAGGCAAAACGGCAAACCAAGGCAATGAAAGGCAAGGGAAAAGGGCAAAGCAAGGAAAGGCAAAGCAAGGCAAAAGAGGGCAAAGCAAGGCAAAGCAAGTCAAAGCAAGGCAAGGCGAGGAAAGGCAAAAACGCAAAGCAAGGCAAGGCAAGTAAATGCAAAAGAGAAAATCAAGGCACGGCAAGGCAAGGCAAAAGGGCAAAGCAATGCAAGGCATCGCAATGCAAAAGGGCAAAGCAAGGCAAGGCAAGGTAAGGCAAAAGGGCAATGGAAGGAAAGGCAAATGGGCAAAGCAAGGCAAGGCAAAAGGGCAAAGCAAAGCAAGGCAAGGCAAGTCAAAAGGGCAAAGCAATGCAAGGCAAGAAAAAGCAAAGGGGCAAAGAAAGGCAAAGCAAGACAAAGCAAAGGGGCAAAGAAAGGCAAGGCAAGGCAAGGCAGGGCTAAAAGGCATAGCAAGGCAAGAAAAAAGGGAAAAGCAATAGAAGGCAAGACAAAGCAAAGGGTCAAAGAAAGGCAAGGAAATGCAAGGCAAAACGGCAAAGCAAGGCATGGCAAGGCAAGGCAAAAGGGCAAAGCATGGAAAGGCAAAAGGACAAAGCAAATCAAGGCAAGACAAGGCAAAAGGCAAAGCAAGGCAAGGCAAGGCAAGGCTAAAAGGCATAACAAGGCAAGGCTAAAAGGCATAACAAGGCAAGGCAAGGCAAAAGGGCAAAGCAAGGCAAGGCAAGGAAAGGCAAAAGAGCAAACCAAGTCAAGGCAAAAGAGCAAAGCAAGGCAAGGCAAGGCAAGTCAAAAGGGAAAGGAAGACAAGGCCAGGAAAGGCAAAGGGAAAAGCAAGACAAGGCAAGACAAGGCAAAAGGGCAAAGTAAGGCAATGCAAGGCAAAAGGGCAAAGCACGGCAAGGAAAGGCAAGGCAAAATACAAAACAAGGAAAGGCAAGTAAAAAGGGAAAGAAAGACAAGGCAAGGCAAGGAAAAAGAGCAAACCAAGGCAAGGCAAGGGAAGGCAAAAGGGCAAAGCAGGGCAAGGCAAGGAAAGGCAAATGGGTTAAGCAAGACAAGGCAATGAAAGACAATAGGGAAAGGAAGGCAAGGCAACGCAAAAGGGCAAAGCAAGGAAAGGCAAGGCAAAAGGGCAAAGCAAGGCAAGGCAAGGCAAGGCAAGGCTAAAAGGCATAGCAAGGCAAGACAAGGCAAAAGGGCAAAGCAAGGCAAGGCAAGGCAAGGCAATAGGGAAAAGAAGGCAAGGCAAGGCAAAAGGGCAAAACAAGGCAAGGCAAGGCAAAAGGGCAAAGCAAGGAAAGGCAAGGCAAGGCAAAAAGCAATAGCAAGGCAATGCAATGCAAGGAAAAAGGGCAAAGCAAGGCAAGACAAGGCAAGGTAAAAGGGCAAAGCAAGGCAAGGCAATGAAAGGCGAAAGGGCAAAGCAGGTCAAGGCAAAAGGGCATAGCAATGCAAGGCAAAGCAATGCAAAAGGGCATAGCAAGGAAAGGCAAGGTAAGGCAAAGGCCAATGCAAGGCAAGGCAAAAGGACAAAGTAAGGCAAGGCAAGGGAAGGCAAAAGGGCAAAGCAGGGCAAGGCAAGGAACGGCAAATGGGTTAAGCAAGACAAGGCAATGAAAGACAATAGGGAAAGGAAGGCAAGGCAACGCAAAAGGGCAAAGCAAGGAAAGGCAAGGCAAAAGGGCAAAGCAAGGCAAGGCAAGGCAAGGCTAAAAGGCATAGCAAGGGAAGACAAGGCAAAAGGGCAAAGCAAGGCAAGGCAAGGCAAGGCAAAAGGGCCAAGCAAGGCAAGCGAAGAAAAGGCAAAAGGGCAAGGCAACGCAAGGAAAGGCAAGGGAAAAGGCAAAGCAAGGCAAGGCAAGGCAAGGGAAGGCTAAAAGGCATAGCAAGGGAAGACAAGGCAAAAGGGCAAAGCAAGGCAAGGCAAGGCAAGGCAAAAGGGCCAAGCAAGGCAAGCGAAGAAAAGGCAAAAGGGCAAGGTAAGGCAAGGAAAGGCAAGGGAAAAGGCAAAGCAAGGCAAGGCAAGTCAAGGCATATGGGCAAAGCAAGGCAAGGCAATGCAAGACAAAAGGGCAAAGAAAGGCAAGGCAAGTCAATAGGGCAAAGCAAGACAAGGCAAAGCAAGGCAAAAGGGTAAAATAAGACAAGGTGTCACGGAGGCAACCCACAGGTCAATTTAAGGGACAACAAGGTCCAAAACCACTTTTATTGAACCGGTGAAAAACAGGGTTTTAGCACTCCAAAAGTGACTTAAATACAGGTTCGGATATCAGTTGAGGAAATTATTTGAGGGGCAGCCACTGATATAACCAACAGGCGGTCCACAATGTGCATGCACGTGGCTTCACCAAAACAATGCCGGAGCCGTCCCTGAGTCCCGGAGGAGTACACACTTGCCTAAACGGGGGTGCGGGATTATTTTTAAAGAGATACACGTACTCGTAGTGAGTACGGAAAGTGTGCACTCGCGATTCCGCGAGCGCAAATTTATAATACGCTCGCAGCCCTGCGAGAGTTATTTTACACGTGCAAATGTGCACGGAATCCTACACGTGGTTATGTGGAAGCACGGGAGGAAAATACACTCGCGACTGTGCGAGGGGCTCTCGGTGGCCACTCGCGATTGTGCAAATGTGCACGGAAAGAAAATACACCCGCGATTCTGCAAGGATTAATTTTACACGTGCAAATGTGCACGAAAAGTATAAATATACTCGCAATCCTGCGAGAAGTTTTACTTACACCCGTGGCGGCGAGGCAAGCGGAGTCTCCATCCCGGGGAGGGGGGCTCTCCTGGCGGCAGTGGCTAAGCTCGTACTCCAAGAGACCCCCACACAAAATGGGGCTTAGGTCTCGACGAGAGTCCCGTTTTTATCTGGTCAGATCTGACTGTAGGCACTCTAGAAGCTTCTCTGCACCCCCCACACTGGCTGTGGGTGCCCCTGAAGCCTCCAAAACATCCCCCACACTGGGCGCGGCTCAGTGTGCCTTGGCACCCCCTTCTTCTAATGTCCCAGGAGCCAGGGTGCTCTGGGTCAAAGACAAAAGAAGCTGTTAGTGTTAAGTAGCAGAGAAAGAGTGAAGGAGGGAGGGGGGTTGCATTCTGCGACAATCCCACCCTGTGACTACAGTCACGATCTGACATAACTCTGGAGTGGTATCGCAGTTACCTCTTGCCTCCAAAGTAAAAAGGGGACACATCTGCCGGTGAGCCTTAATGTTCACTGTGGATCACCATATAACATATGTTGACTTACCCCTACAAACAATTAATAATAACAATCAACAATAGAATTGAAGTAATTACAACAATCAACAATTGCCCAAGGTAATTATTGAGTCCAGCATCAGTCACAGTTCGTTAGTGTTTCCTGTGGCTGCCTTCCTTCTGAATGGCTTGGTGGTGTTAGCTGGATCCTCTTCCACCCTGTCATTGTTGGTGTTGTTTCCAAGGCATCTGGATGCTCTTCCATCCCTTGCTGGTGTTAGGTGGATCTTCTTCCACCCCGTCACACGCATCTGTACTTCTCTTCCACCCTGTCATCTTCCTTCGCCCTGCAAGAAAACACAAAAACAGATCTCGGTCCCTTTTGGAACCGGGCTTCCATAGTTAACATGTTGAACTAGCTCAGAAGGTTCGGAGCAGAAAATATCTCTTGGACCTTTTGTTTTGGGGGCGGGTCTTTATCGAGTGGTTTCCTGTTATTGACTCTTTATCAAAATCATTAATGACCTCCATAATGCCCCATTTAGCTGCAGTGGAGTGCCAGTAAATTTTTTTGACAGCAAGTAATATTAGCAGCTACTTTCAGTAAGCAGCAGTGCTGAGGCACATTGCCGGGTCCTAATGGGAGCTGCTTCTGACCCTCAGAGAGCACTGAGCCGGGGCGGGGTCGCTGGTCCCAAGCCGCGGCTTTTTTTTTTTTTTTTTTTTTTTTTACTTCAGTTTGCAAGAGGGGGGGGGGCGGGGCGCTCCCGCCCGCAGCGAGGCGGGGGAGGCGGCCAACCCGGGGAAGGTGGTTGCCTGCCAGCGCTCGAGAGGCCAGGCTGCCCCGCCCCACACCACCAGGACTTGGATGCCAGGAATGGTGGCGGGGGGGGCGGCCAGCCGGGAGATGCGCGGAGAGGCGACAGAAGTTTTACGGGGGGAGGTTTGCCTCCGTTTTTCGGGTTATGTCCGTACTGGACATGTGTTTCTAGCAGCTCTCTCAGGCTGCTCCGTCTCGCGCCGCCAGTCCCGGGGCAGTGGCCGGCACTCGCGGGGTGGGGCTTTGCTATGCCGGACCGCCCGAGTTGCCGGTACAGGGAGGGGGCCGTCTGGACACCGCGGCTAATTGTTTGTCTTGATTGTCGCAGAATGCAACCCCCCTCCCTCCTTCACTCTTTCTCTGCTACTTAACACTAACAGCTTCTTTTGTCTTTGACCCAGAGCACCCTGGCTCCTGGGACATTAGAAGAAGGGGGTGCCAAGGCACACTGAGCCGCGCCCAGTGTGGGGGATGTTTTGGAGGCTTCAGGGGCACCCACAGCCAGTGTGGGGGGTGCAGAGAAGCTTCTAGAGTGCCTACAGTCAGATCTGACCAGATAAAAACGGGACTCTCGTCGAGACCTAAGCCCCATTTTGTGTGGGGGTCTCTTGGAGTACGAGCTTAGCCACTGCCGCCAGGAGAGCCCCCCTCCCCGGGATGGAGACTCCGCTTGCCTCGCCGCCACGGGTGTAAGTAAAACTTCTCGCAGGATTGCGAGTATATTTATACTTTTCGTGCACATTTGCACGTGTAAAATTAATCCTTGCAGAATCGCGGGTGTATTTTCTTTCCGTGCACATTTGCACAATCGCGAGTGGCCACCGAGAGCCCCTCGCACAGTCGCGAGTGTATTTTCCTCCCGTGCTTCCACATAACCACGTGTAGGATTCCGTGCACATTTGCACGTGTAAAATAACTCTCGCAGGGCTGCGAGCGTATTATAAATTTGCGCTCGCGGAATCGCGAGTGCACACTTTCCGTACTCACTACGAGTACGTGTATCTCTTTAAAAATAATCCCGCACCCCCGTTTAGGCAAGTGTGTACTCCTCCGGGACTCAGGGACGGCTCCGGCATTGTTTTGGTGAAGCCACGTGCATGCACATTGTGGACCGCCTGTTGGTTATATCAGTGGCTGCCCCTCAAATAATTTCCTCAACTGATATCCGAACCTGTATTTAAGTCACTTTTGGAGTGCTAAAACCCTGTTTTTCACCGGTTCAATAAAAGTGGTTTTGGACCTTGTTGTCCCTTAAATTGACCTGTGGGTTGCCTCCGTGACATTTTTGGCGTAGTCGTGCAGGATATCAGAGATGGAGGAATTATTTGAAGGCTTGAGCAATATCTCTGCAGTAATCTGGGGTCTTGTAGTTATAGGGTCTGCGGTGTGTGCCAGTTTGAGTGTTTACTTAAAGGTAACACAGGATCTGTGTAAACTTGAGGACCGAATGGAGGAAAGCCTTTCGCGGGAGAGTGAACGATTTGACTCTTTAAGGCAGGACTTTTCGTGGCAAAGCAAACAGTTTGACTCTTTAAAGAAAAACCTCTCGTGGCAAAATGAGCAGTCCGAGATTGTTAAGCAGGACCTCTCGCGACAAAGCGAACGGTTTGACTCTTTAAAGGAGGACTTTTCGTGGCAAAGCAAACAGTTTGATTCTTTAAAGCAAAGCCTTTCGTGGCAGAGTGAGCAGTGTGACTTTCTTAAGCAGGACTTTGCGCAGCAGAGCGAAAAGTTTGACTCTTTGAAACAAAACCTTTTGCGGCAAAGCGAACAGTTCGACTCTTTAATACAGGACTTTTCGCGACACAAGGCAAGGCAAGGCAAAAATGAAGAGCAAGACAAGGCAAAACGGGAAAGCAAGGCAAGGCAATTCAATGCAAAAGAGCAAAGCAAGAAAAGCAAGGCAAGGCAAAAGGGCAAAGCAAGACAAAGCAAGGCAAGGCAAAAGGGCAAAGACTGGCAAGGCAAGGCAAGGAAAAATGGCGAAGCAACGTAAGGCAAAACGGCAAACCAAGGCAATGAAAGGCAAGGGAAAAGGGCAAAGCAAGGAAAGGCAAAGCAAGGCAAAAGAGGGCAAAGCAAGGCAAAGCAAGTCAAAGCAAGGCAAGGCGAGGAAAGGCAAAAACGCAAAGCAAGGCAAGGCAAGTAAATGCAAAAGAGAAAATCAAGGCACGGCAAGGCAAGGCAAAAGGGCAAAGCAATGCAAGGCATCGCAATGCAAAAGGGCAAAGCAAGGCAAGGCAAGGTAAGGCAAAAGGGCAATGGAAGGAAAGGCAAATGGGCAAAGCAAGGCAAGGCAAAAGGGCAAAGCAAAGCAAGGCAAGGCAAGTCAAAAGGGCAAAGCAATGCAAGGCAAGAAAAAGCAAAGGGGCAAAGAAAGGCAAAGCAAGACAAAGCAAAGGGGCAAAGAAAGGCAAGGCAAGGCAAGGCAGGGCTAAAAGGCATAGCAAGGCAAGAAAAAAGGGAAAAGCAATAGAAGGCAAGACAAAGCAAAGGGTCAAAGAAAGGCAAGGAAATGCAAGGCAAAAGGGCAAAGCAAGGCATGGCAAGGCAAGGCAAAAGGGCAAAGCAAGGAAAGGCAAAAGGACAAAGCAAATCAAGGCAAGACAAGGCAAAAGGCAAAGCAAGGCAAGGCAAGGCAAGGCTAAAAGGCATAACAAGGCAAGGCTAAAAGGCATAACAAGGCAAGGCAAGGCAAAAGGGCAAAGCAAGGCAAGGCAAGGCAAGGCAAAAGAGCAAACCAAGTCAAGGCAAAAGAGCAAAGCAAGGCAAGGCAAGGCAAGTCAAAAGGGAAAGGAAGACAAGGCCAGGAAAGGCAAAGGGAAAAGCAAGACAAGGTAAGACAAGGCAAAAGGGCAAAGTAAGGCAATGCAAGGCAAAAGGGCAAAGCACGGCAAGGAAAGGCAAGGCAAAATACAAAACAAGGAAAGGCAAGTAAAAAGGGAAAGCAAGACAAGGCAAGGCAAGGAAAAAGAGCAAACCAAGGCAAGGCAAGGGAAGGCAAAAGGGCAAAGCAGGGCAAGGCAAGGAAAGGCAAATGGGTTAAGCAAGACAAGGCAATGAAAGACAATAGGGAAAGGAAGGCAAGGCAACGCAAAAGGGCAAAGCAAGGAAAGGCAAGGCAAAAGGGCAAAGCAAGGCAAGGCAAGGCAAGGCAAGGCAAGGCTAAAAGGCATAGCAAGGCAAGACAAGGCAAAAGGGCAAAGCAAGGCAAGGCAAGGCAAGGCAATAGGGAAAAGAAGGCAAGGCAAGGCAAAAGGGCAAAACAAGGCAAGGCAAGGCAAAAGGGCAAAGCAAGGAAAGGCAAGGCAAGGCAAAAAGCAATAGCAAGGCAATGCAATGCAAGGAAAAAGGGCAAAGCAAGGCAAGACAAGGCAAGGTAAAAGGGCAAAGCAAGGCAAGGCAATGAAAGGCGAAATGGCAAAGCAGGTCAAGGCAAAAGGGCATAGCAATGCAAGGCAAAGCAATGCAAAAGGGCATAGCAAGGAAAGGCAAGGTAAGGCAAAGGCCAATGCAAGGCAAGGCAAAAGGACAAAGTAAGGCAAGGCAAGGGAAGGCAAAAGGGCAAAGCAGGGCAAGGCAAGGAACGGCAAATTGGTTAAGCAAGACAAGGCAATGAAAGACAATAGGGAAAGGAAGGCAAGGCAACGCAAAAGGGCAAAGCAAGGAAAGGCAAGGCAAAAGGGCAAAGCAAGGCAAGGCAAGGCAAGGCAAGGCTAAAAGGCATAGCAAGGGAAGACAAGGCAAAAGGGCAAAGCAAGGCAAGGCAAGGCAAGGCAAAAGGGCCAAGCAAGGCAAGCGAAGAAAAGGCAAAAGGGCAAGGTAAGGCAAGGAAAGGCAAGGGAAAAGGCAAAGCAAGGCAAGGCAAGTCAAGGCATATGGGCAAAGCAAGGCAAGGCAATGCAAGACAAAAGGGCAAAGAAAGGCAAGGCAAGTCAATAGGGCAAAGCAAGACAAGGCAAAGCAAGGCAAAAATGAAGAGCAAGACAAGGCAAAACGGGAAAGCAAGGCAAGGCAATTCAATGCAAAAGAGCAAAGCAAGGAAAGCAAGGCAAGGCAAAAGGGCAAAGCAAGACAAAGCAAGGCAAGGCAAAAGGGCAAAGACTGGCAAGGCAAGGCAAGGAAAAATGGCGAAGCAACGTAAGGCAAAACGGCCAAACCAAGGCAATGAAAGGCAAGGGAAAAGGGCAAAGCAAGGAAAGGCAAAGCAAGGCAAAAGAGGGCAAAGCAAGGCAAAGCAAGTCAAAGCAAGGCAAGGCGAGGAAAGGCAAAAACGCAAAGCAAGGCAAGGCAAGTAAATGCAAAAGAGAAAATCAAGGCACGGCAAGGCAAGGCAAAAGGGCAAAGCAAGGCAAGGCAAAAGGGCAAAGCAATGCAAGGCATCGCAATGCAAAAGGGCAAAGCAAGGCAAGGCAAGGTAAGGCAAAAGGGCAATGGAAGGAAAGGCAAATGGGCAAAGCAAGGCAAGGCAAGGCAAAAGGGCAAAGCAAAGCAAGGCAAGGCAAGTCAAAAGGGCAAAGCAATGCAAGGCAAGAAAAAGCAAAGGGGCAAAGAAAGGCAAAGCAAGACAAAGCAAAGGGGCAAAGAAAGGCAAGGCAAGGCAAGGCAGGGCTAAAAGGCATAGCAAGGCAAGAAAAAAGGGAAAAGCAATAGAAGGCAAGACAAAGCAAAGGGTCAAAGAAAGGCAAGGAAATGCAAGGCAAAAGGGCAAAGCAAGGCATGGCAAGGCAAGGCAAAAGGGCAAAGCAAGGAAAGGCGAAAGGACAAAGCAAATCAAGGCAAGACAAGGCAAAAGGCAAAGCAAGGCAAGGCAAGGCAAGGCTAAAAGGCATAACAAGGCAAGGCTAAAAGGCATAACAAGGCAAGGCAAGGCAAAAGGGCAAAGCAAGGCAAGGCAAGGCAAGGCAAAAGAGCAAACCAAGTCAAGGCAAAAGAGCAAAGCAAGGCAAGGCAAGGCAAGTCAAAAGGGAAAGGAAGACAAGGCCAGGAAAGGCAAAGGGAAAAGCAAGACAAGGTAAGACAAGGCAAAAGGGCAAAGTAAGGCAATGCAAGGCAAAAGGGCAAAGCACGGCAAGGAAAGGCAAGGCAAAATACAAAACAAGGAAAGGCAAGTAAAAAGGGAAAGCAAGACAAGGCAAGGCAAGGAAAAAGAGCAAACCAAGGCAAGGCAAGGGAAGGCAAAAGGGCAAAGCAGGGCAAGGCAAGGAAAGGCAAATGGGTTAAGCAAGACAAGGCAATGAAAGACAATAGGGAAAGGAAGGCAAGGCAACGCAAAAGGGCAAAGCAAGGAAAGGCAAGGCAAAAGGGCAAAGCAAGGAAAGGCAAGGCAAGGCAAAAAGCAATAGCAAGGCAATGCAATGCAAGGAAAAAGGGCAAAGCAAGGCAAGACAAGGCAAGGTAAAAGGGCAAAGCAAGGCAAGGCAATGAAAGGCGAAAGGGCAAAGCAGGTCAAGGCAAAAGGGCATAGCAATGCAAGGCAAAGCAATGCAAAAGGGCATAGCAAGGAAAGGCAAGGTAAGGCAAAGGCCAATGCAAGGCAAGGCAAAAGGACAAAGTAAGGCAAGGCAAGGGAAGGCAAAAGGGCAAAGCAGGGCAAGGCAAGGAACGGCAAATGGGTTAAGCAAGACAAGGCAATGAAAGACAATAGGGAAAGGAAGGCAAGGCAACGCAAAAGGGCAAAGCAAGGAAAGACAAGGCAAAAGGGCAAAGCAAGGCAAGGCAAGGCAAGGCAAAAGGGCCAAGCAAGGCAAGCGAAGAAAAGGCAAAAGGGCAAGGTAAGGCAAGGAAAGGCAAGGGAAAAGGCAAAGCAAGGCAAGGCAAGTCAAGGCATATGGGCAAAGCAAGGCAAGGCAATGCAAGACAAAAGGGCAAAGAAAGGCAAGGCAAGTCAATAGGGCAAAGCAAGACAAGGCAAAGCAAGGCAAAAGGGTAAAATAAGACAAGGCAAGGCAAGGCAAAAATGAAGAGCAAGACAAGGCAAAACGGGAAAGCAAGGCAAGGCAATTCAATGCAAAAGAGCAAAGCAAGAAAAGCAAGGCAAGGCAAAAGGGCAAAGACTGGCAAGGCAAGGCAAGGAAAAATGGCGAAGCAACGTAAGGCAAAACGGCAAACCAAGGCAATGAAAGGCAAGGGAAAAGGGCAAAGCAAGGAAAGGCAAAGCAAGGCAAAAGAGGGCAAAGCAAGGCAAAGCAAGTCAAAGCAAGGCAAGGCGAGGAAAGGCAAAAACGCAAAGCAAGGCAAGGCAAGTAAATGCAAAAGAGAAAATCAAGGCACGGCAAGGCAAGGCAAAAGGGCAAAGCAAGGCAAGGCAAAAGGGCAAAGCAATGCAAGGCATCGCAATGCAAAAGGGCAAAGCAAGGCAAGGCAAGGTAAGGCAAAAGGGCAATGGAAGGAAAGGCAAATGGGCAAAGCAAGGCAAGGCAAGGCAAAAGGGCAAAGCAAAGCAAGGCAAGGCAAGTCAAAAGGGCAAAGCAATGCAAGGCAAGAAAAAGCAAAGGGGCAAAGAAAGGCAAAGCAAGACAAAGCAAAGGGGCAAAGAAAGGCAAGGCAAGGCAAGGCAGGGCTAAAAGGCATAGCAAGGCAAGAAAAAAGGGAAAAGCAATAGAAGGCAAGACAAAGCAAAGGGTCAAAGAAAGGCAAGGAAATGCAAGGCAAAAGGGCAAAGCAAGGCATGGCAAGGCAAGGCAAAAGGGCAAAGCAAGGAAAGGCAAAAGGACAAAGCAAATCAAGGCAAGACAAGGCAAAAGGCAAAGCAAGGCAAGGCAAGGCAAGGCTAAAAGGCATAACAAGGCAAGGCTAAAAGGCATAACAAGGCAAGGCAAGGCAAAAGGGCAAAGCAAGGCAAGGCAAGGCAAGGCAAAAGAGCAAACCAAGTCAAGGCAAAAGAGCAAAGCAAGGCAAGGCAAGGCAAGTCAAAAGGGAAAGGAAGACAAGGCCAGGAAAGGCAAAGGGAAAAGCAAGACAAGGCAAGACAAGGCAAAAGGGCAAAGTAAGGCAATGCAAGGCAAAAGGGCAAAGCACGGCAAGGAAAGGCAAGGCAAAATACAAAACAAGGAAAGGCAAGTAAAAAGGGAAAGAAAGACAAGGCAAGGCAAGGAAAAAGAGCAAACCAAGGCAAGGCAAGGGAAGGCAAAAGGGCAAAGCAGGGCAAGGCAAGGAAAGGCAAATGGGTTAAGCAAGACAAGGCAATGAAAGACAATAGGGAAAGGAAGGCAAGGCAACGCAAAAGGGCAAAGCAAGGAAAGGCAAGGCAAAAGGGCAAAGCAAGGCAAGGCAAGGCAAGGCAAGGCAAAGCTAAAAGGCATAGCAAGGCAAGACAAGGCAAAAGGGCAAAGCAAGGCAAGGCAAGGCAAGGCAATAGGGAAAAGAAGGCAAGGCAAGGCAAAAGGGCAAAACAAGGCAAGGCAAGGCAAAAGGGCAAAGCAAGGAAAGGCAAGGCAAGGCAAAAAGCAATAGCAAGGCAATGCAATGCAAGGAAAAAGGGCAAAGCAAGGCAAGACAAGGCAAGGTAAAAGGGCAAAGCAAGGCAAGGCAATGAAAGGCGAAAGGGCAAAGCAGGTCAAGGCAAAAGGGCATAGCAATGCAAGGCAAAGCAATGCAAAAGGGCATAGCAAGGAAAGGCAAGGTAAGGCAAAGGCCAATGCAAGGCAAGGCAAAAGGACAAAGTAAGGCAAGGCAAGGGAAGGCAAAAGGGCAAAGCAGGGCAAGGCAAGGAAAGGCAAATGGGTTAAGCAAGACAAGGCAATGAAAGACAATAGGGAAAGGAAGGCAAGGCAACGCAAAAGGGCAAAGCAAGGAAAGGCAAGGCAAAAGGGCAAAGCAAGGCAAGGCAAGGCAAGGCAAGGCTAAAAGGCATAGCAAGGGAAGACAAGGCAAAAGGGCAAAGCAAGGCAAGGCAAGGCAAGGCAAAAGGGCCAAGCAAGGCAAGCGAAGAAAAGGCAAAAGGGCAAGGTAAGGCAAGGAAAGGCAAGGGAAAAGGCAAAGCAAGGCAAGGCAAGTCAAGGCATATGGGCAAAGCAAGGCAAGGCAATGCAAGACAAAAGGGCAAAGAAAGGCAAGGCAAGTCAATAGGGCAAAGCAAGACAAGGCAAAGCAAGGCAAAAGGGTAAAATAAGACAAGGCAAGGCAAGGCAAAAATGAAGAGCAAGACAAGGCAAAACGGGAAAGCAAGGCAAGGCAATTCAATGCAAAAGAGCAAAGCAAGAAAAGCAAGGCAAGGCAAAAGGGCAAAGCAAGACAAAGCAAGGCAAGGCAAAAGGGCAAAGACTGGCAAGGCAAGGCAAGGAAAAATGGCGAAGCAACGTAAGGCAAAACGGCAAACCAAGGCAATGAAAGGCAAGGGAAAAGGGCAAAGCAAGGAAAGGCAAAGCAAGGCAAAAGAGGGCAAAGCAAGGCAAAGCAAGTCAAAGCAAGGCAAGGCGAGGAAAGGCAAAAACGCAAAGCAAGGCAAGGCAAGTAAATGCAAAAGAGAAAATCAAGGCACGGCAAGGCAAGGCAAAAGGGGAAAGCAAGGCAAGGCAAAAGGGCAAAGCAATGCAAGGCATCGCAATGCAAAAGGGCAAAGCAAGGCAAGGCAAGGTAAGGCAAAAGGGCAATGGAAGGAAAGGCAAAAGGGCAAAGCAAGGCAAGGCAAGACAAGGCAAAAGGGCAAATCAATGTAAAGCATTCAAGGCAAAAGGGCAAAGAAAGGCAAGGCAAGGCAAAACGGCAAAGCAAGACAAGACAAGGCAAGGCAAAAAGGAAAAGCAAGGCAAGGCAAAAGGGCAAAGCAAGGCAAGGAAAGGCAAGGCAAAAAAGCGAAGCAAGGCAAGGCAAAAGGGCAAAGTAAGACAAGGCAAGGCAAAAAGGAAAAGCAAGGCAAGGCAAAAGGGCAAGGCAAGGCAATGCATCGCAAAAGAGCGAAGCAAGGCAAGGCAAGGCAAGGCAAAAGGGCAAAGCAAGGCAAGGCAAGGCAAGCCAAGGCAAGCCAAAAGGGAAAACGAAGGCTAATTCAAAAGGTCAAAGCAAGGCAATGAAAGGCAAGGGAAAAGGGCAAAGCAATGTAAGGCAAGGCAAGCCAAAAGTGCAACCCAAGGCAAGGCAAGTAAAGGCAAAAAGGCAAAGAAAGGCAAGACACGGCAAGCCATATGGCAAAGCAAGACAAGGCAAGGCAAAATGCAAAGCAAGGCTATGCAAGGCAAGGCAAAAGGGCAAAGCAATGCAAGGCAAGGCAAAAGGGCAAAGCAAGGCAAGGCAAGGCAAGGCAAAAGGGCAAACCAAGGCTAATTCAAAAGGTGAAAGCAAGGCAATGAAAGGCAAGAGAAAAGGGCAAAGAAATGCAAGGCACGGAAAGGCAAAAGGGCAAAGCAAGACAAGGCAAGGCAAGGCAAAAAGCAATGAAAGGCTATGCAAGGCAAGGCAAAAGGGAAAAGCAAGGCAAGGCAAGGCAAAAGGGCAAAGCAAGGCAAGGCAAGGCAAGGCAAAAGGGCAAAGCAAGGCAAGGCAAGGCAAAAGGGCAAAGCAAAGCAAGGCAAGGTAAAAGGGCAAAGCAAGGCAAGGCAAGGCAAGGCAAAAGAGCAAACCAAGTCAAGGCAAAAGAGCAAAGCAAGGCAAGGCAAGGCAAGTCAAAAGGGAAAGGAAGACAAGGCCAGGAAAGGCAAAGGGAAAAGCAAGACAAGGTAAGACAAGGCAAAAGGGCAAAGTAAGGCAATGCAAGGCAAAAGGGCAAAGCACGGCAAGGAAAGGCAAGGCAAAATACAAAACAAGGAAAGGCAAGTAAAAAGGGAAAGCAAGACAAGGCAAGGCAAGGAAAAAGAGCAAACCAAGGCAAGGCAAGGGAAGGCAAAAGGGCAAAGCAGGGCAAGGCAAGGAAAGGCAAATGGGTTAAGCAAGACAAGGCAATGAAAGACAATAGGGAAAGGAAGGCAAGGCAACGCAAAAGGGCAAAGCAAGGAAAGGCAAGGCAAAAGGGCAAAGCAAGGCAAGGCAAGGCAAGGCAAGGCAAGGCTAAAAGGCATAGCAAGGCAAGACAAGGCAAAAGGGCAAAGCAAGGCAAGGCAAGGCAAGGCAATAGGGAAAAGAAGGCAAGGCAAGGCAAAAGGGCAAAACAAGGCAAGGCAAGGCAAAAGGGCAAAGCAAGGAAAGGCAAGGCAAGGCAAAAAGCAATAGCAAGGCAATGCAATGCAAGGAAAAAGGGCAAAGCAAGGCAAGACAAGGCAAGGTAAAAGGGCAAAGCAAGGCAAGGCAATGAAAGGCGAAAGGGCAAAGCAGGTCAAGGCAAAAGGGCATAGCAATGCAAGGCAAAGCAATGCAAAAGGGCATAGCAAGGAAAGGCAAGGTAAGGCAAAGGCCAATGCAAGGCAAGGCAAAAGGACAAAGTAAGGCAAGGCAAGGGAAGGCAAAAGGGCAAAGCAGGGCAAGGCAAGGAACGGCAAATGGGTTAAGCAAGACAAGGCAATGAAAGACAATAGGGAAAGGAAGGCAAGGCAACGCAAAAGGGCAAAGCAAGGAAAGACAAGGCAAAAGGGCAAAGCAAGGCAAGGCAAGGCAAGGCAAAAGGGCCAAGCAAGGCAAGCGAAGAAAAGGCAAAAGGGCAAGGTAAGGCAAGGAAAGGCAAGGGAAAAGGCAAAGCAAGGCAAGGCAAGTCAAGGCATATGGGCAAAGCAAGGCAAGGCAATGCAAGACAAAAGGGCAAAGAAAGGCAAGGCAAGTCAATAGGGCAAAGCAAGACAAGGCAAAGCAAGGCAAAAGGGTAAAATAAGACAAGGCAAGGCAAGGCAAAAATGAAGAGCAAGACAAGGCAAAACGGGAAAGCAAGGCAAGGCAATTCAATGCAAAAGAGCAAAGCAAGAAAAGCAAGGCAAGGCAAAAGGGCAAAGCAAGACAAAGCAAGGCAAGGCAAAAGGGCAAAGACTGGCAAGGCAAGGCAAGGAAAAATGGCGAAGCAACGTAAGGCAAAACGGCAAACCAAGGCAATGAAAGGCAAGGGAAAAGGGCAAAGCAAGGAAAGGCAAAGCAAGGCAAAAGAGGGCAAAGCAAGGCAAAGCAAGTCAAAGCAAGGCAAGGCGAGGAAAGGCAAAAACGCAAAGCAAGGCAAGGCAAGTAAATGCAAAAGAGAAAATCAAGGCACGGCAAGGCAAGGCAAAAGGGCAAAGCAAGGCAAGGCAAAAGGGCAAAGCAATGCAAGGCATCGCAATGCAAAAGGGCAAAGCAAGGCAAGGCAAGGTAAGGCAAAAGGGCAATGGAAGGAAAGGCAAATGGGCAAAGCAAGGCAAGGCAAGGCAAAAGGGCAAAGCAAAGCAAGGCAAGGCAAGTCAAAAGGGCAAAGCAATGCAAGGCAAGAAAAAGCAAAGGGGCAAAGAAAGGCAAAGCAAGACAAAGCAAAGGGGCAAAGAAAGGCAAGGCAAGGCAAGGCAGGGCTAAAAGGCATAGCAAGGCAAGAAAAAAGGGAAAAGCAATAGAAGGCAAGACAAAGCAAAGGGTCAAAGAAAGGCAAGGAAATGCAAGGCAAAAGGGCAAAGCAAGGCATGGCAAGGCAAGGCAAAAGGGCAAAGCAAGGAAAGGCGAAAGGACAAAGCAAATCAAGGCAAGACAAGGCAAAAGGCAAAGCAAGGCAAGGCAAGGCAAGGCTAAAAGGCATAACAAGGCAAGGCTAAAAGGCATAACAAGGCAAGGCAAGGCAAAAGGGCAAAGCAAGGCAAGGCAAGGCAAGGCAAAAGAGCAAACCAAGTCAAGGCAAAAGAGCAAAGCAAGGCAAGGCAAGGCAAGTCAAAAGGGAAAGGAAGACAAGGCCAGGAAAGGCAAAGGGAAAAGCAAGACAAGGCAAGACAAGGCAAAAGGGCAAAGTAAGGCAATGCAAGGCAAAAGGGCAAAGCACGGCAAGGAAAGGCAAGGCAAAATACAAAACAAGGAAAGGCAAGTAAAAAGGGAAAGAAAGACAAGGCAAGGCAAGGAAAAAGAGCAAACCAAGGCAAGGCAAGGGAAGGCAAAAGGGCAAAGCAGGGCAAGGCAAGGAAAGGCAAATGGGTTAAGCAAGACAAGGCAATGAAAGACAATAGGGAAAGGAAGGCAAGGCAACGCAAAAGGGCAAAGCAAGGAAAGGCAAGGCAAAAGGGCAAAGCAAGGAAAGGCAAGGCAAGGCAAAAAGCAATAGCAAGGCAATGCAATGCAAGGAAAAAGGGCAAAGCAAGGCAAGACAAGGCAAGGTAAAAGGGCAAAGCAAGGCAAGGCAATGAAAGGCGAAAGGGCAAAGCAGGTCAAGGCAAAAGGGCATAGCAATGCAAGGCAAAGCAATGCAAAAGGGCATAGCAAGGAAAGGCAAGGTAAGGCAAAGGCCAATGCAAGGCAAGGCAAAAGGACAAAGTAAGGCAAGGCAAGGGAAGGCAAAAGGGCAAAGCAGGGCAAGGCAAGGAACGGCAAATGGGTTAAGCAAGACAAGGCAATGAAAGACAATAGGGAAAGGAAGGCAAGGCAACGCAAAAGGGCAAAGCAAGGAAAGACAAGGCAAAAGGGCAAAGCAAGGCAAGGCAAGGCAAGGCAAAAGGGCCAAGCAAGGCAAGCGAAGAAAAGGCAAAAGGGCAAGGTAAGGCAAGGAAAGGCAAGGGAAAAGGCAAAGCAAGGCAAGGCAAGTCAAGGCATATGGGCAAAGCAAGGCAAGGCAATGCAAGACAAAAGGGCAAAGAAAGGCAAGGCAAGTCAATAGGGCAAAGCAAGACAAGGCAAAGCAAGGCAAAAGGGTAAAATAAGACAAGGCAAGGCAAGGCAAAAATGAAGAGCAAGACAAGGCAAAACGGGAAAGCAAGGCAAGGCAATTCAATGCAAAAGAGCAAAGCAAGAAAAGCAAGGCATGGCAAAAGGGCAAAGCAAGACAAAGCAAGGCAAGGCAAAAGGGCAAAGACTGGCAAGGCAAGGCAAGGAAAAATGGCGAAGCAACGTAAGGCAAAACGGCAAACCAAGGCAATGAAAGGCAAGGGAAAAGGGCAAAGCAAGGAAAGGCAAAGCAAGGCAAAAGAGGGCAAAGCAAGGCAAAGCAAGTCAAAGCAAGGCAAGGCGAGGAAAGGCAAAAACGCAAAGCAAGGCAAGGCAAGTAAATGCAAAAGAGAAAATCAAGGCACGGCAAGGCAAGGCAAAAGGGCAAAGCAAGGCAAGGCAAAAGGGCAAAGCAATGCAAGGCATCGCAATGCAAAAGGGCAAAGCAAGGCAAGGCAAGGTAAGGCAAAAGGGCAATGGAAGGAAAGGCAAATGGGCAAAGCAAGGCAAGGCAAGGCAAAAGGGCAAAGCAAAGCAAGGCAAGGCAAGTCAAAAGGGCAAAGCAATGCAAGGCAAGAAAAAGCAAAGGGGCAAAGAAAGGCAAAGCAAGACAAAGCAAAGGGGCAAAGAAAGGCAAGGCAAGGCAAGGCAGGGCTAAAAGGCATAGCAAGGCAAGAAAAAAGGGAAAAGCAATAGAAGGCAAGACAAAGCAAAGGGTCAAAGAAAGGCAAGGAAATGCAAGGCAAAAGGGCAAAGCAAGGCATGGCAAGGCAAGGCAAAAGGGCAAAGCAAGGAAAGGCAAAAGGACAAAGCAAATCAAGGCAAGACAAGGCAAAAGGCAAAGCAAGGCAAGGCAAGGCAAGGCTAAAAGGCATAACAAGGCAAGGCTAAAAGGCATAACAAGGCAAGGCAAGGCAAAAGGGCAAAGCAAGGCAAGGCAAGGCAAGGCAAAAGAGCAAACCAAGTCAAGGCAAAAGAGCAAAGCAAGGCAAGGCAAGGCAAGTCAAAAGGGAAAGGAAGACAAGGCCAGGAAAGGCAAAGGGAAAAGCAAGACAAGGCAAGACAAGGCAAAAGGGCAAAGTAAGGCAATGCAAGGCAAAAGGGCAAAGCACGGCAAGGAAAGGCAAGGCAAAATACAAAACAAGGAAAGGCAAGTAAAAAGGGAAAGAAAGACAAGGCAAGGCAAGGAAAAAGAGCAAACCAAGGCAAGGCAAGGGAAGGCAAAAGGGCAAAGCAGGGCAAGGCAAGGAAAGGCAAATGGGTTAAGCAAGACAAGGCAATGAAAGACAATAGGGAAAGGAAGGCAAGGCAACGCAAAAGGGCAAAGCAAGGAAAGGCAAGGCAAAAGGGCAAAGCAAGGAAAGGCAAGGCAAGGCAAAAAGCAATAGCAAGGCAATGCAATGCAAGGAAAAAGGGCAAAGCAAGGCAAGACAAGGCAAGGTAAAAGGGCAAAGCAAGGCAAGGCAATGAAAGGCGAAAGGGCAAAGCAGGTCAAGGCAAAAGGGCATAGCAATGCAAGGCAAAGCAATGCAAAAGGGCATAGCAAGGAAAGGCAAGGTAAGGCAAAGGCCAATGCAAGGCAAGGCAAAAGGACAAAGTAAGGCAAGGCAAGGGAAGGCAAAAGGGCAAAGCAGGGCAAGGCAAGGAACGGCAAATGGGTTAAGCAAGACAAGGCAATGAAAGACAATAGGGAAAGGAAGGCAAGGCAACGCAAAAGGGCAAAGCAAGGAAAGACAAGGCAAAAGGGCAAAGCAAGGCAAGGCAAGGCAAGGCAAAAGGGCCAAGCAAGGCAAGCGAAGAAAAGGCAAAAGGGCAAGGTAAGGCAAGGAAAGGCAAGGGAAAAGGCAAAGCAAGGCAAGGCAAGTCAAGGCATATGGGCAAAGCAAGGCAAGGCAATGCAAGACAAAAGGGCAAAGAAAGGCAAGGCAAGTCAATAGGGCAAAGCAAGACAAGGCAAAGCAAGGCAAAAGGGTAAAATAAGACAAGGCAAGGCAAGGCAAAAATGAAGAGCAAGACAAGGCAAAACGGGAAAGCAAGGCAAGGCAATTCAATGCAAAAGAGCAAAGCAAGAAAAGCAAGGCATGGCAAAAGGGCAAAGCAAGACAAAGCAAGGCAAGGCAAAAGGGCAAAGACTGGCAAGGCAAGGCAAGGAAAAATGGCGAAGCAACGTAAGGCAAAACGGCAAACCAAGGCAATGAAAGGCAAGGGAAAAGGGCAAAGCAAGGAAAGGCAAAGCAAGGCAAAAGAGGGCAAAGCAAGGCAAAGCAAGTCAAAGCAAGGCAAGGCGAGGAAAGGCAAAAACGCAAAGCAAGGCAAGGCAAGTAAATGCAAAAGAGAAAATCAAGGCACGGCAAGGCAAGGCAAAAGGGCAAAGCAAGGCAAGGCAAAAGGGCAAAGCAATGCAAGGCATCGCAATGCAAAAGGGCAAAGCAAGGCAAGGCAAGGTAAGGCAAAAGGGCAATGGAAGGAAAGGCAAATGGGCAAAGCAAGGCAAGGCAAGGCAAAAGGGCAAAGCAAAGCAAGGCAAGGCAAGTCAAAAGGGCAAAGCAATGCAAGGCAAGAAAAAGCAAAGGGGCAAAGAAAGGCAAAGCAAGACAAAGCAAAGGGGCAAAGAAAGGCAAGGCAAGGCAAGGCAGGGCTAAAAGGCATAGCAAGGCAAGAAAAAAGGGAAAAGCAATAGAAGGCAAGACAAAGCAAAGGGTCAAAGAAAGGCAAGGAAATGCAAGGCAAAAGGGCAAAGCAAGGCATGGCAAGGCAAGGCAAAAGGGCAAAGCAAGGAAAGGCAAAAGGACAAAGCAAATCAAGGCAAGACAAGGCAAAAGGCAAAGCAAGGCAAGGCAAGGCAAGGCTAAAAGGCATAACAAGGCAAGGCTAAAAGGCATAACAAGGCAAGGCAAGGCAAAAGGGCAAAGCAAGGCAAGGCAAGGCAAGGCAAAAGAGCAAACCAAGTCAAGGCAAAAGAGCAAAGCAAGGCAAGGCAAGGCAAGTCAAAAGGGAAAGGAAGACAAGGCCAGGAAAGGCAAAGGGAAAAGCAAGACAAGGCAAGACAAGGCAAAAGGGCAAAGTAAGGCAATGCAAGGCAAAAGGGCAAAGCACGGCAAGGAAAGGCAAGGCAAAATACAAAACAAGGAAAGGCAAGTAAAAAGGGAAAGAAAGACAAGGCAAGGCAAGGAAAAAGAGCAAACCAAGGCAAGGCAAGGGAAGGCAAAAGGGCAAAGCAGGGCAAGGCAAGGAAAGGCAAATGGGTTAAGCAAGACAAGGCAATGAAAGACAATAGGGAAAGGAAGGCAAGGCAACGCAAAAGGGCAAAGCAAGGAAAGGCAAGGCAAAAGGGCAAAGCAAGGCAAGGCAAGGCAAGGCAAGGCAAAGCTAAAAGGCATAGCAAGGCAAGACAAGGCAAAAGGGCAAAGCAAGGCAAGGCAAGGCAAGGCAATAGGGAAAAGAAGGCAAGGCAAGGCAAAAGGGCAAAACAAGGCAAGGCAAGGCAAAAGGGCAAAGCAAGGAAAGGCAAGGCAAGGCAAAAAGCAATAGCAAGGCAATGCAATGCAAGGAAAAAGGGCAAAGCAAGGCAAGACAAGGCAAGGTAAAAGGGCAAAGCAAGGCAAGGCAATGAAAGGCGAAAGGGCAAAGCAGGTCAAGGCAAAAGGGCATAGCAATGCAAGGCAAAGCAATGCAAAAGGGCATAGCAAGGAAAGGCAAGGTAAGGCAAAGGCCAATGCAAGGCAAGGCAAAAGGACAAAGTAAGGCAAGGCAAGGGAAGGCAAAAGGGCAAAGCAGGGCAAGGCAAGGAAAGGCAAATGGGTTAAGCAAGACAAGGCAATGAAAGACAATAGGGAAAGGAAGGCAAGGCAACGCAAAAGGGCAAAGCAAGGAAAGGCAAGGCAAAAGGGCAAAGCAAGGCAAGGCAAGGCAAGGCAAGGCTAAAAGGCATAGCAAGGGAAGACAAGGCAAAAGGGCAAAGCAAGGCAAGGCAAGGCAAGGCAAAAGGGCCAAGCAAGGCAAGCGAAGAAAAGGCAAAAGGGCAAGGTAAGGCAAGGAAAGGCAAGGGAAAAGGCAAAGCAAGGCAAGGCAAGTCAAGGCATATGGGCAAAGCAAGGCAAGGCAATGCAAGACAAAAGGGCAAAGAAAGGCAAGGCAAGTCAATAGGGCAAAGCAAGACAAGGCAAAGCAAGGCAAAAGGGTAAAATAAGACAAGGCAAGGCAAGGCAAAAATGAAGAGCAAGACAAGGCAAAACGGGAAAGCAAGGCAAGGCAATTCAATGCAAAAGAGCAAAGCAAGAAAAGCAAGGCAAGGCAAAAGGGCAAAGCAAGACAAAGCAAGGCAAGGCAAAAGGGCAAAGACTGGCAAGGCAAGGCAAGGAAAAATGGCGAAGCAACGTAAGGCAAAACGGCAAACCAAGGCAATGAAAGGCAAGGGAAAAGGGCAAAGCAAGGAAAGGCAAAGCAAGGCAAAAGAGGGCAAAGCAAGGCAAAGCAAGTCAAAGCAAGGCAAGGCGAGGAAAGGCAAAAACGCAAAGCAAGGCAAGGCAAGTAAATGCAAAAGAGAAAATCAAGGCACGGCAAGGCAAGGCAAAAGGGGAAAGCAAGGCAAGGCAAAAGGGCAAAGCAATGCAAGGCATCGCAATGCAAAAGGGCAAAGCAAGGCAAGGCAAGGTAAGGCAAAAGGGCAATGGAAGGAAAGGCAAAAGGGCAAAGCAAGGCAAGGCAAGACAAGGCAAAAGGGCAAATCAATGTAAAGCATTCAAGGCAAAAGGGCAAAGAAAGGCAAGGCAAGGCAAAACGGCAAAGCAAGACAAGACAAGGCAAGGCAAAAAGGAAAAGCAAGGCAAGGCAAAAGGGCAAAGCAAGGCAATGAAAGGCAAGGCAAAAAAGCGAAGCAAGGCAAGGCAAAAGGGTAAGGCAAGGCAATGCATCGCAAAAGAGCGAAGCAAGGCAAGGCAAGGCAAGGCAAAAGGGCAAAGCAAGGCAAGGCAAGGCAAGCCAAGGCAAGCCAAAAGGGAAAACGAAGGCTAATTCAAAAGGTCAAAGCAAGGCAATGAAAGGCAAGGGAAAAGGGCAAAGCAATGTAAGGCAAGGCAAGCCAAAAGTGCAACCCAAGGCAAGGCAAGTAAAGGCAAAAAGGCAAAGAAAGGCAAGACACGGCAAGCCATATGGCAAAGCAAGACAAGGCAAGGCAAAATGCAAAGCAAGGCTATGCAAGGCAAGGCAAAAGGGCAAAGCAATGCAAGGCAAGGCAAAAGGGCAAAGCAAGGCAAGGCAAGGCAAGGCAAAAGGGCAAACCAAGGCTAATTCAAAAGGTGAAAGCAAGGCAATGAAAGGCAAGAGAAAAGGGCAAAGAAATGCAAGGCACGGAAAGGCAAAAGGGCAAAGCAAGACAAGGCAAGGCAAGGCAAAAAGCAATGAAAGGCTATGCAAGGCAAGGCAAAAGGGAAAAGCAAGGCAAGGCAAGGCAAAAGGGCAAAGCAAGGCAAGGCAAGGCAAGGCAAAAGGGCAAAGCAAGGCAAGGCAAGGCAAAAGGGCAAAGCAAAGCAAGGCAAGGTAAAAGGGCAAAGCAAGGCAAGGCAAGGCAAGGCAAAAGAGCAAACCAAGTCAAGGCAAAAGAGCAAAGCAAGGCAAGGCAAGGCAAGTCAAAAGGGAAAGGAAGACAAGGCCAGGAAAGGCAAAGGGAAAAGCAAGACAAGGTAAGACAAGGCAAAAGGGCAAAGTAAGGCAATGCAAGGCAAAAGGGCAAAGCACGGCAAGGAAAGGCAAGGCAAAATACAAAACAAGGAAAGGCAAGTAAAAAGGGAAAGCAAGACAAGGCAAGGCAAGGAAAAAGAGCAAACCAAGGCAAGGCAAGGGAAGGCAAAAGGGCAAAGCAGGGCAAGGCAAGGAAAGGCAAATGGGTTAAGCAAGACAAGGCAATGAAAGACAATAGGGAAAGGAAGGCAAGGCAACGCAAAAGGGCAAAGCAAGGAAAGGCAAGGCAAAAGGGCAAAGCAAGGCAAGGCAAGGCAAGGCAAGGCAAGGCTAAAAGGCATAGCAAGGCAAGACAAGGCAAAAGGGCAAAGCAAGGCAAGGCAAGGCAAGGCAATAGGGAAAAGAAGGCAAGGCAAGGCAAAAGGGCAAAACAAGGCAAGGCAAGGCAAAAGGGCAAAGCAAGGAAAGGCAAGGCAAGGCAAAAAGCAATAGCAAGGCAATGCAATGCAAGGAAAAAGGGCAAAGCAAGGCAAGACAAGGCAAGGTAAAAGGGCAAAGCAAGGCAAGGCAATGAAAGGCGAAAGGGCAAAGCAGGTCAAGGCAAAAGGGCATAGCAATGCAAGGCAAAGCAATGCAAAAGGGCATAGCAAGGAAAGGCAAGGTAAGGCAAAGGCCAATGCAAGGCAAGGCAAAAGGACAAAGTAAGGCAAGGCAAGGGAAGGCAAAAGGGCAAAGCAGGGCAAGGCAAGGAACGGCAAATGGGTTAAGCAAGACAAGGCAATGAAAGACAATAGGGAAAGGAAGGCAAGGCAACGCAAAAGGGCAAAGCAAGGAAAGACAAGGCAAAAGGGCAAAGCAAGGCAAGGCAAGGCAAGGCAAAAGGGCCAAGCAAGGCAAGCGAAGAAAAGGCAAAAGGGCAAGGTAAGGCAAGGAAAGGCAAGGGAAAAGGCAAAGCAAGGCAAGGCAAGTCAAGGCATATGGGCAAAGCAAGGCAAGGCAATGCAAGACAAAAGGGCAAAGAAAGGCAAGGCAAGTCAATAGGGCAAAGCAAGACAAGGCAAAGCAAGGCAAAAGGGTAAAATAAGACAAGGCAAGGCAAGGCAAAAATGAAGAGCAAGACAAGGCAAAACGGGAAAGCAAGGCAAGGCAATTCAATGCAAAAGAGCAAAGCAAGAAAAGCAAGGCAAGGCAAAAGGGCAAAGCAAGACAAAGCAAGGCAAGGCAAAAGGGCAAAGACTGGCAAGGCAAGGCAAGGAAAAATGGCGAAGCAACGTAAGGCAAAACGGCAAACCAAGGCAATGAAAGGCAAGGGAAAAGGGCAAAGCAAGGAAAGGCAAAGCAAGGCAAAAGAGGGCAAAGCAAGGCAAAGCAAGTCAAAGCAAGGCAAGGCGAGGAAAGGCAAAAACGCAAAGCAAGGCAAGGCAAGTAAATGCAAAAGAGAAAATCAAGGCACGGCAAGGCAAGGCAAAAGGGCAAAGCAAGGCAAGGCAAAAGGGCAAAGCAATGCAAGGCATCGCAATGCAAAAGGGCAAAGCAAGGCAAGGCAAGGTAAGGCAAAAGGGCAATGGAAGGAAAGGCAAATGGGCAAAGCAAGGCAAGGCAAGGCAAAAGGGCAAAGCAAAGCAAGGCAAGGCAAGTCAAAAGGGCAAAGCAATGCAAGGCAAGAAAAAGCAAAGGGGCAAAGAAAGGCAAAGCAAGACAAAGCAAAGGGGCAAAGAAAGGCAAGGCAAGGCAAGGCAGGGCTAAAAGGCATAGCAAGGCAAGAAAAAAGGGAAAAGCAATAGAAGGCAAGACAAAGCAAAGGGTCAAAGAAAGGCAAGGAAATGCAAGGCAAAAGGGCAAAGCAAGGCATGGCAAGGCAAGGCAAAAGGGCAAAGCAAGGAAAGGCGAAAGGACAAAGCAAATCAAGGCAAGACAAGGCAAAAGGCAAAGCAAGGCAAGGCAAGGCAAGGCTAAAAGGCATAACAAGGCAAGGCTAAAAGGCATAACAAGGCAAGGCAAGGCAAAAGGGCAAAGCAAGGCAAGGCAAGGCAAGGCAAAAGAGCAAACCAAGTCAAGGCAAAAGAGCAAAGCAAGGCAAGGCAAGGCAAGTCAAAAGGGAAAGGAAGACAAGGCCAGGAAAGGCAAAGGGAAAAGCAAGACAAGGCAAGACAAGGCAAAAGGGCAAAGTAAGGCAATGCAAGGCAAAAGGGCAAAGCACGGCAAGGAAAGGCAAGGCAAAATACAAAACAAGGAAAGGCAAGTAAAAAGGGAAAGAAAGACAAGGCAAGGCAAGGAAAAAGAGCAAACCAAGGCAAGGCAAGGGAAGGCAAAAGGGCAAAGCAGGGCAAGGCAAGGAAAGGCAAATGGGTTAAGCAAGACAAGGCAATGAAAGACAATAGGGAAAGGAAGGCAAGGCAACGCAAAAGGGCAAAGCAAGGAAAGGCAAGGCAAAAGGGCAAAGCAAGGAAAGGCAAGGCAAGGCAAAAAGCAATAGCAAGGCAATGCAATGCAAGGAAAAAGGGCAAAGCAAGGCAAGACAAGGCAAGGTAAAAGGGCAAAGCAAGGCAAGGCAATGAAAGGCGAAAGGGCAAAGCAGGTCAAGGCAAAAGGGCATAGCAATGCAAGGCAAAGCAATGCAAAAGGGCATAGCAAGGAAAGGCAAGGTAAGGCAAAGGCCAATGCAAGGCAAGGCAAAAGGACAAAGTAAGGCAAGGCAAGGGAAGGCAAAAGGGCAAAGCAGGGCAAGGCAAGGAACGGCAAATGGGTTAAGCAAGACAAGGCAATGAAAGACAATAGGGAAAGGAAGGCAAGGCAACGCAAAAGGGCAAAGCAAGGAAAGACAAGGCAAAAGGGCAAAGCAAGGCAAGGCAAGGCAAGGCAAAAGGGCCAAGCAAGGCAAGCGAAGAAAAGGCAAAAGGGCAAGGTAAGGCAAGGAAAGGCAAGGGAAAAGGCAAAGCAAGGCAAGGCAAGTCAAGGCATATGGGCAAAGCAAGGCAAGGCAATGCAAGACAAAAGGGCAAAGAAAGGCAAGGCAAGTCAATAGGGCAAAGCAAGACAAGGCAAAGCAAGGCAAAAGGGTAAAATAAGACAAGGCAAGGCAAGGCAAAAATGAAGAGCAAGACAAGGCAAAACGGGAAAGCAAGGCAAGGCAATTCAATGCAAAAGAGCAAAGCAAGAAAAGCAAGGCATGGCAAAAGGGCAAAGCAAGACAAAGCAAGGCAAGGCAAAAGGGCAAAGACTGGCAAGGCAAGGCAAGGAAAAATGGCGAAGCAACGTAAGGCAAAACGGCAAACCAAGGCAATGAAAGGCAAGGGAAAAGGGCAAAGCAAGGAAAGGCAAAGCAAGGCAAAAGAGGGCAAAGCAAGGCAAAGCAAGTCAAAGCAAGGCAAGGCGAGGAAAGGCAAAAACGCAAAGCAAGGCAAGGCAAGTAAATGCAAAAGAGAAAATCAAGGCACGGCAAGGCAAGGCAAAAGGGCAAAGCAAGGCAAGGCAAAAGGGCAAAGCAATGCAAGGCATCGCAATGCAAAAGGGCAAAGCAAGGCAAGGCAAGGTAAGGCAAAAGGGCAATGGAAGGAAAGGCAAATGGGCAAAGCAAGGCAAGGCAAGGCAAAAGGGCAAAGCAAAGCAAGGCAAGGCAAGTCAAAAGGGCAAAGCAATGCAAGGCAAGAAAAAGCAAAGGGGCAAAGAAAGGCAAAGCAAGACAAAGCAAAGGGGCAAAGAAAGGCAAGGCAAGGCAAGGCAGGGCTAAAAGGCATAGCAAGGCAAGAAAAAAGGGAAAAGCAATAGAAGGCAAGACAAAGCAAAGGGTCAAAGAAAGGCAAGGAAATGCAAGGCAAAAGGGCAAAGCAAGGCATGGCAAGGCAAGGCAAAAGGGCAAAGCAAGGAAAGGCAAAAGGACAAAGCAAATCAAGGCAAGACAAGGCAAAAGGCAAAGCAAGGCAAGGCAAGGCAAGGCTAAAAGGCATAACAAGGCAAGGCTAAAAGGCATAACAAGGCAAGGCAAGGCAAAAGGGCAAAGCAAGGCAAGGCAAGGCAAGGCAAAAGAGCAAACCAAGTCAAGGCAAAAGAGCAAAGCAAGGCAAGGCAAGGCAAGTCAAAAGGGAAAGGAAGACAAGGCCAGGAAAGGCAAAGGGAAAAGCAAGACAAGGCAAGACAAGGCAAAAGGGCAAAGTAAGGCAATGCAAGGCAAAAGGGCAAAGCACGGCAAGGAAAGGCAAGGCAAAATACAAAACAAGGAAAGGCAAGTAAAAAGGGAAAGAAAGACAAGGCAAGGCAAGGAAAAAGAGCAAACCAAGGCAAGGCAAGGGAAGGCAAAAGGGCAAAGCAGGGCAAGGCAAGGAAAGGCAAATGGGTTAAGCAAGACAAGGCAATGAAAGACAATAGGGAAAGGAAGGCAAGGCAACGCAAAAGGGCAAAGCAAGGAAAGGCAAGGCAAAAGGGCAAAGCAAGGAAAGGCAAGGCAAGGCAAAAAGCAATAGCAAGGCAATGCAATGCAAGGAAAAAGGGCAAAGCAAGGCAAGACAAGGCAAGGTAAAAGGGCAAAGCAAGGCAAGGCAATGAAAGGCGAAAGGGCAAAGCAGGTCAAGGCAAAAGGGCATAGCAATGCAAGGCAAAGCAATGCAAAAGGGCATAGCAAGGAAAGGCAAGGTAAGGCAAAGGCCAATGCAAGGCAAGGCAAAAGGACAAAGTAAGGCAAGGCAAGGGAAGGCAAAAGGGCAAAGCAGGGCAAGGCAAGGAACGGCAAATGGGTTAAGCAAGACAAGGCAATGAAAGACAATAGGGAAAGGAAGGCAAGGCAACGCAAAAGGGCAAAGCAAGGAAAGACAAGGCAAAAGGGCAAAGCAAGGCAAGGCAAGGCAAGGCAAAAGGGCCAAGCAAGGCAAGCGAAGAAAAGGCAAAAGGGCAAGGTAAGGCAAGGAAAGGCAAGGGAAAAGGCAAAGCAAGGCAAGGCAAGTCAAGGCATATGGGCAAAGCAAGGCAAGGCAATGCAAGACAAAAGGGCAAAGAAAGGCAAGGCAAGTCAATAGGGCAAAGCAAGACAAGGCAAAGCAAGGCAAAAGGGTAAAATAAGACAAGGCAAGGCAAGGCAAAAATGAAGAGCAAGACAAGGCAAAACGGGAAAGCAAGGCAAGGCAATTCAATGCAAAAGAGCAAAGCAAGAAAAGCAAGGCATGGCAAAAGGGCAAAGCAAGACAAAGCAAGGCAAGGCAAAAGGGCAAAGACTGGCAAGGCAAGGCAAGGAAAAATGGCGAAGCAACGTAAGGCAAAACGGCAAACCAAGGCAATGAAAGGCAAGGGAAAAGGGCAAAGCAAGGAAAGGCAAAGCAAGGCAAAAGAGGGCAAAGCAAGGCAAAGCAAGTCAAAGCAAGGCAAGGCGAGGAAAGGCAAAAACGCAAAGCAAGGCAAGGCAAGTAAATGCAAAAGAGAAAATCAAGGCACGGCAAGGCAAGGCAAAAGGGCAAAGCAAGGCAAGGCAAAAGGGCAAAGCAATGCAAGGCATCGCAATGCAAAAGGGCAAAGCAAGGCAAGGCAAGGTAAGGCAAAAGGGCAATGGAAGGAAAGGCAAATGGGCAAAGCAAGGCAAGGCAAGGCAAAAGGGCAAAGCAAAGCAAGGCAAGGCAAGTCAAAAGGGCAAAGCAATGCAAGGCAAGAAAAAGCAAAGGGGCAAAGAAAGGCAAAGCAAGACAAAGCAAAGGGGCAAAGAAAGGCAAGGCAAGGCAAGGCAGGGCTAAAAGGCATAGCAAGGCAAGAAAAAAGGGAAAAGCAATAGAAGGCAAGACAAAGCAAAGGGTCAAAGAAAGGCAAGGAAATGCAAGGCAAAAGGGCAAAGCAAGGCATGGCAAGGCAAGGCAAAAGGGCAAAGCAAGGAAAGGCAAAAGGACAAAGCAAATCAAGGCAAGACAAGGCAAAAGGCAAAGCAAGGCAAGGCAAGGCAAGGCTAAAAGGCATAACAAGGCAAGGCTAAAAGGCATAAGAAGGCAAGGCAAGGCAAAAGGGCAAAGCAAGGCAAGGCAAGGCAAGGCAAAAGAGCAAACCAAGTCAAGGCAAAAGAGCAAAGCAAGGCAAGGCAAGGCAAGTCAAAAGGGAAAGGAAGACAAGGCCAGGAAAGGCAAAGGGAAAAGCAAGACAAGGCAAGACAAGGCAAAAGGGCAAAGTAAGGCAATGCAAGGCAAAAGGGCAAAGCACGGCAAGGAAAGGCAAGGCAAAATACAAAACAAGGAAAGGCAAGTAAAAAGGGAAAGAAAGACAAGGCAAGGCAAGGAAAAAGAGCAAACCAAGGCAAGGCAAGGGAAGGCAAAAGGGCAAAGCAGGGCAAGGCAAGGAAAGGCAAATGGGTTAAGCAAGACAAGGCAATGAAAGACAATAGGGAAAGGAAGGCAAGGCAACGCAAAAGGGCAAAGCAAGGAAAGGCAAGGCAAAAGGGCAAAGCAAGGCAAGGCAAGGCAAGGCAAGGCAAAGCTAAAAGGCATAGCAAGGCAAGACAAGGCAAAAGGGCAAAGCAAGGCAAGGCAAGGCAAGGCAATAGGGAAAAGAAGGCAAGGCAAGGCAAAAGGGCAAAACAAGGCAAGGCAAGGCAAAAGGGCAAAGCAAGGAAAGGCAAGGCAAGGCAAAAAGCAATAGCAAGGCAATGCAATGCAAGGAAAAAGGGCAAAGCAAGGCAAGACAAGGCAAGGTAAAAGGGCAAAGCAAGGCAAGGCAATGAAAGGCGAAAGGGCAAAGCAGGTCAAGGCAAAAGGGCATAGCAATGCAAGGCAAAGCAATGCAAAAGGGCATAGCAAGGAAAGGCAAGGTAAGGCAAAGGCCAATGCAAGGCAAGGCAAAAGGACAAAGTAAGGCAAGGCAAGGGAAGGCAAAAGGGCAAAGCAGGGCAAGGCAAGGAAAGGCAAATGGGTTAAGCAAGACAAGGCAATGAAAGACAATAGGGAAAGGAAGGCAAGGCAACGCAAAAGGGCAAAGCAAGGAAAGGCAAGGCAAAAGGGCAAAGCAAGGCAAGGCAAGGCAAGGCAAGGCTAAAAGGCATAGCAAGGGAAGACAAGGCAAAAGGGCAAAGCAAGGCAAGGCAAGGCAAGGCAAAAGGGCCAAGCAAGGCAAGCGAAGAAAAGGCAAAAGGGCAAGGTAAGGCAAGGAAAGGCAAGGGAAAAGGCAAAGCAAGGCAAGGCAAGTCAAGGCATATGGGCAAAGCAAGGCAAGGCAATGCAAGACAAAAGGGCAAAGAAAGGCAAGGCAAGTCAATAGGGCAAAGCAAGACAAGGCAAAGCAAGGCAAAAGGGTAAAATAAGACAAGGCAAGGCAAGGCAAAAATGAAGAGCAAGACAAGGCAAAACGGGAAAGCAAGGCAAGGCAATTCAATGCAAAAGAGCAAAGCAAGAAAAGCAAGGCAAGGCAAAAGGGCAAAGCAAGACAAAGCAAGGCAAGGCAAAAGGGCAAAGACTGGCAAGGCAAGGCAAGGAAAAATGGCGAAGCAACGTAAGGCAAAACGGCAAACCAAGGCAATGAAAGGCAAGGGAAAAGGGCAAAGCAAGGAAAGGCAAAGCAAGGCAAAAGAGGGCAAAGCAAGGCAAAGCAAGTCAAAGCAAGGCAAGGCGAGGAAAGGCAAAAACGCAAAGCAAGGCAAGGCAAGTAAATGCAAAAGAGAAAATCAAGGCACGGCAAGGCAAGGCAAAAGGGGAAAGCAAGGCAAGGCAAAAGGGCAAAGCAATGCAAGGCATCGCAATGCAAAAGGGCAAAGCAAGGCAAGGCAAGGTAAGGCAAAAGGGCAATGGAAGGAAAGGCAAAAGGGCAAAGCAAGGCAAGGCAAGACAAGGCAAAAGGGCAAATCAATGTAAAGCATTCAAGGCAAAAGGGCAAAGAAAGGCAAGGCAAGGCAAAACGGCAAAGCAAGACAAGACAAGGCAAGGCAAAAAGGAAAAGCAAGGCAAGGCAAAAGGGCAAAGCAAGGCAATGAAAGGCAAGGCAAAAAAGCGAAGCAAGGCAAGGCAAAAGGGTAAGGCAAGGCAATGCATCGCAAAAGAGCGAAGCAAGGCAAGGCAAGGCAAGGCAAAAGGGCAAAGCAAGGCAAGGCAAGGCAAGCCAAGGCAAGCCAAAAGGGAAAACGAAGGCTAATTCAAAAGGTCAAAGCAAGGCAATGAAAGGCAAGGGAAAAGGGCAAAGCAATGTAAGGCAAGGCAAGCCAAAAGTGCAACCCAAGGCAAGGCAAGTAAAGGCAAAAAGGCAAAGAAAGGCAAGACACGGCAAGCCATATGGCAAAGCAAGACAAGGCAAGGCAAAATGCAAAGCAAGGCTATGCAAGGCAAGGCAAAAGGGCAAAGCAATGCAAGGCAAGGCAAAAGGGCAAAGCAAGGCAAGGCAAGGCAAGGCAAAAGGGCAAACCAAGGCTAATTCAAAAGGTGAAAGCAAGGCAATGAAAGGCAAGAGAAAAGGGCAAAGAAATGCAAGGCACGGAAAGGCAAAAGGGCAAAGCAAGACAAGGCAAGGCAAGGCAAAAAGCAATGAAAGGCTATGCAAGGCAAGGCAAAAGGGAAAAGCAAGGCAAGGCAAGGCAAAAGGGCAAAGCAAGGCAAGGCAAGGCAAGGCAAAAGGGCAAAGCAAGGCAAGGCAAGGCAAAAGGGCAAAGCAAAGCAAGGCAAGGTAAAAGGGCAAAGCAAGGCAAGGCAAGGCAAGGCAAAAGAGCAAACCAAGTCAAGGCAAAAGAGCAAAGCAAGGCAAGGCAAGGCAAGTCAAAAGGGAAAGGAAGACAAGGCCAGGAAAGGCAAAGGGAAAAGCAAGACAAGGTAAGACAAGGCAAAAGGGCAAAGTAAGGCAATGCAAGGCAAAAGGGCAAAGCACGGCAAGGAAAGGCAAGGCAAAATACAAAACAAGGAAAGGCAAGTAAAAAGGGAAAGCAAGACAAGGCAAGGCAAGGAAAAAGAGCAAACCAAGGCAAGGCAAGGGAAGGCAAAAGGGCAAAGCAGGGCAAGGCAAGGAAAGGCAAATGGGTTAAGCAAGACAAGGCAATGAAAGACAATAGGGAAAGGAAGGCAAGGCAACGCAAAAGGGCAAAGCAAGGAAAGGCAAGGCAAAAGGGCAAAGCAAGGCAAGGCAAGGCAAGGCAAGGCAAGGCTAAAAGGCATAGCAAGGCAAGACAAGGCAAAAGGGCAAAGCAAGGCAAGGCAAGGCAAGGCAATAGGGAAAAGAAGGCAAGGCAAGGCAAAAGGGCAAAACAAGGCAAGGCAAGGCAAAAGGGCAAAGCAAGGAAAGGCAAGGCAAGGCAAAAAGCAATAGCAAGGCAATGCAATGCAAGGAAAAAGGGCAAAGCAAGGCAAGACAAGGCAAGGTAAAAGGGCAAAGCAAGGCAAGGCAATGAAAGGCGAAAGGGCAAAGCAGGTCAAGGCAAAAGGGCATAGCAATGCAAGGCAAAGCAATGCAAAAGGGCATAGCAAGGAAAGGCAAGGTAAGGCAAAGGCCAATGCAAGGCAAGGCAAAAGGACAAAGTAAGGCAAGGCAAGGGAAGGCAAAAGGGCAAAGCAGGGCAAGGCAAGGAACGGCAAATGGGTTAAGCAAGACAAGGCAATGAAAGACAATAGGGAAAGGAAGGCAAGGCAACGCAAAAGGGCAAAGCAAGGAAAGACAAGGCAAAAGGGCAAAGCAAGGCAAGGCAAGGCAAGGCAAAAGGGCCAAGCAAGGCAAGCGAAGAAAAGGCAAAAGGGCAAGGTAAGGCAAGGAAAGGCAAGGGAAAAGGCAAAGCAAGGCAAGGCAAGTCAAGGCATATGGGCAAAGCAAGGCAAGGCAATGCAAGACAAAAGGGCAAAGAAAGGCAAGGCAAGTCAATAGGGCAAAGCAAGACAAGGCAAAGCAAGGCAAAAGGGTAAAATAAGACAAGGCAAGGCAAGGCAAAAATGAAGAGCAAGACAAGGCAAAACGGGAAAGCAAGGCAAGGCAATTCAATGCAAAAGAGCAAAGCAAGAAAAGCAAGGCAAGGCAAAAGGGCAAAGCAAGACAAAGCAAGGCAAGGCAAAAGGGCAAAGACTGGCAAGGCAAGGCAAGGAAAAATGGCGAAGCAACGTAAGGCAAAACGGCAAACCAAGGCAATGAAAGGCAAGGGAAAAGGGCAAAGCAAGGAAAGGCAAAGCAAGGCAAAAGAGGGCAAAGCAAGGCAAAGCAAGTCAAAGCAAGGCAAGGCGAGGAAAGGCAAAAACGCAAAGCAAGGCAAGGCAAGTAAATGCAAAAGAGAAAATCAAGGCACGGCAAGGCAAGGCAAAAGGGCAAAGCAAGGCAAGGCAAAAGGGCAAAGCAATGCAAGGCATCGCAATGCAAAAGGGCAAAGCAAGGCAAGGCAAGGTAAGGCAAAAGGGCAATGGAAGGAAAGGCAAATGGGCAAAGCAAGGCAAGGCAAGGCAAAAGGGCAAAGCAAAGCAAGGCAAGGCAAGTCAAAAGGGCAAAGCAATGCAAGGCAAGAAAAAGCAAAGGGGCAAAGAAAGGCAAAGCAAGACAAAGCAAAGGGGCAAAGAAAGGCAAGGCAAGGCAAGGCAGGGCTAAAAGGCATAGCAAGGCAAGAAAAAAGGGAAAAGCAATAGAAGGCAAGACAAAGCAAAGGGTCAAAGAAAGGCAAGGAAATGCAAGGCAAAAGGGCAAAGCAAGGCATGGCAAGGCAAGGCAAAAGGGCAAAGCAAGGAAAGGCGAAAGGACAAAGCAAATCAAGGCAAGACAAGGCAAAAGGCAAAGCAAGGCAAGGCAAGGCAAGGCTAAAAGGCATAACAAGGCAAGGCTAAAAGGCATAACAAGGCAAGGCAAGGCAAAAGGGCAAAGCAAGGCAAGGCAAGGCAAGGCAAAAGAGCAAACCAAGTCAAGGCAAAAGAGCAAAGCAAGGCAAGGCAAGGCAAGTCAAAAGGGAAAGGAAGACAAGGCCAGGAAAGGCAAAGGGAAAAGCAAGACAAGGCAAGACAAGGCAAAAGGGCAAAGTAAGGCAATGCAAGGCAAAAGGGCAAAGCACGGCAAGGAAAGGCAAGGCAAAATACAAAACAAGGAAAGGCAAGTAAAAAGGGAAAGAAAGACAAGGCAAGGCAAGGAAAAAGAGCAAACCAAGGCAAGGCAAGGGAAGGCAAAAGGGCAAAGCAGGGCAAGGCAAGGAAAGGCAAATGGGTTAAGCAAGACAAGGCAATGAAAGACAATAGGGAAAGGAAGGCAAGGCAACGCAAAAGGGCAAAGCAAGGAAAGGCAAGGCAAAAGGGCAAAGCAAGGAAAGGCAAGGCAAGGCAAAAAGCAATAGCAAGGCAATGCAATGCAAGGAAAAAGGGCAAAGCAAGGCAAGACAAGGCAAGGTAAAAGGGCAAAGCAAGGCAAGGCAATGAAAGGCGAAAGGGCAAAGCAGGTCAAGGCAAAAGGGCATAGCAATGCAAGGCAAAGCAATGCAAAAGGGCATAGCAAGGAAAGGCAAGGTAAGGCAAAGGCCAATGCAAGGCAAGGCAAAAGGACAAAGTAAGGCAAGGCAAGGGAAGGCAAAAGGGCAAAGCAGGGCAAGGCAAGGAACGGCAAATGGGTTAAGCAAGACAAGGCAATGAAAGACAATAGGGAAAGGAAGGCAAGGCAACGCAAAAGGGCAAAGCAAGGAAAGACAAGGCAAAAGGGCAAAGCAAGGCAAGGCAAGGCAAGGCAAAAGGGCCAAGCAAGGCAAGCGAAGAAAAGGCAAAAGGGCAAGGTAAGGCAAGGAAAGGCAAGGGAAAAGGCAAAGCAAGGCAAGGCAAGTCAAGGCATATGGGCAAAGCAAGGCAAGGCAATGCAAGACAAAAGGGCAAAGAAAGGCAAGGCAAGTCAATAGGGCAAAGCAAGACAAGGCAAAGCAAGGCAAAAGGGTAAAATAAGACAAGGCAAGGCAAGGCAAAAATGAAGAGCAAGACAAGGCAAAACGGGAAAGCAAGGCAAGGCAATTCAATGCAAAAGAGCAAAGCAAGAAAAGCAAGGCATGGCAAAAGGGCAAAGCAAGACAAAGCAAGGCAAGGCAAAAGGGCAAAGACTGGCAAGGCAAGGCAAGGAAAAATGGCGAAGCAACGTAAGGCAAAACGGCAAACCAAGGCAATGAAAGGCAAGGGAAAAGGGCAAAGCAAGGAAAGGCAAAGCAAGGCAAAAGAGGGCAAAGCAAGGCAAAGCAAGTCAAAGCAAGGCAAGGCGAGGAAAGGCAAAAACGCAAAGCAAGGCAAGGCAAGTAAATGCAAAAGAGAAAATCAAGGCACGGCAAGGCAAGGCAAAAGGGCAAAGCAAGGCAAGGCAAAAGGGCAAAGCAATGCAAGGCATCGCAATGCAAAAGGGCAAAGCAAGGCAAGGCAAGGTAAGGCAAAAGGGCAATGGAAGGAAAGGCAAATGGGCAAAGCAAGGCAAGGCAAGGCAAAAGGGCAAAGCAAAGCAAGGCAAGGCAAGTCAAAAGGGCAAAGCAATGCAAGGCAAGAAAAAGCAAAGGGGCAAAGAAAGGCAAAGCAAGACAAAGCAAAGGGGCAAAGAAAGGCAAGGCAAGGCAAGGCAGGGCTAAAAGGCATAGCAAGGCAAGAAAAAAGGGAAAAGCAATAGAAGGCAAGACAAAGCAAAGGGTCAAAGAAAGGCAAGGAAATGCAAGGCAAAAGGGCAAAGCAAGGCATGGCAAGGCAAGGCAAAAGGGCAAAGCAAGGAAAGGCAAAAGGACAAAGCAAATCAAGGCAAGACAAGGCAAAAGGCAAAGCAAGGCAAGGCAAGGCAAGGCTAAAAGGCATAACAAGGCAAGGCTAAAAGGCATAACAAGGCAAGGCAAGGCAAAAGGGCAAAGCAAGGCAAGGCAAGGCAAGGCAAAAGAGCAAACCAAGTCAAGGCAAAAGAGCAAAGCAAGGCAAGGCAAGGCAAGTCAAAAGGGAAAGGAAGACAAGGCCAGGAAAGGCAAAGGGAAAAGCAAGACAAGGCAAGACAAGGCAAAAGGGCAAAGTAAGGCAATGCAAGGCAAAAGGGCAAAGCACGGCAAGGAAAGGCAAGGCAAAATACAAAACAAGGAAAGGCAAGTAAAAAGGGAAAGAAAGACAAGGCAAGGCAAGGAAAAAGAGCAAACCAAGGCAAGGCAAGGGAAGGCAAAAGGGCAAAGCAGGGCAAGGCAAGGAAAGGCAAATGGGTTAAGCAAGACAAGGCAATGAAAGACAATAGGGAAAGGAAGGCAAGGCAACGCAAAAGGGCAAAGCAAGGAAAGGCAAGGCAAAAGGGCAAAGCAAGGAAAGGCAAGGCAAGGCAAAAAGCAATAGCAAGGCAATGCAATGCAAGGAAAAAGGGCAAAGCAAGGCAAGACAAGGCAAGGTAAAAGGGCAAAGCAAGGCAAGGCAATGAAAGGCGAAAGGGCAAAGCAGGTCAAGGCAAAAGGGCATAGCAATGCAAGGCAAAGCAATGCAAAAGGGCATAGCAAGGAAAGGCAAGGTAAGGCAAAGGCCAATGCAAGGCAAGGCAAAAGGACAAAGTAAGGCAAGGCAAGGGAAGGCAAAAGGGCAAAGCAGGGCAAGGCAAGGAACGGCAAATGGGTTAAGCAAGACAAGGCAATGAAAGACAATAGGGAAAGGAAGGCAAGGCAACGCAAAAGGGCAAAGCAAGGAAAGACAAGGCAAAAGGGCAAAGCAAGGCAAGGCAAGGCAAGGCAAAAGGGCCAAGCAAGGCAAGCGAAGAAAAGGCAAAAGGGCAAGGTAAGGCAAGGAAAGGCAAGGGAAAAGGCAAAGCAAGGCAAGGCAAGTCAAGGCATATGGGCAAAGCAAGGCAAGGCAATGCAAGACAAAAGGGCAAAGAAAGGCAAGGCAAGTCAATAGGGCAAAGCAAGACAAGGCAAAGCAAGGCAAAAGGGTAAAATAAGACAAGGCAAGGCAAGGCAAAAATGAAGAGCAAGACAAGGCAAAACGGGAAAGCAAGGCAAGGCAATTCAATGCAAAAGAGCAAAGCAAGAAAAGCAAGGCATGGCAAAAGGGCAAAGCAAGACAAAGCAAGGCAAGGCAAAAGGGCAAAGACTGGCAAGGCAAGGCAAGGAAAAATGGCGAAGCAACGTAAGGCAAAACGGCAAACCAAGGCAATGAAAGGCAAGGGAAAAGGGCAAAGCAAGGAAAGGCAAAGCAAGGCAAAAGAGGGCAAAGCAAGGCAAAGCAAGTCAAAGCAAGGCAAGGCGAGGAAAGGCAAAAACGCAAAGCAAGGCAAGGCAAGTAAATGCAAAAGAGAAAATCAAGGCACGGCAAGGCAAGGCAAAAGGGCAAAGCAAGGCAAGGCAAAAGGGCAAAGCAATGCAAGGCATCGCAATGCAAAAGGGCAAAGCAAGGCAAGGCAAGGTAAGGCAAAAGGGCAATGGAAGGAAAGGCAAATGGGCAAAGCAAGGCAAGGCAAGGCAAAAGGGCAAAGCAAAGCAAGGCAAGGCAAGTCAAAAGGGCAAAGCAATGCAAGGCAAGAAAAAGCAAAGGGGCAAAGAAAGGCAAAGCAAGACAAAGCAAAGGGGCAAAGAAAGGCAAGGCAAGGCAAGGCAGGGCTAAAAGGCATAGCAAGGCAAGAAAAAAGGGAAAAGCAATAGAAGGCAAGACAAAGCAAAGGGTCAAAGAAAGGCAAGGAAATGCAAGGCAAAAGGGCAAAGCAAGGCATGGCAAGGCAAGGCAAAAGGGCAAAGCAAGGAAAGGCAAAAGGACAAAGCAAATCAAGGCAAGACAAGGCAAAAGGCAAAGCAAGGCAAGGCAAGGCAAGGCTAAAAGGCATAACAAGGCAAGGCTAAAAGGCATAAGAAGGCAAGGCAAGGCAAAAGGGCAAAGCAAGGCAAGGCAAGGCAAGGCAAAAGAGCAAACCAAGTCAAGGCAAAAGAGCAAAGCAAGGCAAGGCAAGGCAAGTCAAAAGGGAAAGGAAGACAAGGCCAGGAAAGGCAAAGGGAAAAGCAAGACAAGGCAAGACAAGGCAAAAGGGCAAAGTAAGGCAATGCAAGGCAAAAGGGCAAAGCACGGCAAGGAAAGGCAAGGCAAAATACAAAACAAGGAAAGGCAAGTAAAAAGGGAAAGAAAGACAAGGCAAGGCAAGGAAAAAGAGCAAACCAAGGCAAGGCAAGGGAAGGCAAAAGGGCAAAGCAGGGCAAGGCAAGGAAAGGCAAATGGGTTAAGCAAGACAAGGCAATGAAAGACAATAGGGAAAGGAAGGCAAGGCAACGCAAAAGGGCAAAGCAAGGAAAGGCAAGGCAAAAGGGCAAAGCAAGGCAAGGCAAGGCAAGGCAAGGCAAAGCTAAAAGGCATAGCAAGGCAAGACAAGGCAAAAGGGCAAAGCAAGGCAAGGCAAGGCAAGGCAATAGGGAAAAGAAGGCAAGGCAAGGCAAAAGGGCAAAACAAGGCAAGGCAAGGCAAAAGGGCAAAGCAAGGAAAGGCAAGGCAAGGCAAAAAGCAATAGCAAGGCAATGCAATGCAAGGAAAAAGGGCAAAGCAAGGCAAGACAAGGCAAGGTAAAAGGGCAAAGCAAGGCAAGGCAATGAAAGGCGAAAGGGCAAAGCAGGTCAAGGCAAAAGGGCATAGCAATGCAAGGCAAAGCAATGCAAAAGGGCATAGCAAGGAAAGGCAAGGTAAGGCAAAGGCCAATGCAAGGCAAGGCAAAAGGACAAAGTAAGGCAAGGCAAGGGAAGGCAAAAGGGCAAAGCAGGGCAAGGCAAGGAAAGGCAAATGGGTTAAGCAAGACAAGGCAATGAAAGACAATAGGGAAAGGAAGGCAAGGCAACGCAAAAGGGCAAAGCAAGGAAAGGCAAGGCAAAAGGGCAAAGCAAGGCAAGGCAAGGCAAGGCAAGGCTAAAAGGCATAGCAAGGGAAGACAAGGCAAAAGGGCAAAGCAAGGCAAGGCAAGGCAAGGCAAAAGGGCCAAGCAAGGCAAGCGAAGAAAAGGCAAAAGGGCAAGGTAAGGCAAGGAAAGGCAAGGGAAAAGGCAAAGCAAGGCAAGGCAAGTCAAGGCATATGGGCAAAGCAAGGCAAGGCAATGCAAGACAAAAGGGCAAAGAAAGGCAAGGCAAGTCAATAGGGCAAAGCAAGACAAGGCAAAGCAAGGCAAAAGGGTAAAATAAGACAAGGCAAGGCAAGGCAAAAATGAAGAGCAAGACAAGGCAAAACGGGAAAGCAAGGCAAGGCAATTCAATGCAAAAGAGCAAAGCAAGAAAAGCAAGGCAAGGCAAAAGGGCAAAGCAAGACAAAGCAAGGCAAGGCAAAAGGGCAAAGACTGGCAAGGCAAGGCAAGGAAAAATGGCGAAGCAACGTAAGGCAAAACGGCAAACCAAGGCAATGAAAGGCAAGGGAAAAGGGCAAAGCAAGGAAAGGCAAAGCAAGGCAAAAGAGGGCAAAGCAAGGCAAAGCAAGTCAAAGCAAGGCAAGGCGAGGAAAGGCAAAAACGCAAAGCAAGGCAAGGCAAGTAAATGCAAAAGAGAAAATCAAGGCACGGCAAGGCAAGGCAAAAGGGGAAAGCAAGGCAAGGCAAAAGGGCAAAGCAATGCAAGGCATCGCAATGCAAAAGGGCAAAGCAAGGCAAGGCAAGGTAAGGCAAAAGGGCAATGGAAGGAAAGGCAAAAGGGCAAAGCAAGGCAAGGCAAGACAAGGCAAAAGGGCAAATCAATGTAAAGCATTCAAGGCAAAAGGGCAAAGAAAGGCAAGGCAAGGCAAAACGGCAAAGCAAGACAAGACAAGGCAAGGCAAAAAGGAAAAGCAAGGCAAGGCAAAAGGGCAAAGCAAGGCAATGAAAGGCAAGGCAAAAAAGCGAAGCAAGGCAAGGCAAAAGGGTAAGGCAAGGCAATGCATCGCAAAAGAGCGAAGCAAGGCAAGGCAAGGCAAGGCAAAAGGGCAAAGCAAGGCAAGGCAAGGCAAGCCAAGGCAAGCCAAAAGGGAAAACGAAGGCTAATTCAAAAGGTCAAAGCAAGGCAATGAAAGGCAAGGGAAAAGGGCAAAGCAATGTAAGGCAAGGCAAGCCAAAAGTGCAACCCAAGGCAAGGCAAGTAAAGGCAAAAAGGCAAAGAAAGGCAAGACACGGCAAGCCATATGGCAAAGCAAGACAAGGCAAGGCAAAATGCAAAGCAAGGCTATGCAAGGCAAGGCAAAAGGGCAAAGCAATGCAAGGCAAGGCAAAAGGGCAAAGCAAGGCAAGGCAAGGCAAGGCAAAAGGGCAAACCAAGGCTAATTCAAAAGGTGAAAGCAAGGCAATGAAAGGCAAGAGAAAAGGGCAAAGAAATGCAAGGCACGGAAAGGCAAAAGGGCAAAGCAAGACAAGGCAAGGCAAGGCAAAAAGCAATGAAAGGCTATGCAAGGCAAGGCAAAAGGGAAAAGCAAGGCAAGGCAAGGCAAAAGGGCAAAGCAAGGCAAGGCAAGGCAAGGCAAAAGGGCAAAGCAAGGCAAGGCAAGGCAAAAGGGCAAAGCAAAGCAAGGCAAGGTAAAAGGGCAAAGCAAGGCAAGGCAAGGCAAGGCAAAAGGGCAAAGCAAGGAAAAGAAACGCAAAAGGGCAAAGCAAGGCAAGGCAAGACAAGGGGCAAAACAAGGCAAGGCAAGGCAAGGCAAGGAAAAAGGACAAAGCAAGGCAAGGCAAGGCAAGCCAAATGGCAAAGGAAGGCAAGGCAAAAGGGGAAAATCAGGCTAACGCAAGGCAAAGCAAACAAGGCAGGGCAAATCAAGGCAAAAGGTCAAAGCAAGGCAATAGAAGACAAATCAAAGGGGCAAAGCAAAGCAAGGCAAGGCAAGGCGAAAGGGCAAAGAAAGGCAAGGCAAGGCAAAAGGGCAAGGCAAGGCAAGGCAAGGCAAGGCAAAAAGGCATAGCACGGCAAAGAAAGTCAAGGCAAAAGGGCAAAGCAAGGAAATGCAAGGCAAGGCAAAATGATAAGGCAAGGCAAGGCAAGGCAAGGCAAGGCAAAAGAACAAAGCAAACCAAGGCAAGGCAAGGCAAAATGGAAAAGCAAGGCAAGGCAAAAAGGCAAAGCAATTCAAGGCAAGGCAAGGCAAAAGGGCAAAGCAAGGCAAGGTAAGGCAAGGCAAAATGGCAAAGCAAGGCAATGCAAGGCAAGGTAAGGAAAAAGGGCAAAGAAAGGTAAGGCAAGGCAAGGCAAAAGGGCAAAGCAAGGCAAGGCAAGGCAAGGAAAAAGAGCAAAGCAAGGCTATGCAAGGCAAGGAAAAATAGCAAAGCAAGGCAATGCAAGGCAAGGTAAGGCAAAATGTCAAAGCAAGGCAAGGCAAGAGAAGGCAAAAGAGCAAAGCAAGGCAAGGCAAGGCAAAAGGGCAAAAGCATTACAAGGCAAGGCAAGGCAAAAAGGAAAAGCAAGGCAAGGCAAAAGGGCAAAGCAAGGCAAGGCAAAAGGGCATAGAAAGGCAAGGCAAGGCAAAAGACCAAAGCAAGGCAAGACAAAAGACCAAAGCAAGGCAAGGCAAAAGACCAAAGCATGGCAATGCAACGCAAAAGGGCAAAGCAAGGCAAGGCAAGGCAAAAGGGCAAAGCAAGGCAAGGCAAGACAAGGCAAAAGGGCAAAGCAAGGCAAGGCAAGCCAAATGGCAAAGGAAGGCAAGGTAAGGCAAGACAAAAGGGGAAAATCAAGGCAAGGCAAGGCAAGGCAAAAGGGAAAGCAAGACAAGGCAAGTCTAGGCAAAAATGAAAAGCAAGGCAAGGCAAAAAGGCAAAGCAAGCCAAGGCAAGGCAAGGCAAAAGAGCAAAGTAAGGCAAGGCAATGCAAGCCAAATGGCAAAGGAAGGCAAGGTAAGGCAAGGCAAAAAGGACAAAACAAGGCAAGGCAAGACAAAAGGGCAAAGCAAGGCAAGATAAGGCAAGGCAAAAGGGCAAAACAATGTGAGGCAAGGCAAAAGGACAAAGCAAAGCAAGGAAAGGCAAAAGGGCAAAACAAGACAAGGCCAGGAAAGGCAAAAGGACAAAGCAAGACAAGGTAAGGCAAGGCAAAAGGGCAAACCAAGGCAATGGAACGCAAAAGGGCAAAGCAAGGCAAGGGAAGGCTAGGCAAAAAGGCACAGCAAGGCAAGGCAAGGAAAGCCAAATGGCAAAGGAATGCGAGGCAAGGCAAGCCAAATGGCAAAGGAAGGCAAGGTAAGGCAAGGGAAAAGGGGAAAATCAAGGCAAGGCAAGGCAAGGCAAAAGAACAAACAAAGGCAAGGCAAATCAAGGCAAAAAGTCAAAGTAAGGCAAGGCAAGGCAAGAAAAAAAGGGCAAAGCAAGGCAAGATAAGGCAAGGCAAAAATGCATAGCAAGGCAAGGAAAGGCAAGGCAAAAGGGCAAAGGAAGGCAAGGAAAGGCAAAAGGGCAAAGCAAGGCAAGGCAAGGCTAGGCAAAAAGGCACAGCAAGGCAAGGCAAGGCAAGCCAAATGGCAAAGGAATGCGAGGAAAGGCAAGGCAAATGGCAAAGAAAGACAAGGTGAGGCAAGGCAAAAGGGGAAAATCAAGGCAAGGCAAGGCAAGGCAAAAGAGCAAACAAAGGCAAGGCAAATCAAGGCAAAAAGTCAAAGCAAGGCAAGGCAAGGCAAGGCAAAAATGCATAGCAAGGCAAGGAAAGGCAAGGCAAAAGGGCAAAGCAAGGCAATGCAAGGCAAGGCAAAAGGACAAAGCATGGCAAGGTAAGGCAAGGCAAAAGGGCAAAGTAAGGCAATGCAAGGCAAGGCAAAAAGACAATCAAGGCAATGAAAGGCAAAAGGGCAAAGCAAGGCAAGGCAAGGCAAGGCAAAGGGCAAAGCAAGGCAAGGAAAGGCAAGGCAAAAGGGCAAAGCAAGGCAATGCTAGGCAAGGCAAAAGGACAAAGCAAGGCAAGGTAAGGCAAGGCAAAAGGGCAAAGTATGCAATGCAAGGCAAGGCAAAAGGGCAAATCAAGGCAATGCAAGGCAAACGGGCAAAGCAAGGCAAGGCAAGGCAAGGGAAAAGGGCAAAGCAAGGCAAGGCAAGGCAAGCCAAATGGCAAAGGAAGGCAAGGCAAGGCAAAACGGCAAAGCAAGACAAGACAAGGCAAGGCAAAAAGGAAAAGCAAGGCAAGGCAAAAGGGCAAAGCAAGGCAAGGAAATGCAAGGCAAAAAAGCGAAGCAAGGCAAGGCAAAAGGGCAAAGTAAGACAAGGCAAGGCAAAAAGGAAAAGCAAGGCAAGGCAAAAGGGCAAGGCAAGGCAATGCATCGCAAAAGAGCGAAGCAAGGCAAGGCAAGGCAAGGCAAAAGGGCAAAGCAAGGCAAGGCAAGGCAAGCCAAGGCAAGCCAAAAGGGAAAACGAAGGCTAATTCAAAAGGTCAAAGCAAGGCAATGAAAGGCAAGGGAAAAGGGCAAAGCAATGTAAGGCAAGGCAAGCCAAAAGTGCAACCCAAGGCAAGGCAAGTAAAGGCAAAAAGGCAAAGAAAGGCAAGACACGGCAAGCCATATGGCAAAGCAAGACAAGGCAAGGCAAAAAGCAAAGCAAGGCTATGCAAGGCAAGGCAAAAGGGCAAAGCAATGCAAGGCAAGGCAAAAGGGCAAAGCAAGGCAAGGCAAGGCAAGGCAAAAGGGCAAATCAAGGCAAGGCAAAGCAAGGCAAAAGAGCAAACCAAGGCTAATTCAAAAGGTGAAAGCAAGGCAATGAAAGGCAAGAGAAAAGGGCAAAGAAATGCAAGGCACGGAAAGGCAAAAGGGCAAAGCAAGACAAGGCAAGGCAAGGCAAAAAGCAATGAAAGGCTATGCAAGGCAAGGCAAAAGGGAAAAGCAAGGCAAGGCAAGGCAAAAGGGCAAAGCAAGGCAAGGCAAGGCAAGGCAAAAGGGCAAAGCA
Organism: Columba guinea; assembly: GCA_032206185.1. Lineage (NCBI taxonomy): Eukaryota > Metazoa > Chordata > Aves > Columbiformes > Columbidae > Columba > Columba guinea. The sequence goes on from JAVLUU010000334.1 coordinate 1,762,286, forward strand.
AGGCAAGGCAAGGCAAGGCAAAAGGGCAAAGCAAGGAAAAGAAACGCAAAAGGGCAAAGCAAGGCAAGGCAAGACAAAGGGCAAAACAAGGCAAGGCAAGGCAAGGCAAGGAAAAAGGGCAAAGCAAGGCAAGGCAAGGCAAGCCAAATGGCAAAGGAAGGCAAGGCAAAAGGGGAAAATCAGGCTAACGCAAGGCAAAGCAAACAAGGCAGGGCAAATCAAGGCAAAAGGTCAAAGCAAGGCAATAGAAGACAAATCAAAGGGGCAAAGCAAAGCAAGGCAAGGCAAGGCGAAAGGGCAAAGAAAGGCAAGGCAAGGCAAAAGTGCAAGGCAAGGCAAGGAAAGGCAAGGCAAAAGGGCAAAACAGGCAAGGCAAGGCAAGGCAAAAGGGCAAAGTAAGGCAAGGAAAGGCAAGGAAAAAAAACAAATCAAGGTAAGGCAAGTCAAGACAAAAGGGCAAAGCAAGGCGAGGCAAGGCAAGGCAAAAGGGCAAAGCAAGGCAAGGCAAGGCTAAAGGGCAAAGCAAGACAAGGGAAGGCAAAAGGGAAAAGCAAGGCAAGGCCAAAGGGTACAGCAAGGCAAGGCAAGGCAAGGCAAAAGAGGGAAGCAAGGCAAGGCAAAAGGTCAAAGCAAGACAAGGCAAGGCAAAAAGGAAAAGCAAGGCAAGGAAAAAGGGCAAAGCAAGGCAAGGCAGGGCAAGGGAAAAGGGCAAAACAAGGCAAGGCAAGGCAAGGCAAAAGGGCATATCAAGGTAAGGCAAGGCAAGGCAAAAGGGCAAAGCAAGGCAAGGAAAGGCAAGGCAAAAAAGCGAAGCAAGGCAAGGCAAAAGGGCAAAGTAAGACAAGGCAAGGCAAAAAGGAAAAGCAAGGCAAGGCAAAAGGGCAAGGCAAGGCAATGCATCGCAAAAGAGCGAAGCAAGGCAAGGCAAGGCAAGGCAAAAGGGCAAAGCAAGGCAAGGCAAGGCAAGCCAAGGCAAGCCAAAAGGGAAAACGAAGGCTAATTCAAAAGGTCAAAGCAAGGCAATGAAAGGCAAGGGAAAAGGGCAAAGCAATGTAAGGCAAGGCAAGCCAAAAGTGCAACCCAAGGCAAGGCAAGTAAAGGCAAAAAGGCAAAGAAAGGCAAGACACGGCAAGCCATATGGCAAAGCAAGACAAGGCAAGGCAAAAAGCAAAGCAAGGCTATGCAAGGCAAGGCAAAAGCGCAAAGCAAGGCAAGGCAAGGCAAGGCAAAAGGGCAAATCAAGGCAAGGCAAAGCAAGGCAAAAGAGCAAACCAAGGCTAATTCAAAAGGTGAAAGCAAGGCAATGAAAGGCAAGAGAAAAGGGCAAAGAAATGCAAGGCACGGAAAGGCAAAAGGGCAAAGCAAGACAAGGCAAGGCAAGGCAAAAAGCAATGAAAGGCTATGCAAGGCATGGCAAAAGGGAAAAGCAAGGCAAGGCAAGGCAAAAGGGCAAAGCAAGGCAAGGCAAGGCAAGGCAAAAGGGCAAAGCAAGGCAAGGCAAGGCAAAAGGGCAAAGCAAAGCAAGGCAAGGCAAAAGGGCAAAGCAAGGCAAGGCAAGGCAAAAGGGCAAAGCAAGGAAAAGAAACGCAAAAGGGCAAAGCAAGGCAAGGCAAGACAAAGGGCAAAACAAGGCAAGGCAAGGCAAGGCAAGGAAAAAGGGCAAAGCAAGGCAAGGCAAGGCAAGCCAAATGGCAAAGGAAGGCAAGGCAAAAAGGGAAAATCAGGCTAACGCAAGGCAAAGCAAACAAGGCAGGGCAAATCAAGGCAAAAGGTCAAAGCAAGGTAATAGAAGACAAATCAAAGGGGCAAAGCAAAGCAAGGCAAGGCAAGGTGAAAGGGCAAAGAAAGGCAAGGCAAGGCAAAAGTGCAAGGCAAGGCAAGGAAAGGCAAGGCAAAAGGGCAAAACAGGCAAGGCAAGGCAAGGCAAAAGGGCAAAGTAAGGCAAGGCAAGGCAAGGAAAAAAAACAAATCAAGGTAAGGCAAGTCAAGACAAAAGGGCAAAGCAAGGCGAGGCAAGGCAAGGCAAAAGGGCAAAGCAAGGCAAGGCAAGGCTAAAGGGCAAAGCAAGACAAGGGAAGGCAAAAGGGAAAAGCAAGGCAAGGCAAAAGGGTACAGCAAGGCAAGGCAAGGCAAGGCAAAAGAGGGAAGCAAGGCAAGGCAAAAGGGCAAAGCAAGACAATGCAAGGCAAAAAGGAAAAGCAAAGCAAGGGAAGGCAAGGCAAAAGGGAAAAGCAAGGCATGGAAAAAGGGCAAAGCAGGGCAAGGCAAGACAAGGCAAAAGAGCGAAGCAAGGCAAGGCAAGGCAAGGCAAAAGGGCAAAGCAAGGTAAGGCAAGGCAAGGCAAAAGTGCAAAGCAAGACAAGGGAAGGCAAAAGGGCAAAGCAAGACAAGGCAAGGCAAGGCAAAAGGGAAAAGGAATGCACGGCAAAAGGGCAAAGCAGGGCAAGGCAAGGCAAGGCAAAAAGGCAAAGCAAGGCAAGGCAAGGCAAAAGGGCAAAGCAAGACAAGGCAAGGCAAAATTGCAAAGCAAGGCAAGGCAAAAGAGCGAAGCAAGGCAAGGCAAGGCAAAAGGGCAAAGTAAGGCAAGGCAAGGCAAGGCAAAAGGGAAAATGAAGGCTAATTCAAAAGGTCAAGGCAAGGCAATGAAACGCAAGGGAAAAGGGCAAAGCAAGGGAAGTCAAGGCAAGGCAAAAGGGCAACCCAAGCCAATGCAAGTTAAGGCAAAAGAGCAAAGAAAGGCAAGGCACGGCAAGGCAAAAGGGCCAAGCAAGACAAGGAAAGGCAAGGCAAAAAGCAAAGCAAGGCTATGCAAGGAAAGGCAAAAGGGCAAAGCAAGGCAAAGCAAGGGAAGGCAAAAGGGCAAAGCAAGGCAAAGAAACGCAAAAGGGTAAAGCAATGCAAAGCAACGCAAAAGGGCAAAGCAATACAAAGCAAGGCAAAAGAGCAAAGCAAGGCAAGGCAAGGCAAAAGGGCAAAGCAAGACAAGGCAAGGCAAGGCAAAAAGGAAAAGCAAGGCAAGGCAAAAGGGCAAACCGAGGCAATGCAAGGCAAGGCAAAAGAGCAAAGCAAGGCAAGGGAAGGCAAGGAAAAAGGGCAAAGCAAGGCAAGGCAAGGCAAGCCAAATGGCAAAGGAAAGCAAGGTAAGACAAGGCAAAAGGGGAAAATCAAAACAAGGCAAGGCGAGGCAAAAGGGCAAAGGAAGGCAAGGCAAGGCAAGGCAAAAGGGCAAAGCAAGGCAAAGCAACGCAAAAGGGCAAAGCAAGGCAAGGCGAGGCAAAGGGCAAAACAAGGCAAGGCAAGGCAAAAGGGCAAAGCTAGGGAAGGCAAGGCAAAAGGGCAAAGCAAGGCAAAGCAACGCAAAAGGACAAAGCAAGGCAAGGCAAGGCAAAAGGGCAAAACAAGGCAAGGCAAGGCAAAAGGGCAACGGAAGGCAAGGCTAGGCAATGTAAAAGGGCAAAGCAAGGCAAGGCAAGGCAAGCCAAATGGAAAAGGAAGGCAAGGTAAGGCAAGGCAAAAGGCAAAAATCAAGCCAAGGCAAGGCAAGGCAAAGGGGCAAACAAAGGCATGGCAAATCAAGGCAAAAGGTCAAAGCAAGGCAATAGAAGACAAATCAAAGGGGCAAAGCAAGGCAAGGCAAGGCAAAAGGGCAAAGCAAGGCAAGGCAAGGAAAGGCAAGGCAAAAGAGCAAAGCAAGACAATGCAAGGCAAGGCAAAAGGGCAAAGCAAGGCAAGGCAAGGCAAGGCAAAAGAGCGAAGCATGGCAAGGCAAGGCAAAGTAAAAGGGCAAAGCAAGGCAAGGCAAGGCAAGCAAAAGGGTAAAGCAAGACAATGCAAGGGAAAGCAAAAGGGCAAAGCAAGGCAAGGCAAGGCAAAAGGGCAAAGAAAGACAAGGCAAGGCAAAAAGGAAAGGCAAGGCAAGGCAAAAGGGAAAAGCAACGCAAGGCAAGGCAAGAAAAAAGAGCGAAGCAAGGCAAGGCAAAGCAAGGCAAAAGAGCGAAGCAAGGCAAGGCAAGGCAAGGCAAAAGGGCAAAGCAAGGCAAGGCAAAAGGGCAAAGCAAGACAATGCAAGTCAAGGCAAAAGGGCAAAGCAAGACAAGGCAAGGCAAAAGGTCAAAGCAAGACAAGGCAAGGCAAAAAGGAAAAGCAAGGCTAGGAAAAAGGGCAAAGCAAGGCAAGGCAGGGCAAGGCAAAAGGGCAAAACAAGGCAAGGCAAGGCAAAAGGGCATATCAAGGTAAGGCAAGTCAAGGCAAAAGGGCAAAGCAAGGCAAGGCAAGGTAAGGCAAGGAAAAAGGGCAATCAAGGTAAGGCAAGGCAAGGCAAAAGAGCGGAGCAAGGCAAGGCAAGGCAAGGCAAAAGGGCAAAGCAAGACAATGCAAGGCAAGGCAAAAGGGCAAAGCAAGGCAAGGCAAGGCAAGGCAAAAGAGCGAAGGATGGCAAGGCAAGGCAAAGTAAAAGGGCAAAGCAAGGCAAGGAAAGGCAATGCAAAAGGGTAAAGCAAGACAATGCAAGGGAATGCAAAAGGGCAAAGCAAGGCAAGGCAAGGCAAAAGGGAAAAGAAAGACAAGGCAAGGCCTTGCCTTGCATTGACCTTTTACCTTGATTTGCCTTGACTTTGTTTGCGCTTTTGCCTTGACTTGCCTTGCCTTGCCTTGCCGTTTGGCCTTGCCTTACTTTGCCTTTTGTCTTGCCTTCCCTTGGCTTGCTTTGCCCTTTTGTCTTGTCTTGCTTTGTCCTTTTGCCTTGTCTTGCATTTTCAGGCTTTGAACTTTTGCCTTGCGTTTCCTTACCTTGGTATGCCTTTTTGCCTTGCCTTGCATTGCCTTGCTTTGCCTTTTTGCCTTGCCTTGCATAGCCTTGCTTTGCTTTTTGCCTTGCCTTGCCTTGTCTTCCTTTGCCCTTTTGCCTTGCCGTGCCTTACCCTTCTTTGCACTTTTGCCTTGCCTTGCCTTGCCTTGCTTCGCTCTTTTGCCTTGTCTTGCCTTGCCCTGCTTTGCCCTTTTTCCGTGCCTTGCTTTTCCCTTTTGCCTTGCCTTCCCTTGCTTTGCTTTTCCTTTTTGCCTTGCATTGTCTTGCTTTGCCCTTTTGCCTTGCCTTGCCTTGCCTTGCTTCGCTCTTTTGCGATGCATTGCCTTGCCTTGCCCTTTTGCCTTGCCTTGCTTTTCCTTTTTGCCTTGCCTTGTCTTACTTTGCCCTTTTGCCTTGCCTTGCTTCGCTTTTTTGCCTTGCCTTTCCTTGCCTTGCTTTGCCCTTTTGCCTTGCCTTGCTTTTCCTTTTTGCCTTGCCTTGTCTTGTCTTGCTTTGCCGTTTTGCCTTGCCTTGCCTTTCTTTGCCCTTTTGCCTTGACTTGCTTTACATTGATTTGCCCTTTTGCCTTGTCTTGCCTTGCCTTGCTTTGCCCTTTTGCCTTGCCTTGCCTTGCCTTGCTTCGCTCTTTTTCCTTGCCTTGCCTTGCGTTGCTTTTCCCTTTTGCCTTGCCTTGCCTTTCTTTTTTGCCTTGCCTTGTCTTTCTTTGCCCTTTTGCCTTGCCTTGCCTTGCTTTGCCCTTTTGCATTCCCTTGCATTGTCTTGCTTTACCCTTTTGCATTGCCTTTCCTTGCCTTGCTTTGCCCTTTTACTTTGCCTTGCCTTGCCATCCTTCGCTCTTTTGCCTTGCCTTGCCTTGCCTTGCTTTGCCCTTTTGCCTTGCCTTGCATTGTCTTGCTTTGCCCTTTTGCCTTGCCTTGCCTTGCCTTGCTCCGCTCTTTTGCCTTGCCTTGCCTTTACCTTGATTGCCCTTTTGCCTTGCCTTACCTTGCCTTGCCTTGCTTTGCCCTTTTGCCTTGACTTGCCTTACCTTGATATGCCCTTTTGCCTTCCCTTGCCTTGCCTTGTTTTGCCCTTTTGCCTTGCCCTGCCTTGCCTTGCTTTGCCCTTTTTCCTAGCCTTGCTTTTCCTTTTTGCCTTGCCTTGTCTTGCTTTGACCTTTTGCCTTGCCTTGTCTTGCTTTGCCCTTTTGCCTTGACTTGCATTGTCTTGCTTTGCCCTTTTGCCTTGCCTTGCTTTGCCCTTTTGCCTTGCCTTGCCTTGCCTTGCTTCGCTCTTTTGCCTTGCCTTGCCTTGCCTTGCTTCGCTCTTTTTCCTTGCCTTGCCTTGCGTTGCTTTTCCCTTTTGCCTTGCCTTGCCTTTCCTTTTTGCCTTGCCTTGTCTTTCTTTGCCCTTTTGCCTTGCCTTGCCTTGCTTTGCCCTTTTGCATTCCCTTGCATTGTCTTGCTTTACCCTTTTGCCTTGCCTTGCCTTCCCTTGCTTTGCCCTTTTACTTTGCCTTGCCTTGCCATGCTTCGCTCTTTTGCCTTGCCTTGCCTTGCCTTGCTTTGCCCTTTTGCCTTGCCTTGCATTGTCTTGCTTTGCTCTTTTGCCTTGCCTTTCCTTGCCTTGCCTTGCTTTGCCCTTTTGCCTTGCCTTGCCTTGCTTTGCTTTGCCCCTTTGATTTGTCTTCTATTGCCTTGCTTTGACCTTTTGCCTTGATTTGCCATGCCTTTGTTTGCCCCTTTGCCTTGCCTTGCCTTGGCTTGATTTTTGCCTTTTGCCTTGCCTTACCTTGCCTTCCTTTTCCATTTGGCTTGCCTTGCCTTGCCTTGCTTTGCCCTTTTACATTGCCTAGCCTTGCCTTGCGTTGCCCTTTTGCCTTGCCTTGCCTTGTTTTGCCCTTTTGCCTTGCCTTGCCTTGCTTTGTCCTTTTGCGTTGCTTTGCCTTGCTTTGCCCTTTTGCCTTGCCTTCCCTAGCTTTGCCCTTTTGCCTTGCCTTGCCTTGTTTTGCCCTTTGCCTCGCCTTGCCTTGCTTTGCCCTTTTGCCTTGCCTTGCCTTCCTTTGCCCTTTTGCCTCGCCTTGCCTTGTTTTGATTTTCCCCTTTCGCCTTGTCTTACCTTGCTTTCCTTTGCCATTTGGCTTGCCTTGCCTTGCCTTGCTTTGCCCTTTTTCCTTGCCTTCCCTTGCCTTGCTTTGCTCTTTTGCCTTGCCTTGCATTGCCTTGGTTTGCCCTTTTGCCTTGCCTTGCTTTTCCTTTTTGCCTTGCCTTGCCTTGTCTTGCTTTGCCCTTTTGCCTTGCCTTGCCTTGCTTTGCTCTTTTGCCTTGCTTTGTATTGCTTTGCCCTTTTGCGTTGCTTTGCATTGCTTTACCCTTTTGCGTTGCTTTGCCTTGCTTTGCCCTTTTGCCTTCCCTTGCTTTGCCTTGCTTTGCCCTTTTGCCTTTCCTTGCATAGCCTTGCTTTGCTTTTTGCCTTGCCTTTCCTTGTCTTGCTTGGCCCTTTTGCCTTGCCGTGCCTTGCCTTTCTTTGCTCTTTTGCCTTTACTTGCCTTGGCTTGGGTTGCCCTTTTGCCTTGCCTTGGGTTGCCCTTTTGCCTTGCCTTGCCTTGCCTTACTTTGCCCTTTTGCCTTGCCTTGCCTTGCTTCGCTCTTTTGCCTTGCCTTGCTTTGCCTTTTTTGCCTTGCCTTGTCTTGCATTGCCCTTTTGCCTTGCCTTGCCTTGCTTTGCCTTTTTGCCTTGCCTTGCCTTGCCATGCTTCGCTCTTTTGCCTTGCCTTGCCTTGCCCTGCTTTGCCCTTTTGCCGTGCATTCCTTTTCCCTTTTGCCTTGCCTTGCCTTGTCTTGCTTTGCCCTTTTGCCTTCCCTTGTCTTGCTTTGCCCTTTTGCCTTGCCTTGCCTTACCTTGCTTTGCCCTTTTGCCTTGCCTTGCCTTGCTTCGCTCTTTTTCCTTGTCTTGCCTTGCCCTGCTTTGCCCTTTTTCCGTGCCTTGCTTTTCCCTTTTGCCTTGCCTTCCCTTGCTTTGCTTTTCCTTTTTGCCTTGCATTGTCTTGCTTTGCCCTTTTGCCTTGCCTTGCTTCCCTCTTTTGCCTTGCCTTGCCTTGCCTTGCTGTACCCTTTTGCCTTGCCTTGCTTTTCCCTTTTGCCTTCCCTTGTCTTGCTTTGCCCTTTAGCCTTGCCTTGCCTTGCTTTGCCCTTTTGCCTTGCCTTGCCTCGCCTTGCTTTGCCCTTTTGTCTTGGCTTGCCTTACCTTGATTTGTTTTTTTTCCTTGCCTTGCCTTGCCTTACTTTGCCCTTTTGCCTTGCCTTGCCTTTCCTGTTTTGCCCTTTTGCCTTGCCTTTCCTTGCCTTGCCTTGCACTTTTGCCTTGCCTTGCCTTTCTTTGCCCTTTCGCCTTGCCTTGCCTTGCTTTGCTTTGCCCCTTTGATTTGTCTTCTATTGCCTTGCTTTGACCTTTTGCCTTGATTTGCCCTGCCTTGTTTGCTTTGCCTTGCGTTAGCCTGATTTTCCCCTTTTGCCTTGCCTTCCTTTGCCATTTGGCTTGCCTTGCCTTGCCTTGCTTTGCCCTTTTTCCTTGCCTTGCCTTGCCTTGCCTTGTTTTGCCCTTTGTCTTGCCTTGCCTTGCTTTGCCCTTTTGCGTTTCTTTTCCTTGCTTTGCCCTTTTGCCTTGCCTTGCCTTGCCTTGCTTTGCCCTTTTGCCTTGCCTTGCTTTGCTTTGCCCTTTTGCCTTGCCTTGCCTTGCTTTGCCCTTTTGCCTTGCCTTGCTTTGCCCTTTTGCCTTGCCTTGCCTTGCTTTTCCCTTTTGCCTTGCCTTGCATAGCCTTTCATTGCTTTTTGCCTTGCCTTGCCTTGTCTTGCTTTGCCCTTTTGCCTTTCCGTGCCTTGCATTTCTTTGCCCTTTTCTCTTGCCTTTCATTGCCTTGCTTTCACCTTTTGAATTAGCCTTGGTTTGCTCTTTTGCCTTGCTTTGCCTTGCCTTGATTTGCCCTTTTGCCTTGCCTTGCCTTGCCTTGCTTTGCCCTTTTGCCTTGCCTTGCATTGCTTTGCCCTTTTGCCTTGCCTTGCATAGCCTTTCATTGCTTTTTGCCTTGCCTTGTCTTGCTTTGCCATATGGCTTGCCGTGTCTTGCCTTTCTTTGCCTTTTTGCCTTTACTTGCCTTGCCTTGGGTTGCACTTTTGGCTTGCCTTGCCTTACATTGCTTTGCCCTTTTCCCTTGCCTTTCATTGCCTTGCTTTGACCTTTTGAATTAGCCTTCGTTTTCCCTTTTGGCTTGCCTTGGCTTGCCTTGCCTTGCCTTGCTTTGCCCTTTTGCCTTGCCTTGCCTTGCCTTGCTTCGCTCTTTTGCGATGCATTGCCTTGCCTTGCCCTTTTGCCTTGCCTTGCTTTTCCTTTTTGCCTTGCCTTGTCTTACTTTGCCCTTTTGCCTTGCCTTGCTTCGCTTTTTTGCCTTGCCTTTCCTTGCCTTGCTTTGCCCTTTTGCCTTGCCTTGCTTTTCCTTTTTGCCTTGCCTTGTCTTGTCTTGCTTTGCCGTTTTGCCTTGCCTTGCCTTTCTTTGCCTTTTTGCCTTGACTTGCTTTACATTGATTTGCCCTTTTGCCTTGTCTTGCCTTGCCTTGCTCCGCTCTTTTGCCTTGCCTTGCCTTACCTTGATTGCCCTTTTGCCTTGCCTTACCTTGCCTTGCCTTGCTTTGCCCTTTTGCCTTGACTTGCCTTACCTTGATATGCCCTTTTGCCTTGCCTTGCCTTGCCTTGTTTTGCCCTTTTCCCTTGCCCTGCCTTGCCTTGCTTTGCCCTTTTTCCTTGCCTTGCTTTTCCTTTTTGCCTTGCCTTGTCTTGCTTTGACCTTTTGCCTTGCCTTGCTTCCCTCTTTTGCCTTGCCTTGCCTTGCCTTGCTGTACCCTTTTGCCTTGCCTTGCTTTTCCCTTTTGCCTTCCCTTGTCTTGCTTTGCCCTTTAGCCTTGCCTTGCCTTGCTTTGCCCTTTTGCCTTGCCTTGCCTCGCCTTGCTTTGCCCTTTTGTCTTGACTTGCCTTACCTTGATTTGTTTTTTTTCCTTGCCTTTCCTTGCCTTACTTTGCCCTTTTGCCTTGCCTTGCCTTGCCTGTTTTGCCCTTTTGCCTTGCCTTTCCTTGCCTTGCCTTGCACTTTTGCCTTGCCTTGCCTTTCTTTGCCCTTTCGCCTTGCCTTGCCTTGCTTTGCTTTGCCCCTTTGATTTGTCTTCTATTGCCTTGCTTTGACCTTTTGCCTTGATTTGCCCTGCCTTGTTTGCTTTGCCTTGCGTTAGCCTGATTTTCCCCTTTTGCCTTGCCTTCCTTTGCCATTTGGCTTGCCTTGCCTTGCCTTGCTTTGCCCTTTTTCCTTGCCTTGCCTTGCCTTGCCTTGTTTTGCCCTTTGTCTTGCCTTGCCTTGCTTTGCCCTTTTGCGTTTCTTTTCCTTGCTTTGCCCTTTTGCCTTGCCTTGCCTTGCCTTGCTTTGCCCTTTTGCCTTGCCTTGCTTTGCTTTGCCCTTTTGCCTTGCCTTGCCTTGCTTTGCCCTTTTGCCTTGCCTTGCTTTGCCCTTTTGCCTTGCCTTGCCTTGCTTTTCCCTTTTGCCTTGCCTTGCATAGCCTTTCATTGCTTTTTGCCTTGCCTTGCCTTGTCTTGCTTTGCCCTTTTGCCTTTCCGTGCCTTGCATTTCTTTGCCCTTTTCTCTTGCCTTTCATTGCCTTGCTTTCACCTTTTGAATTAGCCTTGGTTTGCTCTTTTGCCTTGCTTTGCCTTGCCTTGATTTGCCCTTTTGCCTTGCCTTGCCTTGCCTTGCTTTGCCCTTTTGCCTTGCCTTGCATTGCTTTGCCCTTTTGCCTTGCCTTGCATAGCCTTGCTTTGCTTTTTGCCTTGCCTTGTCTTGCTTTGCCATATGGCTTGCCGTGTCTTGCCTTTCTTTGCCTTTTTGCCTTTACTTGCCTTGCCTTGGGTTGCACTTTTGGCTTGCCTTGCCTTACATTGCTTTGCCCTTTTCCCTTGCCTTTCATTGCCTTGCTTTGACCTTTTGAATTAGCCTTCGTTTTCCCTTTTGGCTTGCCTTGGCTTGCCTTGCCTTGCCTTGCTTTGCCCTTTTGCCTTGCCTTGCCTTGCCTTGCTTCGCTCTTTTGCGATGCATTGCCTTGCCTTGCCCTTTTGCCTTGCCTTGCTTTTCCTTTTTGCCTTGCCTTGTCTTACTTTGCCCTTTTGCCTTGCCTTGCTTCGCTTTTTTGCCTTGCCTTTCCTTGCCTTGCTTTGCCCTTTTGCCTTGCCTTGCTTTTCCTTTTTGCCTTGCCTTGTCTTGTCTTGCTTTGCCGTTTTGCCTTGCCTTGCCTTTCTTTGCCCTTTTGCCTTGACTTGCTTTACATTGATTTGCCCTTTTGCCTTGTCTTGCCTTGCCTTGCTCGGCTCTTTTGCCTTGCCTTGCCTTACCTTGATTGCCCTTTTGCCTTGCCTTACCTTGCCTTGCCTTGCTTTGCCTTTTTGCCTTGACTTGCCTTGCCTTGTTTTGCCCTTTTGCCTTGCCCTGCCTTGCCTTGCCTTGCCTTTCTTTGCCCTTTTACTTTGCCTTGCCTTGCCATCCTTCGCTCTTTTGCCTTGCCTTGCCTTGCCTTGCTTTGCCCTTTTGCCTTGCGTTGCTTTTCCTTTTTGCCTTGCCTTGCCTTTCTTTTTTGCCTTGCCTTGTCTTTCTTTGCCCTTTTGCCTTGCCTTGCCTTGCTTTGCCCTTTTGCATTCCCTTGCATTGTCTTGCTTTACCCTTTTGCATTGCCTTTCCTTGCCTTGCTTTGCCCTTTTACTTTGCCTTGCCTTGCCATCCTTCGCTCTTTTGCCTTGCCTTGCCTTGCCTTGCTTTGCCCTTTTGCCTTGCCTTGCATTGTCTTGCTTTGCCCTTTTGCCTTGCCTTGCCTTGCCTTGCTCCGCTCTTTTGCCTTGCCTTGCCTTACCTTGATTGCCCTTTTGCCTTGCCTTACCTTGCCTTGCCTTGCTTTGCCCTTTTGCCTTGACTTGCCTTACCTTGATATGCCCTTTTGCCTTGCCTTGCCTTGCCTTGTTTTGCCCTTTTGCCTTGCCCTGTCTTGCCTTGCTTTGCCCTTTTTCCTAGCCTTGCTTTTCCTTTTTGCCTTGCCTTGTCTTGCTTTGACCTTTTGCCTTGCCTTGTCTTGCTTTGCCCTTTTGCCTTGACTTGCATTGTCTTGCTTTGCCCTTTTGCCTTGCCTTGCTTTGCCCTTTTGCCTTGCCTTGCCTTGCCTTGCTTCGCTCTTTTGCCTTGCCTTGCCTTGCCTTGCTTCGCTCTTTTTCCTTGCCTTGCCTTGCGTTGCTTTTCCCTTTTGCCTTGCCTTGCCTTTCCTTTTTGCCTTGCCTAGTCTTTCTTTGCCCTTTTGCCTTGCCTTGCCTTGCTTTGCCCTTTTGCATTCCCTTGCATTGTCTTGCTTTACCCTTTTGCCTTGCCTTGCCTTGCCTTGCTTTGCCCTTTTACTTTACCTTGCCTTGCCATGCTTCGCTCTTTTGCCTTGCCTTGCCTTGCCTTGCTTTGCCCTTTTGCCTTGCCTTGCATTGTCTTGCTTTACCCTTTTGCCTTGCCTTGCCTTGCCTTGCTCCTCTCTTTTGCCTTGCCTTGCCTTACCTTGATTTGCCCTTTTGCCTTGCCTTGCCTTGCCTTGCTTTGCCCTTTTGCCTTGACTTACCTTACCTTGATATGCCCTTTTGCCTTGCCTTGCCTTGCCTTGTTTTGCCCATTTGCCTTGCACTGCCTTGCCTTGCTTTGCCCTTTTTCCTTGCCTTGCTTTTCCTTTTTGCCTTGCCTTGTCTTGCTTTGCCCTTTTGCCTTGCCTTGTCTTGCTTTGCCCTTTTGCCTTGACTTGCATTGTCTTGCTTTGTCCTTTTGCCTTGCCTTGCTTTGCCCTTTTGCCTTGCCTTGCCTTGCCTTGCTTCGCTCTTTTGCCTTGCCTTGCCTTGCCTTGCTTTGCCCTTTTGCCTTGCCTTGCTTTTCCCTTTTGCCTTGCCTTGTTTTCCCCTTTTGCCTTGCCTTGCTTTTCCCTTTTGCCTTGCCTTGTTTTCCCCTTTTGCCTTGCCTTTCCTTGCTTTGTCTTGCCCTTTTGCCTTGCCTTGCTTTGTACTTTTGCCTTGCCTTGCCTTAACTTGATTTGCCCTTTTGCCTTGCCTTGCCTTGTCTTGCTTTGCCCTTTTGTCTTGCCTTGCCTTACCTTGCTTCGCTCTTTTGCCTTGCCTTTCCTTGCCTTGCTTTGCTCTTTTACCTTGCCTCGCTTTTCCTTTTTACCTTGTCTTGTATTGCTTTGCCCTTTTGCCTTGCCTTGTCTTGCTTTGCCCTTTTGCCTTGCCTTGCCTTGCCTTGCTCCGCTCTTTTGCCTTGCCTTGCCTTACCTTGATTGCCCTTTTGCCTTGCCTTACCTTGCCTTGCCTTGCTTTGCCCTTTTGCCTTGACTTGCCTTACCTTGATATGCCCTTTTGCCTTGCCTTGCCTTGCCTTGTTTTGCCCTTTTGCCTTGCCCTGCCTTGCCTTGCTTTGCCCTTTTTCCTAGCCTTGCTTTTCCTTTTTGCCTTGCCTTGTCTTGCTTTGACCTTTTGCCTTGCCTTGTCTTGCTTTGCCCTTTTGCCTTGACTTGCATTGTTTTGCTTTGCCCTTTTGCCTTGCCTTGCTTTGCCCTTTTGCCTTGCCTTGCCTTGCCTTGCTTCGCTCTTTTGCCTTGCTTTGCCTTGCCTTGCTTCGCTCTTTTTCCTTGCCTTGCCTTGCGTTGCTTTTCCCTTTTGCCTTGCCTTGCCTTTCCTTTTTGCCTTGCCTTGTCTTTCTTTGCCCTTTTGCCTTGCCTTGCCTTGCTTTGCCCTTTTGCATTCCCTTGCATTGTCTTGCTTTACCCTTTTGCCTTGCCTTGCCTTGCCTTGCTTTGCCCTTTTACTTTGCCTTGCCTTGCCGTGCTTCGCTCTTTTGCCTTGCCTTGCCTTGCCTTGCTTTGCCCTTTTGCCTTGACTTACCTTACCTTGATATGCGCTTTTGCCTTGCCTTGCCTTGCCTTGTTTTGCCCTTTTGCCTTGCCCTGCCTTGCCTTGCTTTGCCCTTTTTCCTTGCCTTGCTTTTCCTTTTTGCCTTGCCTTGTCTTGCTTTGCCCTTTTGCCTTGCCTTGTCTTGCTTTGCCCTTTTGCCTTGACTTGCATTGTCTTGCTTTGCCCTTTTGCCTTGCCTTGCTTTGCCCTTTTGCCTTGCCTTGCCTTGCCTTGCTTCGCTCTTTTGCCTTGCCTTGCCTTGCCTTGCTTTGCCCTTTTGCCTTGCCTTGCTTTTCCCTTTTGCCTTGCCTTGTTTTCCCCTTTTGCCTTGCCTTGCTTTTCCCTTTTGCCTTGCCTTGTTTTCCCCTTTTGCCTTGCCTTTCCTTGCTTTGTCTTGCCCTTTTGCCTTGCCTTGCCTTGCTTTGTCCTTTTGCCTTGCCTTGCCTTACCTTGATTTGCCCTTTTGCCTTGCCTTGCCTTGTCTTGCTTTGCCCTTTTGTCTTGCCTTGCCTTACCTTGCTTCGCTCTTTTGCCTTGCCTTTCCTTGCCTTGCTTTGCCCTTTTGCCTTGCCTCGCTTTTCCTTTTTGCCTTGTCTTGTATTGCTTTGCCCTTTTGCCTTGCCTTGTCTTGCTTTGCCCTTTTGCCTTGCCTTGCATTGTCTTGCTTTGCCCTTTTGCCTTGCCTTGCTTTGCCCTTTTGCCTTGCCTTGCCTTCCCTTGCTTTGCCCTTTTCCCTTGCTTTTCATTGCCTTGCTTTGACCTTTTGAATTAGCCTTGGTTTGCCCTTTTGCCTTGTCTTGCCTTGCCTTGCTTTGCCCTTTTGACTTGCCTTGCTTTTCCTTTCTCCCTTGCCTTGCCTTGCCTTATCTTGCTTTGCCCTTTTGCCTTACCTTGCCTTTCTTTGCCCTTTTGCCTTGCCCTGCCCTCCCTTGCTTTCCCCTTTTGACTTGCCTTGCATTGTCTTGCTTTGCCCTTTTTCCTTGCCTTGCTTTTCATTTTTGCCTTGCCTTGCCTTGTCTTGCTTTACCCTTTTGCCTTGTTTTGCCTTGCTTTGCCCTTTTTCCTTGCCTTGCATAGCCTTTCATTGCTTTTTGCCTTGCCTTGCCTTGTCTTGCTTTGCCCTTTTGCCTTTCCGTGCCTTGCATTTCTTTGCCCTTTTCTCTTGCCTTTCATTGCCTTGCTTTCACCTTTTGAATTAGCCTTGGTTTGCCCTTTTGCCTTGCTTTGCCTTGCCTTGATTTGCCCTTTTGCCTTGCCTTGCCTTGCCTTGCTTTGCCCTTTTGCCTTGCCTTGCATTGCTTTGCCCTTTTGCCTTGCCTTGCATAGCCTTTCATTGCTTTTTGCCTTGCCTTGTCTTGCTTTGCCATATGCCTTGCCGTGTCTTGCCTTTCTTTGCCTTTTTGCCTTTACTTGCCTTGCCTTGGGTTGCACTTTTGGCTTGCCTTGCCTTACATTGCTTTGCCCTTTTCCCTTGCCTTTCATTGCCTTGCTTTGACCTTTTGAATTAGCCTTCGTTTTCCCTTTTGGCTTGCCTTGGCTTGCCTTGCCTTGCCTTGCTTTGCCCTTTTGCCTTGCCTTGCCTTGCCTTGCTTTGCCCTTTTGCCTTGCCTTGCTTTTCCCTTTTGCCTTGCCTTGTTTTCCCCTTTTGCCTTGCATTTCCTTGCTTTGTCTTGCCCTTTTGCCTTGCCTTGCCTTGCTTTGTCCTTTTGTCTTGCCTTGCCTTACCATGATTTGCCCTTTTGCCTTGCCTTGCCTTGTCTTGCTTTGCACTTTTGTCTTGCCTTGCCTTACCTTGCTTCGCTCTTTTGCCTTGCCTTTCCTTGCCTTGCTTTGCCCTTTTGCCTTGCCTCGCTTTTCCTTTTTGCCTTGCCTTGTATTGCTTTGCCCTTTTGACTTGCCTTGCCTTGCTTTGCCCTTTTGCGTTGCCTTGCATTGTCTTGCTTTGCCCTTTTGCCTTGCCTTGCTTTGCCCTTTTGCCTTGCCTTGCCTTCCCTTGCTTTGCCCTTTTCCCTTGCTTTTCATTGCCTTGCTTTGACCTTTTGAATTAGCCTTGGTTTGCCCTTTTGACTTGCCTTGCCTTGTCTTGCTTTGCCCTTTTGCGTTGCATCGCCTTTCTTTCCCCTTTTGCCTTGACTTGCCTTGCCTTGCTTTGCCCTTTTGCCTTGCCTTGATTTTCATTTTGCCTTGCCTTGCTTTTCCTTTTTACCTTGCCTTGCATTGTCTTGCTTTGCCCTTTTGCCTTGCCTTGCCTTCCTTTGCTCTTTGCCTTGACGTGCCTTACCTTGCTTTCCATTTTGCCCTGCCTTGCCTTGCCTTTCCTTGCCATTTAGCCTTGCCTTGCCTTGCCTTGCTTTGACATTTTGTTTTGCCTTGCATTGCCTTACTTTGACCTTTTGCCTTGCCTTGCCTTGCCTTGCTTTGCCCTTTTCCCTTGCCTTGCTTTGTGCTTTTGCCTTGCCTTGCATTGCCTTGCTTTGCCCTCTTACCTTGCCTTTCCTTCCCTTGCTATGCCTTTTTGCCTTGCCTTACCTTGCCTTGCTTTACCATTTTGCCTTGCCTTTCCTTGCCTTGCTTTGCCCCTTTGATTTATCTTCCCTTTCCTTGCTTTGACCTTTTACCTTGGTTTGCCTTGCCTTTGTTTGCTTTTTTGCCTTGCATTGCCTTGCCTTGATTTTCCCCTTTTGCCTTGCCTTACCATGCCTTCCTTTGCAATTTGGCTTGCCTTGGCTTGCCTTGCTTTGCCCTTTTGCCTTGCCTTGCTTTTCCTTCTTGCCTTGCCTTGCCTTGCCTTGCTTTGCCCTTTTGCCTTGCCTTGCATTGTCTTGCTTTGCGCTTTTGCCTTGCCTTGTTTTGCCCTTTTGCCTTGCCTTGCTTTGTCCTTTTGCCTTGCCTTGCATTGCCTTGCTTTGCCCTCTTGCCTTGCCTTTTCTTCCCTTGCTTTGCTATTTGCCTTGCCTTGCCTTCCCTTGCTTTGCCGTTTTCCCTTGCTTTTCATTGCCTTGCTTTGACCTTTTGAATTAGCCTTGGTTTGCCCTTTTGCCTTGCCTTGCCTTGCCTTGCTTTGCCCTTTTGCCTTGCCTTGCCTTGCTTTGCTCTTTTCCCTTGCCTTGCCTAGCCTTGCTTTGCCCTTTTGACTTGCCTTGCTTTTACTTTTTCCCTTGCCTTGCCTTGCCTTGTCTTGCTTTGCCCTTTTGCCTTGCCTTGCCTTTCTTTGCCCTTTTGCCTTGCCCTGCCCTCCCTTGCTTTCCCCTTTTGACTTGCCTTGCATTGTCTTGCTTTGCCCTTTTTCCTTGCATTGCTTTTCATTTTTGCCTTGCCTTGCCTTTCCTTGCTTTGCCCTTTTGCCTTCTTTTGCATTTCTTTGCCCTTTTGCCTTGACTTGCCTTAACGTGATTTGCCCATTTGCCTTGCCTTGCCTTGCCTTGCTTTACCCTTTTGCCTTGCCTTGCCTTGCTTTGCCCCTTTGATTTATCTTCCCTTGCCTTGCTGTGACCTTTTGCCTTGCCTTGCCTTGCCTTGATTTTCCCCTTTTGCCTTGCCTTACCATGCCTTCCTTTGCCATTTAGCTTGCCTTGCCTTTCCTTGCTTTGCCCTTTTGCCTTGCCTTGCATTGTCTGGCTTTGCGCTTTAGCCTTGTCTTGCTTTGCCCTTTTGCCTTGCCTTGCCTTGCTTTGCCCTTTTGCCTTGCCTTGCATTGTCTTGCTTTGCCTTTTTGCCTTGCCGTGCCTTGCCTTTCTTTGCCCTTTTGCCTTTACTTGCCTTGCCTTGCTTTGCCCGTTTGCCTTACCTTGCCTTGCTTCGCTCTTTTGCCTTGCCTTGCATTGCTTTGCTTTGCCCCTTTGATTTGTCTTCCATTGCCTTGCTTTGACCTTTTGCCTTGATTTGCCCTGCCTTTGTTTGCCCTTTTGCCTTGCCTTGGCTTGATTTTCCTCTTTTGCCTTGCCTTAGCTTGCCTTCCTTTGCCATTTGGCTCGCCGTGCCTTGCCTTGCTTTGCCCTTTTGCCTTGCCTTGCCTTGCCTTGTCTTGCTTTGCCCTTTTGCCTTGCCTTGCCTTGCTTTGCCCTTTTGCTTTGCCTTGCTTTGCCCTTTTGCCTTGCCCTGCCTTGCCTTGCTTTGCTCTTTTGCCTTGCCTTGCCTTGCCTTGCTTTGCCCCTTTGATTTATCTTCCCTTTCCTTGCTTTGACCTTTTACCTTGGTTTGCCTTGCCTTTGTTTGCTTTTTTGCCTTGCATTGCCTTGCCTTGATTTTCCCCTTTTGCCTTGCCTTACCATGCCTTCCTTTGCAATTTGGCTTGCCTTGGCTTGCCTTGCTTTGCCCTTTTACCTTGCCTTGCTTTTCCTTCTTGCCTTGCCTTGCCTTGCCTTGCTTTGCCCTTTTGCCTTGCCTTGCATTGTCTTGCTTTGCGCTTTTGCCTTGCCTTGCTTTGCCCTTTTGCCTTGCCTTGCTTTGTCCTTTTGCCTTGCCTTGCATTGCCTTGCTTTGCCCTCTTGCCTTGCCTTTTCTTCCCTTGCTTTGCTTTTTGCCTTGCCTTGCCTTGTCCTGCTTTGCCCTTTTGCCTTGCCGTGCCTTGCCTTTCTTTGCCCTTTTGCCTTTACTTGCCTTGCCTTGGTTTGCCCTTTTGCCTTGCCTTGCCTTCCCTTGCTTTGCCCTTTTCCCTTGCTTTTCATTGCCTTGCTTTGACCTTTTGAATTAGCCTTGGTTTGCCCTTTTGCCTTGCCTTGCCTTGCCTTGCTTTGCCCTTTTGCCTTGCCTTGCATTGTCTTGCTTTACCCTTTTGTATTGCTTTGCTTTGCCCTTTTGCCTTGCCTTTCCTTGCCTTGCTTCGCTCTTTTGCCTTGCCTTGCCTTTCTTTACCATTTTGCCTTGCCTTTCTTTGCCCTTTTGCCTTGCCTTGCCTTGCCTTGCTTTGCCCTTTTGTCTTGACTTGCCTTACCTTGATTTGTTTTTTTTCCTTGCCTTGCCTTGCCTTGCTTTGCCCTTTTGTCTTGACTTGCCTTACCTTAATTTGTTTTTTTTCCTTGCCTTGCCTTGCCTTGTTTTGCCCTTTTGCCTTGCCTTGTCTTGCCTTGCTTTGCCGTTTTGCCTTGCCTTGCCTTGCTTTGCCTTTTTGCCTTGCCTTACTTTGCCCTTTTGCCTTGCCTTGCCTTGCTTTGCCGCTTTGATTTATCTTCCCTTGCCTTGCTTTGACCTTTTGCCTTGCCTTGCCTTGCCTTGATTTTCCCCTTTTGCCTTGCCTTACCATGCCTTCCTTTGCCATTTAGCTTGCCTTGCCTTTCCTTGCTTTGCCCTTTTGCCTTGTTTTGCTTTTCCTTCTTGCCTTGCCTTGCCTTGCGTTGCTTTGCCCTTTTGCCTTGCCTTGCATTGTCTTGCTTTGCGCTTTAGCCTTGTCTTGCTTTGCCCTTTTGCCTTGCCTTGCCTTGCTTTGCCCTTTTGCCTTGCCTTGCATTGTCTTGCTTTGCCCTTTTGCCTTGCCGTGCCTTGCCTTTCTTTGCCCTTTTGCCTTTACTTGCCTTGCCTTGCTTTGCCCGTTTGCCTCGCCTTGCCTTGCTTTGCCCTTTTGCCTTGCCTTGCATAGCCTTGATTTGCTTTTTGCCTTGCCTTGCCTTGTCTTGCTTTGCCCTTTTGCCTTGCCGTGCCTTGCCTTTCTTTGCCCTTTTGCCTTTACTTGCCTTGCCTTGGGTTGCCCTTTTGCCTTGCCTTGCCTTCCCTTGCTTTGCCCTTTTCCCTTGCCTTTCATTGCCTTGCTTTAACCTTTTGAATTAGCCTTGGTTTGCCCTTTTCCCTTGCCTTGCCTTGCCTTGCTTTGCCCTTTTGCCTTGGCTTGCCTTGCCTTGCTTTGCTCTTTTGCCTTGCCTTGCCTAGCCTTGCTTTGCCCTTTTTCGTTACCTTGCGTTTCTTTTTTGCCTTGCCTTGCCTTGTCTTGCTTTGCCCTTTTGCCTTGCCTTGCATTTCTTTGCCCTTTTGCCTTGACTTGCCTTAGCTTGATTTGCCCTTTTGCCTTGCCTTGCCTTGCCTTGCTTTACCCTTTTGCCTTGCCTTGCCCCTTTGATTTATCTTCCCTTGCCTTGCTTTGACTTTTTGCCTTAGTTTGCCTTGCCTTTGTTTGCCCTTTTGCCTTGCCTTGACTTGCCTTGATTTTCTCCTTTTGCCTTGCCTTACCATGCCTTCCTTTGCCATTTGGCTTGCCTTGCCTTGCCTTGCTTTGCCCTTTTGCCTTGCCTTGCTTTTCCTTCTTGCCTTGCCTTGCCTTGCGTTGCTTTGCCCTTTTGCCTTGCCTTGCATTGTCTTGCTTTGCGCTTTTGCCTTGCCTTGCTTTGCCCTTTTGCTTTGCCTTGCCTTGCCTTGCTTCGCTCTTCTGCCTTGCCTTGCCTTGCCTTGCTTTGCCCTTTTGCCTTTTCTTGCTTTTCCTTTTTGCATTGCCTTGCCTTGTCTTGCTTTGCCTTTTTACTTGCCTTGCATTGTCTTGCTTTGCCCTTTTGCCTTGCCTTGCTTTGCCCTTTTGCCTTGCCTTGCTTTGCCCTTTTGCCTTGCCCTGCCTTGCCTTGCTTTGCTCTTTTGCCTTGCCTTGGCTTACCTTGCTTTGGCCTTTTGCCTTGCCTTGCCTTGCTTTGCCATTTTGATTTGCCTTGCATTACCTTACTTTGACATTTTGCCTTGCCTTTCCTTGCCTTGGCTTGCCCTTTTGCCTTGCCTTGCTTTGCTTTGCCCTTTTGCCTTGCCTTCCTTTGTCCTTTTGCCTTGCCTTGCCTTGCCTTACTTTGCCCTCTGGCCTTGCCTTTCCTTCCCTTGCTATGCCTTTTTGCCCTGCGTTATCTTGCTTGGCTTTAACATTTTGCCTTGCCTTGCCTTGCCTTGCTTTGCCCCTTTGATTTATATTCCCTTGCCTTGCTTTGACCTTTTGCCTTGTTTTGCCTTGCCTTTGTTTGCCCTTTTGCCTTGCCTTCCCTTACCTGGATTTTCCCCTTTTCCATTGCCTTACCATGACTTCCTTTGCCATTTGGCTTGCCTTGCCTTGCCTTGCCTTGCTTTGCCCTTTTGCCTTGTCTTGCCTTGCTTTGCTCTTTTGCCTTACATTGCTTTGATTTCCTTTGCCATTTTGCCTTGCCTTACCTTGGCTTTCTTTGTCCTTTTGCCTTGCCTGGCCTTGTCTTGCTTTCCCTTTTGACTTGCCTTGCTTTGCTTTGTCCTTTTGCCTTGGCATGCATTCGTTTGCGCTTTTGCGTTGCCTTGCCTTGCCTTGCTGCCCTTTTGCCTTGCCTTGCCTTGCTTTGCCCTTTTGCCTTGCCTTGCATAGCCTTGCTTTGCCCCCTTGATTTGCCGTCCCTTGCCTTGCTTTGACCTTTTGCCTTGGTTTGCCTTGCCTTTGCTTGCCTTTTTGCCTTGCCTTGCCTTGCCTTGATTTTCCCCTTTTGCCTTGCCTTACCTTGCCTTCCTTTGCCATTTGGCTTGCCTTGCCTTGCCTTGCTTTGCCCTTTTGCCTTGCCTTGCTTTTCCTTCTTGCCTTGCCTTGCCTTGTCTTGCTTTGCCCTTTTGCCTTGCCTTGCATTGTCTTGCTTTGCCCTTTTGCCTTGCCTTGCCTTGCTTTGCTCTTTTGCCTTGCTTTGCATTGCTTTGCCCTTTTGCGTCGCTTTGCCTTGCTTTGCCCTTTTGCCTTCCCTTGCTTTGCCTTGCTTTGCCCTTTTGCCTTTCCTTGCATAGCCTTGCTTTGCTTTTTGCCTTGCCTTTCCTTGTCTTGCTTTGCCCTTTTGCCTTGCCGTGCCTTGCCTTTCTTTGCTCTTTTGCCTTTACTTGCCTTGACTTGGGTTGCCCTTTTGCCTTGCCTTGACTTCCCTTGCTTTGCCCTTTTCCCTTGCGTTTCATTGCCTTGCCTTGACCTTTTGAATTAGCCTTCATTTTCCCTTTTGCCTTGCCTTGCCTTGCTTTGCTTTGCCCTTTTGCCGTGCCCTGCCTTGCCTTGCTTCGCTCTTTTGCCTTGCCTTGCTTTTCCTTTTTTGCCTTGCCTTGTCTTGCATTGCCCTTTTGCCTTGCCTTGCCTTGCTTTGCCTTTTTGCCTTGCCTTGCCTTGCCATGCTTCGCTCTTTTGCCTTGCCTTGCCTTACCTTGCTTTGCCCTTTTGCCTTGCCTTGCCTTGCCTTGCTTCGCTCTTTTGCCTTGTCTTGCCTTGCCCTGCTTTGCCCTTTTGCCGTGCCTTGCTTTTCCCTTTTGCCTTGCCTTCCCTTGCTTTGCTTTTCCTTTTTGCCTTGCATTGTCTTGCTTTGCCCTTTAGCCTTGCCTTGCTTCGCTCTTTTGCCTTGCCTTGCCTTGCCTTGCTGTGCCCTTTTGCCTTGCCTTGCTTTTCCCTTTTGCCTTCCCTTGTCTTGCTTTGCCCTTTAGCCTTGCCTTGCCTTGCTTTGCCCTTTTGCCTTGCCTTGCATTGTCTTGCTTCGCTCTTTTGCATTGCCTTGCCTTGCTTTACCATTTTGCCTTGCCTTTCTTTGCCCTTTTGCCGTGCCTTGCCTTGCTTTGCCCTTTTGTCTTGACTTGCCTTACCTTGATTTGTTTTTTTTCCTTGCCTTGCCTTGCCTTGCTTTGCCCTTTTGTCTTGACTTGCCTTACCTTGATTTGTTTTTTTTCCTTGCCTTGCCTTGCCTTGCTTTGCCCTTTTGCCTTGCCTTGTCTTGCCTTGCTTTGCCGTTTTGCCTTGCCTTGCCTTGCCTTGTTTTGCCCTTTTGCCTTGCCTTTCCTTGCCTTGCCTTGCCCTTTTGCCCTGCCTTGCCTTTCTTCGCCTTTCGCCTTGCCTTGCCTTGCTTTGCTTTGCCCCTTTGATTTGTCTTCTGTTGCCTTGCTTTGACCTTTTGCCTTGATTTGCCCTGCCTTGTTTGCCCTTTTGCCTTGCCTTGTGTTAGCCTGATTTTCCCCTTTTGCCTTGCCTTCCTTTGCCATTTGGCTTGCCTTGCCTTGCCTTGCTTTGCCCTTTTTCCTTGTCTTGCCTTGCCTTGCCTTGTTTTGCCCTTTGCCTTGCCTTGCCTTGCTTTGACCTTTTGCGTTTCTTTTCCTTGCTTTGCCCTTTTGCCTTGCCTTTCCTTGCCTTGCTTTGCCCTTTTGCCTTGCCTTGCCTTGCTTTGCCCTTTTGCGTTGCTTTGCCTTGCTTTGCCCTTTTCCCTTGCCTTGCCTTGCCTTGCTTTGCCCTTTTGCCTTGCCTTGCCTTGCTTTTGCCTTGCCTTGCTTAGCCTTTCATTGTTTTTTGCCTTTCCTTGCCTTGTCTTGCTTTGCCCTTTTGCCTTGCCTTGCCTTGCTTTGCCCTTTTGCGTTGCTTTGCCTTGCTTTGCCCTTTTCCCTTGCCTTGGCTTGCCTTGCTTTGCCCTTTTGCCTTGCCTTGCCTTGCCTTGCTTTGCCCTTTTGCCTTGCCTTGCATTGTCTTGCTTTGCCCTTTTGCCTTGCCTTGCCTTGCCTTGCTCCTCTCTTTTGCCTTGCCTTGCCTTACCTTGATTTGCCCTTTTGCCTTGCCTTGCCTTGCCTTGCTTTGCCCTTTTGCCTTGACTTACCTTACCTTGATATGCCCTTTTGCCTTGCCTTGCCTTGCCTTGTTTTGCCCTTTTGCCTTGCACTGCCTTGCCTTGCTTTGCCCTTTTTCCTTGCCTTGCTTTTCCTTTTTGCCTTGCCTTGTCTTGCTTTGCCCTTTTGCCTTGCCTTGTCTTGCTTTGCCCTTTTGCCTTGACTTGCATTGTCTTGCTTTGTCCTTTTGCCTTGCCTTGCTTTGCCCTTTTGCCTTGCCTTGCCTTGCCTTGCTTCGCTCTTTTGCCTTGCCTTGCCTTGCCTTGCTTTGCCCTTTTGCCTTGCCTTGCTTTTCCCTTTTGCCTTGCCTTGTTTTCCCCTTTTGCCTTGCCTTGCTTTTCCCTTTTGCCTTGCCTTGTTTTCCCCTTTTGCCTTGCCTTTCCTTGCTTTGTCTTGCCCTTTTGCCTTGCCTTGCTTTGTACTTTTGCCTTGCCTTGCCTTACCTTGATTTGCCCTTTTGCCTTGCCTTGCCTTGTCTTGCTTTGCCCTTTTGTCTTGCCTTGCCTTACCTTGCTTCGCTCTTTTGCCTTGCCTTTCCTTGCCTTGCTTTGCTCTTTTACCTTGCCTCGCTTTTCCTTTTTACCTTGTCTTGTATTGCTTTGCCCTTTTGCCTTGCCTTGTCTTGCTTTGCCCTTTTGCCTTGCCTTGCCTTGCCTTGCTCCGCTCTTTTGCCTTGCCTTGCCTTACCTTGATTGCCCTTTTGCCTTGCCTTACCTTGCCTTGCCTTGCTTTGCCCTTTTGCCTTGACTTGCCTTGCCTTGCTTCGCTCTTTTGCCTTGCTTTGCCTTGCCTTGCTTCGCTCTTTTTCCTTGCCTTGCCTTGCGTTGCTTTTCCCTTTTGCCTTGCCTTGCCTTTCCTTTTTGCCTTGCCTTGTCTTTCTTTGCCCTTTTGCCTTGCCTTGCCTTGCTTTGCCGTTTTGCATTCCCTTGCATTGTCTTGCTTTACCCTTTTGCCTTGCCTTGCCTTGCCTTGCTTTGCCCTTTTACTTTGCCTTGCCTTGCCGTGCTTCGCTCTTTTGCCTTGCCTTGCCTTGCCTTGCTTTGCCCTTTTGCCTTGACTTACCTTACCTTGATATGCGCTTTTGCCTTGCCTTGCCTTGCCTTGTTTTGCCCTTTTGCCTTGCCCTGCCTTGCCTTGCTTTGCCCTTTTTCCTTGCCTTGCTTTTCCTTTTTGCCTTGCCTTGTCTTGCTTTGCCCTTTTGCCTTGCCTTGTCTTGCTTTGCCCTTTTGCCTTGACTTGCATTGTCTTGCTTTGCCCTTTTGCCTTGCCTTGCTTTGCCCTTTTGCCTTGCCTTGCCTTGCCTTGCTTCGCTCTTTTGCCTTGCCTTGCCTTGCCTTGCTTTGCCCTTTTGCCTTGCCTTGCTTTTCCCTTTTGCCTTGCCTTGTTTTCCCCTTTTGCCTTGCCTTGCTTTTCCCTTTTGCCTTGCCTTGTTTTCCCCTTTTGCCTTGCCTTTCCTTGCTTTGTCTTGCCCTTTTGCCTTGCCTTGCCTTGCTTTGTCCTTTTGCCTTGCCTTGCCTTACCTTGATTTGCCCTTTTGCCTTGCCTTGCCTTGTCTTGCTTTGCCCTTTTGTCTTGCCTTGCCTTACCTTGCTTCGCTCTTTTGCCTTGCCTTTCCTTGCCTTGCTTTGCCCTTTTGCCTTGCCTCGCTTTTCCTTTTTGCCTTGTCTTGTATTGCTTTGCCCTTTTGCCTTGCCTTGTCTTGCTTTGCCCTTTTGCCTTGCCTTGCATTGTCTTGCTTTGCCCTTTTGCCTTGCCTTGCTTTGCCCTTTTGCCTTGCCTTGCCTTCCCTTGCTTTGCCCTTTTCCCTTGCTTTTCATTGCCTTGCTTTGACCTTTTGAATTAGCCTTGGTTTGCCCTTTTGCCTTGTCTTGCCTTGCCTTGCTTTGCCCTTTTGACTTGCCTTGCTTTTCCTTTCTCCCTTGCCTTGCCTTGCCTTATCTTGCTTTGCCCTTTTGCCTTACCTTGCCTTTCTTTGCCCTTTTGCCTTGCCCTGCCCTCCCTTGCTTTCCCCTTTTGACTTGCCTTGCATTGTCTTGCTTTGCCCTTTTTCCTTGCCTTGCTTTTCATTTTTGCCTTGCCTTGCCTTGTCTTGCTTTACCCTTTTGCCTTGTTTTGCCTTGCTTTGCCCTTTTTCCTTGCCTTGCATAGCCTTTCATTGCTTTTTGCCTTGCCTTGCCTTGTCTTGCTTTGCCCTTTTGCCTTTCCGTGCCTTGCATTTCTTTGCCCTTTTCTCTTGCCTTTCATTGCCTTGCTTTCACCTTTTGAATTAGCCTTGGTTTGCCCTTTTGCCTTGCTTTGCCTTGCCTTGATTTGCCCTTTTGCCTTGCCTTGCCTTGCCTTGCTTTGCCCTTTTGCCTTGCCTTGCATTGCTTTGCCCTTTTGCCTTGCCTTGCATAGCCTTTCATTGCTTTTTGCCTTGCCTTGTCTTGCTTTGCCATATGCCTTGCCGTGTCTTGCCTTTCTTTGCCTTTTTGCCTTTACTTGCCTTGCCTTGGGTTGCACTTTTGGCTTGCCTTGCCTTACATTGCTTTGCCCTTTTCCCTTGCCTTTCATTGCCTTGCTTTGACCTTTTGAATTAGCCTTCGTTTTCCCTTTTGGCTTGCCTTGGCTTGCCTTGCCTTGCCTTGCTTTGCCCTTTTGCCTTGCCTTGCCTTGCCTTGCTTTGCCCTTTTGCCTTGCCTTGCTTTTCCCTTTTGCCTTGCCTTGTTTTCCCCTTTTGCCTTGCATTTCCTTGCTTTGTCTTGCCCTTTTGCCTTGCCTTGCCTTGCTTTGTCCTTTTGTCTTGCCTTGCCTTACCATGATTTGCCCTTTTGCCTTGCCTTGCCTTGTCTTGCTTTGCACTTTTGTCTTGCCTTGCCTTACCTTGCTTCGCTCTTTTGCCTTGCCTTTCCTTGCCTTGCTTTGCCCTTTTGCCTTGCCTCGCTTTTCCTTTTTGCCTTGCCTTGTATTGCTTTGCCCTTTTGACTTGCCTTGCCTTGCTTTGCCCTTTTGCCTTGCCTTGCATTGTCTTGCTTTGCCCTTTTGCCTTGCCTTGCTTTGCCCTTTTGCCTTGCCTTGCCTTCCCTTGCTTTGCCCTTTTCCCTTGCTTTTCATTGCCTTGCTTTGACCTTTTGAATTAGCCTTGGTTTGCCCTTTTGACTTGCCTTGCCTTGTCTTGCTTTGCCCTTTTGCGTTGCATCGCCTTTCTTTCCCCTTTTGCCTTGACTTGCCTTGCCTTGCTTTGCCCTTTTGCCTTGCCTTGATTTTCATTTTGCCTTGCCTTGCTTTTCCTTTTTACCTTGCCTTGCATTGTCTTGCTTTGCCCTTTTGCCTTGCCTTGCCTTCCTTTGCTCTTTGCCTTGACGTGCCTTACCTTGCTTTCCATTTTGCCCTGCCTTGCCTTGCCTTTCCTTGCCATTTAGCCTTGCCTTGCCTTGCCTTGCTTTGACATTTTGTTTTGCCTTGCATTGCCTTACTTTGACCTTTTGCCTTGCCTTGTCTTGCCTTGCTTTGCCCTTTTCCCTTGCCTTGCTTTGTGCTTTTGCCTTGCCTTGCATTGCCTTGCTTTACCCTCTTACCTTGCCTTTCCTTCCCTTGCTATGCCTTTTTGCCTTGCCTTACCTTGCCTTGCTTTACCCTTTTGCCTTGCCTTTCCTTGCCTTGCTTTGCCCCTTTGATTTATCTTCCCTTTCCTTGCTTTGACCTTTTACCTTGGTTTGCCTTGCCTTTGTTTGCTTTTTTGCCTTGCATTGCCTTGCCTTGATTTTCCCCTTTTGCCTTGCCTTACCATGCCTTCCTTTGCAATTTGGCTTGCCTTGGCTTGCCTTGCTTTGCCCTTTTGCCTTGCCTTGCTTTTCCTTCTTGCCTTGCCTTGCCTTGCCTTGCTTTGCCCTTTTGCCTTGCCTTGCATTGTCTTGCTTTGCGCTTTTGCCTTGCCTTGTTTTGCCCTTTTGCCTTGCCTTGCTTTGTCCTTTTGCCTTGCCTTGCATTGCCTTGCTTTGCCCTCTTGCCTTGCCTTTTCTTCCCTTGCTTTGCTATTTGCCTTGCCTTGCCTTCCCTTGCTTTGCCGTTTTCCCTTGCTTTTCATTGCCTTGCTTTGACCTTTTGAATTAGCCTTGGTTTGCCCTTTTGCCTTGCCTTGCCTTGCCTTGCTTTGCCCTTTTGCCTTGCCTTGCCTTGCTTTGCTCTTTTCCCTTGCCTTGCCTAGCCTTGCTTTGCCCTTTTGACTTGCCTTGCTTTTACTTTTTCCCTTGCCTTGCCTTGCCTTGTCTTGCTTTGCCCTTTTGCCTTGCCTTGCCTTTCTTTGCCCTTTTGCCTTGCCCTGCCCTCCCTTGCTTTCCCCTTTTGACTTGCCTTGCATTGTCTTGCTTTGCCCTTTTTCCTTGCATTGCTTTTCATTTTTGCCTTGCCTTGCCTTTCCTTGCTTTGCCCTTTTGCCTTCTTTTGCATTTCTTTGCCCTTTTGCCTTGACTTGCCTTAACGTGATTTGCCCATTTGCCTTGCCTTGCCTTGCCTTGCTTTACCCTTTTGCCTTGCCTTGCCTTGCTTTGCCCCTTTGATTTATCTTCCCTTGCCTTGCTGTGACCTTTTGCCTTGCCTTGCCTTGCCTTGATTTTCCCCTTTTGCCTTGCCTTACCATGCCTTCCTTTGCCATTTAGCTTGCCTTGCCTTTCCTTGCTTTGCCCTTTTGCCTTGCCTTGCATTGTCTGGCTTTGCGCTTTAGCCTTGTCTTGCTTTGCCCTTTTGCCTTGCCTTGCCTTGCTTTGCCCTTTTGCCTTGCCTTGCATTGTCTTGCTTTGCCTTTTTGCCTTGCCGTGCCTTGCCTTTCTTTGCCCTTTTGCCTTTACTTGCCTTGCCTTGCTTTGCCCGTTTGCCTTACCTTGCCTTGCTTCGCTCTTTTGCCTTGCCTTGCATTGCTTTGCTTTGCCCCTTTGATTTGTCTTCCATTGCCTTGCTTTGACCTTTTGCCTTGATTTGCCCTGCCTTTGTTTGCCCTTTTGCCTTGCCTTGGCTTGATTTTCCTCTTTTGCCTTGCCTTAGCTTGCCTTCCTTTGCCATTTGGCTCGCCGTGCCTTGCCTTGCTTTGCCCTTTTGCCTTGCCTTGCCTTGCCTTGTCTTGCTTTGCCCTTTTGCCTTGCCTTGCCTTGCTTTGCCCTTTTGCTTTGCCTTGCTTTGCCCTTTTGCCTTGCCCTGCCTTGCCTTGCTTTGCTCTTTTGCCTTGCCTTGCCTTGCCTTGCTTTGCCCCTTTTGTTTTATCTTCCCTTTCCTTGCTTTGACCTTTTACCTTGGTTTGCCTTGCCTTTGTTTGCTTTTTTGCCTTGCATTGCCTTGCCTTGATTTTCCCCTTTTGCCTTGCCTTACCATGCCTTCCTTTGCAATTTGGCTTGCCTTGGCTTGCCTTGCTTTGCCCTTTTACCTTGCCTTGCTTTTCCTTCTTGCCTTGCCTTGCCTTGCCTTGCTTTGCCCTTTTGCCTTGCCTTGCATTGTCTTGCTTTGCGCTTTTGCCTTGCCTTGCTTTGCCCTTTTGCCTTGCCTTGCTTTGTCCTTTTGCCTTGCCTTGCATTGCCTTGCTTTGCCCTCTTGCCTTGCCTTTTCTTCCCTTGCTTTGCTTTTTGCCTTGCCTTGCCTTGTCCTGCTTTGCCCTTTTGCCTTGCCGTGCCTTGCCTTTCTTTGCCCTTTTGCCTTTACTTGCCTTGCCTTGGTTTGCCCTTTTGCCTTGCCTTGCCTTCCCTTGCTTTGCCCTTTTCCCTTGCTTTTCATTGCCTTGCTTTGACCTTTTGAATTAGCCTTGGTTTGCCCTTTTGCCTTGCCTTGCCTTGCCTTGCTTTGCCCTTTTGCCTTGCCTTGCATTGTCTTGCTTTACCCTTTTGTATTGCTTTGCTTTGCCCTTTTGCCTTGCCTTTCCTTGCCTTGCTTCGCTCTTTTGCCTTGCCTTGCCTTTCTTTACCATTTTGCCTTGCCTTTCTTTGCCCTTTTGCCTTGCCTTGCCTTGCCTTGCTTTGCCCTTTTGTCTTGACTTGCCTTACCTTGATTTGTTTTTTTTCCTTGCCTTGCCTTGCCTTGCTTTGCCCTTTTGTCTTGACTTGCTTTACCTTAATTTGTTTTTTTTCCTTGCCTTGCCTTGCCTTGTTTTGCCCTTTTGCCTTGCCTTGTCTTGCCTTGCTTTGCCGTTTTGCCTTGCCTTGCCTTGCTTTGCCTTTTTGCCTTGCCTTACTTTGACCTTTTGCCTTGCCTTGCCTTGCCTTGATTTTCCCCTTTTGCCTTGCCTTACCATGCCTTCCTTTGCCATTTAGCTTGCCTTGCCTTTCCTTGCTTTGCCCTTTTGCCTTGTTTTGCTTTTCCTTCTTGCCTTGCCTTGCCTTGCGTTGCTTTGCCCTTTTGCCTTGCCTTGCATTGTCTTGCTTTGCGCTTTAGCCTTGTCTTGCTTTGCCCTTTTGCCTTGCCTTGCCTTGCTTTGCCCTTTTGCCTTGCCTTGCATTGTCTTGCTTTGCCCTTTTGCCTTGCCGTGCCTTGCCTTTCTTTGCCCTTTTGCCTTTACTTGCCTTGCCTTGCTTTGCCCGTTTGCCTCGCCTTGCCTTGCTTTGCCCTTTTGCCTTGCCTTGCATAGCCTTGATTTGCTTTTTGCCTTGCCTTGCCTTGTCTTGCTTTGCCCTTTTGCCTTGCCGTGCCTTGCCTTTCTTTGCCCTTTTGCCTTTACTTGCCTTGCCTTGGGTTGCCCTTTTGCCTTGCCTTGCCTTCCCTTGCTTTGCCCTTTTCCCTTGCGTTTCATTGCCTTGCTTTAACCTTTTGAATTAGCCTTGGTTTGCCCTTTTCCCTTGCCTTGCCTTGCCTTGCTTTGCCCTTTTGCCTTGGCTTGCCTTGCCTTGCTTTGCTCTTTTGCCTTGCCTTGCCTAGCCTTGCTTTGCCCTTTTTCGTTACCTTGCGTTTCTTTTTTGCCTTGCCTTGCCTTGTCTTGCTTTGCCCTTTTGCCTTGCCTTGCATTTCTTTGCCCTTTTGCCTTGACTTGCCTTAGCTTGATTTGCCCTTTTGCCTTGCCTTGCCTTGCCTTGCTTTACCCTTTTGCCTTGCCTTGCCCCTTTGATTTATCTTCCCTTGCCTTGCTTTGACTTTTTGCCTTAGTTTGCCTTGCCTTTGTTTGCCCTTTTGCCTTGCCTTGACTTGCCTTGATTTTCCCCTTTTGCCTTGCCTTACCATGCCTTCCTTTGCCATTTGGCTTGCCTTGCCTTGCCTTGCTTTGCCCTTTTGCCTTGCCTTGCTTTTCCTTCTTGCCTTGCCTTGCCTTGCGTTGCTTTGCCCTTTTGCCTTGCCTTGCATTGTCTTGCTTTGCGCTTTTGCCTTGCCTTGCTTTGCCCTTTTGCTTTGCCTTGCCTTGCCTTGCTTCGCTCTTCTGCCTTGCCTTGCCTTGCCTTGCTTTGCCCTTTTGCCTTTTCTTGCTTTTCCTTTTTGCATTGCCTTGCCTTGTCTTGCTTTGCCTTTTTACTTGCCTTGCATTGTCTTGCTTTGCCCTTTTGCCTTGCCTTGCTTTGCCCTTTTGCCTTGCCTTGCTTTGCCCTTTTGCCTTGCCCTGCCTTGCCTTGCTTTGCTCTTTTGCCTTGCCTTGGCTTACCTTGCTTTGGCCTTTTGCCTTGCCTTGCCTTGCTTTGCCATTTTGATTTGCCTTGCATTACCTTACTTTGACATTTTGCCTTGCCTTTCCTTGCCTTGGCTTGCCCTTTTGCCTTGCCTTGCTTTGCTTTGCCCTTTTGCCTTGCCTTCCTTTGTCCTTTTGCCTTGCCTTGCCTTGCCTTACTTTGCCCTCTGGCCTTGCCTTTCCTTCCCTTGCTATGCCTTTTTGCCCTGCGTTATCTTGCTTGGCTTTAACATTTTGCCTTGCCTTGCCTTGCCTTGCTTTGCCCCTTTGATTTATATTCCCTTGCCTTGCTTTGACCTTTTGCCTTGTTTTGCCTTGCCTTTGTTTGCCCTTTTGCCTTGCCTTCCCTTACCTGGATTTTCCCCTTTTCCATTGCCTTACCATGACTTCCTTTGCCATTTGGCTTGCCTTGCCTTGCCTTGCCTTGCTTTGCCCTTTTGCCTTGTCTTGCCTTGCTTTGCTCTTTTGCCTTACATTGCTTTGATTTCCTTTGCCATTTTGCCTTGCCTTACCTTGGCTTTCTTTGTCCTTTTGCCTTGCCTGGCCTTGTCTTGCTTTCCCTTTTGACTTGCCTTGCTTTGCTTTGTCCTTTTGCCTTGGCATGCATTCGTTTGCGCTTTTGCGTTGCCTTGCCTTGCCTTGCTGCCCTTTTGCCTTGCCTTGCCTTGCTTTGCCCTTTTGCCTTGCCTTGCATAGCCTTGCTTTGCCCCCTTGATTTGCCGTCCCTTGCCTTGCTTTGACCTTTTGCCTTGGTTTGCCTTGCCTTTGCTTGCC
The DNA here is from genome assembly GCA_032206185.1 of Columba guinea. NCBI lineage: Eukaryota > Metazoa > Chordata > Aves > Columbiformes > Columbidae > Columba > Columba guinea. The sequence goes on from JAVLUU010000334.1 coordinate 1,793,983, forward strand.
TTTTTGCCTTGCCTTGCCTTGCCTTGATTTTCCCCTTTTGCCTTGCCTTACCTTGCCTTCCTTTGCCATTTGGCTTGCCTTGCCTTGCCTTGCTTTGCCCTTTTGCCTTGCCTTGCTTTTCCTTCTTGCCTTGCCTTGCCTTGTCTTGCTTTGCCCTTTTGCCTTGCCTTGCATTGTCTTGCTTTGCCCTTTTGCCTTGCCTTGCCTTGCTTTGCTCTTTTGCCTTGCTTTGCATTGCTTTGCCCTTTTGCGTCGCTTTGCCTTGCTTTGCCCTTTTGCCTTCCCTTGCTTTGCCTTGCTTTGCCCTTTTGCCTTTCCTTGCATAGCCTTGCTTTGCTTTTTGCCTTGCCTTTCCTTGTCTTGCTTTGCCCTTTTGCCTTGCCGTGCCTTGCCTTTCTTTGCTCTTTTGCCTTTACTTGCCTTGACTTGGGTTGCCCTTTTGCCTTGCCTTGACTTCCCTTGCTTTGCCCTTTTCCCTTGCGTTTCATTGCCTTGCCTTGACCTTTTGAATTAGCCTTCATTTTCCCTTTTGCCTTGCCTTGCCTTGCTTTGCTTTGCCCTTTTGCCGTGCCCTGCCTTGCCTTGCTTCGCTCTTTTGCCTTGCCTTGCTTTTCCTTTTTTGCCTTGCCTTGTCTTGCATTGCCCTTTTGCCTTGCCTTGCCTTGCTTTGCCTTTTTGCCTTGCCTTGCCTTGCCATGCTTCGCTCTTTTGCCTTGCCTTGCCTTACCTTGCTTTGCCCTTTTGCCTTGCCTTGCCTTGCCTTGCTTCGCTCTTTTGCCTTGTCTTGCCTTGCCCTGCTTTGCCCTTTTGCCGTGCCTTGCTTTTCCCTTTTGCCTTGCCTTCCCTTGCTTTGCTTTTCCTTTTTGCCTTGCATTGTCTTGCTTTGCCCTTTAGCCTTGCCTTGCTTCGCTCTTTTGCCTTGCCTTGCCTTGCCTTGCTGTGCCCTTTTGCCTTGCCTTGCTTTTCCCTTTTGCCTTCCCTTGTCTTGCTTTGCCCTTTAGCCTTGCCTTGCCTTGCTTTGCCCTTTTGCCTTGCCTTGCATTGTCTTGCTTCGCTCTTTTGCATTGCCTTGCCTTGCTTTACCATTTTGCCTTGCCTTTCTTTGCCCTTTTGCCGTGCCTTGCCTTGCTTTGCCCTTTTGTCTTGACTTGCCTTACCTTGATTTGTTTTTTTTCCTTGCCTTGCCTTGCCTTGCTTTGCCCTTTTGCCTTGCCTTGTCTTGCCTTGCTTTGCCGTTTTGCCTTGCCTTGCCTTGCCTTGTTTTGCCCTTTTGCCTTGCCTTTCCTTGCCTTGCCTTGCCCTTTTGCCCTGCCTTGCCTTTCTTCGCCTTTCGCCTTGCCTTGCCTTGCTTTGCTTTGCCCCTTTGATTTGTCTTCTGTTGCCTTGCTTTGACCTTTTGCCTTGATTTGCCCTGCCTTGTTTGCCCTTTTGCCTTGCCTTGTGTTAGCCTGATTTTCCCCTTTTGCCTTGCCTTCCTTTGCCATTTGGCTTGCCTTGCCTTGCCTTGCTTTGCCCTTTTTCCTTGTCTTGCCTTGCCTTGCCTTGTTTTGCCCTTTGCCTTGCCTTGCCTTGCTTTGACCTTTTGCGTTTCTTTTCCTTGCTTTGCCCTTTTGCCTTGCCTTTCCTTGCCTTGCTTTGCCCTTTTGCCTTGCCTTGCCTTGCTTTGCCCTTTTGCGTTGCTTTGCCTTGCTTTGCCCTTTTCCCTTGCCTTGCCTTGCCTTGCTTTGCCCTTTTGCCTTGCCTTGCCTTGCTTTTGCCTTGCCTTGCTTAGCCTTTCATTGTTTTTTGCCTTTCCTTGCCTTGTCTTGCTTTGCCCTTTTGCCTTGCCTTGCCTTGCTTTGCCCTTTTGCGTTGCTTTGCCTTGCTTTGCCCTTTTCCCTTGCCTTGCCTTGCCTTGCTTTGCCCTTTTGCCTTGCCTTGCCTTGCCTTGCTTTGCCCTTTTGCCTTGCCTTGCCTTGCTTTTCTCTTTTGCCTTGCCTTGCATAGCCTTTCATTGCTTTTTGCCTTGCCTTGCCTTGTCTTGCTTTGCCCTTTTGCCTTTCCGTGCCTTGCATTTCTTTGCCCTTTTCTCTTGCCTTTCATTGCCTTGCTTTCACCTTTTGAATTCGCCTTGGTTTGTACTTTTTCCTTGCTTTACCTTGGCTTGCTTTGACCTTTTGCCTTGCCTTGCATTGCTTTGCCCTTTTGCCTTTCCTTGCATAGCCTTGCTTTGCTTTTTGCCTTGCCTTGTCTTGCTTTGCCATATGCCTTGCCGTGCCTTGCCTTTCTTTGCCTTTTTGCCTTTACTTGCCTTGCCTTGGGTTGCACTTTTGGCTTGCCTTGCCTTACATTGCTTTGCCCTTTTCCCTTGCCTTTCATTGCCTTGCTTTTACCTTTTGAATTAGCCTTCGTTTTCCCTTTTGGCTTGCCTTGGCTTGCCTTGCCTTGCCTTGCTTTGCCCTTTTGCCTTGCCTTGCCTTGCCTTGCTTCGCTCTTTTGCGATGCATTGCCTTGCCTTGCCCTTTTGCCTTGCCTTGCTTTTCCTTTTTGCCTTGCCTTGTCTTACTTTGCCCTTTTGCCTTGCCTTGCTTCGCTTTTTTGCCTTGCCTTTCCTTGCCTTGCTTTGCCCTTTTGCCTTGCCTTGCTTTTCCTTTTTGCCTTGCCTTGCCTTGTCTTGCTTTGCCGTTTTGCCTTGCCTTGCCTTTCTTTGCCCTTTTGCCTTGACTTGCTTTACATTGATTTGCCCTTTTGCCTTGTCTTGCCTTGCCTTGCTTTGCCCTTTTGCCTTGCCTTGCCTTGCGTTGCTTTTCCCTTTTGCCTTGCCTTGCTTTTCTTTTTTGCCTTGCCTTGTCTTTCTTTGCCCTTTTGCCTTTCCTTGCCTTGCTTTGCCTTTTTTGCATTCCCTTGCATTGTCTTGCTTCACCCTTTTGCCTTGCCTTGCCTTGCCTTGGTTTGCCCTTTTACTTTGCCTTGCCTTGACATGCTTCGCTCTTTTCCCTTGCCTTGCCTTGCCTTGCTTTGCCCTTTTGCCTTGCCTTGCATTGTCTTGCTTTGCCCTTTTGCCTTACCTTGCCTTGCCTTGCTCCGCTCTTTTGCCTTGCCTTGCCTTACCTTGATTTGCCCTTTTGCCTTGCCTTGCCTTGCCTTGCTTTGCCCTTTTGCCTTGACTTGCCTTACCTTGATATGCCCTTTTGCCTTGCCTTGCCTTGCCTTGTTTTGCCCTTTTGCCTTGCCCTGCCTTGCCTTGCTTTGCCTTTTTTCCTTGCCTTGCTTTTCCTTTTTGCCTTGCCTTGTCTTGCTTTGCCCTTTTGCCTTGCCTTGTCTTGCTTTGCCCTTTTGCCTTGACTTGCATTGTCTTGCTTTGCCCTTTTGCCTTGCCTTGCCTTGCCCTTTTGCCTTGCCTTGCCTTGCCTTACTTCGCTCTTTACCTTGCCTTGCCTTGCCTTGCTTTTCCCTTTTGCCTTGCCTTGCTTTTCCCTTTTGCATTGCCTTGTTTTCCCCTTTTGCCTTGCCTTTCCTTGCTTTGTCTTGCCCTTTTGCCTAGCCTTGCCTTGCTTTGCCCTTTTGCCTTGCCTTGCCTTCCTTTGCTCTTTTGCCTTGACGTGCCTTACCTTGCTTTCCATTTTGCCTTGCCTTGCCTTGCCTTTCCTTGCCATTTAGCCTTGCCTTGCCTTGCCTTGCTTTGACATTTTGTTTTGCCTTGCATTGCCTTACTTTGACCTTTTGTCTTGCCTTGCCTTGCCTTGCTTTGCCCTTTTCCCTTGCCTTGCTTTGTGCTTTTGCCTTGCCTTGCATTGCCTTGCTTTGCCCTCTTGCCTTGCCTTTCCTTCCCTTGCTATGCCTTTTTGCCTTGCCTTACCTTGCCTTGCTTTACCCTTTTGCCTTGCCTTTCCTTGCCTTGCTTTGCTCCTTTGATTTATCTTCCCTTTCCTTGCTTTGACCTTTTACCTTGGTTTGCCTTGCCTTTGTTTGCTTTTTTGCCTTGCATTGCCTTGCCTTGATTTTCCCCTTTTGCCTTGCCTTACCATGCCTTCCTTTGCAATTTGGCTTGCCTTGGCTTGCCTTGCTTTGCCCTTTTGCCTTGCCTTGCTTTTCCTTCTTGCCTTGCCTTGCCTTGCCTTGCTTTGCCCTTTTGCCTTGCCTTGCATTGTCTTGCTTTGCGCTTTTGCCTTGCCTTGCTTTGCCCTTTTGCCTTGCCTTGCTTTGTCCTTTTGCCTTGCCTTGCCTTGCCTTGCTTTGCCCTTTTGCCTTGCCTTGCTTCGCTCTTTTCCCTTGCCTTGCCTTGCCTTGCTGTGCCCTTTTGCCTTGCCTTGCTTTTCCCTTTTGTCTTCCATTGTCTTGCTTTGCCCTTTAGCCTTGCCTTGCCTTGCTTTGCCCTTTTGCCTTGCCTTGCATTGTCTTGCTTTACCCTTTTGTCTTGCCTTGCTTTGCCCTTTTGCCTTGCCTTGCCTTGCCTTGCTTCGCTCTTTTGCCTTGCCTTGCCTTGCTTTACCATTTTGCCTTGCCTTGCTTTGCCCTTTTGTCTTGACTTGCCTTACCTTGATTTGTTTTTTTCCTTGCCTTGCCTTGCCTTGCTTTGCCCTTTTGCCTTGCCTTGTCTTGCCTTGCTTTGCCGTTTTGCCTTGCCTTGCTTTGCTTTGCCTTTTTGCCTTGCCTTACTTTGCCATTTTGCCTTGCCTTGCCTTGCCTTGTTTTGCCCTTTTGCCTTGCCTTTCCTTGCCTTGCCTTGCCCTTTTGCCTTGCCTTGCCTTTCTTTGCCCTTTCGCCTTGCCTTGCCTTGCTTTGCTTTGCCCCTTTGATTTGTCTTCTGTTGCCTTGCTTTGACCTTTTGCCTTGATTTGCCCTGCCTTGTTTGCCCTTTTGCCTTGCCTTGTGTTAGCCTGATTTTCCCCTTTTGCCTTGCCTTCCTTTGCCATTTGGCTTGCCTTGCCTTGCCTTGCTTTGCCCTTTTTCCTTGCCTTGCCTTGCCTTGTTTTGCCCTTTGCCTTGCCTTGCCTTGCTTTGACCTTTTGCGTTTCTTTTCCTTGCTTTGCCCTTTTGCCTTGCCTTGCCTTGCCTTGCTTTGCCCTTTTTCCTTGCCTTGCCTTGCCTTGCCTTGTTTTGCCCTTTGCCTTGCCTTGCCTTGCTTTGACCTTTTGCGTTTCTTTTCCTTGCTTTGCCCTTTTGCCTTGCCTTGCCTTGCCTTGCTTTGCCCTTTTGCCTTGCCTTGCCTTGCTTTGCCCTTTTGCGTTGCTTTGCCTTGCTTTGCCCTTTTCCCTTGCCTTGCCTTGCCTTGCTTTGCCCTTTTGCCTTGCCTTGCCTTGCTTTTGCCTTGCCTTGCATAGCCTTTCATTGCTTTTTGCCTTTCCTTGCCTTGTCTTGCTTTGCCCTTTTGCCTTGCCTTGCCTTGCTTTTGCCTTGCCTTGCATAGCCTTTCATTGCTTTTTGCCTTTCCTTGCCTTGTCTTGCTTTGCCCTTTTGCCTTGCCTTGCCTTGCTTTGGCCTTTTGCTTTGCTTTGCCTTGCTTTGCCCTTTTCCCTTGCCTTGCCTAGCTTTGCCCTTTTGCCTTGCCTTGCCTTGCCTTGCTTTGCCCTTTTGCCTTGCCTTGCCTTTCTTTTCCCTTTTGCCTTGCCTTGCATAGCCTTTCATTGCTTTTTGCCTTGCCTTGCCTTGTCTTGCTTTGCCCTTTTGCCTTTCCGTGCCTTGCATTTCTTTGCCCTTTTCTCTTGCCTTTCATTGCCTTGCTTTCACCTTTTGAATTAGCCTTGGTTTGCCCTTTTGCCTTGCCTTGCCTTGCCTTGCTTTGGCCTTTTGCTTTGCTTTGCCTTGCTTTGCCCTTTTCCCTTGCCTTGCCTTGCTTCGCTGTTTTGCCTTGCCTTGCCTTGCCTTGCTGTGCCCTTTTGCCTTGCCTTGCTTTTCCCTTTTGTCTTCCATTGTCTTGCTTTGCCCTTTAGCCTTGCCTTGCCTTGCTTTGCCCTTTTGCCTTGCCTTGCATTGTCTTGCTTTACCCTTTTGTCTTGCCTTGCTTTGCCCTTTTGCCTTGCCTTGCCTTGCCTTGCT